>OX376237.1:15896986-17096986 GCA_947364205.1 Agrochola lota | reverse complement strand
ATCGGATGCAGCGATGTATTGATGTAAATGGACACTATTTTAATAAGATATAATAAAACGAATAACTTGCTAGTTATTTTTATTTTTTGTTTTTGATTTTCTAAGAACTTTCGGTATCACCTCGTACTCTACTTGACATAGTTCAACGATTTTAATTGTTTTCTTTTTACAATAGGCGTCTCGTTCGCTGTAATGAATATTGATTACTTTCATGTCTTTAGTAACAATCCAAGATTAGAGGGCGCGCAACTGGTGGCGCTGGCATGCTTAATACTATACTGTAATACTCGTATTTAAAATATTAAATATATATTAATATGTAATCTTAATATTATTACCTAATCTTATATTAATATGTATAAATTAATTAAATAATTCTACACTTAATTTGACCTTACATACATGACAATATGGCGGCATACGATTAGTTCCGTTTTCTGCCACGCGCAGACTTATTTTACGCGCACTCTACGTGATTGTCCACCGCACGGAGAAGGAACGGGATGTCAACGAGAAACGAGATTATTCGAACCGAACGTGACGTCCCGTTGACGGCGATCGTTTGTTCACCGCGACCGAACTCGGCGGCTCAGTCTGTCGTGCCGGGTAAGCGCGTTTTCGTAGAAATAAAACAAAATAGGAGGATGCCTAGGTTGAACCGGCGACAACTTCTTTTCGTACGAACATTTTGTACGTTCGAACACGCATCATTTTGGATACATCCGCTAATTTTTAGCTATTATAGGATGTCCACGACTAACTTCGATTTAATCTTATATCATATTAAAAATGGCATCATACTCCAAAACACGAACTACAGGACATGCATACCACCAACTGAAATGTTGGTTGTAACTTTGAGGTACGTAAGTATAACTCCACCGCAACTAGAAGACATGTCAAATTTGACGTTTAACATTTTGACTCCGCAGCCGGCATCGTTGGCATCATTGAGATAGAAAGTTTATGGAGACACCGCGTTATTGTATTTATACATACATTTGATTATACAAAAACATTAGTGAAATACGATACAAAATGTAAAATATAGTTTTGTTTCATTCCTTCTAATAAAATAATCGTATTTGATAAAAGAGACAACAATATTTAAGTCTTTGCTCATTTTGGTAACATTTTGTCGTGACGTAGTGACAGTTGTAGGTAAGTGCCATAGCAACCATTTTGTAAGTTCCCAGTTTCGTGGAATTCGTGGTAGTTTTGTTGTGAAATAGTTGTTTATTTTTTGTGTCACTGAGATTTGCTAGAACATTTCGTGTGCAAGATTTTGCGTGACGTCAGTATTATGCGTACGTCACATGTGGCGATATAGATGCCGCCACAAAACTGCGTGTGTTGCGAGGTGTTTTTTTCCAAAAATATGATAAAATAAAAAGTGAACGTTGCATTCCCGAGCTTTTCACTCTAAGGCGACGATAAAGAATGGAACCTCTGTTCACTTCTTCTTCTCTTCGCTCTTGAAATTACCAAAATTGCGTTTATAACATTTGTCTTCTAGCCCAGTGTTTTTCAAATTCATATTCATATTTCGCGACCCCCTACCCTCCGCTGTTTCTAATTTGAAATTCAAGTCTGTCACTTTATGTACCTTTTACCTTTTAACCACAGAAGATTACAAGATTTAATTCCATTGGGTACCTCCTACTTGCCGTTAACGTTTTCGTCGATGGCTTAAATAATAGGCAAACAGAGAAATCCCGAAAAATTTACTAACAAGAAACAAGCGGGCGATGTAAACGGGTGCGCTGTTCCTTGTCACATTAATGATTCATGTGACTTGTAGTTATTTGGAGATTTGACAACATTTTGAACTAGTATGGTTTTATATTATATGAGCTTTAAATTTTAAAGTAACAGCGACCTCCGGCCAGTGGCTTGCCAACCACCTAGGGGGTCGCGACCTACGCGTTGAAAAACACTGTTCTAGACCATCGATATAATACACAAAACAAAAGCCGGGCGGATGGCGCCGGTACATCGGTAGCGCCGATTTACTTGAAAATTCGGGGGCCGGAATCCCGGCGTTCGGTTGACATTGTGCGGTGGACACGCGGCCATAGTAAATGTACTGCCAGTAACTCGGCGCCGTCATCTTGTTCTCGTTGAAGTCTCGTTCACGGTGCGATGGACAAACGGCCTAAGAATAATCGATTGAAGTAAGAATCATCATAATCGGCCGGTGCGTTTGGTCTATAGTAACAAAGAAGCAAACATAATAAAAAGAAAATCTTGAATGAAACCTCTCCGATAATAATGTCACGGGCTCGTGGAAATGAGCTTATGGTTAGCTGTCAATTATGACAACTCTAGTACTTACAAATTATCAATCCATCAGAAACATGTATTTTTGTAGTCCAAATTTTTGGTTTTTTCTTTTCAATTATTTGATTTAATCGATATTTTTACAATAACCCAAATCAAAATCTTTATGTGTTAATTAACTATATATAAAAATATTAAAAAAAAACAAACAAAATGAGTAAAGATCCTCCTAAAAAAAAGCTTTCCATGCCCAAATACATGAACTTCATCATAGGAGGCACTAGCGGGTAAGGTACCTTTAAAAGATTGGTTTACAGTATAAACCAAGGTTGCACAACGCAAGGCCCGTGGGCCAGATAGTGGCCTGCCAGCGTAATTCAATTTGTCCACCAACAGCGGTCAGCTAGTCAACAACTGTCTTTCCGAACAGAACCTTAATTACAAACGATCAATCACATCCGAATCATTTTTGAATGATATTGCTAATCCATTGCTTCATATATTAGCAAAAAGTTGCTTGCTCAACAACGTAAATAACGCAATGAATGTTGTTGAAGTGTCAAAATGAAACAGATTGTGATTGCTTGTGTGTTACGCAAGTCAGGAAGCAGATTTCCCATAAGAACCTCCTCCTCCTAATGGCCTCCTTTTTTTCTCCCAATCCTCCATGTTTGGGCCATTTCAGGCCATGTTGACCCTGCTAACAATATTAGATCGTTACTCCACTTTCGCCATGGTATATACGTACGTCAACGGCGATGTGCTCCCTCAGGTGCCCAGTGAGTGATGATCTTTGCCCATCTCTCCGGGTGCATTCGTACGACGTATCTGGCCGACTTTCACTTCAGCCTGGCTGTTGTTACTCCAACATCCGCTATTTGAATTATGGAGCGCAGGGTGGTGTTTCTAACGCGGTCTGTTCGCTTGACACCTATTATACTGCTCTCCATTTCCCGCTAGCAAATCTTGAGTTTGAATTTCTCTTGTTCAGTATGTGACCAACTTTGTGCACCGTAGGTTAGGACAGGCAGGATGTACTATGTCGATGAGTTTTCGATGAGTTTATGTGGAAGTCGAAAGAAGAGTCCAAAATGCTTCGAAGACCTACTGGGCGCTTTTAACCCAGATACTGCGACGGAGCTTTTAAAAGGCACAAAAAAAGATTCGAGTTAACCGGTAGGATAACTTAACCCGTTGGACCCGTTGGTATAATTCCGAGTACAGCTGCGCGGCACTGTTGTTGCTGTTGTTGTTGTTGTGTTGTTCGTGGTTTACTTCTCAACAGTTATCAACATTCACGTGTTATTTAAGTTGTTGAGCAGATAAATGCAATGTATTAGCAATAATCCTTCAAAATAATTCAGATTATGATTGATCGTGTGTTACGCAGTCTGCCGCAGTGGCAGGGCGACACTGCCGCGCAGCGGTGCCGTCGCAGCAATGTCCTGCAGCATTGCTGCCCTGCTCGGAATGTAATCTCATAAAAACCTATAGGAAATGTATGGGAACCAGTAGTGACGCGGCAGCACTACCGCGTGCAGCGTTGTTCGGAATCATAACTTTATGCTGACTCGGTGCTCGTTATTACGTAATGAATGTAAAAATTTGGTTATAACGCAATCGAGGGAGTTACAGCTGTTGTCGGACTATCAAACCTTTGCAACATAGTTACTAAGGTCGCCAGTTTATAAGGGGTTTAATAATGGTTATAATAGCTGCATATTTATGTAAACGCCAGTGCTTTTCATAAGTGTGGTGCTTAACACAATATCCAATGTCATGGGTTTTATGGTGATTACAATATCAAACTTCGTTTTATCAAATTGTGATAACCCATTTTTCATTTGTGAGTTTATTATGTGCCACTAATTTTCATTTCCGTCTAATTATTTTTTGATTTCGGCATCATTTTCGTAAGGATGGCCCTCGGAAACCATGGAAATGATACACCTGACGAAAAGTTTATTTATCGTGAATCTTGGCGACCAAATTTTCATAGGACAATCTCTTCTTTTATTAAAGAAAACCATTTAATTTTAATTTAAAAAATGCGTTGTATTCGCACGAAAAAATGTTTGATTACTAAAGCGTCGTGCAGACTAGCGCGAAGCTACTCGAACAATACAATAATCTAAGAAAACATCACGGTATAACAATAACAGGTGTCGCGTCGCGCTAGTCTGCATGAAGCTCAATTCGCGCCAACTTAGTTCATACGATTGTGCGATCAAACATACTGTAACCGAACAGGTCGCCAAACTGACATTCGATGGCATTGTCGGCATCTGTCCGGGCGGTGCCACGGTCCACCAGGTGACCCGTCAGGACAAAAAACCACAGTAACCTAAGATATAGTCACCATCAGGTCATTCTGTAATTAGTAGGTACCTAATGGAATATATTCATTGGGTAGTCGAACGAACTAGATTATTTTCCAAGCGAAAGGCTCAAGGAAAGTATTTTTCACGCAGTGAATACTAAAGGCAAATAATAATCATATTCACAGGATGATGGCAATTTGTGTAGTCCAGCCAGCGGACTTGTTGAAGACCCGAATGCAGCTCTTGGGTCCTGCCGGCAAAGACGCGTCGTTAGTGAGTGTAGCCCAAGATATCGTGAAGAAGGAAGGGTTCCTGGGTTTCTACACGGGTTTATCAGCCGCCCTGCTCCGACAGGCTACTTACGGCACTGGCAGGCTTGGAGCCTTCAACGGATTTGTCGATATGTTTACAGCGTAAGTGTTCATTCTTCTTCAATACCATTTGCTAAACGAGCGCTACGATGTTTGCTAGGATAGCCCGGCCGGCGCGGTGTTAAGATTGAAATAGTCGTTATTTTTGGTTTTGAACGCACCGTTTACGAGATAGGTAGGTAGGGGTAGGGTACCTATACTACTAAACAACCATTAAACTATTTACGATCAATACAAAAACTTTTTTGCAACCCTGGTTGAGTTTTCTTTCGATGTTGAGTTATGACACCTTATGACTATGAGGGAGCTATCTACCACATTAAAAATAATAAATTATAATCAAGTTTCCACTTACCTAGTGGAGTCTTCGGAATAATATAAAAAACATGTTTTTATTCCTATTAGGCCCACGTGCGCGTTCATGTGTTAGCTAAATAACTCGGAGTTAACAGCTAACTCAGGGTTTATTCAAAGAAAATAAGGCCCACTTGCACGTTCATGGGTTAGCTAAATAACTCGGAGTTATCAGCTAACTCAGAGTTAACCCAAAGATAATTATTGGATTAACCCTGAGTTAGCTAATAACTCCAGGTTAGCTGTTAACGCGCAAGTGGGCCTTATAGGTAATAGGTAATACTGGCTGGTATCCGCAAACTCCACGTCAAACCACGTATTTTGCGTACGGGTGGGACAATCGGTTATTCGATCCACCCCAGCTCCTCAAAGAAGGCGAGCAACGCCTTGGTGTCACTGACAATCTCACGGAGGGTACTTTTTTTTTTTTTTGAGGATGGGAAATCATCAAATGACTTCTACCGCTCTGGGTGGAGCGAGAGGGTGTGTCAGACTTTTACTGACTAAAACCCACCCGTATTCCTTCCATTGCCTGTGTGCCGGGGCCGCGATATCCCTTTCGGACAAACCCGCAACCCCAGCAGGCGTTGGTCCTTACGGACCCAGTCAGTTGGTGCTGACATCCCTTTGAGGCGCGCGTGGAACACAACGCGCCGTCGACCCGGGCCTGGTCCTTATCGGACGTCGAGCTGCCCATTGCTCACCGTCCGCAAGCCCGCGCCTACGGTGGCCGGAAGTCGGCTCGCGACTCCCGACGCCCTGGGCGTCTCCTGCGGCGACTAGGGGCGCGAGGGCGCGCATCTTGCCTCTCCCTCGCGCGCTCTGCCTCCTCCTTCGCGAGCATTACTGCTTCGCAGAAGGAAGTGAAGGCCTCCCATGCACTCTCGCTCCGGACCATGGCCTGAACCAGGGCCGGATGCGAGAGATTGCCGCCGCCGATCGCCTCCGTGAGGACACGGCGGTGCTCCGCCCAAGCCGGGCAGACCTCCACCGTATGCTCCACCGTGTCCTCCGGGCGATCCACACAATGGTGACACCCGGTCGTTTCCTCCCGCTTTATCCTAAACAGGAACCTCCCAAAACAACCTTGTCCGGTGAGGACCTGCGTCAGGCGGAAGGTGAGGACGCCGTGGCGCCTCTCTAGCCACTCCTCAAAGAGGGGACTTATCGCCACAATTGTGGCGTGCCCAGCGCTGGGTTGCGACAATCGTACTCTCCATGCCGCCATGAGATCCCGCCGGAGCTCTGTCCGCTGAGCCGTGAATTCTCGCGGCAGCGGAGTTACGCCCCGGCGTTTCGCCTCCTCGCGACACTCCCAGATGTGCGCGAGGACATTTGCCTCCAGATCCCATGGCGGTAGTCCAGCAAGGAGGCTCGCCGCTTCACGGCGTAGGGTACCTGGGTTACCGAAGTACTTTGCCCTGTATGTGGTGACCACCGGGCAGTATAACAGCACATGAGTTGCTGTCTCGCCGTCCTCCATGCAGGCTCTGCATAGCGGACTGTCTGTGACTTCTATGACAAAGGGGTGTTTATTAAATGACCCATGGCCACTTACAACTGTTGGGACTGTACGCAGCTGTTGTTTCGTTAGTCGGAGAACCTGTTTCGTGTGGCGGCCATCAATTGTAGTTAGTGCCACCTTGGCCTGCCTGCACTCACCGTGGTCCAACCATAGTTTGTGATGTTGGTCCCTGGTTTATTTCCTTACCAGAGTGCGTAGGTACCCGAAGGGGAGTGGCACAATGGGTTCGGGCCCCACTGGTACCATGCTCGACCCCCTTCTGGCAAGTTCGTCGGCTGCGTCGTTGTCCCGCGAACCGCTGTGTCCTTTGATCCATTGAATGGAAATATTATTGAGGCTACCTACCTGGTTAAGGCGCTGGTGGCACTCGTATATCAGCCCAGATTCAACAGTGTGGCTGTTTAGTGCTTGCAGAACAGCCCTGCTGTCTGAGAGTATACGTATCGAGTGGTCCTTAACTTCCCTGGCCAGGATGGCTAAAGCGGCAAGAAATATACCCATGCATTCGGCCTGGAACACTGTGTTATGGACTCCCAATGGTGTGGCTATGTGTATGTTGAAGTCCTCCGAGAAGATTCTGGCACCTGTTGAACACTGGTACGACGCGACCTCCAACGCTGCATTACGCGCTCTATAGAGAAAGCGATTGAGCAAAATCAGGTGTCGAAAGTGTTCGTCCAGTCACTTGGGAGGAGCCACCTGACGAAGTTGACCAAATCCAGTGGGGATATCGTCGTTTCGAAGCCGGAGATCCTTTCGGAAGTTTAAAACTTTTACGGCCAATTGTTCGCATCACACGCTTCTCGACCTGATCCCGAAAATGGTGATTCCAGAGCCACATTAACCCACCAGTTCACGGAAGACCCACCAGAAGTCAGCCAAGATGGAGTCGAAGCGGCTCTTAAACAGCCTCAAAATGGAAAAGCTCTGGTGAGGGCGGGATTACGACCAAGCTCCTGAAAGCTGGAGGAAGTCCTGTACTGAAAGAGCTTCGGGAGCTCATCAACTCTGTCCTGTTCTCTGGGAGAATTCCAGAAACGTGGCGAAGGAGTGTGGTCATTCTCTTCTTTACATAGGGTGATAAGACCCTTTTAAAGAACTACAGACCCATTTCGCTCCTTCCATGAGTATAATCGGCCCCTGTGTCTTGCGTTTGTGGACTATGAGAAGGTTTTTTACTCTATCGAGACCTGGTCTGTTTTGGAGTCTCTGCAACGATGCCAACTCGACTGCTGAGATGTCTTTATGAAAACGTGACAATGACCGGCAAAATTCAGGATCAGCGAACTGAACATATCCCTCTGCGTTGAGGGATGAGACAAGGGGACTTAATTTCTCAGAAATTGTTCTCTAATGCATTGGAGGATCTGTTTAAGACGCTGAACTGGGAAGGGCGTGGCATTAAAATCAACGGCAACTACATCACACACTTGTGATTTGCAGATGACATCGTCATACTGGCCGAATCACTGCATGACTTGCAGCAGATGCTGGACGGGCTAGTTTATTCTTCTGTATGCATTGGTCTCCGGATGAACTTGGACAAAACGCAGGTTATGTTCAACGAACACGTCACTCCGGGACCGATTGATGTCAATGGCAATGCTCTCGAGGCTGTTCGAGAATATGGTAAACTCTACAGTTTGGTAAGAACAACTTTGAGAGGGAGGCTAACAGAAGAATTCAGCTGTGCTGGGCAGCGTTTGGGAAGCTTCGTCGAGTCTTCTCGTCGCGTCTTCCACAGAGCCTAAAGACGAAGGTCTTCAATCAGTGCGTCCTGCCTGTTATGATTTACGGAGCCGAAACATGGACACTCACGGTACGGCTGGTCCATAAATTCAAGGTCGCTCAGCGAGCTATGGAGCGGGCTATGCTTGGAGTCTCTCTGAGGGATCGAATCCCGGACGACGTGATTCGGCACAGAACCAAAGTTGTCGACATAGCTCACAGTATATGCCGGCGATATTAGCCGTAAAACTGATGACCGTTGGGGTAGATGTGTTCTTGAGTGCAGACCGCAAATCGGCAAACGTAAGGTAGGACGCCCTCTGGCTAGGTGGAGAAACAATCTTCGCAGGGTGGCAGGTAGCGGCTGGAAGAGAGTTGCCGAGAATCGAACTGAATGGCGTGCAATTGGAGAGGCCTATGTCCAGCAGCGGACTGCTATAGGCTGATGATGATGAAAGTGCGCATGATCCAAAACACTGACAGTTTTTGTTCATGCAACCTTTTTTATTAATTTAAAAAACCTAGACCAATAATCCTAGATCTAGCTATCCTACCTACAGCGCTTTGATTTGCAGAAAACGTAGATCATTCACATTGACATGCTTCACGATTATTATATATATTTGATAATAATAATAAAACATTTATTTTCCAGTACCGTCAACTGCCCTCGCGTCCCATGTTTGAATATATCCTTATATGTATAATGAAAAAGATGTAATATATATCCTTTTCATTTTACTTGTATGGCAATCGAAACATTAATATACAGGCTGGCAGGGACATCGACGCTAACCCGGCTACTATGGATTCAGCACATGATTCTGAACCTGAAAAAAATCTGCTGTTTCATAGAAAAGTGCAATACCTACGCGGTCAAAATTTATGGAGCAGCTGTTTTTTTTTTTATAACCGACGAAAAATTCCAACGCCTAGGTTCAGAATCATGTAGGTACTGAATTCATGGTAGCCGGCTTCGCGTCTATGTCCCGGACACCGCGTATAATTTTTTGAATAATAACGTTTCGATTGCCATACAAGTAAAATGTTACATTTTTTCATTATAGGCAAACATAGGACGCGAGGCAAAGATAGGGCAGTTGCCCGGTAGGTACCTAACATGGGCTTAACGCGTTACAGATAGTGCCATCCACGAAGATCGCGTCTTCGTGGATGGCACTATCTATAATAACAATTTACTTACAAACTATGTGTTGGTGTTGTTGTGTTATGTTATTATTTAATAAACAAGGTCAAACTAAATTAACTAACGAAACTCTGCAGCCGTGATTGGTAATAAATCTAAATACTATAAAAAAAAAAAAACTGATTTTCTCAACTCATACTTCAAGTACCTAACTACACAGTAGTCGTTGACTCCAAAAAAAAGTAACAAATCTTTTTCTAACCAACTTCCAAAAAGTCGAGGTTCTCATGTTCGACTTCATGTAGTTTTTCTTTTTATTCTTTTTGTATCCATATCGATATTTTCGTCAATTGTGGACCGATTTTTTTTTTGTTTTTCATTTTGTAGAAGAAGTTAGCGCGGTGATCCCATATAAATTTTATTAACTTTGCTTGGGTAGTTTTTGAGAGTTAGCTTCAATAATATGTATTTTTCCCGTTTCGTCCATGTGGATGATGTTTTAACAAGTTCGTGCCACTGTTATTTACGTCTTAGGTAGTGGTACTTATTCGAATTTGTTTGAGGTAGGTACGACAACTAAAAAGTGAAAAAAAAAACTTTTAAAACATAAATCCAAAACCAAAGACACCGACTTCCGAAATTAAAGTAATGTTTCACTTTGTAGTGTTTATTTTTTAAATAATAAAGTTTTTTTTTTGTTTAATTGTGTTCAGATAACAATAAGTACCTATAACGTTGCGGAGTTTCGCTTAATAATTTAATTTGACCCTGTATTATCTGTGGCCCTGTTTTTTTTTTCTTAGTAAATATGGTGTGCCCTCATTTCCGGTAAAGATAGTGTTGGGCATGGGCGCCGGGGCATTCGGTGCGTGGATCGGAACACCGGCCGAAGTCGCGCTCATCCGGATGACTGCCGACGGCAGGCTACCAGCAGACAAGCGAAGGAACTACACTAATGTGTTCAATGCTCTAGCCAGGTAGGCATTATGGTTTCAATCGATACAGTCTAAGATCCTATTATTTAGAAAACCAGCGTCAGACAGCATCTGCCTGGCATTAATGCTGAAATGAACCTTTTTGGCGCAGCCGTGAGGCACACACTATTATTGTTAAAATATTATTTTCACTTTTTTTTATTTTGTATTTAGTGTTTCACAAACTGTGTCCAAATAAACATTATTCTTTCTTTCTTTCTTTTTCTTTCTTTCTATTGTATATTTAACGGTAGGTACATTAAAAGCACATCGATATTTTTTTTATTACCTTCAATAATCGTACATAGGATGGACTTAAAGGTGCCATTCCGTACCCGACCGCAGATGGCAACTGCAGGTGACGTGTCGTAGCTCGTAGCGTCGTGTCGCGGCTTCATGTCGCTGCAGTCATGATTCCGAACCCGACCGCAGGCGGCATCAGCCCGTATTCCAGTCGGTAGATAGAAGATACAAAAACGTGTGCTCGCTCGAGCGTTGGCGGCAATACTGCTACCCCTATATATAATGTACTCTGTGACTACTGCGGTCTGCGGAAGGTATTTCATAGAAATTCATATAAACCAGTCGTGTCGCGGCGACACGTCGCCTGCAGTTGCCTCCTGCGATCGGGTACGGAATGGTACCATAAGAGCGTGTATCCTAAAAGTTGGCAACGTCGCAAATAGCTGTCAAATATTTACCTAATTTGATTAATTTGGCAATATTACTGTATAGAATTAAGAAATATGGCTAACTAGTGAACTATAATATTGATTATGAAATGCAATAATTAATATCGTAACACTGAATAATTAGTTTTAGATATACAAAAAGTATTTGGAAACTTTTCAAATGCCTTTTTTACACCTAAAACGGTTATAACATCAAATTCAGTGTTATAATTTCAATTCATTATTAATGTTCTAGTAAGCTAGTTAGCCACATTTCATTACAGTAATGTTGCCAAATTAATGAAAACAGCGAAATATTTGACAGCTATTTGCGACGTAGCCCACTTCTTTACATAGTATAAAATAAAGTCGCTTCCGCGGTCTGTTCGCTCAGATTTTTTAAACAACAGCAATAGATAGAGTGATTCAAGAGGAAGGTTTATTACATATGTATAATACATACCCGTACGAAGCCGGGGCGGCTCGCTAGTTCAGAATAAACGCTCTTAATTCCGCAAATGCTTTTTACTTGACATTTCCTGATAACAATATAACCTCACGTCCAAATTTCTGCCACGGCAGTCAATCTCAACGAAGATGAGCCAAGTACGCAGGACATATTATTATAGTGCACAAATGTGTGCGATAGCAAGGGTGCAATTCCTCTACTCTCAAAGCCCGACGGGACGGCAACTCAACACGACCGAGGAGAGATCAGGCGTAGGGTCAACGGTTGTACTAACCTAGTGGTGTGACCGTCACACCACTAGGTCTCGAGTTCGAAGGGGCACGCACCATTGACTTTTCACTTTTCACTTGCTTCAAACGGTGAAGGAAAACATCGTGAGGAAACCGGCATGCCTGAGCGATATTTCTCAACGGCATGTGAAGCCAAGTCAGAGGCTCATGGGCGGCTTTAAAACTCTGACACCGGGTTACTCACCACACGAAAAGAAGAAGAACGGCTGTACACGGTGCTGGCCGAGCCTTGAGGGGTGTCATACCACCGACTTCCACCAATCTTAATGACACTACCCGACCCGGGAATCGAACCTAGCACCACGTTCAGCAGTCGGGCTTGCGACCACAAGGCCAATTTTATTTAGTTAGTTACCAACTACCACTAAATTTACATTTACATACATTCTTTGGTTAAACTACAGGATTACGCGCGAAGAAGGCATAACGACATTATGGAGGGGCGCAGGCGCCACGGTCACAAGAGCTATGGTCGTTAATGGCGCACAACTCGGCTCCTATGCACAGGTTAGTATTTTGTTTTAGGAACACATGTTTAATATTGCAGAAGTAAGACGAGATCAGCTTTTTGAAAGGAATTCGTAATTTCTCATACCTAGGTACATATACTTTGTGTAAATAAATTCATCACCCCTGCTATCTAATTACGCAACACATTTTGAGTCAAATTGGTTTCGTTTGACTAGAATTGCTTTCAAAAGTTGTAAATTGAAAGAAGCAATTCTAGTCAAACGAAACCAATTTGACTCAAAATGTGTTGCGTAATTAGATAGCAGCTCTCAAAAATGGTGGAGGAAAACATCGTAAGCAAACCGGCGGCATATTCTAGAACCAAAAAATTTAAGACATGTGACATCTATTTTCATTCATTGGGCCCGCGTGGTAGGTAACAGCCCACTCCTTCTCACAGAGAGGAGGCCTGTGTCCCAGCAGTGGGAACATTTTAATCATTTGGAATACAGTCATTAGATTTGAGTGAAATTCAATCTGCTGGATTAGGTAGGTACTCCGCGATCGACGGGTTTGAATTAATTTTTTGAAGTCATAAGATTTTTTATGACTCAATATCGTCGCTTATGTTCTAACACCGCGGATGATACGGAGAGAAAAAAACTGTTTCATTTCTGTACAATACTGATACAAAGACTTTGTGTTCATTTCTGGGCCAAGCTTGTATGGGACCGTTATCTATTCTGCTCCTTTCCTTGCAAGTCGTACTTGTCAAGTTACAGTTGACAGTTCGAGGTCATTTACTTCCTATTCTTAATCTTATTTGGATCGTAAAAACAATCACGCACATTAAAAAAAAATTAATTAGGCTATACTGTCCCACTGCTGGGCAAAGCCCTTCCCCAAATACTTCACACACGCACACACACTATAACTTCATTAATTATTATGTTGAAAAAGGCTTCTCAAGAAGCATGTGTGCGCTCTGTATCGAAATCTCGTTCGAGATCTCGAGCAATATGGTCAACAACGAGATTGCCTCCCCACGAGGCTGAATGTCGAAAAATGGCTCGAGATTGCATTCCCTATAAATATTCACCACAGACTGATGCGGAAGGCGGAAAACCGGATAACCTTGGGAGAGGCATAGGCCCAGCAATGGACCAAGCGGGTAGTAACCAAAATTGCCGTTGATAAAACTTAGGCATAAAAATTAAAAAAACATCACGAACCTCTAATTTTCCCGTGTTTTCGATTTGTACTTAATGTGCTAATGACTAATTGGATAAAAATTAGATGATTATATGTATTAATAATACAAAGCAAAAAAAAATTTGCAAACTTTTTTTTAAATCCTTTTTTTTGGTTTTATTACGACTACATTGTTTTAGCACTTACGACGTTCGTAGTTCGTGGAAGAAGACATCTTCCATCCCACGTTGCCGAACCATATTTTTGTTTTACAAATCAGTCGCCATCGCTCTGTTGACACGAGAGGACTGCGCTCAAATTGTTGGCTGCGCTATGATATAATTTATTTGCGTAAATAATATTTTCGTAATTTATCACATTCTAATAAAGAAACCGTGAAATATAAAACATGAAAAAACCACTTCCGAAGCGATTATTAAAAGCGTTAAGAATTGATAAAATAAATAAATACGAGGCTAAATAAAAATATAAAATTCAATGTTATTTGAAAACTCAAGATGACATACATTTTATTTGACAGATTTTTGACTATTATAGTACAACTAGCGCCATTGTTCTGTATTTTGGTCAATTTTCTTGCGGCTAAAATTTACAACATAGCCAATTCCACGTTCATTTGAAAAAAACCCGCGCTGGAAATTTTAAGTCTTATTGCGATTAAGTCAGGATTCAAATTCGTTTACTTTTGTTGACAAACTTCTTTTATGGTAATGCTTAGACCATTTCGAGCGACTTTTGACCATCCCCTAAATCAGGTTGTAACCCAAAAAACATAATAGGTTATTGGTGTATTATTATATCCTTTATTTCATATATAAGTATACATATCAATTACATTTTTAAATATTTTTATAAAAACAAAATAATAAAACATTAACATTACAACAAACAACAGCTTTCTGGATCAAGTCCTTGATCCAACTGCCTAACGAAGTCCTGCTCAGGTGTTGGTCGTGGCTCTTGGGTATTATGCCATTGGCCATCACGACTATCGGATGGCGGATTTTTGGCGCCAAAACATAAGTTTAAAAAAAAATACAGATTCGTGCATTACACGACCTGCTAGGTACATTGAAAATGAACTCAAAAAAAAAGCATTACATTTATATTTTATTACTCAAAAACACAAACAGCTTAAAAACTCTAAACCAAAAAATTTACAGAAAAACAGATATTGACATTATGTCTAAAGTAACAAATACCATGTCTCAACATGCTTGGAAATTCGAACATTCATTCGAGCGCCCGGTCGGTAATGTTTGTATGAAAATCCATATCTGGAGTGTTTAGCGAGTAAATAAATTACTATAAAAACTCATATCTGTTGTGTTATTTAAAAATGGAACGAACTTTTTACTACAACGTTTTCCCATAAGGTAAACTAAAATTTACGTGAATAATACATACATATAATATCACCCAAATGGATTACCAAAGGTATAAGGAAATCTTGCACTTGTAAAAGACAGCTTAAAAAAAAAGTGCCACTTAAAAAATAATAATTATGATATACGGTCTAGATATTTAAAATATAATAAAATACTAAAATCCTGCGTGCTCCGCTCAAAAAAATGTTCAAACCTTAACTAAATACTAAAATCTAAAAATAAAAACAAAGCTACATGGGATATCATCAAAAATAGAACAGACACTCATAAAACATTTAATCAAATAAATGCAATAAATCACGATGGCTGTATTTTGAATGATCCGTGTCAAATTGCTAACTCTTGTCATGTTTTTTTTTATTGTTACTTCTAATATAAAACATCCACCTGCAAGAAATACCAGCTGTTCATCTCAACCCTCCAGAAACAGTTCCAGCATATTTTTGAATCCCATGTTCTGACAGTGTTTCGTATAATAGTATCTCTAAATTATAAAAAAATTGGTAGGGTATGATGAGATGTTTATGCACATTCTCAAATTATGTGCAGAAATCATAACACCAATTCAAAACTCAAAACTCAAAGCATTTATTTCAAATAAACCAATTACAGGTACTTTTGAATTGTCAAGGGGTCGGCCAGTCAGAAATATGAAGCTAGTTGCCCATTCCAACGCGTAGTAGGTTCCTACGGAGAAGAACGGGCAAGAAACTCCACGGACACTCTTTTCAATCAGAATATTTTCACAAAATGTTGGTTACATCATCCATTTTTGTAATTATACATGTGAGAACAATGTAAAAAGACGTGCACGTTAAAAGCGTCAGTAATAAAAATAAAATAATATAATAATAAATTCAAATAAGCCGTGGCAGCTAAGAGATGACCAGTCCCCACTGACGGCGCCCGTTCACGAACATGACGCATGCATCAGCACCATTTAGCTCAACCATTTTGAAGGGAACTTAACGATCCAACACACACGCCACCACCAGCGAGACATTTGAGTGAGCATGACATACTCACAACCGCCAGGGCAAACTCAAGTCAATGAAAGACGTACCCAGTAAATGGTAACTGTAAAGTAGGAACATAGTGCTCACACATGTGCTATAATTCTGTGCCACACAATCAATTTATCTCTATTTAATTAAATCATCCCGGAAAAATTTAAGTTTCAATAGTTATGAGCGTTTATTCTGAAAGTGGGCAACGTCGCGAATAGATGTCAAATATTTCACTGTTTTGATTAATTTGGTAATATTACCGTGTGGAAATAAAAAATGTGGCTAACTAGCGAACTAGAATTTTGATTATGAAATGCAATAATTAATATCGTAACACCGAATGTTTAGTTTTAGATGTAAAAAATATATTTGGAAACTTTCCAAATGCGTTTTTTAGACTAAAAATGGGTACAACATCAAATTCAATGTTATAATTGCAATTCATTATTAATATTCTAGTTCGCTAGTTAGCCATATTTCTTATTTCTAGTCAGTAATATTGCTATAAGAATCAAAACAGGTAAATATTTGAATTTGCGACGTTGCCAACTTTTAGAATAAACCCTCTTATGCACCTTCATAAAAGCAAGAGTATGCACACTATAAAACTAATTACAGACCTATAACTCTTATTCCAATATTCTCAAAAATGTACGAGAAAATAATGCATATTCGTTTAATTCAATTTATAAATAAACATACTTTTTTTAATGAAGAACAAAATGGGTTTCAAAACGGTAAGTCAAAAACTTTGGCAGCATTCTCTCTAGTCAGGTCCATAAAAGATAATATAGACAAAAAACGTTTTGTTTCGGTATTCTTCCTAGATATGAGCAAGGCTTTTGATCTCGTTAACCACTACACACTACTAGATAAATGTGAGCGCTACGGCGTCAGGAGTCCAGGGTTAGAATGGTTAAAAAGTTATCTACGCAAAAGACAACAGTGTGTGGAAATATCCCATATGAATGATAAACTCGTTGCGATGACATACAAATCTATATTCATCAATATCAATTATTTAAACACAATTGGTCTGGAGTACCCAAAGGAAGCATTCTTGGGCTTCTTCTCTTCCTTCTGTAAAATGACTTATCAAACATAACGAGCCATAAATGCGTACTATTTGCAGATGACGTGTCAGTAATAATACCGGAAAATAATAAAACATTTAATCAACAAGATGTTAATCAAACTATCAACAATATAATAAATTGGCTAAATGAAAACAACTTAAAAGTAATATTATCCGAAACAAAATTCATTCAATTTGCGAACTATAAAAAAGCCCCCCAAAAATAATTTCAACCATACTAACGAAATAATTACAAAGAAAATAGTATATTTTTTTTTATGATATGGGTAATACATATTAGATTTATTTAGTTTTATAATACCTTTATATATTGTTGTTGTATTTTTTTTGTATATTATTTTGCCTATAGTCTATGTTTTTTGTATTGTTATTTGAGTATATGTAGTAAATAAGTTAGGTTTGATAACCATGCAAATGTAAATATTCGTATGCTGCTTTTAGAGGCGGATGTGTCTTGAACATAAATCGATGCCTGAACATAATTATACCTAACCAACTTGTACGTACCATATCCGACGAATAAATGTCTTTGTCTTTGTCAACACATGGAAACCAAGGAGGCAACTTATCTCTTTAACTTTTATAATTATCTAAGTTTTCGTAAATCGTAATTTCGAAATCTTGTTCGAATCAAAATTTTTGTGTATTTTTTTTTTGATAACTTCAATTTTTTTTTTTTTTTGTAACTTGTAGAGCATAAAATTCTGCGTATTTAGTATCCATTTCAGTAGCGTAGTTTTATTACTTTGAATAATCGCAATGGGAATTGGTTTTCTGAAGCGATCAAAAAAACATTTTCAATGTTAAAATTAAAACTCCCAAACCTATCGATTGGGGTATCAAAATAAAGAGTTTTATTACGCAAGTGTCATTGAGTATATTAAAATTTAAAAAGAAATCGAGATGGCTGACTTTTTGCGCCAAAAGGTATGTTTAAAAAAAAATACTGTGGCACTGGGTATATGAAAAAAAAAACACCCCAAAAATAAAAATGGAAATGGAAATGGCGGATATTTGGCGCATAAATATATCTTGTCAAAAAAAAAATCTCCCAAACCGATCGAGTGGTTTTAAAAGGTGATCACAAAAATATAAAACAAAATATTTGTTAAAATGTAATTTGGAATGAAAAATGATAAAAAAGACAAAAATAGGTCATGTAATTTCCATCTTTTTTAAAGTTCACTGTGTGACACGCAGTCGGGCTTTTGTCTTTTTATGTTTACAAATGTTTTCGGCAGGGATAGTTTCTACTCGTGCTTCGCGCAGGAAAGGTTTTCATGACACATGCCATTTGTCTTGGCACAACACAGTGCAAAATCCACTATACCAATATTATTTTTTACTTGGGTAGCACTGTTGCTAATTGACATTGCACGATCCTGCAAAGCAAAACGCACAATATAGCATTACATTTTTTACTTGGCTATCACAGTTTTCCACGAAGACGTCGTGACGTACTAATTGTACAAGGTACTAAATAGCATTTGTTTACATTTGAATTTGAACCTTGTCACGTCAATATAGAATTTCTAGTTCCAAAACTTGCATTTGATCTAAGATTCTGAATTCAAGCTTAGCATATAATATATTCAAAATAAACAGATGTTTTTAGTTTTTACCTATTGAAAAATTGCATTGAAAATAAAGGGAATGGGCAATGATCATATTTCGTTATTGTAATTGAAAAACCATTTCGAGGAATAGGGTTGCTGATGACTGCGGTCCAACAAATATTTTAAGTTCTATTTTTATTCAATAATGTTCGTCCTTAATATTACCTTTATCATGTCATGTCATGTGAGATAGCTGTGATAGCCTAGTGGTGTGACCGTCGGACTGCAAAGTCATAGATCTCAAGTTCGAACCTAAAGTCCACCTCTGACTCGGATTCGTGTGCGTGTTGTATAATTATCACTTGCTTCAAAAATGATGAGATTTTTACAGAATAGCAATACTGTTGTAGTTGCCCCACGAATAAATAAATAAACAAATCAATTCCAGGCTCGAGAAATGCTGCTACCGATGCTCGGAGATGGATTATTTCTGCACTCGGTATCCGCCATGATCGCCGGAATGATCACCACAGTTGCTTCGCTGCCTATGGACATCGTAAAAACAAGGTATAACATGCTCATTAACGCACTCTGAACATACTCTTGCAGGAAGAATATACAGGGTCAAACTAAGGTAGTTAGCCAAATTTCGCATACGTAATGGTAATAGATATCTAAACGAAACATATTCCATGTAACTAACGTGAAAACACAACAAAAAAAAATTGCGATATTTTTTTTGTATAATTGGTCCATTCGGCGGTCATCGAACCGCTGATTGGTATTGTAGATACTTGAAGTATGAGTTGAGAAAATCTGTTCTTTTTAGGGTTCCTTACCCGAAGTTTGCCAAACAGAACCCTATTACTAAGCCTCCGCTGTTCGTCGCATCTGCCTAGCTTTTTCCCAACTATGTTGAGATCGGCTTCCAGTCTAACCGGATGCAGCTGAATACCAGTATTTTTATACACGAACGCATTAAGGAACTTCTCTTTACTTTGCCTGTTCCAGAGTGCAAAACTCCGAAAAAGGAGCAGGCCAATTTCAAATACTAACGACAGTTATCAAGAACGAAGGTGTGCTCGCATTGTGGAGCGGTTTGATACCCACCTACGCGAAAATCGGGCCAATGACTATCCTTATATTTATATTCCTTGAACAACTCAACAAAGTGTATTATACAGTAACCGGCCAAATGTAATTGTTATGGCTATACACAGTGGCGGCGGCATTACCGCCGGTTTTGCCGAGCGACACCTGCCACCATTTTCTTTGTGCGGCTTTGAGCGGCAGGGCCGGGTGCGTCGCGGATTGCCGCCGGCATTGTGTGTAGGAGCCATTAGGTACCAAAGTCACACGAGTTTTCAAACGAGTTAGTTTTAAAAAGAGACAAGCGAGACACTAAAAAAAATTTGAAATATGACCATAGATAAAAAGCAAAAGCTAAAAAAAAAAGAAAATTTAAAAAGGTGTCGTCTTGTTTAGTTGCCTGTCTTGGTCGATAGGGCTCCACAATAGTGAGTGTTGAGTGATGTAACGTGTTAGCTTAATCTAATAAACAGAGGATATTTAAACTGTCATATTTAACAATTATATCTCTACGCCCGGTACTGTAGGCTTGTTTTATAATTTAGTATACCAGTATTTTTTTTTATACCACGTTTCACGATTGTTACTCTTAAATAGAGACTTTTACCCATAACAGTATATTTGTAAAGGACAGCTATCTTATTCCGTAACACATTTTCGTAAATGAGTAAAACTAATCTGTTTCATTTTGTTGGCAGTTCAACAACATTCATTGCAGTATTTACGTTGATGAGCTGATTTTTCTTCGAACTTTTGAAGCAATGGATTAGCAATCTGTTTCAAAATGATTCAGATTGTGATTGATCGTGTATTACGCAATTAGGGTGCTGTTCAATCAGGCGGATACCGCGCGGGACGCTACACGCGTCTATTATTTCAATAGGAAGTTACGCGACTATTTGAGCCGGTTTGAACACCTTGATACAAGTTAGTTGACACAATCAGCGCGAGCGAATTTCATCCCGCGCGCGGGGTTCGCCTAAGTTTGACCAGATCTTAAAATGTAGAAAAGCAAACTAATAAAAAACATGGAAAACAGCGTAACGTGTATTTAATTGAACAAAGCTTGGGGTTCCTAAGACCCATTTTCCACTAATCCGGCCAGATAGCATAGAAGATAATCTAATTCAACACACACACAAGGCCTGCGGGTCGGGCGCTCCCGACCTCCTCCGCGGCCCACCGGCCGGCGCACGCGTTTCGTGTGTGCTTATGTTGAATTGTGTATTGGACAATGCGACAAATTTGAAACATTTTCACGAGAGGAATTTTAATCATAATTTTTTTACTGTATGATAAAGCAGAAAATGTATGTAAGAACCATGTCAGAATAAAAAAAAAAATGGCTTTCCCATCACCAAAAAGAGTAAACTAGACCAAACAATTTCGTTTAAATTTTGACAATGGACTATTCTGTCATAACTTTAAGGAATTACCTTGTTTGAGAACTTTAAAATCGAAGTTGGTTGAGGCTATCCAATGTGGATGCTGTCTAGAGGCATTAAGATTTTGTTTTAAAACATATTGGTTTTGGAACAGAAAGCAATCGGGAAATACTATGTAAATGAAAAGCATGATATTCGCCATAAAAGGCTTAAGTATCTCCGAGAAATTCAACGGATGAGGGCGGATGGCAATAATATTGTCTTCATATATTAATCATATGTGCATACCTCGCAAAAGGGAAATCTTGGACAGATAAAATAAAAAGATGTAAAGAAGCCAATGTCAAAAAGTTTTGTTCCAGGTGCACTGATGTTAGATTACATTGAAATATAACTACACATATTAAACTTGTCGAAATTATGATAGTTGGAGACGACTATTTCTTGACTATTTTTTGACACCAAATTCAATAACGTAAGCGTTCCGCGGTAATCAGCTGAGGATTGTGGAGAGAAAGGGTCACCACGTAATCCTCACCAAGACACCTTTAAATCTCAGAAAACCCCTAAATGACCATTTTCGAAATTTGGTATAGTGTTACGATTATTTCTTGACTGTTTTTTGGAATTGAAACAAACCAAGTTGATGCTTCCAGCCGTTGGCTTGTACTGAGGTGAGAAGACGTTTTTTTTAACCTTGGTGACTATTTATGACTATTTCTTGACAATTTTTTGGCGTTCTCAAAATTGATTTTCATGAAATTTTACACAATAGACCTCTCCAAACGGAGTATGGGAGTATGTATGTTAGTGTAGGTAGAGGATAAATTAAAACTATACAAATTGTTATATACGTAGGTATACGATTTATTGATTTAAATCAGTTCTTCCAAATAATTTGATCACCACTGCCACTCTTCGGTGAAGTCTTGGTCTGTAGGAAAATGCCTCCTGAAACAAATACAATATCTTAATAAATAACTTGAGTGGACTACGAACGAACCAATTTTTGGGTTAGTGTTTAGCAGAAATAATTATAGGTTAGCTACGTGCGTTTCCACTGAAGCGGAGATGACCGGAGACCTGCAGGAATCGACCAATCACAATGGTTGAAATCCTCATCGCGGCTCACGTCTCGTCTGTAATTGGACAATTCCTGCACGTCTCCGCTCAGCTCCACTCGCATGTATTCGATTACCTCCTGTGCGTGGGCGTGGCGGGCGAGGCCGGCGAGGCGGGCACGGAGCGGCGGGGCGTGCGCGGTGAGCCCGGCGTGCGCCGCGCCACCTCGCCCAGCAGCGACAGGCACGACCGCGACAGGCGCTGGCTGAAGTTCTGATAAATACATGTAGCACTTAGGCACCTGTCCTACCACTGACGGGGAAGCGACTAGCTATCAATGATGTTCTCGCTCAAGAAAAAATATCCAAAGGAAGCGCAATTAGGTTCATCTTTGTACGAAACGATTTTTTTAAAACAACCAACCAACCAACAAAAAACCAGCAACCAGCCAAGCGAAAGGCCAAGGGCCAAGAACTCTGTGAAGTTCGACCTTAGGGTAACTGTCGCACTCAAAGAGATGTCAGTACAGCGGAAGGGGTCAGCTAGGACCAATGCCTGCCGGGGTCGCGGGAAAGTCCTAAAGGGATACCGTGGCCCCTGGCAACCTACAGGCAACTGAAGGAACACGGGTGGGTTTTAGTCAGTAAGAGTCTCGACGCGCCCTCCCGCTCCGCCCAGAGTGGGAGAAGTTAGTTGATAATTTCCCACCCTCAAAAAAATAAAAGTCTAACTGCCGCAGTCGCCAACTGACAACGACGAGTTACCATTACCTCTGTGTGCTTATCAGGCAGGAGAATATCATTACATTGTTTTTTAAATTAAAAGACTAATAGCGCGGCCTTCTCTTGAAGTGTTTGGCCGACTGGCCACCCCAAAGAAAACCATCTTTGTTTACAAACTCATAAGGCCTTTTATATATGAGAGTGAAAAGTTTGCAAGAAGTTTTAGGCAAAGTCCATATAAAAACCACATCGGGCCGCAGCAGCGCATCATTTTCCAAACTAAAAGAGCTTGATACGGCCCGCTTGTAATATGCGATGGTTCATACAAAATGTACGAGAGAGATATAGGAGGTTTTTTGCCTAAATGTGCGTCAGCCTTAACTTATAATAATTAGCTGCGCTCCGCGGTGTCACCCCCATAAGTCACGATCCCGTGGGAATATCGAGATAAAAAACTATCAATATCAATTCAATTCTATCAATTCAATTCTATCTTCATTCGCGAAAGTTTTTGAGTCACTAATATGTCCATATATTCAGGACAGAACTACTCACAAAGGCTATCGATGCAGGTTATCAAGCTGACATTATTTATACGGACTTCAGCAAAGCGTTTGACAAGGTATCCCACAAAATCTTAACAGCTAAGTTGCGCGCCTACGGTATCTCTGGGTCCTTGTTAGAGTGGCTGAGTTCGTATTTAACGGATAGATTTTTCTTTGTTGTCGTTAATGGTTATCAATCAACCCTAAAATGTGTTTCTTCCGGTGTTCCCCAGGGTTCACACTTGGGAACAGTTTTGTTTATTTATTTTGTCAATGGTATCCCACGGTGTTTTCTGCACTCCGATGTTTTTATGTATGCTGACTATTTAAAGATTTTGAGAATTATTAAGGCTGAAGAAGATTCATTACTACTCCAAAGTGACCCCAGGCATCTCGTTGTATGGTGTGACAGTAATGGAATGGAACTGAATATCAAAAAAATTTACCATGTTAAATCCACAAGAAGGAACATCCCAATAGGAAGCAGTTATCATATATCTGGTGAAAAAAATTAAGGAAGTGGAAACAATAAAGGACCTTGGTGTACTGTTTGACAGGAAATTAACTTTCAAGCCACATCTCGATAGTATTATAAAAAGAGCTTCGAAAATGTTAGGCTTCGTCCTAAGAAATCGCAAAACCTTTCGGCACAATAGAACGAAAATTCTACTATATAATTGTCTCATTCGCAGGATCCTGGAATATAATAGTGTAGTTTGGCGTCCTCACTACGCAACGCATTCATTGCGACTTGAACGTGTCCAGAAACGCTTCACTTGGCACCTCGCATTTTCCAATGGTGTTGCCAAAAAAATACTTTCTTACAATAAGAAACTTAAGCATTTTAACATCACTTCTCTGGAAAAACGTAGACACTTAATTGACGTAATGTTTGCTTATAAAAACATTAAGCATAAAATAGACAGTCCCAGCTTGCTTGCCCTTTTCAGTTTTCGTGCACTCTGTAGAATCCCGCGTAGTGCCATCACCCCACTTTGTCCACCTTTTAGAAGAACTATTTAGGGAGCCAATTCGCCCTTTGCAAGAATGTGTAAGGCAGTGAATGGCTACTGTGATGTTATTGATCTTCACTTTGACTCTCTTACTAAACAGAAAGCCATTCTTGATCGTTTACCGGGCAATCCCTAATCCTAATCAAGTATGTTATGAATTTTACCACTGTTATAAACTTATAAATTTAATCTTTACCAATGTTATCAATTTAATTTAATACAAACAATTTTTAAAAAAAATTTTTGGTCATTTTTACTAATATTTCATTCATCTAAATTTTGTCTCTGTGTGCCAATATCAATATTAATAATTTTTATGAATTTACTTATTGTTGTAATGTATTAATGTTGTGTATGAATTTTTTATTTATTAATTTTTATCAATTTTGTATCAATTTATGTCAATTTTTACCATTTTTTAAAATTTTAATTTTTATGCAATTCTTATCAGTTTTACCAATGTCGAAGAATGTCAATTTTACCCTTACTAATTTTATAATATTTCAACTTTTTTAATATTTATATATTTTTACTTTTTATCGATGTTACCAAATTTTCTTTATTAGCGCTTATTACTAAGTAAGTTAGCTTATTTGTATGATTCATTGTTTTATGCATGTGGTGTTTACTTATAAGTAACTGATGCACTGTTCTTTTACGTTTTTGAATGTATTATGTGTTTGTATCAGTGTAATCAATTGTTGGTGAACATACAAAAAAAAAAAGTATTTTATGTCCTAACCTAGGTCGTGATCTACCCATGTGCCAAATTTCATTCAAATCCATTCAGCCGCGTGAAAGCGTAACAAACAAACAAACAAACTCATTTTCGCATTTATAATTTTAGTTAGGATTAAATCAATATTTTTTAAGCTGATTACCGGGAGACAAGATCCTTTCATTTCACGGAGGTCAATCTTCCTGAAGAGCTCACACAGCAAGAGTTCATGCAGGCTAGGGGTGCGAGGACCGAAGATCTGCTCAATGATCTCCACCACCTGCAGTTACATAACTTATTAATGTAATCAAGTCGAGAGTAAAAAGGTTACTTTTAGCCATGCGTGCTCCATCGTCGTGGTGAAACGAGAGCCTAAGAGGGTAGACAGGACACCAATATTTCGCCAGCTATGTTGAATAACAACAGCAGACTTATGCCATCAACCTGGCACAAATCCAGGCAGACATGTTGACAGTTGTCTTAACACATCGAGACCAGCTCCGTACCTCGGAGAGCAATGAAAAGCCGTCAGTACTGCGCCTGATATCTCTTCAACTATGAGGGTGACGGAAGAGACAGTGCACCTGTGTCTGCGCACACAATTGTGCATTATATTGGCCGGTGCTAGCGAAATTCTATCTCGAAAACATTTAAAAGCTATCTAGAATAGCGATCAAACAGAGCGGGATTAAAGGTACGAGACAAGAAATCATGATTTACTCACGTTAGGGTAATTTGGCAGCAAATCAGGCAATAATGACAGGTCGATTTCCGCACCGGCACACATCTCGAACAGCAGGTGTCCCAGAGACAACGCCTCCACGTGTTCCAACTGAGCGGCCAGAGCTATCGGACAACGCGGCTGTGCGCCAATCAGCGTGTTCTCCAAACCGCATATCCTGTCATTTTATAATGCGTTAGCACTTTTAAATAAAATATATAATTGACCGTATTGCTTTAATACCCTAAAGTTGAATTCCACTTGCACGTCATAAAACGACAAGGTTATTTGTTTTTTCAAGAACAATGTGACAGTTACATAGTTTCAACCTTAGTAAAGTTTAAATTTACTGGGTATTGTTGTCCAAGGTGGCCTAGCAATACAATACAAAGTCGACTACACCTAACTAGTGAAATAAGTCAATAGTCGTTTTGACTTTCCTATTTGTAGTGTGTTACTCCAACTAACCTATTTTAGACAATATAATAGTATGTCCCACTTGGGCGCCATTATTCACTAGTGGCGCCCAACTGGGCCAACTTCTACTCACCGCGCGACGCCATTCTGTACAACCACATTGCCTGAATGCAAGTGACGAAAAGGCGGAAACCCTTTCTCCTTTAGGAAAAGTAGTCCTTCTAACATTTGACGACCGAACCTCGCGACTTGCCACGCTGGGAGACCAGTGCCAGTCGATCCGTACTTGCGCATATACTCTTCGTTCCACGTACTCTGTAATATTTAAATATTGTAATAGGTTTGACAGTCAACTATCCAGTTCTATTGAAATAACACGTGTTATATAAAACTGGTAGTAAGTAGGTATATTGGCTTGTATTGTTCATTGGTAAGCTGCAATAAATAATTCTTAAATCAACGACGAAATTATAATTATTTTATTTACTTTATAGATTAGATCCTTTAAGCTCCCTCTAGCGTTAAACGGTAAGACGGTGAGAGCATGGCCGTTGCGTAACTCTAGATCTAAGACGGGATAAATGTATGGATGGTGGAGAGCCCGAAATAGCTCCATAACCAGAGTCTGTGAACGTTCGCCTTGCTCGATCGGGCATTTAGAAGTCAGCGGCATCTGAAATAGAAGGGCTATATGTAGATACTCACTCGTATAGTTAATTGTACTTTAATTAAATAGATGCTGGGTGTATAGTACAACCACATTTCACCAGTTATGTTTAAATCCCATGTAATAGGCGGGAGCCTATTGCCATCAACCGGGCACTAGTCCAGACTCCGGGCTGCTTAGGTGTACCTCTGCCTAAGCCTTCGGGAAATACCGGCGTGTTGTTATGTTTTTTTATGTTGGAACCCAGCTAAGAACGCCAATTTTTAACTTTCGTAGGGATAATATTATTAAATCGAGTATTTTTTCGTATAAAACAATGCAACATACCAATGTTAGAAGTCTATCGGTCTTGATAGAGTTGTCGTGTATGGCGAACCAGTGTTTGTTAAGTCGGCAGCCGATCGAACCCAGTGCTGACAGCAAATCGTATCTGTAATTATTTTAGTATTTCAGGTAGGTATTAAGAATTTAACTGATCGGAACGAATTCTTCAGAACAATATATCGGATAGGATATCTCTAAGTATTGTACTAAATAACTGTAAGTGCACCAAAACATGATAAAAAAAATGTGCCTATAAAATACAGGGTGGCAGGGACGTCGATACAAAAACTGATACCATGGATTCAGTACGTGATTCTGAACCCATATAAAAATAAATCAGCTATTCCATACATTTTGACTGCGTAGGTATTGCACTTTTCTATGAAACAGCAGATTAAAAAATAAATAACCGACAATAAATTTCAACGCAGAGGGGTTCTGTACCATGTACTGAATCCATGGTATCAGTTTTAGCGTCGATGTCCCTGCCACCCTGTATGTTTGTTTCTTACCCAAAATACTGACTGAGCAAGTTCACCTTATTTACAATTAGACCTTTTGTACATAGGCACAAGTATAAACAAATAAATACACACACACACACACAAACAAGGAACTCTCCTGCTTTACTGCTACTGGAATCTTTTATACGTAGATATACCTAATACAAAAATGATTAATTCTCTTTCCTAGAACGTCGCAGACAAGGGATTGTATCAGGAGGAAAAGCAAATGGCATCTACGTCCTAATTACTTAAGTACCTACCTATGGCCTACTATGCTATACCTACCAAACATGATGATTTGAAAAGAAATATTTCTTCAAGTATTCACTGTAGTGGCGATATATCTGGCGGTGGTGATGACATACATACCTCGATGACTGTGACAGGTAGTCTGTGCAAATAGCCAATGCAGCCGAGCTCTCCATAGAACGGTCGCCGGCTCTACAGCAAAAGAAAAGCGTAGTTATTATGATGCTAAAAAAACAAATACCGAAGTACAGCTTTTCAAAGAAAAGAATGCGGTGTGACAAATGACGATCCGAGACCGAAGTAGGTAACCCGATAGAGATAAAACGTCATACAAACGCGCAATGTTAGGTGCAATACCACTACAACAAAGCGCGCTAGTACATAACTGACTGTGCGTTTGCACTGGCGAAACATCGCAACAAAACATGTTGAAATCTCTAATTCCTGTCAAAAATTGTATGGAAAATTGACAGATTCTATAGATTTCAACATGTTTTGTTGTGAATGTTTCGCCAGTGCAAACGCACAGTTAGAAGCATTGTCTCAGTGGAGTGGGTACTCTGTAGCGCGACGTTCTAGATAATTCTGAAACACGAAGATTACAGAAGCGCAAACCTTTTCTGGTTTACCTCTACAGACAATACCCGGCGTTTCATTTGGCACAACGAGTTTTAGGAGTAACAAAGAATTGTATTTAATATTTTAACCAAGGGTATATTTAACCCAGGATTATGTTAAAAATGGTGTTTGATTGAAGAGGCATAATATGCAGCACCGGACCCTATAGGCTGATAAGCTGATAGTGACGAAATGTATTATTTTTTATTTTACTTTAATTTCAATCTATTGTGGTAATTTTATTTTATTATAATCAATTTAATTTAAAGATATGATTCCGAACCCTGCTGCACGCGCGTCACTGCTGGTCCCCATAAATTTTAAATAGGTATATATGAGATGACATTCCAAGCACGGCAGCGATGTGCACTGCTGCGTGGCAGTGTCGCCCTGCCGCCACGTCAGACCACTAGTGCGGCGCTCATCACAGCATTAACACGTGAACGTTGACAAGTAAATTGGCAATAAAACAGCGAGACACCCCGAATAGCATGTGCTCGGAATCAGCGGCCAGGCAGCGGCAGGCAGCACTGTCGCGCAGCGCTGCCTCGACAACAACGCTGCGGCAGCACTACTGCGTGCAGTGGGGTTCGGAATCATACTTTAAACATTTATTGCCGCGACATTGCTGCCGTGCTCAGAATGTAATCTCATATAATCCTATAGAAAATATATGGGTATCAGTAGTGACGCGGCAGAACTACTGCGACAGCACTGCCGCGTGCTGCTGGGATCAGATTCATACCGTGCTTGTATTGTAATGATTTAATTACTTAATTGATTAATTGTTTACCTCTTAATATGAATGTTGTGCATGACTAAAAGACGTGATCTATTTACACAGTAACGAAGCTTCGTGATTACTTATTGTTACGAGTTTTGTAGATGACGTTGTTGACCAACAATATAGATAAGTTCACCTGGGAGACGCAGGGGGTTCCAAGGGTGAAGACTTCCCCGAGCCGGTGCCGATGAGAGACTTGTTGAACAGCAGTTTCGCCAAGGAGTCTATCTTCTGCGCAACTAGCGGGGCGCGCTCGGAATTTTCTTCTAAAATATGAATTGCTTTGTGGCATTAAGTTCGCCATATGTAGCACTACTGTTCAGTCAGGAAAAAATATTGTTAAGGCGGAAGCGCCAGGGTAGCCCAAAAAATTCAAGTTTTCTTACGTTTTTGTGATTTGCAGGTCAGTATTAGGTTTTATGTAGATATTTATATAATATGATTCCCGGCCTTAACAAATAGGTATTAATTAATACACCTCTCTAAATTAGACACTTAATTAACTTAGAGAGATTCTAATGATTATAATTCTGTAAATACATATTTGTTATGGCCGTGAATCATATTTTGATCAAGATATGATTCGCGACCGAGAAATTGAAACTCTGTCAATTTGCCGTGTAATGTAGTAAATTGGCTTAATAATTAAATTCTCTGACTTTTGATAGAAGTATAAATAGATTATATTTATACTTCTATTTAAAGTCAGGGAATTAACAGTAAAGATGGAAATAAATAGAAATGTTCCGAATATGTTCTCGGGTAAGTAGTTTTTACACATATTTGATCATGATTATTTTTATACGGCTAGAAAAGGAGTGGGCACTGACATAACGGCAGAGATGTAAGTAGGACGACATGCTGCTGACCCCAGATAAAAAGGAATAAGGGCGGACAATGATAATTATGACCGATGACTTATTCTAAGAAGAAAATAAAAGCAGTAGGTACTTGAACTACAAGCGAACGATGATCCTTCGCCATCGTCTTGCCTCCCAGCCTCTTACGGTAGCAAGAACGAAAATAAAATGTGTAAACTACATGCCGTTATTATTAAAAGACCATCGTACGCTGAAGAAAAGAAAAATGAAGAAGAAAGTCTAGAAGATAGAATATCTAGCAACATTGAAATGGAACAGAGTGGATAGATTTTATCGAAAAACATCGAAAACGTAAAAAAACTACTGTTCACACCGTAAAATTAATTTAATTTCGATTGCGAATCAGAAATCATTAGGTCATCTATATAGACTCACCTTCGCTTTCTTCTCTGTCAGTGGACACTGATCGTATCCTGAATGCATTCCGTTTGTTGGCTGCGGCGATGGACTCCGGGTTCAATTCGGCTGCAGACTGCGCCCTCCTGCACGCGCCGCGACGTTTCTTCTTCCTGTAGCTACTCCTCGGCCGCTCCTGATAGAACCGGTCATGACCAGTCGTCTCCGGCTCTTTCTGCTCTTTGCCTTCATTATTCGCTTTCATATGCTGGTACAAGTTGAACATCTTCGCTGATTTCCTTAGTAAGCACAATCTTAGCTTCTCTAATTTATGTTTCATCAATGACTGTGTTAGTAGGTTTCTTTAGGAATCTTCATTATGCACTCACTTCAAAAGAATCACTTTTAGAACTGGATTTCGTTTTCACTAGGTTTGGAGTAGGACGAGTTACTTATTTAAAATTTTTAACTATCTAAAATGATTAACTCGTTCGAATTGAATTGAACTGTTTTGCTAATATTTTTTATGTTAATTAGTTCTGTAAATGTTGTAAAATGACTACGAACATAAGCCCTGTGTGGAGTAGAGGGCGGTATCGCTGCGACTCCGTGAACTATGTCAATAGTAGCTAATTGAAGTCCCACAAGTACGGCATTAGCCGACAACCGGGCCCACGTCGATATTTATTACCCTGATGCTAGTCTTTTACGTGTATCTATGAGTTTCATGTTTTTAATCCAATACGTATGTATTGAAGCTTGTTTAAATAGGTTACTTGGAAAAATTATACTTAATACCTATTATTATTAATATTAGGACTGATCCGCACGATTCTTTCATTTGCCCAAATTACTTTATGTAATAGTAATACAACAAAAATAAATCTTACGAGTGGAATCGTGGCTAAATAATGACAGCCATACGGGTCGGTCGATGGTTAAGCTACGCTTGCCGAGGTCGGTGCGTGGATGGGTCCATCCATTACATATCGAACCAGAAGTATCAAATAACCTAAGGGGACATTTTTGGGGCGAAAATGAGTTGTAAATATTTATTGGATTCAGAATTTCCCGCTCTATCGATTGTTCGATTTAATTCGAGGGACTAAGTTGGATCCCGAGAGCAGCGAAGGATTCAAGAGTAAAATCCCGAGCGTAGCGAGGGATTCTAGATTTGAATCCTGAGCAGAGCGAGGGATACAAGGACCGAGATAAAAAAATAATCACGAGTTGTGTACTCTACTTTTTACCATTGACTGCGAGAAAATAAATAGTAGTGTATATTTATCTGTTGTAGTTGTAGTATTTATATGATCGCCTCGTTGGTCTAGTGGTCGCAAGCGCTACTGCTGAGCATGAGGGTTCGATTCCCAGGTCGGGCAAAGTATTATTGGGTTTTTCCAACAGGAATTTCGCAATAGCAGCCCGGAGTCTGGAATTATGCCCGGTTGATGGAAATAGGCTCACCCCCTATTACATGGGTCTTAAAAACATAACTGGTGAAATATGGGTGAACTAAAGGTACACCGCTGCACAACTCTTCGGGAAACAAGGCGTGATTTTATGTTATTTATATGTATTATATTTTTGGCGGTAACTAATTTTCTACTATAATTGCTGCTTCAGAACGAAATGATTTCGAAGTCAATGGTATTCAGTCTTATTTTCCAATGACATTAAATAATAAATAAAAATCTTTACTGCAGACCACATGATCCATAAATTAAAATTAAAATTTTAATTTAAATGAAAAACCACGATAACAGATTGAAAAGAACCTAACTAAAGTTGGCGGGATATTTTTTTAAAATTTAATTGTATAGCTTCTAAGGAATAGCTCCATCTAGCCAGGCAGTAGGTACTTTCAGTACGTTTCATTTATTTTTGTACGTAGTTCGTGCTTGTTCCAAATTCAAAATGTTTTTATTCTCTTGTGAGTAAAAGAGAGTTTTATTCACTGTTATCGATGAATAAAATGTCCTTTTTCGAGTGACAATGGCAAAAAGATGATTAATTTAGAATTATATAGTTGTTATAATATAAATAAGAAAAAAGTTTAATTCATAATGAGTTTTTTAAGAATTATTCTCTTACATTATTATCTCACAAAACTATCTTTATTATATGCTCCTTACGTAACAAATTGAAATCAAATTTGTATTTCCTTTAGATTATTTGTTTATAAGATCGTTGCTAAAATACCGAGTACTTACAATAATTTGATTCTCATAGCGATACCAAAAGAATTATTATGCACCACAACTTTTAACTGATCTCAAATAATGTTAGGAATATATTTAAAAATTGTAGATTGTTACCAATTTTTTTTTCTTTTAATTTTTCTTTTATTTTTGTTAAGAATTTATTTTATACTTTTTGCTGTGCCCTACAGGGTCCGTAATTGTACCTTAGCTCTAAGCCATTATAACACCTGTATACCTACATTATGGAATGCAAATAAAGATATTAATGTAAGGGACAAACATGGAACAAATCATGGTTTTTCGAGAGAGCAAAAAAGGTTTTTTTTTAACTGTCTGTAACTTTTTACTGTCTGCTCCAATTTTAATTGTGTCTACAGCAAAGTTTCATAGAATTTCCTCTGCTATCATGCTATAAACGAAAGATTTAGGAATGCGCAGTAGTTTACAAAAAACTTTGCTCTAGACACAATTTAAATTGGAGCAGACAACAAAAGTTAGACAGTTTAAAAAAAAAACGTTTTTTGGCTCTCCTGAAAAACCGAGTTTTATCCTTTACATTAATTGATACTTCTGGTATCGGTATCGGAAAACACGTTAAGCCATTGATCCCCGCTGTCATTCGTAGATGTTTGACAGCTATTACAGTCGGAGGCCCGAAAGTACTTTCGTGCTTCCGACTTTCGGGCTTTCGGGCTTTCCGCTGTAGCGGCTGTCCTATCCTATTCTTGCTTGGGGTAGGTCGTATTACCCAGTAAAGGGTAAAGTAAGGGGTTGTGGAGGTCAGATAGGCAGTCGCTCCATGTAAAATACTGGTATTCAGCTGCATCTGGTTAGACTGGAACCCGACCCCAACATAATTGGGAAAAAGGCTAGGCAGATGAGTTACGCCGAAATGAAACCAGTAGAATTCATAAACAATTGTAATATTTCAATAATCAACGAAACTTACACTTAGTTTTATGTTTTTATATCCAGCTAATATTGTTATTCCTTGTACTTGAAAAATTATAAACGCAATAATAAAACCAAGAAAAATAGTACAAAATAAACAAAAATGATGGTCAATATTGAATGTTAAGGCTCGTGCAGACTAGCGCGACTTAGACATTGTTTGTTAGAGTCGCGTCGCGCTGTCGCGTCGCACCGGTCTGCACGACCGACGTTTTATCATCAATGCCAAGCTGCTGAAGAATTTCGGATAGATCTTTATGGCGAGAAGTATTGACCGCACATAAAATGGGATGGCAGAGAGCCCAAAACGCCTTCTATCATTTTATCATCAGCTCTGGCCTATAACATTCTTTAATAAATCTTTAAAAACTTGAAGGTACATATTTGAGATATTCTGGTTTTACATAATTTTTTTACAAATTTTATTTACTCTTTACGTTTGGGCCTTTTTGTTTTATTCCGGAATAGTGTTTCCAGTAAATAAAACGTGATAAGTGTGTGTATTGTGAGCCTCAGGTAGTAGGGAGTGAATCCTCGCCAGAGCCCCAACATACTAGAGTCTTGTCGAAACTTCTGGTACACATCCCGGTGGTTTCCATTACTCGCTACTTGGAACCTACAACAGAGATACACTAGATATATTACATGCCGAAGATCACAATCGATCAATCGATCGTAAACATCGACGCGCGAGCTAGTTATGTGTTATGTCAGAACGAAGAAATTATTTGCAATTTTCTTTCATATAAAAGTGCAATATCCTACCTACACGGTCAAAATAAGTAAAATGTATGGAAAAGCATTTTTTTTAAATAACCGAGGAAAAATTTCTACTCTTCGAAAGAATCAGTAAATGGGGCGAAGAATAGTTTATGAATATACCCAGAACTCGACACGGGAGCAGGCTGCGTGCGAGGCCCAATCAGAATGATTTAGAAGGACTGGCCAGACCTCTCTTGCATTTATTTAATAGCTTCCTACAAGAATGGTCGTATCCGGACGGCTGGAAGCTGACTTCGGTTACTCCGTTACTAAAGGGTGCTCCGACCTCCGAGGTCAGGCCTGTTGCAGTACTGTCAATATTTTCAAAGGTTTTCGAGTCAGCGTTGTGCTCTTGCATCCATTCGCAAGTACGTACTCAGCTTAAAGATGCGCATGGATGCATGGTTTCCGAACGGGCCGCAGCACAAATTCAAACTTGGTGTGTTTTATGCATCAGGCCGTCCCAGTTTTGGACTCAGAGGCAGGGGCCCAACTGTACGTCGCCTACTTTGACTTCAGGAAGGCATTTGATAGCGTAGATAATGACATACTGTTAAGTTATGTAAAGGCTAGTTTCACTCCAGCCCTACTAAAGTTCTTTTCTAGCTACTTAGGCAATTGGAAACAAATTTTACAATACGCTGGCTTCACCTCAGACTCGTATTGCACAAGCCAGGGTTCTAATTTAGGACCGCTGGAGTTTATTATAATGGTAAATGACCTTCCTGAAATTGTGAAAGACGCTGGTTCCTTGCTATTTGCCAACGATCTGAAGTTGTTCATGGGGATTACAAATCAGTCAAACTACGAACTGCTGCAGCAGGATTATTGATCGTGGAGTATTGAAAACAAACTACTCTTTAACTAAGTGTAACGTGATGTCTTTTACGCAGGCCGTATTTCCCCGGCGTCACGAATATAGCGTGGCCGGGCATGTCATACCGCGGGTAGTATCGGTGCGAGATCTCGGGGTCACTTTATCCGAACATTTATCGTTTCGCACACATATCATACAAGTGTGTAAGAAAGCCTTCAAGAATATTGGATTTGTAATGCGTAAAACCTATGAGTTACTAACACAGCAGCTGTGTTAACGTTTTATAATGCATTAGTAAGAAGTAACCTAGACCCGAATGCTAGCATCTGGAATCCATTAAAAATTCATTATTTTCTTATGGTAGAAAAAATGCAACATACCCGGTTTCTATACATGGAGCAATTTGGCGTCTACCCATTCTATCCACTTATGTATCCAACCCTCTTTGTAATAGGGATAGTTGGTTACTATAAGTTGGAGGTGAGGCGCAATTTCGCACTAGTTAAGTATGTTTTTATGGTTTTTCGTGATAAGCTGAATAATCCGTAAAAACTAGAATCTTTGGGATTGCTCGTTCCAAACAGTAGGCTGCGGCAAGGCCCGAGAGAGAGGCTGTTTAAAGTCCCGGTGGCCCGAACAAACTTGTTAAGTTGGCCAAGCGTCAACCAACGCGAGTTGATACAAGGCGAGTGCTACGGTCTACATGTTGGTCAAGTTCGAAAGAGACCACTGCCAATTGCCAATGTTCACGAGTTTTTGTGTAGCTATCCACATGTTGGCCGTCTATTGCTGAGTGCAGGTGAGCGCCTTTGATTTGTGCAGAAAAACCGTATCTGTTCCGAAATGAGACGAGTCGTATCAGAAAGCGATCCCGAGGGCTGACAAGGCATGCCAAAAAAACCTACACTTTGGCGCTTGCCTGCACTCAAATGGGCTATATACGGTGGTCCTCGCCTTCGCTCAGCGAGCTATGACTAACATGTATTGCCGGCTTTAAAGTTTGCACCGGTGCACGGTGCAGCCGCGGTGGGACGGGCAATAAAGATATTATACAGCGAGCCTCTGCGATTGGATATCTTTACTTGCTCTTTGGCGGAATTCTAGATGAAGAGGAATTCTTCTACTTAACATATTGTCCTCTATATAACTTAATTGTGCCGGTAGTCAGAGTCGTTACTTAATCACTCACGTTAAGCGACAAAATTTGAACCCTGTCAGTCAAAATATGACATTATAAAAACATTTCATATTTGTTGGTGATGGTATTTAATTGGTTTTTGGGTGACGTCTCTGAGTGTGGAAATTGTGACTACATTGTTGGTTTGGGTTTCCCACCTGTAAAAACAAATGTAAGTGATAATAGTAAATAAAAAATATGTTCGAAAAAGTCTGCTCAACAACTAAAATAACGCAATGAATGTTGTTGAACTCTCAAAATGAAAGCCATTGCTACTCTGTAAGTGTGTTCTTGGGCAATTACCCCGCCGCCGCCGCACCGTTGGTCAAGGCACGTCAGTTATTCATAGCCGGGAAGAATCGGATGTGTAAGACCGTCATAAGTTTCCTCAATCAGGTATTTACGAGTATGTCTCATTATTATTATTAGTAGGCATCAATATGATGTTAGCTCTAAAGGTACCTAGTTTTTTGGGTGGAAAACTATCAAATAACTTCTCCCACTCTAGATGGAGCGGGAGGGCGTGTCAGACTCTTACTGACTAAAACCCACCCGTCTTCCTTCAGTTGCCTGTACGTTGCCAGGGGCCACGGTATCTCTTTCGGACTTTCCCGCGACCCCGGAAGGCATCGGTCCTAGCGGACCCCGTCAGTTATGCTGACATCTCTTTGAGGCGCGCGTGGAACACAACGCGCCTTCGACCCGGGCCTGGTCCTTATCGGACCGCGAGCTACCCATTGCTCACCGTCCGCAAGCCCGTGTCTACGATGCCTGCGATTCCCGACGCCCAGGGCGTCTCCTGCGGCGGCTAGGGGCGTGAGGGCGCGAAATATGCCTCTCTCTCACGCGTTCCGCCTCCTCCTTTGCGAGCATTACTGCTTCGCAGAAGGAGGTGACGGCTTCTTACGCCCTCTCGCTCCGTACCATGGCCTGGACCATGGCCGGACGCGAGAGATCGCTGCCGCCGATCTCGTCCAGAAGGACACGGTGGTGCCCCGCCGAAGCCGGACAGACCTCCACCGAGAGGCGCCATGGCGTCCTCACCTTCCGCCTGACGCAGGTCCTCACCGGACACGGTTGTTTCGGGAGGTTCCTGTTCCGCGTAAGGCGGGAGGAAACGCCCGGGTGTCACCACTGTGTGGATCGCCCGGAGGACACGGTGGAGCATACGGTGGAGGTCTGCCCGGCTTGGGCGGGGCACCGCCGTGTCCTCACGGAGGCGATCGGCGGCGGCGATCTCTCGCGTCCGGCCCTGGTTCAGGCCATGGTTCGGAGCGAGAGTGCATGGGAGGCCGTCACCTCCTTCTGCGAAGCAGTTATGCTCGCGAAGGAGGAGGCGGAGCGCGCGAGGGAGATGCAAGCTGCACGCCCTCGCGGCCCTAGTCGCCGCAGGAGACGCCCCGGGCGTCGGGAGTCCAGAGCCGACTTCCGGCCACCGTAGGCGCGGGCTTGCGGACGGTGAGCAATGGGCAGCTCGCCGTCCGATAAGGACCAGGCCCGTGTCGACGGCGCGTTGTGTTCCACGCGCGCCTCAAAGAGATGTCAGCACCAACCGACGGGGTCGAAAGACCAATGCCTGCTGGGGTTGCGGGTTTGTCCGAAAGGGATAACGCGGCCCCGGCACACAGGCAACGGAAGGAACACGGGTGGGTTTTAGTCAGTAAAAGTCTGACACACCCTCTCGCTCTGCCCAGAGCGGGAGAAGTCATTTGATGATTTCCCACCCTCAAAAAAAAAAAAAAAAAAAAAAAAAAAAAAAACCTCCACCGTATGCTCCACCGTGTCCTCCGGGAAAATAGAACATCCTGTGATTCTTGATGCGTTTGGTTAAGTTGTTTCCCATCTAAGATTTCGTGAATTTTCATTTGTCTTGGTTTATTTCTGGCGTGGTTAATCAAGTCTCTCATGATGACTCTCTCATATCTTCTCAGTCCTGACCTGTTAGCTTTGGTGATTGCCAATACTTTCAAACCGTATATCATACAAAGTACGATCACCATTCGATACACGAGTCTGGCTAGTTTCCAGTCCAGTCCATCTTTGAGTTTATTATTGATGGTAATAGTGACTTTGCGTTTCTAGTGGCCTGTTCACACCATTTTGTGTTCAGTTAATTGTGCTTCTCGTAGTTAATGCAGATGTTATGTATGTGCCTAGATATTTAATTTCATCGACTGTAGGTATGTAGATTTAATCCGTTCATTGACACGTAGGTCGCTTTCTGTTTAACTTATATTGGGTTTCTAACTAGTATTTTTGTTTTAGTTTCGTTTATTTGTAGGCCGACAATACCTAGTAGGGGTTTAATATGGTACACGATTCTTTATAACACTTTTAGATCATCTGTAATGAAGACGAGGTCGTCCGCGAATGATAGCACCAGAATTAATTGTACTTTAGTTTGTTGTTGGGATAAATTCGTCCCAAATACGGAACCCTTCATTGTGCGTGGTCCGACACTCACTTGACCGGATTTTTAAATGCTAACTTGAGCATAAAACACGACCCTTACCTATCTGCACTTCTTCTTCCTCTCGAGTCGATGGTATTATAAATGTAATGTTAGGTAATATTATTATTATGTTAGATGAGTTGGGGGCCCAGTAACTGGCCACGCCAATCGCGGCATTACTGACATTTTTTTAGGTCCTCAGAAGTGCAGGTGTACGGACACTTGGACACTCCAACATATACAGAAAATTTAAATATAAGAAATAAAAATATAAAATGTCTCGAAAATTGTTGACATTTACATAGGAGACAAAAGGAGTAATTTGGTTGTAAATGACCTCTGCTACATCCCCATAACGGATTGCTGACATATAACCAATAACCCTGTTAATTTACCTTAATGTAGAAACAATAAATAAGTTTTATAAGTAGGAAGAAATGAAGCCAAGTGTTACCTTGTTTTGAAGGTATCCAAAGGTAATGTAGCCACAGCGGTAACAAAACTTGACAATATTGATGTATAAAGGTGTAGTAAGAAACCGCGTGCTCTCTCTGTCTCCACCAAATAATTTCGAGCCTGCAAGCAACTTCAAATTCAAACACCTACAAAATCACTTTCACGCGATAAAAAAAAGTTTCCCGTCTCGACGCCCAGCAGATGTGAAACATCGCAATTGATGGTTATTGAAATCATTAAACTTAAAGAAAACCATTAAACAAATAAATGGAGAAAAAATATATATATTTTTCTGACATGACGGGGCCATAAATAAGAGAGCGCCATGCCGTTTGCTGTCACGGCATACGAATTGGATTTACTCCCAAAGCGCGCTTATACTTACATAGATGTTTCGCACAGCAACTTTTACAATAAGTACTTATTAAATGTAAATTAATGTAAGTGTATATTTCAGATTGTTCCATGTGGTGCCGGACGTAAAGATTATTATCAACCCATTTCTTCTCGTGGGTGTCGTAGAAGGCGACTAAGGGATTTACTAGAGAATGGGCAGCAGCGTTCTCTATGCTTTTTAACACCATACTGCGATCGCCAACCCGCGTGCCAAGCGTGGCCATTATGGCAAACATTTGGGAGAGGCCTATGTGGACCAGAAGTGGACGTCTTTCGGCTGAAATTTTGGCCTATGTCCAGCAGCTCATGATGATAATGATTGATAGACTCACGATACCTCGTGACCTGAGGTTGGGTACTGATTAATGATATCTGCTCACCTGAGAATAGGTTGCAATTTGAGACACGCTTATGACGGCTGATTTAGACATGGAGAGCATGGCACCGCGCCACAGTGCGCTTATTCCTTCCGTCCGCCAGATCCTGCAACAAACAGTTAAAGCGACGATAACCGACTTTTAATGATTTTATACAGAAGATTACGTCTAAACGAGTAGTGTTAATGATTTAGAAAAAATATATGTTAAATGAGAGTATTTTCTTAATAACTTAATATAGGAATATATTAGATTATGTTTATATTACATAGTGAAATTAATTTGTAAAGTTATGTCTAACGTGGATAAAAAACTGAAAATCACGCAAAATCTATCAAGCGTATATTTCTGAAACCTTCACCATTTAAAAAATTATTTAATTATTAATCTTTTAGTATACGTGTTTTATTAAAATACCTTTTGTTTTATGTATAATAAACTAATAATACGTCTAACTTGGGACAGCGCTCCTTGATTGGCGAGTCCTATTACTGGGTGGACGTACGACGCGTTGCGTGAGCTCAGTACAGAACACGCAAGCTAACCACTCAAGGTTACTGGCATATATATCTGTGTCTTAATAAAACAGCGTCGGCAATACTTAGATAGTAGAAGTACATCAACATATTTTTTTTATTTTTTTTCGTTCCCTTACCGAGAACTCACAGCAGAAACAACTGGGTCTAGATTCTAGAGCCAGTTGTTTTAGCTGTGCGTTGTCTTTTGTGCAAAAGTTTCTTCTATAGGTAGCGAAAGTGAGCACTAATGAAGGATGTTTAAAAATTCATACCCTAAAGAGGTAAATAGTTCGTCATTTTGGCCGATGGGAAATCCTGCATCGGGCTTGTCTACCTATTTTAAAAACAAAGTCGCTTTTCGAGTCTGTCTGTTCGTACGCTCGTTCTTCTAAACTGTACAATGGATTTTGATGCGGATTTCATTTAGTTAGAGAATGACCTCCAGAAGATTTATGTGTTAAACATTAATATTTAACTGAAATATATCTCGCATCGTCTCGATGTTTCGACATGTCTCCACATTGGTATGGATCGCACATTCGCACCCGTGCAAAGTAGAGGGTTGCTACTTTTACATATTTGTCGAAAAAGGGTTTTCAATTAATTTTGTCATCTGCTACCGAAAAAACAACGAACAATGAGAGTCTTACTTGGCAAATGCGTCTACAACGTTTCTGTACCGCCTGTAGGGATCCACCGGGCCGTCTGCCATCATCCGCACGAGGATGACCTCGGAGGGACAGCCCACGAAGGCACCCGCCATCCCCGAACACAGGCCGATTGACAACTTGTTATACAAAGTTGGAGAACTGTTAAACTTTCTGTAAAAAAAAGCATTTCATGGAAAAAAAGTTAAAAGTGATGTGAAAGAAATAAAGAAGAAGGAAAATACATTTATTTAGCACAGACTAAAAGGCACTCAATATATTCTGCAAATAGGAATCAATAAAAGTGTAAAGTGCGTTGTGAGAAATTAGTAGGAATGTTTGCCTTACGACTGCGGCGAATAGGCCCAGTTCAGCAAAAAAAACAAACAACTAGTGCCCGATGCTGGTTGCAACTGGACCTGATGTGCATGATTCTATTATCAATATGATCACAATGTCTCGTGCGTCTTTGATGCATGCAGCAGTGTTGCCTGCCGCAATATTGCAAGACGTTTCTCCGGTGTGGGGTGTTAGGTAGTCCCATTATTGTTCCTGACTGCGAAAGTGATAATGTGGCTATACGTAAGTAACGGTAGTTAAGTAGGTAGTAACTAAAAGACGAATAACATTGCTTTCAACTGAATGAGAGCTATCGCGTATGACTTCGCCGCTAGAGGCGCTAGTGCAGCGTGAGGTCTCCGAAATGTCAAATGTCATTGAACGTTCACTGTTTGCGGGATTTTCTATCGCGAATTTTCTCTTATTATTCATGGCTTAAGATTTTAAGTAACAACTTAGGATTTAATTTGGCAGCACTTGGGAGGAAGAATAATATTTGTCTGCTTCATACTTGCCAATTTTAGGAACATTATTATGTAAATATTAATGTGAAGTTTCAAAATGTAATAAAATAAACATTTTATAAAATAATGGGTACTTAAACATATCCAAAACATATCAAATAAAAGTACTGACAGGACCTTACTCACCAGTGGCGCCAACTGGTGAGCACAAAAACGATAGCCCTCATTTGCGCGGGCCGCGCCGTAACGGATTCCAAAACGGAAAAACCCGTTGAAAAAATCCTTCTGTACGTAGTGTGCTATATGATTCATAGTTCAAAATGTAGTTACCTACCTACGAATGTAGGCGATGACTTACAAGCCCCGTACAGACTGGGGCGATGCGCCGCTTACAAGAAAAGAAAACTTCACGGTAGAACAGTCTGCACGAGGTTTAATACTTTAATATTCTGTTCCTGGTGTAGGGTGCTCACCTCTTATGACTCTCGTAGAGATAGGAATAAGTGCCTAATCTCGTGGTGGTGTAGGTCGTTTGTCGCAGGATGCTGGCGGTAAGGCCTGTGTAGGGAGCCCGGATTCCCTCGCAGCGCAGCATGTTTCGCAGCAGACTCACGCCCCAGACCTCCGGGTACAGCTGCAGACGGACTTTGAATACGTCGAGCGGGTGTAATAGCACTGATGCTATGACGCTGCAAAGTGGATTATTAAGGTATAATGTAATAAAATCGTGACGATTCACAGGGGAGAATGGAACAAGAAAAAGTGTTGCGCCAACCCCACGTAAAACAGGACCATAGACAGACAATTGTACTGAGCGTTAAACCACACAAAAGTGACCTCTCTACAAACAGTGCCATCCACGAAGGTTTTAGGTTTTATTCCGCTAGTGTTTTAGTATTTTCAATACACACTAATACCTATGAGCGGGTAATTAGTAAACACGACGAAATGAAAACACTAGCGGTATGTAGAACAATTGTACTGTAAGCGTTTAGGAAGAAGAATGGGGCACGTCTTCGTGGATGGCGCCCATAGAAAGAGACGAAGCGACTGTGCGGCCAATACCTATAGTACTACTAAAGAGACAACTAACGGCCGCGAATTCGCTTTGACTCTCTAAGTTTCGGTCTGTTTTCACTGCACAACTGAATACGGAACGCCACAGAAGAATACAGATGGTCACTCCGCATTTTAGATATGAAGCTTAGGTACGCGGCGGACTCGACTTGTCGAATCTAGTGGGCGAAATGTAGTCAGAAGATATAAGAGTGACGCGATAGAAAGAAAGGCAACTTCTAGGTGAATATAACTGTAGGTAGTTAACGCTGTGCGACCGGAATTGCACTTTATTGTGTCACAGTAAGTCGCTTTTTATTTAAATGATTTTGCGGAGTGACCCGTCTGTACCTACTAATCTGTGGGAACGCTCAGTCCATTCTCTATGTCCATGAACAGTACAAGGGCAGAAAGATGATATTGACGAAGGGAGGTATTGTAATTTTAGATATTATATAAAACACTAGGTTTAATAAGTACGTGGAATAAAAACGATGACAAATTAAGTTACTATAAACGTTTTCGAAGTCGCTGAATCTAGAAATCGTCACACAAACCGGATTTTAATAAAAGCCTTTAAAAAGCCAACTTTGTACTCTGCTGCACCTTCACAGCACCCACAGTTTACATCAGCATTTAAATCATTGATGGCATTATCTTAAAATATTCAAACCGTGGGAAAAAAATGCAAAGATAACCAAAGAACGATGATAAATCAAGAGATGGTGTAAAGGAGGGAAAGGCTTTAGGTTTATAATATGTTTATCAGCAGCAGTTTCATCTCTTCTTTGTACCGTTCTATTAGCTGGTGGATCCGCAGTGGAAAACCACGAAATTGAAATTTTCTTACGTTTCTGCAATTTGCAGATCAGTGTCAGGCTGTATCTTGATCAAAATATGATTCGCGACCATAACAAATATGTATATATAGAATTAGAATCATGAATACATCTCTCAAAAAAAGTATAAGCTAGATTTTTTCCTTATGAGACTAAATTAGAGAGATGTATTAATGATTTCACTAGTGAGTCGTGGAGCCTGAAGGCTATTTTAATGCCCCTCATACCTATATATTGCTGATCATACTGTAGAACCTCTAACGTACCCAGAAATACCTCCAAGCCCTGCTTTAACATAACGAGGTCTGCTGTGCTGTTGACGCTGGTGATGCTCTCCCTGCATCATTAATTATAAACCTAATAAACGCACATAATTTGCGTTTAAAGGATATAATTATAAAATAAATAGATTTATAAAAAAACTACATAAAAATTTTGAATTGTCACACAGCACACACACTATTAACTACTGACAATTTCATCGTGACTTCTGTCAAAGAAAGAAAGAAGGTCGAGCTCCTAGACATTATTTATACCTAACTTTTTAGGAAGAGGTTAAAAATATACAGGGTGACTTGTAATTTGACGTATTCCTTCTAGGACGTGAACGTGTGACCCATTTGCAACAATTAAGTACCCCATAAACCTGAGGAAAAAATTGATGGGATTCGAGAAAACCCAATTTATAAGTATTTTTGAAAATTTCCCAGAGTTTGCCACTAAATATCACCTTTCTCATAAACTCTCGAATTGAATGGCCTTCATTGAGATTTCATTGGGTAGCTTATACTTTAATAAACCTTTCGATGTAACCAAATTTTCTAAAACATCCAACAGTAAAATTATAAAGGAAGAAGTTTATTAATCATTTTCAAAAATCATCTACCTTCTTGAACTTTGTCAACCAGTTATCTCAAAATTAGAGCATGTACAGTCACGAGCAATAACATTGAAACACCCTTAATCTTCAAATTCATGTATCAACATTAAATCGCAAAAGAAAGTATGCTAACTGTGTCCAATAATTATGTAAATGTTAAGTTGTGTCAAAACTAACTACACATATTTATCAAATATTCGTTAACCAAAAAATAATATTTACTTTTAGTAACATAATTATGTACCCATGGAAATTTCAAAAACATGTATACAGTACAGTTTCGAGATTATGTAAACAATTACAAAGCAGCAGTTTCAAGCAGCTGAGCTTGGAAATAAGTCGCAATTTGGGGACGCTGTATGTTTAAATACACGTAAACTAAGTGACGACTGAACAGTGACCAGCAAGTAGACCCTGAGTCGTTAAAACCCAAAACCCGCTCCACGACTTGTGACCTGGTCATGACGACTTGGGTGCCTAACGTGTGAAGGATTGCTGGGAGGTTAGAAAGTAGTGGCACAAAACAAGTTACATAATTAACGGATAGTGTCAAGCAGCCGGACGAGGTTTTACATACCATAATTGTCAAAGCCTTCGATTAAGACTGAGAACTGGATAGGGTGTAGGCTTTGCCACGTAGTGGAAAAATCCAGGCTAATAACAATAATGGCTTTTGTGTGCTTCCGAATAGGCAACATTCACTTTATCTCAGAAGTCAACAAAGGTTTTTTTTTGTGTAAGTGGATTTGTTGGCCTTGAAGTGGAGTTTCTTGCCATAGGAAACGACCAATTGGAACCGTGCACCTAGCTTCTGACGTTTCATAAGTGCCCACATGTAAGTTAAATATTTTGAATTTTTAAATTTAGAAGTGTAGGTACCATTTTATCTGGATTTTATCAACGGAAGTTGTTTTTAAGAGCGTTTATTCCGAAAGTAGGCAACGTCGCAAATAGATATATGTCAAATATTCCGCTGTTTTGATTAATTTGGCAATATTACTGTATGGAAAAAAAAAATGTGGCTAACTAGCTAACTAGAATATTGATTATGAAATGCAATAATTAAAATTGTAACACCGAATATTTAGTTTTAGATGTAAAAAAGTATTTGGAAACTTTCCAAATGCCTTTTTTACACCTAAAACGGGTACATCATCAAATTCAATTTTATATTTGCAATTCATTATTAATATTCTAGTTCGCTATTTAGCCACAGCTATTTGCGACGATGCCAACTTTTAGGATAAACGCTTTTAAGAGAGAATTGACGGTAATATTTGATAAAGAGAGAGTCGGAGCCATTTGGGACTTGGTTTCTAAGACTTCACGTAAACGCAAGGAAGTAGGTATTCTATTAGTTCGCCACGACCAAAGTGAAGTGGCGCATCATCTTCCAAAGCTGCTGCGATATTAGCGTCGCCACTTATTAGGCCAAATAATTTAAAAAAGACATACCATCGATACGAAGAAAAAACTAATTACGAGCTTTCGATTAACACAATCGACTGTTTGACAGCTTTGACATCAGTAAACGCGCGAAGATTCTGGCGGAGGTAAGTAGATAGTAAATCTTGTACCTCAGAATTGGTATCGCACGTAAAAACGACATGTCTCGTATGAATTGTGTGCGCTATTGTGGAGACTGGAAAGGGCCTAGGTCCTAATTCCATTCCACTACTTGATACACAAAAGTTTCCAATTCAGTTTTCCGAAAAAATCTGTCAAAAACACGACCACTGAAAATTTTGTAGTTTTTATGGGAATTAGGGCCTTGGATACGTATATTTAATAATAATCAGCTGTTTACATTGTTTTCCATTCGTCCATAGACCAGTCTTGGCTCAGGGCAGCATGTAAAATGGAGGAGACACTCGAACGGAATCCCGCCAACCCCTCTGATATAAATTTCCGCTCTCTTACCCGTTTACTTTCATGCATGTAATCTAGAACCTAGACGAGAATAGAAATTACACAATTAACTGTTTTATTTTTTATTAGAGGTGCTACGTACATGTTCGGGCGGCATTAATAATGGTGTACTGAAGAAACTCACATACGTGCATACAATACATGAACCCTGAAAACATAACACTCATATTTTGGGCAACCGTGTAAAAAGTCGCTCGGCTTAGCTCGAATTGTCCCGAGCTCGTAAATACAAAGGCAACACCGACAGTGAGACAGTAGCTGTTCTGTAACGCAGCCGCATCCGTATGAATAAAGTAAAACAAACATGATTACATCACAGACATTTGAAAACTGTCTGCAATGTGATCTGCTCCGAAAGACATTGTTTTAACAAAAACGACTGCAATACAGCTTATAAGTAGTCGCTCCGGTTACACTGCAGGCATGTATCAAACTTGCTTGCGACGTAACGTAACGTACTTTGCGCTAATGCGAAATATAGCCTGCCTAGCTGCGAGCAATTTGCGTCGGGTCGGCTTTGTTGGTCAACAAATACTGCCGAATCGAAAATGTGTGTACCTTAGGAACGGACATAATCTAAGTAGGTATTAAAAAACGTGTGCGGTTAGGGACCGCCATCTGGAACGAAGTTCCTTACGCGATACTCGCACGCACACGCACACTTGTATACAATATTTAAGAGAGATAGAAAGTCTGTCTGTCTGAAAGTCATGGACGGGACAGAACGCTTTTTGAAAGTGACGTGGCGCGCGCGTCAATGTCAAACCACGAGGCTTGACAGTTAAAACGTTACAAAAGGGGCGGGGCTATATCGGCTATGGAACTTTGTTCCAAAGGGGATCGGATGAGGATCGGATAATTTGAGTAGACTAAGGCCCGTATTACAGAACCTCACTCAAGACTCAAACAAGTCTTAAAACTAGTTTCAACCAATCAAAAGGCTTTAAACGAATTTTAAGTAATGCTTGAGTTTTTGAGTCAGGTTCTGCAATACGGGCCTAAGATTAAAGGAACAGAGGGTTATGCTTAGGACCGTTTTTTTCTTTTTTTTTTCTTTTTCGTATCCCTACAAGACACCTCGGAGTCGCATGCCAGTTGCCACTTCATGGAAAATGTAATTACTAAGGATAGCTATCACAACCCGTGTCTAGGGGTCTACTTTCTAAGTCGACGAAGATATGGGCCCGTCCGAAAGTAGTTTGATACTTCGGAGTGAACCTAATACACGATTAAAAAACACATACTGTGTGGGGACAACTGTTAAATCGTGTTGTCATTCATTTTAAGTTCGGGCTCCAAACTAATCTTATGTCGGTAGGTGATACGGAGTAGGAAACGCCCGTAACTTCAGACTTTGTGCTTAGGGAGTAGGTAGACCTCCTAGTTCGATAGAGAAAATGATGACGGTGATACAAATAGTACAATGACTAACCGCCGCCGCGGTTCCCAGTTGAATAGCGTGCATGACGACGGGCCGGCCCGTCAGCAGAAAGGAACCCTGCCACAAAGGATTCACCGCTTTCAGTCTGCAGCTCCTAACAATGAAAAGAAGTTATGATTATTAGAGTGCTACAAAATTCCTTTGGCGCCTGAATGACATCGACAGGGGGGCATTGTTGTTCAATATTTGTAACAGAAATTGTATTGTGGCGGCATCTACATCGCCACATGTGAACTACGCATCAAAGACCTGACGTCACACAACATCCTGACGTCACACAACATCCTGACGTCACACAAATCCTGCATCGCGCAATTAGAATTTACCGCGCGATGGACATATATACTAGCTCCCGACTCCAACTTCAGCGCAGTTGCCCGCCAGACACGACACCCGTCTGGTCTTAGGATCCTCCCTTTTCTATGGTGGATGAGTGAACTTTACACCCTGTTCCTCATGCCCATAAAGTATAGACACAAAATACCGGCGATAGCTCCGGTTTTGCCCACGCGCCAAAAGAACTTTATAGCGTTGTAGGTACATTGAATTTTCTATAGTATTATACCATTGTTGAAGAGTTAACTTGCTGGATACCTAAACCACAGTATAAATAAGTAACAGTACTATGTCTTCCTAGAAAAAGGCCGAAACGACGCGCTTCTAAATTTCAGTGTATCAGTACGCAACAGTATTGAGTTCGCGGCAGTTACGTAGTACGTAAGGACGCAGGTTTATCTACAGATCGGCCGTAGGAAATTATTTCGCGGTCACTACCTAATACTGTTACTTTAAGGCTTGTGCAGACTAGCGCGACTTCTCGCGCGACGCGACGCCGGTTTTTGTTATACCGTAGTTTTCTTAGAAATTGCATTGTTTGAGGCGCGCCGTCGCGTCGCGCTGGTCTGCACCAGGGACAGCCTTTATTATACTGTACCTAAACTCTTGGTGCTTTACTTAATGTAGGTAAACAGGAGGACATTACGGACATTTTTTTTAAGTTTTCAGACAGTGGGGAAAGCATTTATCTTCAATTTAATGAAAACCAATAGTTCTTCCTCCAAATGTTACTAAGATATTTTACTGGGTATCTGCTAAGGTTCTATGAAGAAAATGATTCATACTTCAATATCATATTATTGAAAGATGACTCTTATATACCTTTTATGAGCAGCATAAAGGCAGTAGAAGATGCCCCATCTCAAGGAGGCGTAAGTCCTCTTCTGCAGCATCCTGGCGGAGAGAACCTCGTAGGGCCCTGGGCACCCCTTACAGGAGACCATAATACGGAACATTTTCACACACCAAGTGTCGGGGTACCGTAATCGCATTTGGAACACATCGAGCGGTATAAGCAGCGTCGTTGATATAATACTGAAACTTTCACAAGCACTTATTCGTAGTTGGAGACATTTAAAGATATAAACTTCGAGGGGCTCAACTGCGAGAGGACCTACAGTGCCTCACACCCCGTAGGTACAGCCGCCTTACGAAAACCTGAACCATACTTAGGCCCGTATTACAGTACCTCACTCAAGACTCAAGCATCACCTACTGACAACTAGTTCAAAGCCATTTCATTGGTTGAAATTAGTTTCTATGTTTGCCTATAATGACAAAGCTGTAATATCTTTTTCATTTTATTTGTATGGCAATCGAAACTTGGAGTTTTCATAGAGAGCTTTAAGTTTCGATTGCCATACAAGTAAAATGAAAAAGATATTACGTCTTTTTCAGTATAGGCAAACATAGGTCGCCAGGCGAAGTTAGGGCAGTTGACAGTACTGCTTCTCGAGTCTCGAGGTAATGTAATACGGGCCTTAGAACCTTAGCATATTTTACGACGCAAATTGCGATGCCCCAACGTTTTCGTAAGGTGATCTTACCTACAGATACACAATTTGGTAATATTATTGGTAGTTTTTAAATTGCAGCTATGCAACCATCGCAAGGGTAAACCCACGAAGGTTTTTCCTCAACTTTAAAATTGCCGACGTGACTATAACAACCTATTTTTGAAATCTGAAAAATGATGTTGCCCTGTCTTGACTGATCAGTCTGGGCCTACCACCACCTCTAAAGCAGTACTATTTTTATATTACTTTAGTGTAGGAAAAAGATGAAGCTCTAGAGGACGTATAGCTCCATCTCTTTCCCCCACTAAAGTAAGATTAAAATAATACTGCTGCTGCTGGTGGTAGGGCGGTAGGCCCCCTGTATGTTTTATCCTACTTTTATAGCGCATAGAATCAAACATACCCATTATTCAAATTTTTCCTCCGAATGCTCAAATGAAACTAAAAAGTTGCTTGTTGATTTATGGTCGTCACTATAGGTACTCTGATGACCTACAACCCTAAAGTTGCCACCTCCACGGACGAGAGAATCGCGGCGATAGTCAGGCTGTGCGATCGCCGCGATGATATCGCCGTGTGGAGATTGATTCATAGAGTTTCTATAGAATAAGATGGCAGGGTGAGACTATCACCACGATTTTCTCGCCCGTGAAGATGCGCCTAGACGAGTCATAGGGCGAACTACTAACAGCCCTCGTGCTACATGTTGATACTAGGAAGCGACTAGCTATCGACTATTTTCTCGCTCAAGAAAGGTACAATAGAGAGAGTTCTCGCTGGCTGTGTGAACAGCTACCAACAATATTAATAATAATATGTATCTCTTTTACTGACCGGGACCAGCATCTTTTTTTTTCTTATTTTAAGGGATTTTAGTACACATATGCGACGATGTCAATCCCATATGCTTTTACAAATAACGACTAACTCCACAACTAAATTAACAAATCTTAGTCACACAAAACTTAACTTAATCAAATTTTTTATCTAAAAAAGCGTATAATATTTTTGCTGCTGAATTGAGAAGTGCGTTTCTTTTACGTTTTCGTTCATCTTTTGTACTACGTTTCTTGAGCGAAAAAAAAGTGAAATGAAATTGTTTATTCTGTAAATAGGATATCGGAATCACTTTTACACGTCATATAAAAAAATATTAAAAATAAGCTACATGAGGTCGGCGTTTCCTATCTGACTAATCCGAGAAGAAAGGCCGAAACAAACTCAGAGGTCGCAGTCTCTTTTAAAGTCCAGACATAGTCTTGGTCAGGCCATATGAGGACCATATAGATTAGTGTCTGAAATGGTCTTTTAAGGAAAGAACCACACAGATTTGAGTGGACCTGTCCAGTCAGTGCAAGCATTTGTCAGTAATCGTGCAGCTCAACTCAGAACTTAAGGAGCTCAACTCGACTAACAATACCAAAGAAAGGATATTTGGGTAGGCCACCATCATTAAAATTAACTGAGAAAGAAAGAAAAAAAAATACCTCACATTCACAATAATTAAAATAATATAATACTTTACAAAGTAATTGTGTCATTTTGAATATAATTTTCAATAATGGCAAAGTGTATATAAAACTGGTTTAATGTGATGAATAATTAAAATGTCATTTTCACAAGGCTTAGCAGAGCGAGCAGCTCAATCCCAAGCTTTTTATCTTCTAAATAATCAGAAATTTTATAGTACCCTTTTTTTATAAAGTTTGGTTTTAATACAGCTTTTAAATCGTATATTGGGTAAGTTTCGAATGTCAATGGGAAGTTTGTTGTAAAAGCGTATACATTGACCCATGAACGAGTTGCCTACTCTGTGGAGACGAGTGCGATGCACAGCAAGGTTGTGTTTATTCCTGGATTTAAACTATGAATATCGGACATTTTCTTAAAATTTTATATATTTTTGAAGAAAAAGAAGAAGAATTTATTTATTTTGCATAAAATATGGTCCATGGTCTTAACTTAAATAAGAATAACAAGTTCCACATATTTTGCTTACTAGATTGCAGCAGGCACATGAACATAAATAGTTCTGACGTGGCTTGTCTCAGAGCAATGGACTATTGAAAATGTACCTACTCGCTAAACTCCGTAAAAGATAAATCAAAGATTTTATACCGATATAGCCCCCCTAATATCAATTGCTGGTGGCCTGGTATGGTAAATACATTTTTGTTTTCTTCTTTTGGTGCCATTTTAAATTAATAATAATCCTATATTGTCCGTTTTATCACAGTCATCATCAGCACATTGTACATTATTATTATATTTTTTATCACAAAAAATTTGTATTGTTAATACATACGGTGACACCGTACTTTGTTAATGTTTGACTGACAGGCTGACAGAATATTGTGTCGTGGTTGACTTTTATAGTAGGCAGCGAATGTCGAGGTTTTAATCAATTTTGTCCAGTGCTAAAAATTTTGTTTGACGGCGAAGAGCGCCTTCTATCAGCTCAACCTACAGCAGCCGTTCGATTCTGTAAAAATATTAACGTGAAGCTTAGGTGAAGTGAGCGTGAAGTGAGCTGTCACTGCCACAGAATCGACCGGCAGGATGCTAGGGATTAACACTATTGACAGCTCACTTCACGCTCACTTCACCTAAGTTTCACGGTGATATTTTTACAGAATCGAACGGCTGGTCACGGCTGGACAAAGGAAATGGCAATATACGTAATATTAGTAAAGGATCCAGTGGATTACTTTATCTATGTATTTACAATGGTAAGTATTTATATGGTCCACAGGCACGGGACACCCAGCGATTATCTCCCATTCAACACTTTAGAGAGCCTTCATCACTCCATCTTTGATGCTGGGGGCTTAACTGGGTTATTCCGTTTAAACACCCCAAAGTGGATACTCGGAAACGTATGTCCGAGAATCCACCCTAGGCCTTTAAATTCCGTTTTTCCAACTAGGCCTATGGTGGATTTTTTAACATACGTTTCAGAGTTTCCACCTTACGGTGGATTTTTTGAGGTAGATAAACGGAATAACCCGCTAAACTGAGACAACTATTATGACTAAAACAATTTTCTCGGGAAATATTCAACTTAGAAATTACACCAATAGGTACATATAAAGTAATTAGTGGAGGGTTCACATTTTCACATTGATATCCAGATGTGGTTTCCACTGCTGTACAAAGAATTGTTTGTGGAAAATTCTTACCATATTTATGGCCAACAAAATTCTCACCATAATCTTTTTAAGTTTTCCATATGAACAATCTCTTGGGAAAAACTGCGCTCAATGTCAAGTTGATAAATAAAAAAGGGAATTTAAAACAATGTTCTTTATTAACCTATAACAACATTGCCTCTTACGTTAGTCACAAATCATAAAGAGCGTATATAAAAATATATAATATTTATAATAACATTTTATCACATTGTACTGTTTTAAAAGTAAGCGTCTTCATTAGGAAGAATTATGTAATAAGTCTTTACAGATGGACTCGGCAATTATTCGAATAGTTTCCAAATGTATACTTTGTTGCGGTAGGAATTGACTGGTAGAAATCGTCACGTAAGGAAAAAGCGTTATGCCCCGTCATGCGCCTTTTTCTCTTTGTCTCGACGAGTGTGGGTGTGCGTGCGAGTATCGAGCAAGGAACTTCCTTCCTGACGGAGTACTCGCACAAAAAAAGCGTGTAGGGTAACCTACCCCATACGTTTTTTTTTTAAATATTGTATACTAAGTAGACATTTCAAGAATAGGTATAGAGCCAATCAATCCAAAACAATAAAATATTTAATCTCGTTTCATACATAATTTTAAACTTGTAAGTTCCTCAAAAATAAAATAAAATTTAGTTAGAATAAATTATTAAGCCGTACTTAGGTGTTTTGACGTGCAGAAATATCTTTAAAATAATATAAGTAAATGAAGAATATCTTCTTTATGGAAACATAAATATTTTTATAGTTACTAAAATAACATTTCAGAAAATTATTTGTACGCTATAATTATATTCAAAATAATTTTTCCGTGAACATAAAAAATGCACTGAAGTAGAAAACATACCGACGGAACATAAAACAATATCCCAAACATTAAAAAACATCAAAAATATAGTTTGTACTTAAAATTAACGATTGAAATGTAAAAGTAAAGTTATAAAAAAAATTAACTCGATGTTATTGTAAAACATGTGGCACAAAACAATATGCACTTTTAAACAAATAAATACAACATTTAACCTTCAGTATTCACGTGGAATTTTTTCGACACTGGTTTACACTGTCACACATATGTAACAGCTTATTATTTTTACTACAGTACATTTTTTAATCTCAGACTAATTTGACAGGCGCAAATGTCAAACTCCAAATTAAAAAACAAACGACAATCACTTGAAATGTCAAATTAGTCTCTGGGATTAAAAAACGAACTTTAGCTGGTACTTGGCGCGTTGCTGCCGCAGAAGAAATAATATATTGTACAAGCGCAAGCAATAAGTTGACAAAGTTTTATCGCAATGGGATGAACGGTATGGCAGCGCATAAAATAAGAACAAACAAACATTGATTTTTATATAGTAGAAAATAAGGAATTGGAAAGCAGAAATTGTATAGAAACACATTAATAAAAACACAACAAATTAATCCATAGTGATTTACCTCTAAGATAGATTTGTTCCATAAAAACAAATCTCATATGGAAAAGTTCTTATGAAATACAAATCTATCTTAGAGAGATGTATTATTGATTCCAATGATTCTATTTCTGTAAATAGATATCTTTTATAGTCGTGAATCAAATTTTGATCAAGATACAAACTGACACTGACCTGCAAATCGCAAAAAACGTAAGAAAATTTTAATTTCGCGGGCTTCAACTACGGATCCACTTTAAGTGTTTCACTTAATCCATTTAATACAGGCAGTTTAAGTAGTACATTCCTAGAGAAAATTTGTACTTAAACAAACAGCATTTCATAACTCCCACGCGGGGTCACATTGGTCAAAACATTTTTACTATCAAAAATCTGCGATAAGACCGTCATATACCATAGTACATAATCATTAACCATCATATAATTACCAATATTCTAAAAGAGTTGTGTTACATTATTTTGGTTTACAATAAAATATATTATATCTGATATAAATCACTGGAAAAAATCGATCAAGCGTCTGTTAATGGGGTTGGAGATAAAATTGAAGTGGGGATTGAAGATAGATTACCTTCTAAAATAGAATGGTATTACAACGACAAAGATCAGATAGCGAATGGCATGCATTCAAACATTATAGAGGTATAAGGAACAGGGTGTAAAGTTCACTCATCCTCTATAGAAAAGGGAGGATCCTCCGACCAGACGGGTGTTGTCTGCCGGGTTACTGCCCGGCGATTGATGTCGGGACGTTGTATATATCCTAGTCGTGCGGTAAACTCTCCTTGCGCAGGTCGTCAGTGTGATGCGTAGTTCGCATGTGGCGATGTAGATGCCGCCACAACATAAAACTCGATTACAGCTGTTCGCATATTTTAACGTCAATTTTTTACGTACATGAAGTAAACGAGCACTTTAAGCAGACACATTTAACTACTTATAAATGTGTTTTATTGTCCTCTTTACCTAAGCTAATTCGAAGATGTTTCACTTTGTACTTACATGATTACCTCAGTAAATGGTTGGTCCTCTCAAACGTGGCATTTTTTTTTTGTAACGATATTTTTTAAGTATTTAACTGACGAATAATGCTAAAGTGATGTATTTTCTGTATCGATAAATTATATATTATATTAATATAATATAGATTATATATATATATTTTTAATAAGATATTGTTTCGAGCTTGTTTCCACACTACCCAATCTATTTCGAGTTTTAAAGGAAAATTTAGTAGCCGATTGGTTTTGTTCGAAAATAGACCATCTCGAATTGCTGAGAAACATTTCGTCACGTTTGTATACCTACTCTTCTATTCCATCACGTAAAATGACGTATGTTTGTACCATAAACAAACAGTATGGCGTCAGAGTTTGTATTACGCAAGAAGTATCTAATGAATACAAATTTATTAGCACATTTATAGATAATTGTACTCTCTGTTACCAGCCGGCCGGTACAAAATATAAATGTAAATATCTAAAAGGACATGAATTAATGTGAAATTATATAAACTCATAACGTTTTAAGAAAAACGCGATCAATATTTTCATTTTTCCTTAAATAATATATGTATAAACCTTTAACAAAATTGAATGTTCATAATAAAAAAAAACAAACAGTTTATTTTATAAGTTCAATCGAGTATTGATTTCTCGAATCCATTTTTTATATTAATAATATATTTAGTAACATGATGTATAGCGAGACACTTAGGTAAGCACTTATGTGTCCATTGCGTAATATTCATGATAACAGATATCGATAGCAAATATTTACATACTGATTGCAGCTAATAAATGGTACCTGCTTATTACGTTAATCATAACATCACGATTGTATTCCCGAAGTCTTAGGCAGGTGTACCTATAATACACCCACCTTTCGCCATTATGTTTAAGTCCCATGTAATAGGGGGCGAGCCTATGGCCATCAACCGAGAAATTCCATATGGAAAAATCCAATAACACTTTATCCGGGAATCGTAACCAGGACCTCATGCTCAGCAGTAGCGCTTGCGACCACTAGACCACGCAAGAAACGTAAAAAAAAAAAAAATCAAAGCATCTGATAACAGTACGACGAAAAAAAAATGTTTGCACCACTTTTCAAAAATTTGGTACATTTTGCCTTTAAATAACAGTAAAAAAAAAAAAAAAATTGCTGGTAACATGAGGTGATAAAACATTAGATGATTTAAGCGTAATGTAACATTACAACGACGGAACTTGGTAATTCCGCTACTTCAGTATAATTTGAGATATTTCGACCCTCGGCTATCTAAGGTTAACAATTTAATCTTTCTTTATACCGTGTTATCAAGTGAGGCAATTTTTTTTTTATCAGTGTACTTAATAATCAGACGCCGACAAAATACAAAAACAATGGACTACATGAACCGCACCCTAATTTCGTAACATACGATCAATCATAATCTGACATCATTTTGACGGATATTGCTAATCCATTGCTTCTTAAGTTCGAAAAATGTGTCTGCAAAACAATGTAAATAACCCAATTAATGTTGTTGAACTGTCAAAATGAAACATATTGTGATTCATCGTGTGTTACGCTATTAGGGTGCAGTTTACTGATTATAATTATTTATATAACACAAGCCAAGTATTTTACTTTAGAGCTGTGCCACCATAACATAAAAATATTTCTTCTCTAAATGATTATAGATGCCGATTTAAAAGGAAAACATTGTATAGATAACTGATTATCTCTAACAAAAGGAGAACGTTCATAGTATCTTCTAAAGTCTAAAAATGATGATCCGATTGTTCGAATCATTGAAGTACGATGACATAGATCATGTGACGTCTATTTTTAAAGAGTCATGAAATTCATCATAAATCGAACACAGCATGCTTACCTTAGCGTTTCATTTCTCTCAGGCGTATATCTCACTTGGACAACATGGTGGCCCAACCATAGTCGGGCTGGCAGCTTTTTGGTGGGTATATATATCACCAGGCATCCGATGGTTTGCGCAACCAACCATATTTTTTTTGACAGTGAGACTATGGTTGCGCCATCACTAGTGCCCTAGTGATATAGAGCCTATAGAATCTCGTATAACTAAGTTAGGACATCCTGAAATAAGCTGCGTTCATTTGCTCGAGGAATATAAACGTGAGCACAGTGTGGGGCCCGAGACGAGCGTAGTAGGGCAGGAAGCCCTTCCATAGCGATAGTACACCTTCGTTTTTGAGCAGTGACGTCACCACCGCCACTTGACTCTGGCCTTTAGCGGCGTTCTGTATCCTGGAAACGATAAAAAGGTTATACATATAACATCATCACATTTCATTAATCGTAATTTTGCCAAATTTTTCATTTTTGATGTGTAACATCTTTCCTCCCGCTTTCCTGCAATCTATCGGAGTGATATCGTGAAAAGGGACGGAAGTGTGTAACAGGAAGTCGGTTAAGCGCGCGCGGTCCTTGAGTTGGCCGACGGATGGTACGAACCCATTTTCCGGGAGGTTGGTACTGTCAGCCTAGATGTCATCATATACGACTACTGTCAGGCACGCTCGTGTTTTTTTTTCGCTTCTTTTTACATAATATAAATTAAAAAGTGAGGGTGCCCCTGCTTCGTACCAGGTGCGTCTGGTCAGTGCAACAGATTTATGAACTCAAATTTTGTATAACATTTGTTACTAACATAGCTTATAAGTAGTGTGTATTACTAACATCGTATGGACGGAAAGGTTCGAAATAAAGTATTTCTTTTTTCATAAGAAATCTCGATGTTTTGACGTCGTAAAAACCGTGCGAAGCCCGGATCGCTAGTTTATTAAAAAGAGCTGTATTTTTTCAGTCATAGGATAGATACTCTAATCGACACAAATGTAAAGTTTTTTGACAGTTTTAAATTTTCTACATAGATAAAAAAACATTCGTCACATTTTACTGTCACCATTGAACGACATCGGCAGCGGAAGGGTTAAATTTATGATGTCTCATATTATATGACATTGACCTAATTTAAAATCCATACTAATAATAAAGCTGAGAAGTTTTTTTTTTGTTTGTTTGTTGAACATGCCAATCTACCAGTCGGATTTCAAGAAAAGTACCTATTGATGATTATAATTCTGTAAATAAATATTTGATATGGCCGCGAATCATATTTTTTTTTATTATGGACCTGCTAATTGAAAAAACCTTAAAAAATAATAATTTCGCTGAAGCTTTCGCCTTAATACAGCACATCGAATCGTTTAAATATTTGGAAATAGCTGAAAATAAAACCTTATATTATATTACCTTGTTTTAATGATGTCAACAGGCATAGAAGCAATGGTGGTGATAAGACCAGACACCATGGACGCGCAGAAGTGCAGGAAGATGCCGTCCGGGACATAGCCCACGAACATCTCACGTGCCTGCAAGTAACCAAGGATTTTTTCACTGCTATAATCATCAGTTCAGCCGAAAGACCCCCAAGCGTCGCCGCACCGACCGGTCATGTGTATCTCGCATCCGTGACCTTAAGTGTCTTTTCATGCGTCCCGGTTGCCTTGTACCCGGCGGCGAAGTGTATCGTGTACGTTATCCTTCACACGTACGCCGTAATTAACGTATATGCCCATACACTTAGCCACCGGCAACCCGGTACTGGCTACCCGGCAACCGGGACGTATGAAAAGGCACTTATACACGTTTTCACCGAGAACTAAGTGACACCTAAACGAATCCCTAAATAAAAGTGCACTATTGGATTTTCAACTCCCAGCGCTGAGCCTAGAGTTGATAATCCAACAATGCACTTTCTTTAGGGATTCATTTAAATGTTACTTAGTGTTGGGGACAGCGGGCATTCGTGTTATTACTCCGCCGAATACTTACTTAATTAACACTTAACTTTAAGCTGTTTTTTTTAAACTACAAACGATTGACAGAAATATAACTATGTTTTAAACTCGTTTAGCCGCTAAATGCATTTGAATGACGCAAAACCATTACTAACTCAATGCAATGTAACTCTTATGTTATTCTAATTTATACCTTACCTTGCTGAGATAAGAGTTACATTGCAATGACTTACTAATGGTATTACGACGATCGAGAATGTCCTACTTAGAGTCTATACATATAGAAAGCTTTGGCTCCTAGTTACCTGCGAGTACGTGCTGAGTTGGGCGGCGTTGACGACCATGGCTCGTCCGACAGTAGGCATGGCGCCGCGCCATAGCTTCAGAACACCTTCCTCTCTTACTATCCTGTGGGGACACGCCATAAATACGGGTTGAGATTGAGACCATAGAAGTTAGAGATAGCCCTCGTACCTACGATTTTTTTTACGAATGGTTTAATTTCAATCGTGAATTTCCTACGAAACACCATCAGCTTTCGTAATAAATACCTGATAAGAGCATCGGCGACATTCTTGTAGTTTCTCCTCTGTTCCACCGGCAGCCTGCCATCAGCCGTCATACGGATCAGCGCCACCTCTGCAGGGGTGCCCACGAACGCGCCGATGGAACCCGCTGCCACGCCCAGCAGGGTCTTGGTACCGAAACTCGGTGCTGCTCCCCCGTTTTGCCTGTCAATATCACATGTTTTTATAATACGGATTGGCTTTTGCTGGGGAGGTTGTTGCACCACTTCTTCATAAGCTGGCAGATTCTTCTTCATAATTGGTTTCGGTACCTACATGCGGTACAAGACCGACGCAAACTTTAAGCCGATCGACCACCGCCAGCTAAACTAAGTTAGATCGGATAGTTGAGCCAGTTTTTCATACATATTAGCCTAGCTAGCATAGTTTGCGATTGAGGCACATTAATAAAAATATTTTCGTCAGCAATATGGTTATTAGGCTGTCTGCCCAGAGTGTGTTGAGTATATCGTCCAGTCGTGGAGGCATTTCAATACACACCAGCTGCAGCCACTAGCTCGAAACTTCTATACTATTAAATGAGCAATATTTGTATATAATATACATATATTTGTAATCACGTTCTCGAAAACGGTTCTAACGATTTCGATGAAAGTTGCAATATAGGGATTTACGGGGGCGAAAAATCGATCTAACTAGGTCTCGGGGAAAATTCGTTTTCTCTATTTTCCCAGCCTCGGGAATGTGGTACAACGTTGGTATACCCGGACGATATGTTTATCTATTTTCACCCGAGCAGAGCTCGCTCGACCAGGTACTAATATTATAAAGATGTATAATTTGTGAGTTTGTATGTAGGGGGAAATCTTCGGAACTACTGATCCTATTCCGAAAATTATTTCACCAATGGGAAACTACAGTATTGCCGAGTGTCTTAGGATATATTTTAAAACAAGAAATTTCACGCCGACGAAGTCGCGGACAGAAACTGGTTCCTTATACAAGGTCGAGACGACAATACAACAATAAATTAAACCTGAAATAAAATCCCATTCTGCATACTAAAATTCAATCGAATATATTCAATAGTTTAGTCAATATGGCTAATACAAGATCGCCAAAATCCATAGTCAGCTCGGGATAATCCGTTTATCCACCCCAAAAAATCCACCCTAAGGTGGATACTCGGAAACGTATGTCTGAGAATCCACCCTAAGCCTACAAATTCCGCTTATCCAACTAGGCCTAGAGTGGATAATCGGACATAGTTTCCGAGTATCCACCTTAGGGTGGATTTTTTGGATTGGATAAACGGAATAACCCGTCGGCTCATCACTACTATTTAATTTGTTTAAAACATTTTTCTAATATCGATGCTAGGATTTATTTGATAGTTCCAAAATACTCTTATGCATTAGTATTGCCACTGTTTTCATTTATTGTTGTATTGTAGTCTCCACCTTGTATACAAATCTACTTGTAAAACAAACTACTTATTTATATGTGAACTGTAGTATGTACCACGGCTACACATCAAGCTATACATTTCCAGTTTATGCTGATCTCGCATTTTATAGGATTTCCGTACAATGCGAAGTCAGCTTATACTGGAAATGTATAGCTTAATGTAATAATATAAAATGTAGGTACATTTTCTATTTTTAAGTAATACGAGTAGCTACCTACTGTTTAGTCTAGGAATATCATATATCAACAGTTTACTTTAACGACAATAATTGATTTGCCTGCTATCATTTCTCTCAGGACCATAATTTGATGAAGACACTCCAATATTTTCAATATTCTAAGTTGTTGTTGGCTGTTGAAAAAGAAAACATTAACGAGTTTAAAAAATGTGTACTTAGGTACCTTTAAGTTATGGTAAATTGTAATGTAAATTATTCTGAGAGATAAATCGTGGTTTAAGACTTTGCATATGGAGGTAACAACCGGTGTAGCCTTTAGCCTCCGTCACGGAGATAATCACGACCATAAACAAAAAAAAAACATCGAGATTAAATTATATATCTGGCTTAAAAACATCGCGTTGTTATTTTTGTGGAGATGCAAACTAGTACCTACGCCATCCAACAAATAGTAGAAAATAGACCATATTTTTCTTCGTCCAAGCTTTTTTTTGGGAAACCGCAGACAGTGGGTGCGGAATTCCAAGGTTGACGTAAATGCACGTCGCAAATATTGTTCTTGATGAGTAACGGTGACATTTTGTTTGCAGCATTCTTTACAAAAGGTATACGTACAGTAGGCCGCACTTCAGTGGTAACTTGGCGTGACGACGATAGCCGACTTTTAATGATTTTATACTGAAGATCACGTCTAAACGAGTAGTGTTAATGATTTGGAAAAAATATATGTTAAATTAGAGCATTTTCTTAATAACTTAATATAGGAATATTTAAGATTTTATTTACATAGTGAAATTACTTTGTAAAGTTACGTCTAACGCGAATAAAAAACTGAAAATGACGCAAAATCTATCAAGCATATTTTTCTGAAACATTCACCATTTTAAAGATGATTTAAGTATTGATCTTGGGTTTTATTAAAATGCCTTTTGTTTTATGTATAATAAATGAATAATGCGTATAATTGGGACAGCGCTCCTTGATGGGCGAGTCCTGTTACTGGCTGGACGTACGACGCGTTGCTCGACGTGAGCTCAGTACAGAACACAAGCTAACCTTTCAAGGTCACTGGCATAATCTGCATCTAACCAGTATAAGCTGCACTCTAATTGCGTAACCAAAATCAATCAAAATTTGAATAATTTTGAAGGATCCATTGCTTCGTAAGTTCGAAAAATGTGTCTGCTCAACAACATAAATAACGCAATGAACGTTGTTGAACTGTCAAAATTAAACAGATTGTGATTGATCGTGTGTTACGCAATAAGGGTGCCGTAGTCCCACTACAGCTCTCGTTTTTTTTTCGTAAACTTGCTACCTATTAGCTAAGTATCGTGCAGATCAGCAACTGCTTGCGAATAGACTAATGACCTAAACCCACCCCGCACTGCGCAAAAATATTGCGTCATTGTTTCCATAAACTAGACATCAGACTGCAGACTAAAAATCACGTGAGGTCACTATACATATTATAAGTAAAACTAAGTTCCCCGTCCCCCCACCCCGTCTGTCTGTTTGTCTGACCGCGATAAACTCATAAACTACCGACCGGATTTTCATACTGTTTTCAAGTTCTCACCAATTGACGGAGTGATTCATTAGGATGGTTTAGGTGTATAATTCATTTAAGGTTTTGTGTAAATTGGCTGAAATATGACAATAAAATCATGCTGACTGGGAGCTTTACTGGCGTGCGCCGCGTAAACCAATAGACTTATATGAAAACAAAGAATGTATTATGGAATTATTCCTCTTAAACTGTAGCAACGCCATAGGTATGACTGTCTGTCTATCTGCATTTTTCATTTCTCTCTGGAGTCTCTCTCAGTTCTCCATACTCTAATTTAGAGAATTGTACTCCTCTATTTCGCGTAGGCGTACTTTATAATCTACAAAAGCAATAGAGTACGCTAAAATACTCTATAAACTCTCACGAGAATCTTTTCGGTTACGGCCGTCTTTTCCATTGGCCCCTGGACAAGTACCCCAGGGCCCCGCGATCTGATCCGTGTGGCGCCCTAGTTCCTGCCAGCGTCAGACCTAGGGCCTGCCAAAAGAAAACCTAAACTTTTGGTGGTGGGTGGCGATGGGTTTAGAGGACCCTGTTTTCGGTCAATCAAGATTGCAAAGTGGCGGGAAGACAGAAAAAGGGCTTCGTTGAAATTGATAACAACTGATTACCTCATCATTATGAACTAAACAAAAAAAAAAAAACTTTGACTAAGCAGTCTAGATTCTAGACTTCTGGAGTCGTACTTTTATTCTAAAACAGAAAAAGCGGTGTTACTTCCTGCAAAAAGTACAAAAAAATGCTGTTTTAGAAATATCATAAAGTTGTACTCTGTCTTATAAGTCAGTAACATCTATACTCATTAATTACCCTCTCTGAAAACAAAAATAATTTACTTTTTCTAAATAAAGTTGGCAACGATTCTCTCGATCGAATTCTTCACGGAGACGAAGTCGCGGGCAAAAGCTAGTACTTAATAAAAACGTTTTAGCGCGCGTTATAAAAATCGGGTAGCAAAATTGCGCAATGCGACTTTGCAATTTGTCTCAGAATACTTTTACTTTGTATCGCCTACCAAGACCAACGTTAATTTAGCAAGTCGATCAAGGGAGCTAAGTATGTATTATAGGTACCTACGGTGTACCGTAATGTTATAATATCATTCGATACCAATGTAGAGCGATAACCTTTATAAAATTTACGTAATTATTGCAGCAAGTCTTATCAAATTCACGACGGTAGCGTAAGGGTCTCGAAAGCGTCTACAGCTACGTACCGCTAAATCAATCATGCGATAACCGAGAAAGGCAAACGAACTCTTACATTATATACCTACTATCTATAAATAAACATAGAAAATGAACAGTTCAATAGGTTAACTTAACACCTTCATGAAAACTATTTGCATGACCTGGATGCCTACCATGATCTAATTAAAAACGATTCAAAAGCAAGGCATTTCAGTTTAGGTTCTTAAACTGCATCGCTTCAAAGTCGTACCATGACGTCAAATAAGCTCAGCGGCATTTGGATCGTTAAAAGTGAATGAAAGATCGCAATCTGTGGCTGAACCGCGCGGCCGCGTTTGGAACGTTTTTGGTGAAAACGAGACAACGCTATTATTGTCAAATAAGTTTGTTTCGCGCACGTTATTTAGTGTCAGACACGTTCAGAAGCAAGTAACATTTTATTTGTTCTTAACTCAGTATCATTACTTCAAAGTAAAACAGACACTCAACAGTTTTTTTTAAGATTCCACATTAATACGGTAACTATTGTTAAAATAATTCTTAGTCAAAGTAGATATTTATTTACCTTTTGCTATTTATTAAGTATACGAAAAAAATATTTTTATTTCGACGTAATAAAACAAATTATGTTTCTGTTTCTAACGTACCAGAGTAAACAAAGTTGTGCGAGTTGAGTTGGGGCATAGTGTGAGGCAGAATCTTCCTCAAAAAACTCAAATAAAAGTAGTTCACCAGAAATCTGTTAGACAAAAACGAATGCGGTTAAAAAAGGCATATAAAATAGGTGTTTTAGACGTTTAAAAGAAAGATTAAAGCTCACTTACATTGGTTTTTGTACAATTCCACTAAAATAGCACTAAAAAACTTTATTTTCGTCAATAATTCACCAAACGTTTCAGTTTATGTTAGAGAAATAGTAACTTTTATTGAATCGCTTATTTTGACAGTTGAGCGTTTCAGTTGAGCTGCTATAAGGACGTCATGGTACCAAACAAGAATGAATGAAACCAAAACTTGCGACTCAGTTTGGGACAATCGCTGTCACATGGCATGGCCTAAATTGAATCGTTAAACTAACGTCATGGTACGAATTAGAAGAACAGTTCAGTTTAGGTCCTAAAATGGATCGCGCTAAGAGCTCGTGGTAGGCATCCTGAAGGCTAAAGGACACATTAGTATGCAATGCCGTGGGCCAGGAGCACACTGCAGAAAGTTTGGGTATACATACACTTCTCTACAAAATTTAAATGCCTTTTTTTTACAAATATTAATGTCCGTTATCAACACATGCTAGCAACAGCTAAAATAACGAATGCCGAAACAAAAGCGCGCCGTTGGATTTCTTACTTACGGCGCTGAGCTGTGCGTTCAAAATCCAATAACGCGTTTTTATTTATGGATCGCTTAGTTTTAGTGTAAATGGGCATCAGAAGTCATCATTAGGATTTAGGGTAGAATGTAAATAATCAGGGAAGTGTGCAGAACTTAGAATCCAAATATGCCAGTCAGGAAGATTCCTGCCTTCTTGAATTGCCTAACTTCGTAATTCCTAAAGCATAGTCTCAGACCAAATAAAAAACTAAGACATAGCGTTGAGAACAATACAGTGAAGCATCCCAAAACTACACCTCCGTTCTGTGCGTATACGCTCACACGCACACATTTACAAGCATTTACAATCAAACAACGTGCACACATGTTTACGAATCCGGCCTCACGTCACTGTTGACAGCGCTGTCTTGGTGTTTTATTCGGTCTGAAGAATAGTGTATCGGCTTGTTAGCATTAATAGAGTTCTTCCTGCATCTTCTTAATTAATGTCTCAATCTCAAGGAACGTGAAGTACCTACCTATTATTACTTTTATAATTAAGTTTACTGTGGGGAAGTCCTCATGAATACCTTCCGTCAGGGGAGAACCGAGGATTATGTCGGACTCCTACCGACTAAAGCGACACGGTTCCAACCACTACCATGAGCGGTGGCCCGAGAGATACTGGTAAATTCGCGCGTACTCCCGACTGGTATCAGCCCGCCACGCGCCTTGTCAAGTATTGCCGAGGGTGCCCACTCAGCACCAAATGCGGCCGACCGCACGTCTTCCAAGTCACCTTTAGAAGTACTATCTACGTTACTTATCTCTGCTACCAAGCAGTTTCAGATGTAGGTGATATCAAACATACCTACATTCATTATCATATCACACAATGCTACTTGCAGTGCAGAGTGAATAACAGATCAATAGGTCAGCCGATATATTAACTCGTTTACTGTTATTTAAATAAACTAACATTCACTACATTATCTGTATTATGTAACCTTTCTGAAATCCTGATGTATTATAGTTTGTTTTTTTTTCTGTATGTATCCAGCCGTTGGCAAAGGACCGATGTCGTCTAACCGCTCCCCTGCAGTAATTGATTGCAATTTTGTTGCAGTTAATGTATCTACACACAATGTTAATGAATTTTGCTGCTTATTTGCAATTTTAATGGAAAGCATCTAGACTTTAAAGATAATATTTCCCTATACATTATCTATTATCATAGATTAGTATGGCATTCAAATCAATTATAGTCATTACAATTGAATACTCACTCTTTGTAAACATCAAATAAGTAACTGTAGACTCCCAGTCTCGTGGTTGTGTAAGTGGCCTGCCGTAGCAAGCCTGCTGATAGCCCCGTGTATAAGGAGAAGAATCCCTCCCGAGCCACGATCTCCCCGGCAACAGCAAATGAGGTCCGACTGCCTCCGCTGAGTTGCATCCGAGTTTTGATCAAATCAAGAGGCTGAACAACGCATGTTGCGTTCATGCTGAAAAGAAGAACATTGTTACATACATCTGCTGCTAATCAATCTTCCCGTGCGGCTGTTACTTAGCCATTAGCTACACGAGAACAGTAAATTTTCCTAAGAATTTAAAAATGATTTCTAATTAGTAATGATCATGTCATTTTCAAGTTTGTCATCCAGTTGCAAGGTTATTTATTGCTGAAGGTCACTTGCCATCTCTGTATCTAAGTGACAGACTGTGTTTGAGATATGAATTTCAGTATGTGTCTGTCTGTTTTAGTATCTTTTAGTAAGTACAAGTAATATTGCGTTATTTATTATTGTTATAGTTTTTTTATAAATAATAAATGCTATTTGCAATATTGGTCGTCCGTCGTCGTGCCATAGGCGGATTCGTTCAATGTCAAATGGCGTTGTGGTAGAGCAGCCAGTGCTGTGCCTCCGTCTTAGAGAAGGTGGTTTCTTTTCAGCCTTTTTACCACCGCTGTCGGGTATAATAATAATAATAAAAATAATAAAAATCTTTATTGTAACAAAAACCTTAGACATTGCTTAAAACTAGGATACATAACTTGGTTAAAGGTCATACTTATAATTTAAGCCCTGACTCCTAAACTAGGTGATCCTGTGACTTAGGAGTCAGTGTTCTGCTGTCACTGTGATACTAGAAACCTTTTATGTTGTGTTCCAACATTACAAAAGCAGTCACAAAGTAAGTATATAAAAATTAAAAAAGTAAAAGTAACTATGTATAATTATAAAATTTAACTATGAAGGTACTAAGGATATTGAAAACGACTTCTTAAAAGTGTATATGTGTGTGTATGTTAGAGTAAGGATGTGTATGTTAGAATGAGGGATGTATGTGAGGGTGTGTAAGTAAGAGTGTGTTTAGTAGTATTTAGCGTTTGCGTGAGGGTGTGTTGAAATGTTTAAGATTATGTAGTGTATATGTACTGCTGATAATTATGTTCCAAAATGAAGAGAAAAATTGCAAACACCAGTAAAAACAGGTTACAGGCCTACTGCTGGTGGTGCAATAGTTCCTCTGTTCGAGCGTAGTCTTGATCCTGCAGCCAACTTTGTACTTTAATCTTAACTTCGTGGTTGTTTAGCCCAGCTAATTGAATGGCTTTATGTATATTCCTATAAATTAATGTACTTCGAACGTAGAACTGGCGCCTAGCGAATGCAGTTTTGTGGCTTACTGTCGGGCATACATTTTTTGCTTTGCGCTTAGTAGGACCTGATGGGGGAGTATATTTATGCATTCTGAGAGTGGCTCGAAGGACAAAGAGCTGCCTCACAGTAAGTAATTTGCAGTCTGCATATAATTTAGTTGTAGGGAATCTGTATGGTCTACCAAGCATAACCTTCAGGACAGCTCTCTGTGCTCGCTCCACTACAATAAACTTGGTTTTAGCGGCCCCTCCCCATACCGGGAGGCAGTAGGTGATAACGGACTGACAGAGTGCTAGATAAACCATTTTTAGGATATTAATGTCTGCGCAATGTCTCAGAGATTTAAAAATATAGATAAGTCTTCTGACTCTCGAAGCAGTGTTATCTATTTGGTTGTACCATCTCAGTCCGTCATCAATCACTACACCCAGGTACTTTGTATGATTAACACGGGTAAGCGTCGCACATGAGCAAGAACTGAGATCAGAGCACGTGTGTGCCGTGATTAAAAATTCTGGTGGAGCTTTGTTCCTATAATTCATAAAGAAGGGAATGAAGTTTGTTTTGGCCACGTTTAGGGTAAGTAGGTTGAGTAGCAGCCAGTTCATAACAGTCTTTAAGGACTGCTCTGCAATATTCTTTACCTCGCTCCAGGTATTACCATAGACCACAATCGCGGTGTCATCAGCATAAGTGAAGATTTGTGATTTATGTAAAGGCAGCGTGCATAAGTCATTAATGTAGATCTGGAAAAGCGTAGGTCCCAGCACGCTGCCTTGGGGGACTCCATATGTGACAGTTTCTTCGTCACTTAGGCATGAGTTGATTTTAACAGCCAATTTTCTATTTTTAAGGTAGTCCTTGAAGAGTTCAAGAGGCTTGCCGCGAATACCTATACCCTCCAGTTTGTAGAGAAGGTTGGGAACAGAGACTGTGTCGAACGCCTTTTTTAGATCCAGGAACATACTGACGCATTTTTGTTGCTCATCTAGTTTTTTTGATACAAACTGAGTGAGGTCGATAACTGCATCTTCAGTAGAAATTCCTTTTTTAAATCCATACTGGTTGGATGCTATAATTTTGTATCTGTTAAGATAATTTACTAGTCTACCGTTAATTAATTTTTCCATAACTTTAGAGAGAGCCGAGAGTACTGATATGGGTCTATAATTGTTGACACAGTCTCTGGCCCCGTTCTTATATATCGGGTGAACTATGGCCCTCTTGAAAGGTTCTGGGAACACTCCTTTTGTAATAGAAATGTTAATAATGTGTGTGATTAGAGGGACAAGGGTGTTCCGACAAACCTTCAACAGGGTAGAGGGTATTCCATCCCAGCCAGTCGCACTATCCTGCCTAAGGTTCATGATGGTGGACTCCACCTCTGATTCATCCACTTCAAGAATTACAAATGAGTTATTAGAGGTTTTTTGTGTGACGGGCTGTTGTGAAGTTGCAGGAATTTTAGAGGCTAGCTCAGCTCCAATTGTGGCAAAGAAATGACATGCATTGTTAACGGCCGCTTTCGGATCAGATTTGGTATTCAGCAGTTCTGTAGGTGGTGCACATATCTTTTTTGTATTTGTGATGTCTTTTATTTTATTCCAAAGTGCTTTGGGATTGTGTTTTGCTTTATTTAGTTCGTGTTTGTCATGTAATGTTTTAAGTTTTCTAAGAAGGCCATTGCAATAGTTACGGTACCTTTTATAAGTAATTTGTAGGATTAGATTACCAGGTGATTTCCGTGCCTTTTTGTGAAGTCTATCGCGGTGGCGAATACACCTCAATAGACCAGGGGTGATCCACGGTTTTAGGTTTCTGTTTATTTTAGGAACTTGGATTATTTTTGTGTGCACATTAATGATATTTTGAATTGTACTTATTAGAGCAGTGGAGGCAACGTTCGGGTCGTCTGTACTTATGACTTGGGAGAAATCCTGGTGTTCAATATCTGCTTTGACACTTGGGTAGTCTATCTTAGGAATCTTGTATGCCGGGACTATTTGTTTTTCCGGTTTTGTGTCATCGATTTTTACAAGTAGCGGAAGGTGGTCGGTGATGTGAGAATCTAAGATAAGTACAGTTGTAGTTTTATTAGTTTTTAACATAACGTGGTCAATACAGGTGTTTATTCGTGTTGGAAAAGAATGTGCAGGTAATAGGCCATGAGTAGCGTTGAGGGTTAAATAGTTAGCTGAGCGTTCGTCTATATTGGAGGGTCTGATATCTATATTGGCGTCACCAATAAGACATATATTTTTGTATTTGTTAAGGGAAGTAAATACGTTATCCAGACTATGTAGGAAGGGCTCAAATCCTTGCTTTGTTTGTATAACAGTTCAGTAACTACATAGTGATGGGTTTGGATGCAAAAGCGTACTCGATTTCAGAATTTACTGATGGCATTTGTAGCAGATATGTTACGGAGCTTCGATTCCGACTCCAAATAATAATAATAATAATAGGTATGCGCCCGACCCAGTTCTCGAAAATGGAAATATCACTTTGTACTGGGATCGATCCATCATCACCAGTGATCGGAGTAGGTAGATTGATTTTTAGTACTTGTATCATAAATGCACACAGAAAGAATAACATGGATAAGCCATTTTTCCGGAAAGTAATTCCGGTATTTCCGGATTCAATTAAATATTGTGAATGTTGGTAGTGATATTATTACTACTCAATTCAAAATTTAAAGGAAGGTATCAAAACTAAATTAATTCATTATTTATCTGTTGAATAATAAAAACAATCGAATTCCGATCAAAGCTTTAATATTTATTTTTTATTTTTAGCCTAGGATAGCTAGATAGCTAGATCTTTTATAGATAGATATAAATTGTTGCACTTAAATTTAAATATTTTCCTACATAAGTTCCGGTTTTTTTTTAATAATCCACCAATTCCGGAGGAATGTCCATAGTAATATATACGTTTCGGATCAATGACCCCAGTTCAATCTACCTACTCTGATCACTGATCATCACTGATAGGACTATTTTTGCCAATAAACCTGATATAGTGGTGGTGGATCGAGTAGAATGACGCACAATGATTATTAGTTATCATTTTGTTAGAGTACTTTATTCTGGAACTGTTGTAAAATCTCCATATTAGAGTTTTTAGCTGATCTCCATAACTCTGCCATACATCCAAACTGACTTGATTATAGTTTTATTGATGAGTATCTTATTTTCCTTGGTTACGTGCGGTATTCTGCCTATTAACCAGTTGAGGTTTCTGAGCCGTATATTTAACACGTCGCGTTTTTATTTATATGAATGTTTTCATGTTTGCTATCTATCAAAATGTATGCCTTATTTTGCTGAATCTTGATGGGGAGCACATCATTTCTAAGTTTAATTGTGAGGCAGTTGTCCTTTCTGAAAGGTAAAATGACATGCATTTGTTTGTTGTAGCTGGCCGACTTTTCCATCCATTCGTTGACTTTGTCCAGGTGCCTTAGTAGAGCTAAGGACGCTAGACTGGGGTTTTCATTTATTTATTTATTTACGCAAATCTTACCTACAAGTACCATTGCCATACCATTCATGGTTTCAAAGTACAGCAATTTTATCAGCGAATGTGGCAGATAGGATATTATGCATTTTAGGTATATCTGCAGTGTACATAAGATAAGGAGTAGAGCCCAAAATGGAACCTTGCGGTACCCGTGCTTTTTCTTTTTCTAGCAAATAGATTATTTGATTTGATTTTTATATCTTGAAATATTCTATCTTCCAAATACCATTTTAAGAGCAGGAAAAAGTTGTGTGGAAATTGGTTCATCATTTTGCTACTATTTTATTTAATTATTCCCTTTATTTTAGAGAAATATTTAAATTGTAAAGTGAATAGACATGGGTGTGTAAAAGGAAAAAAAACTCTTGGAAACAGAGAGACAGTCTAATATTATGTGTTAAAGATTATGTTGCTCTTGCAGCTAGAGCACCTTTAAACCTAAGTTTAAACTTTGATAGGCTAGACTCAAGCCTATCAAGGTATAAACCTAGGTTGTTGATGGTTAAGTAGTAGCAACTTCAATGTAGGTGATACTTTAATACATTCAATTAATACAATTATATTGGCATCCCATTTTTAATATGAATAAGAAAATTAAGACAATCTTATTTTCATGTAAAGTTAATTTAAAATTACATAAAAACAAATTATTATTGTTCTAAATAACTGCCTACAGAATATGATAAGAGATTAATTAGAAACTCTGAAAAGTGTGATTACTTATTACATAATCAACATTGTGTTACAGTAATCAATATGAACTCAATTATTAACCTAGAGATCATAATTAACAATTGAATTCGTTAGAGTAAATGTTTAACAAACGGTTGTTAACGAGGACAAGGTTTTTAAAAGTAATAAACAAGTTTCCTTTCCTGTATGAAACCACAGCCTATAAGTTTTAAAAGTGTAATAATCATAATAAACATTTCTACGGCAATGGTCATGACATTGATCCTATGTAAAGGACATTTAGTCTTAAAATAAATGCAAGATTAGTACCCGGCAAGGCCGCCAAAAGCGAATTTAAGCGCGTTCGGTACGTAGCGCTCCTTCGGTGGCGCTACAGCTGCTGGAGATTGCGCCATTTTCACAACTTTTCACGTTTATTATACACACACAGTCAGCACGTTTTCTTTACACTACTAAAAGTAAACGTCTTTAATTAATAAAACCCGAGATTTTAGTTCGATACGTGTGCAGCGCTCGGTTCAATCCAGCTGGATTTGACAACCAATTGACAGAACTACAGAAGTGACAGATCACAGAATTTACTTGTGGAGGTGCAATGTTTGAATTTTTCGTATTGCTGAATACAAGCATTTTAAGCAAAATAGATTTTAGGTGGACTGGGAATAAATTCGAATCTTCTGAATGGACTAGCCTGAATGCATATCTATCAAGACATTGCCTCAATATTGAACGCTTATGTAGGCTACTATACCTTCAGCAGCAGTAGCATAACTACTAAGGTTCAAAGTGGTACATGACGTGTTCTAGCCATAATTGTTCCAGTATCAGAGAGAGATGGAGCTATACAGGACGAATAGCATTATCCCTTTTTCACAATGGAACAATGATAACTTTAACACGTCGTAGTATGGCCCCAGTTCGTACTCGCACCCAGAGGTCTGCTAACCCAACAATGAACCGGCCTACTGCTTCATTCGGCGGCGTTCATTCAGCCGGCGCACAGTTTACGATTTGACAAAACTAGGTGGACAAAAATCGGAAATGCAAGTAAACGATAATAAATGACTGTAACTTATTGGTGGAGAGGGTAATAATAAAATGAAAACCAAATGTGATTTTTTATAACAATATTTATTTAAATTAACTAAAAAGTTAGTAAAAAAATTAAATCTTTGTGTTTCTTGTATGTGTTTTTTTGTGACAGTTTCCTTAATAAAGTTATATATGGGTCAGATGACATCAACATATACCTGATTAAATCGTAATTCGTTCTGTGACACGAAGTTTTTAATGTGTGGCCCAATCGCACTTTTCTGATCTCTTTATTCTTGGCTTCTGAAGCCTCCTCAGACATTTGGCCTAGAGGTATGATTGAATGTCTCATAATGTCTGCGCCATGTACTAAGATCTTGTGTACAGTCACTGGCATGTTATACCAATGGTAAAAATTTAAATATATGTCGCGAGTTTGTTTACAGTATGCTTGAAACTTGTCTGGATCAATTTCGTAGCCAGAAGCGATGACTGCAAGAATAGTCCCCAAACGTTCGATGAGGTTCTCATCTAGACCTGTGATACGCGCTGTTTCAGAACTATTGTAAAAGAAAGCCCGTGCAGTATTTCCATCGTTACTTGTACCGAATCCAGGTTTGACTTTGTCAATAATTAGACCTATTTCCTTAAACTTCTTCTGAATTTCTTCCTTTCGTTTTTTTTTTCATTTCCTGCATTTGAGGTCCTCTTGCTTGCCATGCTCTAAATTCCATGCGATAAGAAATATTTAAAAGGCACTCCACAGTGCGAATATATGCATGAAGACTTGATCTTCCAAATTCATACATGTTTCGATCAGGTTGTCTCTGTTTTGTATTTAAATTCATTTCAGCTGAGGTTGCTTTGCAAATAAAGCATCTTTGCGTAGAACTATTCTCAGACAAGACATTGCATACTTTGCCGTCTATCATAGAGAGGATCATATGATGACTAACAAATATATTAGAGTCATTTATCTTCAGATGTGTTGGCATTAAGTCTTTTATCTGTTTTTTTATGTATTCACATTCCTTTTTAATTAATTGGTCCGTTTCTTTCTGGTAGATAAATCTTATTATTCTACAAAATCTTGGAGAAGATGGACGAGGATTTTCCCAGAGGATTTTATCATGGTCACTATCTGCCACAAGTCTCAAGGGGACCAACGATATAATAAACATGTATTCATCGGTGCTCTCTACATTTTCAAAACGTTGTTTATACATGAAGAACCGTCACATCCCCACTTATACATCATAGTATAATTTTGCTCCTTTGTCGAACTCAACAATACGTCCCCGAGAACATTCTTACATATTCTTGTAGACGTGTGATCTAAAAGAGCTTGAAGCTGAACCTCCTCTGCCCATGTATCACTCAATGAAATGAGTTCCACGGGAGGATTGCAATCTTTTTTGGCTCGTGCTAATTGATCATAGCAAGGATATAACTGGTATCCCCTCTCCTTAGCTTCCTGTTGTAAACTCGTATACGTATGAACCGTTAAATTATTCGAAATGAACATAGCTAACGCTTCTTCAGCAGTATAAGGCTGTTGCTTTTTCTCAGAAAACACACTGCTTCCACTTACAGAATGAATACGTCTTCGAGCTTGCTTATACGTAGTTGCACGTCTTGGTGAAGCCATTGATACTTCTTGTATTAAATCAGCAGCGTCACGTTTGCCACTCGATCTAATGCTCAATTGTGTAGCATAAGACAACTGTTCTTTGCTATATTCTCGTAACAAATTTTGGACTTTACGCGTTTTTGTCTTTTTCGAACTGTCTTCAAAACTTTTTTGCGGTCTGCCACGAACGGAACTTAATTGTGAAGGCACTGTAATCATGTCTAAAACCAAATCTTCAGCTTCTTTGTTTACGCTCCCATTTGTCACGAATTTTTTCACTTTCATTTTTCATTAAAGCACGCAACAGCCTTTCTGCTTCTTGACTTAGGACCGGATCACCAAATGTCGTCTTCACAAAGTTAATAATTTGCGTTAAACGCCCCTTAGCGGATATTGAACGCCAAAAATCAAATAAAGACTTTCGCTTGATGCGGGCCCCTACAACAAAAATAAAAAAAAGTAGTATAGCGCAAAAAAACGCAGAATTTAATGATTTACCCAAGAAAATAGGATAAATAAGGAATCTGTTAAGACTATAACCATGATCTTGCCGCATATTGCAACATACTTTATGCTTAAGAATACTTTTGAATACGGGAAAAGTATGTAATTAAAACTGTGATTTTGAAAAGCCTGACATTATTATCTAAATTAAGCAATACATGATAAAATTATAACTTAATAGAAAGATTATTACCTCCGATTGAAGATTCCATCACTAAAAATTTTTCGATACCACACAAAACACTCAGAAACATGCAAACACGATGACGTTACCGGTCGCACTGAGCGCGCACTCGACTACCTGCGATCGGAAGGGTAACTTTGGCTATTGTTATCGAAACGGTCGCCGTGTTCAGGAATGATTGCTTTGTGTTATGTGTTGCCAGTGTTATTCAAGATTAAGAAACAAGTGATAAAATGTATTTATTTAGAAATTTTACTTTTATGTTTTTGTCCACCTAGAATAATCAGATCGGAAACTGTGCGGCGAGAGGGTTTCAGCATAGTGAAAAGATAGCGCGGTCCGAGGGGCTCGTGCGTCCAAAGTTTATACACCTTTCCATGGGCCAGCTTTTGGTCCAGGGGGGCAAATCAGAAGTTTTTAAGGTGAAACTTCTCAAATGTCACTCAACTTCATGAAAAAGTTATTAAATAGAACAAATTTAACTGAGACAGATGTAGGTATTAATGATTGTAATGATTACAATTCTGTAAATCCATATTTGTTATGGTCGCGAATTAAGCATATTTTTATCATGATACAACCTGACATTGACCAAAGACTGACAGAGCCAAGCTCATACTGGCTTCGATCATTGTTGATCTCAGTAATTTTTCTACGCGTCTGTGAAGTGAATGTAGGTACTGGATGACCATATAATTGTAGTCGTAGAATAAGGCATTGCTAATAAAAGTTACAAAGGCCTCGCAGAGCGATAAAAAAAAAAAAAGAATGCGTAATATACATATTGTAATTGCAAAATAAATGCGAATATCTGCTTTTGGCTTCAGCAGCATTTATAGTAATAAGCACCGCTGCGTTTTTTGCCACCGACTTCATAAATTGACGTTATTTTTCACTTACTTAAATGTGGTCACGATCGCTTTCTAAAGCGCACTAGTTAGCGGAGACGGCCATTTGCCTGAGACATGAGCATCGAGATCACGACGCGCGGACACAGACTCGCCGAAATGCCACTTCTCCTGTTATTTATATTTTTATGGTCCCGGGTAACGGGCTAAGGCCAGTTCTCATGCAGAAAAGGAATGAGCTTGATCACCACTCTTACTCAATGCAGGTGGGTGATTTCAGACCGAAATCCAGGGTTTCTTCACGATGTTTCCCTTCACTGTTACTGGTGTATAAGAAATGTAACTTTGAAGGTATATTATGTCAATAAAAAGACACGGTGGTTGGAGCTCTGATGGAGTAGCTGAGGGTTATATCGAAAGCTCAATGGCGAATAAAACCATATTAAGCAGTCAAATTAACAAAAATATAAAACTTAATCCATCAGAGCCACAACCATCAACTTCCGGCATCTTATCTTCGTCCGTAACTCACGATGCACCACCACCACTATCTCCGACGTATACTATCTACAATGAAACGCAAGTTCCTCAGACGCAAGAACAGAGAAATACTCAAATCAACTCATCAACAATAAATGTACCAAACAAAAATGTAACTCTCTCTATCAATAATTGGACCAATGTTTCGAATGTAAACTTTTACTTTTAATTGTCATTATTTTTAATAAATGCTTATCTCATATTATTATTGTGTTATTTTTTTCGGAAATGGTACGAAAAGTAGAGTATTTTCCTCGGTGAAAACGGTTCCTGTCTTAGTCTTGGGTGAACTTAAATCCTTCGCTACACTCAGGACTCGTCTTAAATCCCTCGCTTCGCTCGTGATTAAGTTTTTAACACCCTCGCTACGCTCGGGAGTAAACCTCGAGTCCTTCGTTACGCTCGCGATTTAAATCGTCACCCGCGACAGAAGACTCTGCTTTAGCCCCTTGGTTAATAATCTACTATTATGCTACAAGTGCGGAAGGTAGGTGATTTCCGACGAGTGTATAAGTGGACACGAGTCGGAAATCATCTTACGCACGTGTATCATACAACGTTTTACTAAGCATTGTGCGAGGAAAAAATAAATAAAACGAGCGAGCCTTACGGTAGTCGCCTATGATGTGTAACATCTAAGACGAGTTATATAAATGATAAAAACAACATTCATGACTTTGACTTTGATTTTATAGTTTGACTTCGACTTCGGCTTCGATTTCGACTTCGACTTCGACCTTGACTTCGATTTCGACTTCGACTTCGACTTCGACCTTGACTTTGACTTTTTGATTTTGTCCATCGTCAGAATCATCTCCATCGCTATCGCCATCGTCATCGTTATCATCATCATCTGATTTGTAAAACTTTTCTCAAATAATAAAATCTCTGAGACGGGCTGACGACGGCCTCAAAAATAAATAGAAAAGTAAAAAGCACTAGTGAAAAAAAGTAAAAAAGTTCGCTCTTTTCGAGCAAATAAATGCATTGTAAAATCTTTTTCCATAAAATAAGCTTTTGTGATTCCTGAATTTTGTAGCGAAGTGTTTTTTAACATTTCTAAATTATTTCAGGTAATATTTTTCTCGGAACGTCGGAAACCACAAGTAACAAACTATCGTATACTCTTTGAAAAGCAGTCGTCTATTTGATTTTAACTGACATTTTCGGGTTTTCGATTTGTAAATAGCGTTTAGAGGACTTCCTCGATACCATTGATAAATAAAAAAGCGGTCGATAAAAAAAACAGATATTTACTGTGCACAACTTAAGACATAATGGGTCATCACACCTTCGGTTTTCCAAGAATTAGGTTGACACTATACTGCTGAGGCAGAGCGGAGCAAAATTAACCCTAAATGTGCGGTTAGGCGGTAGAGCGTCAGCCTTAATATGGCATATTACGCGTTGTAGAGCGTATTGTCTGTCATTCAACGGTAACAGTTTTTTCTAAAATCCTATAGGAATGTTAAAAAAACATAGCCATGTTCCTAGAATTAAACAGTAATTTTCATCAGGCTCCAATGCGAATGAGCTCGCGCGGGTACATGGTTTTCCCATATTCCTTAATTCTGTATCTCTTCATTTGCTTCTTTGAACTGTTCACACCAATGATCAGGACTTTTCCCGAAAGCCTGCAATAAAAAAATACCATGTTATACATCTTATACATCTACATACATCATCTCACAAGAGAAGGATAGCACGACGGTTGACAGAAGAGAATGGAAAGAGAAAACGAGTTGCGCCAACGCCAACCCCAATTAAGGCGACGATAACCGACTTTTAATGATTTTATACTGAAGATTACGTCTGAATGAGTAGTGTTAATGATTTGGAAAAAATATATGTTAACGCATAATTATGCTCTAATCTTAAAAAGCTTAAGAAGCAGTAGCATGTCAAAAAACTGCTATGGCTGCGTACCATGGCTCCGTCGGGTCAGTTCTTAGATACGGTCTTCTTTTATGGGGTAATTCTTCTCAGGCTAAAAATGTCTTTATCACACAAAAAAAATGTGTCAGAGCAATCTGTGGGGTTGGACCGTTTCAATCTTGTAGACCTTTTAAGAAATTAGGATTACTAACTCTACCTAGTCCGTATATATTAGAAGTAGGATTATTTGTTAAAAAGCACTCTTGAGCGTTATATTAAATTCATAGTAAATAAAAAATTGCAACCCGACTGGCTGTCACAAGATGTTGAAGCACACTAGTTCAGAATAATAGGGATGATGACAAAAAAATAATTTTTAGTCCGTCTTTGAGATTTAAAAAAAATATTGGACACGTATTTTTTCTTTTTTTACGTAATTTAAAGATTACGGCGATACGATTGAGGTAACATGTGCCATGAATTCACAAGTATGTAGATTTTATAGATACTAGTGACGTAGCAACCCCCACTCCCCAACCTAAAATGCGTTTTATCTAAGTAATTTTTTATTAATATGATAAAGCAAAAAAAAAGGTGTCTAATATTTTTTTATTATCTGACTGACGGACTAATTAGAATTTCATTTTTTTCTACCCAGGCATCATCCCTATTGTTACAATATGTCTGTCAAAATCTATAACCAAATACCCAAACAGATCAGAGAGCTACCACTACACTACTTTAAAAATAAACTTAAGAAATGGCTCTTTATCAATGCGTGCTATACAATAAGTGAGTTCTTAAATTATAAGCAAAGCTCGAAATATGATCTCACTAGTAATATAATTAAATAACGTAATTTTAAGGATTTTTTTTTGTTACTTAATGATCTCAATAGAAACAATTTAAGTGTTTTTGTAGGTAAATAATTTTATTAGAAGGTATTTTTTGCATGCTGAAAAAGTTAGTAAGCTAAGCAGTAATATTTAAGTTAAGACCTATTATGTACCATATTTTATATAAAATAATGAAATTCTAATTCTAAATTAGAGCATTTTCTTACTAACTTAATAATTATAGGAATATTTTAGATTATGTTTATATAACATTGAAATTAATTTGTAAAGCTATATCTAACGCGGATAAAAAACTGAAAATCACGCAAAATCTATCAACCGTATTTTTCTGAAACCTTCATCATTTTATAGGTAATTTAATTATTTATCTTTTAGTATATGTGTTTTATTAAAATACCTTTTGTTTTATGTATAATAAATTAATAATGCGTCTAATTTGGGACAGCGTTTTTGAATGGGCGAGGGTTATTACTGGCTGAACATACGACGCGTTGCGTGAGCTCAGTACAGAACACGCAAGCTAACCACTCAAGGCCAGTTACTATAAATCTGCGTCCTAACATGGGACAATGGCAGGAAGATGATGATTAAACTTCTTATTGTAATCATGCACAGCTTCCAGATCAATAAATTGATTCTGGCAATATTACACATAGTAATATTAATAAAAAACCAAAGGCGGGGCAACATACTTTAAAATTATTCAATCAAAATATCCAAGGTTGCTCTTCCAAATTACTGGAAATAGAATTGTTTTTAGAAAATACCAAGTTTGATGTCATTTGTATAACAGAACATTGGTTAAAAGATCATCAAGTAATGTCAATTAACTATGAAAATTATTGTGTAGTTAGCCATTTCAGCCGAAAACGTATGATACATGGTGGGTCATTAATATTAGTTAAAAATTCAATTAAATCGAAAGAACGAAAAAACATAATCGGACTGTCTGTTGAACACACCATAGAATTGTCCTGTGTTGAGCTTGATAAGCATGTTATAGTATGCGTATACAGACCTCCAGGTTACCAGAATCTATCTATTTTTGATTCTGTAATGGAAGATGTGCTAAAGAAACTTAGTGTTAGTAGTAAGTCAAGTTCTCAATGCCAAGAAAACGAAATGTGTAAAGTTCGCCCTACCAAATATTAGAAATCTAGGACCCAACATCGTCTTAGATAAAGAGGTGCTTGAGTCTGTAAACTCGGCAGTTTTTCTGGGCATAACAGTAGATGCTAAACTTCAGTGGGGCCCACATATATCGAGCCTAGCGGGAAGGCTCAGTTCGGCCGCCTACGCCGTCAGGAAAGTAAGACAATACACTGACGTCGATACAGCTCGGTTAGTCTATTTTAGTTATTTTCATAGCGTTATGTCCTACGGTCTTCTGCTGTGGGGCAAAGCTGCTGATATTCAAAATATATTTGTCCTTCAAAAACGAGCTGTTCGAGCTATTTACCAGCTAGGTGCCAGAGTTTCTCTGAGAGATTTTTTCAAAGATATTGGTATCCTCACGGTGGCGTCCCAATTCATCTTCGCCAACATCTTATATATTAGGCAAAATATACACTTATACACTAAAAACAGTGATTTTCACAATGTTAACACTAGAAATAAGGACAAACTACGAGCTCCCTTTCTCCGGCTTCATAAGGTTCATAACTCATTTGTTGGGCTTGGTATAACCTTTTATAACAAGCTACCCTCTTCTTTGCTAGATTTGCCTTTTGATGCGTTTAAAACGAAAGTAAAATCCAAGCTTTGTTCAAAGGCATACTATTCTATAAACGACTACTTAAATGATAAGAATAGTTGGTCGCTGGCTTGGTTGTGATTAACTCAAGACAATGTTTATGTTCTTTCTCCAGATTACCTACTGACAAGTTATATGAGTTTATATAATTGTATTTTTTTATTTTTTATTTGACTTTATAAGTCAAGCTATTTTTAATTTTATTTCAATTTATTGTTGACATAATCTACTCATTACAATGTTTTTTCTAATGAGTTGTATTGCAATATGTGGTTAGCTAGTGACCTCGACAATTGATCATATTAGTTATTGTTATTAGTAATTAACTGTTTGTTTTATTTATTTTATCTCGATGGTCCTAGTTTATCATTTATAACTTCCAGTTACAACTATATGTAAGCGGGCACGCCCTTTATGCCTGGAGGCTTTTATTTAGATAAGTTCTGTTTACGTGTAGTTTTTATTTCTGCCTGAGTATAGTTCTCGATGATGTTGTATGGTATATTGGCGTGTGCTAGCGAACATATGGCTAATAATTTAAATTATGTTTTGTGTTGCGTAATCTAAATTATCTAAATTATTTTGAATACTATTATATAGAATCTTATTTTTTTGTTCTTCTAACTGAACAGACAGCTGTGCTGCTGGGGAGTTTGTTGCGCCACTTCTTCTTCCCAGCTAATGCACTAGGAAGTGGTGAAGGGTGGGCGTTTTGGGGGACTGTCTTATGTAATTTTGACGTTCGAAAAGTGCTGATTCTCAGCCTAGTTTGAATAAATGACTTTTGAATTTTGAATTTTGTCAATAATCATATGTGGTGATTTTAATATTAATTTATTAGAAAATAACTCTAATACTGTCAGACTATTAAGTCTTTTTAGGTCATTTGACTTGTCAAATGTTTTTATTGAACCAACTCGAGTAACAGCTTCTTCTGCGACTTGTATAGATAATATTTTTTGTAATTGTGATTACTTACATAAAGAAATTGTAAATAAGTTGCCATCTGATCACAGTGGACAAACAATAACATTTTGTTCCTACATGCCTTTACATAAAATTCAAATAAGGTTTAGGCCAATTACATGTAAAAATTTAGATAAATTAAATAATTCTTTGGCAAGTAAATTATGTGTTCAGAATTTTAATAATATATGTGACCCAAATGAGTTCTACGCCGAGTTCTTTTCACTATTAAATGAGCAAATTATTGACACTTTTCCACTAAAGACTAAAACTATTTACACAAAGTTCTTATTTAGTGATTGGGCGACTCCAGGTATTCGTAAAAGTAGGGAAAAACTTTTTGAACTTTATGGCCTAAAGCAACATATTAATAATACAAGCTTTCATCAACATGTTGCAAAATATTCAAAAACTTTTAAAAGTGTGTGCAAAATGGCTAAAGCTTTACATTAGTAATAAAATAAAATCAGCTGATGATAAAATAAAAACTACCTGGCAAATAATAAATAATGAAACCGGTAGGAAAAAACAGCGTAATACTGAATTTAACTTACAGACTACACATGGCCCTATCAACTCAGATGTAGAAATAGCTCAGGAATTTGAAAACTTTTTTGCTAATATTCCTCTTAAAACTACGGAAACTTTAAATTCCTCACCCACGCTTTCTGCTGCCTTACTTAGGAAAAATGTAAAGTCATGCCCTTTGGAGCTGAGGTTTCAGCATACAAACCCCCAGGCTGTTATAAAAGCTTTTAAAGATCTTAAAATTAAATCAACAGAAGATCTATGGGGAATGTCTGTAAAAGTCTGTAGATCTATCATCGAAACCATTGCGCCTTATTTAGCTTTCATATTTAACACCAGTGTAGACCAAGGAGTCTTTCCGGATCTCATGAAACACAGTAAAGTAATTCCTTTGTTCAAATCCGGTGATAGTAAGGAACCCAACAATTATAGGCCTGTGTCAATTCTGCCAGTTCTCAGCAAGGTGTTTGAAAGGTTGATGCTCAATCAAATGTTACGTCACTTTAATAAGAATTCCATCTTTCATGAACAACAGTACGGTTTCACCAAAGGGCGTTGTACCACTGACGCTGGTGTCACCCTCATAAAGAACATTTTTAACGCCTGGGAAGAAGCACACGATGCCATTGGAATCTTTTGCGACCTCTCGAAGGCGTTCGATTGCGTAGACCATGAAACACTTCTGCTGAAACTTGAGCACTATGGGATTAGGAATACAGCTCTTGATTTACTAAGATCATACCTGAAAGATAGAAAAGTTAAAATTCAAGTAAACGGCGTAAACTCATTGGGGTCTGAAATGGCAATGGGCGTTCCTCAGGGTTCGATATTGGGTCCATTCCTCTTTTTAGTTTATATTAATGATTTACCACAATTACTTCAAAATCAACCTAAGATGGTGTTATTTGCAGATGACACATCGTTGATATTTAAAATAAACCGACGGTCACAAAATCTTGACGACGTTAACAGCTCTATTCTTCAAGTCCAAGATTGGTTTACGGTAAATAATTTGGTACTAAATAAAAAAAAAAACCAAATGCATTAGATTTAAATTACCTAATGTTAGAAGTAGCGAATGTGACATCATATTGAATGGAGAAAAACTAGAATTTATTAATCAAACCGTTTTCCTAGGAATCACGCTAGACGAAAAATTACAATGGGGACCTCATATAACAATTCTTGCGGGGCGGCTAAGCTCGGCCGCTTATGCTGTTAGAAAGATACGACAGTTAACAGATGTAGAAACCGCGCGTCTGGTCTATTTTAGCTACTTCCACAGTATTATGTCGTATGGCATTTTACTGTGGGGTGTGGGGTCAGGCTGCTGACATTGAATCCATCTTTATTTTACAAAAGAGAGCTGTCAGAGCCATTTATAATCTACATCGTCGCGAATCTCTCAGGGAACTATTTAAAAAGATTAATATTATGACGGTACCTTGCCAATTCATTTATGAAAATATTATGTATGTAAGAAAAAATCTACATATCTTTAATAAAATAAGTGATAGACATAATTTTAATACTAGAAATAAAGATAAAATAGATTAACCATTTTTCAGATTATCTAAAGTACATACATCTTTTATGGGGTACTGTGTTAAATGTTACAATAAAATACCTTGTGATATATTACAATTAAATGAAAGAAAATTTAAAACTCATATTAAAAGTACACTCTGTAAACAAGCATATTACAAATTAGAGGATTATATCCAAGATAAGAATGCTTGGAAACATGCTGGTCCTGCTCCATAGGACAATTTAGAGTCTAGACAAAATCAAACTGGTTGCTTATTTAATTATGTATTTGTTATTTTTTTTATAACACTGATTTTACATTCTGTGATTTCTTGAACTCACACACTGACTTATTAGTATTACTTGTTGAAATGTTAGGAATATCGTATAATTTTACAATGTTTGTAAATATGTGAGCACCATGTATCTGTCACATATTTAATTTATCTGTAATTGCTTTATTTTTCATTCTTTTTTACCTATCGCGGTATAGTAATCTTATTCTAGATGCATCGTCTTCACATATAATTATATAATTAATGTATGCAAAATATTGTAAAAACATTTTAAAAGAGTAACGGTGGAGTTTCTTGCCCATTCTTCTCCATACGAAAACTACCTTTTGGAAGGGGCGACTAGAATCAATTCTATTTTTGTAAACTTGACGTTCATAAGTGCCTTTTATGTGCCTAATTGAAATAAATTGTTTGACTTTGAACAAAAAGATGGAAAAGAATACCTCAGCCATTTTTCCCAAAAGGAAAGTCTTGGGCACCTCTTCAATAGCTCGCTGGCCCCATTGGAAGATATTCCTAGCAAGGTCACCTTCACCATCCTAGAAAATAATTTTAGATTTAATTCACCTAATTATTTTTTATTTTTTTGGTGGGAAATTATCAAATAACTTCTCCTGCTCTGGGGAGGGAGCGTAAGGGCGTGTCAGACTTTTACTGACTAAAACCCACCCGTGTTCCTTCCCTTGCCTGTGTGCCTGGACCGCGATATCCCTTTCGAACAAACTCGCAACCCTGGCAGAGAGCGTGAGCCCTGGCAGGGAGGTGAGATTTAATACACCTGTAAAATGTTTATGATGACTTTATAATTATTTCGTTTTATTTTTAGCAATCTCATCATAACATTGTGTGTGGCCCGACTGGGTCCTCCTTGTATTGCTATGCATATTATATATCTGAAATTTGTCTATTTTGATAATCTAAATTTGGATATTGTGCTGGCAGTGTGTCATTTTTTGGATTGCTAAAATCACACGCCGAGCAAGTGTCCAAGTGACAACGGCTTAGAGTAAGCTAAATCAAAGCGAGGTTGAAGAAGCAGAAGATTTTACTGAAAATCATATTGACATGTTGGTTCTAGTAGTCACTCTTGAGACCACACATGTCCCCATGGACTGAATTAGGATGAACATTGTTTTAAGAATTTTAGTAGTTCTTATTTTATTTTTTAAGGAATTTACCTAGGGGTATCGTATTACCCAGTAACTGGGTTGTGGAGGTCAGATAGGTAGTCGCTCCATGTAAAATACTGGTATTCAGCTGCATCCGGTTAGACTGGAACCCGACCCCAACATAGTTGGGAAAAAGCTAAGCAGATTGATTGACTAAGAAGGAATGATGAATAACGGCTAGTAAGGATCCTCGGTAAGTGTGTCTAGAATTTTCTAATACCTTTTATAACGTTTCAAATTGAGACACGAAGCAACAAAATACGATCTAGAGGATTGTGGCCAGTTTTCCTTAGATCAAATTTTATGTAATAAGTATGGTGTATATGCCGCCACCTTATGTTAGTAATCTAATGAATGATATTGCAGACATATAGAATATGTCTGCAACATCATCCGTATCTGTACATTTACAAGAATTGTTATATCCAAGATATTTATATTTTCTAAAAGTATTTGAAGATAAAGAACAAGCATGTTACCTTGGTGTACTGCAAGTACATTTGTCTAGTAAATGTGGTTGTTAATAGATTTCTCCCAGCATGATCATTCTCTTCTAATAGTCCAGCTTCCATGAGAAATTTCCACATTTCCTCTGAAAATATAATGTTTTTTTTGTTATATTCAAATAATAATGTTTGTTAGGAATTGTCTCATCATCATTTATTTATTTATGTTATACTTTATGGACACAAATGTATGGGGGCAGACTTATTGACATCGGCAATTTCTACCAGTCAACCTTTGAGCGACGTAGAGACAAACAGTGGTCAGTGCAATAACAAAAGTTGTAGAATAAATATGTATTTATACATAAGGACATATGTACATTTATCTATTAAAAACTATAGGTAAATATTGTAAATCATTGTTACCTACTACCATGTAAGGATAGAAGTGTGACAGCAACAACACAAGTACCATTTTAATGTTACTGGGTCTGCCTCAATCTAAATATGATCACAGTGTTTTAAATGAAAAGTTTATTACATAGTTTTTTGCTGATAGTCTCAAGGACTGGATTAAACAAAAATTAGTAATGTCAACAAACCTTCTTTAACTGCTGCACCACTCATAAAGATATGTGTAAGTGCAGCAACCAATATTTTTCGGTGATGTGCATCAGTGACAGATGACGGCAATGATTCACATTCTTCTGTTAGCACCAAAATGTACTGATAACCACTTTTACAATCAACTTTAACTAATTTATAGCCATAAACCTGCAAAATTACAGAAATAAGGTAACTTTACCATGAGCAACACAACTTTACATGAAGAGAAGAAGATTCTAAGGTTCCTAAGATTAACTTAAATGATTGTTAAACTTTTTTTTTTTATATTAGTATTTTTCTATGAGAAATAAAATAAACTGATGATGGACGGTTGGATAAAAAATCGAGCGAGGAATTGATAGAAAACGACTGCTTGAATAAAACAAAATACTAACCCTTTTTAAAACTTTATCGGCTTCACTAATCACTGTATTCACTAGACTTGTAGTAGTTTGACAAGTTGTGTTTAAATGTTTTATAATTTCACCACGTTTTATTGGTATTTTGCTGCCTTCTCGACAAATGATATAGTGAACGCACTCTTTGATAGATTCTTCGAGCTCCGAAATATCTGGCTCTGGTTCTGCATTAGTGGACCTCTTGCCGCGTCTTTGGCTCATATTTTTTGTACTTATAAGGTTTCAAATTCCTATGAAATACTGAAAATATGGGAGTCAAGGTTCAATGGTTCTTACCAAGACTGCAGACCAGTGAACTGAAGAAAAGAAAAGACATTGAATTTTGGTTATACTTTACAGGTTCAACTCTGTGATCTGTGTTCAACTAACAGTCAAAAATTAAAAATACTCTGTGCACAGAACTCTAACTTTACTGGAGCTCTTTACTTTATTCTCCTCAAAGTTACATGGTTTTACAACTATATTCTAAGTCGTCACCTCGAAAGCTCCTCGACTCACAACTCAGTCAAGGAACCTCAAGGCGTGCCTCGAAAGATCCTCAAAATCGGTATTCATAGTCGTAAGACTAAGGAAATTATGAGGTTCCTTGAATGAGTGTGAGTCGAGGTGATACGTCACGAATACGTCATTATTTGGAGGAATATTCCGTTTATTATATTGGCTAAACTTATTTTTAGAACAGTCTGTGAGAGCGTTACCTACCTGTGGTTTCAACTTGAAGTGTCACATTTGTCAAATTAAAGATAGAGTGATAAAAATAAACACACTAATAATTTATCCACTTGAACCAAAAACCATGACCTGGGCAAAAAATAAGGTGATACTTGAGAATTGAATGGCTTGAGAACATAAAAATACTTCTTTATGCGTTTCCTAAAATATCAGTTCATCTTGAAATTTCCTGACGCATAAAATCGTAAAGCGGCTAATATTTGGGTTATGGGTGGAGTTGACAATCCACGTCTGTTACCACCACCAATATCTTGAAACAATAGTGGTAACAAAAAGCTCACCACAATATATTTTATAAAGCGAAATCTCATTTTAAATAAATCATCATAAAACCCAATTGGATTTTCTGCATCTCGTAAGTAGCGTCACGATACGTAATTGTTATTATCGTAAAAATATTCAATAAATTCTTCAAAAGACATAACGAAAAGCGGATGAAATACGCTTTTTTTGGTTAAAACCTTCCTCAAGGTAGATCGCGACGTACCTTATATTTGACAGTTGGTTCCTCAACTCAAACTCACCTCGACTGAGGAAATTCTTCAACATGAGGAGTAAAATTGCAACTATGAATATCAAACTAACTAAGTGAGGTTGAGTCGAGTCGAGGAAATCATGAGGTTTTGACTTAGAATATAGGTGTTAGGCTCTGTACTCTGTGTTCTCTCAACGCAGTTTCAATTCAAAATTCAAAAATGGTTATGATCCTTTTTGTTAGCAAGAAAATGAGTTTCGGTTTAAATATAGGTTCAGCAAAGTTTAACCAAGATTGTTTTTTTAATTAGTTAAATATTATTCGTTTCAGCCATTTAATATTGTAGAAAAAAATGATATCTTCATTATTTTATAATTTCAATCGTACTGAATTGGCTTTGAGATATTTTGTTTGACGGTCAAGATAGCTAACTAGTCTGTGGTCAAGATTGACTTTATCAGCTTTTACGGTTGCGTTCTTAACCTAATGCATGGTTCATTGGTGAATTAACAATAAATATTGTTTTTATTCGTAAAAGAACGCAAAATCAGTAGCTTTGGAAACAAAATTAACGTAATTATTTAAATTTATATTTTTCAAACTTATAAGTACAAAGTTATCAATGTTTTCCTAAATGAAATAATGTCACTTATATTACGCAGTACCAATTTCAGAACGCACCTTCCAATGTTGCCAGTGGTTTCTGTCCAATGCAGTGGGTAACTACTCATTGTTTAAAGACTGATTATTAGTAAGGGCAGTGTGTAACTCCTATTCACAGCTTATACATTGTATAACAATACAACCGTTAAACAGATGTTTAACTTATTTTTATGTAAGGCTGTGAGGGTGTTACGATTAGTCGGTTACTTGACATATGTCAAGTCAGTTTCAGTTTGTCAGAAAAAAAAACTATGGAATAAAGCTAGGACAAATAGCTGAGAAAAAACGTTTTCTCCATAGTTTCACCCGAATAAAGTTCGGTCGTCAATAGTTTAGAACAAGATGGCTACCAAAGAGTATAGAATAAGTCTACCATAAAATAATGACATAGCAGCATGGAATTAGTATGAGCAGAGATCGGTCGCCCTGTTACTTAATTAAATATGCGTAAAAAAAGTCCCTTGTTTACAACAAATGTAGTACAAACAGTTAGCTGTCAAATTCTTAGACGTAGTGTGAGCATGAGGTAGTTTTATTTTCATTGTATAGTGTGGAATAGGCTTTTTTAATAAAATAAGGTGTGCAATTTTACAGCTCTGGTATGTAACTTACTAAATGGGATTTTGATAATTGGTAACATTGAAATGGTAGTCGTGGGGAATTACTTGCACGTCATTTTTTATTCTGCATGAGTGAGCATAATCAAGAATTCATACAAAATACAAACTCAGAACTCTGATCACTGAAATTAAATCTGTGAAGTGCTACAGAAAGTTTTCGACCGAACTCTTAGCAGCGAAATATTAGGCGAAGTGCATTAACAAAATGCTACCAACATCAGCAACATTATTTAAACATCATGACCGAAGTCTTCTAGACAGCGTTTACAAATCACTTCGCAATAAAGACTTAGCAGATTGTGTGGTACTGGCTATAAAAGTACTAAAACAATCTAATAACTTTGTGGCATTAGAAAGAAAAGAAAAATCCGTTTCAGAAGCTCTTCAGCATGGGATAGAAGGTAAAAAGGCCTGCTGCGAAGGTGATTATCAGATGGCGTTGGTGAAATACAATATGGCTCTAATGCAGGCACCACTTAATTCTGAAGCTATGAGGTTGTCCTACTACAGCCGAGCAGAGCTGTTGTTAAAAACAAAAGAGTTTCAGGCTTGTGTCAAGGATATTGAGACCTGCCTAGCACTGGACTGCTCCACCAGCTTGTTCAACAAACTACAGGAGATGAAAGTAGAAGCCAGTAGATATACATGGGTAGAGCAGCATGTGTAAGTATAAGTTTGTATTATTCCCCGTCATCTACTTAAAACTTGGGAACTTATAAACACATATTCTATGCTTGAATCAAATAAGCATTGTATTTTGTAGTGTAAGTACTATAATAACTACCTAGGGTATCAGTCTATCATCCAACATGTATTGTTTAAAAATATATATGTTTGCATTTCCTTTTAATGATATGCTAATGACTTTTTAAATTGTGTGTCAAAAATGACAAAATCTCACAAAGATACCGAAGGCAACAAAGATTTAAATCGGAAGGCAACCTGTTTTATATTTGAATGAGTTACTTAAATTAAAAGTAAGAATAGATTAAAGTAAGATGAACTATTCACGTTTTTATTCTGTGAGAAAGTACTGTTATTTGCATTAATTTAATCATTATGTTTCAGATCCACTCCATTCACCGAAGAATTCTTCACGCTCAAAGGAGCCCGTAACCCTAACATACCATGTGCCACTTCAGATGTGGAAGTCATAATGGAATCGGGACAACCAAAAGTGGTTGCTGCTAAAGACATACCAGTCGGTACTGTTGTAGCAGTAGAAACAGCATTTGTAGGAGCTACTCATGTTATGAACCATGTTACTTCATGCCACTTTTGTCTCAAAATGGACTTTAATTTAGTACCTTGTGAAGGATGCTGTACTGCCATGTTTTGTGACAAAAGATGCAGAGATAAAGCCATGCAGGAGGGGCATAATTTTGAATGTAAAATCATGGATATTATATTGGATGAGTTACCTGTTAAAGCTACTCTCAAAATGCGTCAACTGTGTAGCTCTTGGGATGAGTTCATCACAGCATCTAAAGATTTAGGTGTTGAACGAATGAAAAAAAATACTGTTGCTGAGATTTTAGGTTCCCAAAAGTTTTCTTTACTGAATTCTCATTATGACACACATTTCATATATGGTGCGATGTTCAACAGATGTGTGTATTTCGCCAATATTATACATTATTTAGATACATATACATCATTTCTTCCAAACTCACCTGACAACAAGAGTGCAGCCATACAAGCAGTGTCCAGGGTATTGATGCACCTGTCGCTTTATTGTACTCCAGTACAACTGCAGCATTACACCTCAGTGTGGACTGAGCGTGTAACGACATTGCACAAATACCCTAATAATGGATATTTTCCGTTCATCGGTAACCTGCCCAACTCCTGTCTACCGAATTCATATGTAGCGGGGCTGCGGAACAGCGCAGCGCTAGTGACCATAGCACCCGTAAAAAAAGGAGCCGAATTAACCTTTTCTTATGTGTAAGTACATAATTTATTTTTATTTCTACAGTCATGGTCCGGTCATCCTAGAAAACGGATGACCTACTTTTTAATCTATTTATTTTAAATTCACCACAGCAATGAACTTTTGTAACAACTGTAGCTCGTAACCTTGCATCTGATATATATTTATTTTTTTACTTTTTCAGAGGCCATTGGTTGGTAGTTGATCAAACGGAAACGTTTATAATACGAGCTAAAAAATTACTCATGCATTATAAGACGGTGTGCGAGGATTGTATCATCTGTGGCGGAGTCGCTGACGATATCTTCCTTAGCAAGCCTCTAAACGACACTCAAGTGAAAGCGTTTAACAAATTTTCAAAATACTACTTAAATCCGATGAGAAATTTTCCTCAAAATGTTAAATCAGATTATAAGGAAACATGTAACATCTTGCAAGCGCTGAGTGACGCGCCTTGTGCCAAGGAGTATTTACAAGGATTTGTATCATTTATACAATGTATTATGCACTGCGCACTCATAAAGTTTCCCAATGTGATAATGATTAGATATGAGTAAAAGATATGGATGTAAGCTGTTTACAGGAAAAGTAGTTGTTTCTATTATTGATTGGGTGTGTTTTTATTGGGTGGCACAGTAACGGCGACGGTAAGGCTTTGGAGACAACATATCTTATATGAATTCAGCGCAAGCGGTTTTCCGCTTGGCGGCGACAGCCCTAATCCATACATTTGCCTCCATCTTTGCCGTGCCTGTTCAATCAACGTGCGGCCAATGAAAACATTCCAACCCCAGAAACGGCATGTTCCGGACTCATTCGGCAGAAGCGCTACAAAGTCAACAAAATTACATTAATTACTAAAGCGGATGTTAAATGTACACCAGATTTTATTAGATGATGGTCACTAGTTGAGTGAAACTAAAATGGCAATACCTACCTAATGATGTTGTGTACATCCGCCTTGATGTGTACGTATAGTCGCTCCCGTAATTGATTCACCACCCTGACGTTGAATGTCATTTGCACATTAGCTCCATTTAGTTCAACCTTGGTCTTCTTACGGTATCGATGGCTAAAAGTTCATGTAACATGTTGGGCTCAAAATTCACCCTTAGTGAAATGAAGTTTGAATTTTCTGGGAACGTTTGTCAAAGGTGGTAAATCAACTACGAGGTCAACAACACATGTTCGCTGTTATCACAGCGAACTATATTTATAGTCGCACACTGTCGTCGGTAAATTCGCTAGCTATTCCTTAGCGATTTCCTGTGAATGTAACGCCATGAAACGTTTGCATAATTATAAGTATAAGTTGTTATAACACCAGCTTTATAATCTCCTGTATGTATTTCTACCTTTTCTACGATTTGCGATATGTTATCTAGTGTTTCATTAATAAAAAGGCAGGCACAGTCTGCTTAAGAATGCGTTGACAAATGAATTGTCCATACAAACGTATAATACCAAAATCATTTGCAATTTGCGCATATTTCCACCATATTATTAAATATCAAATGTATTATATTTTTCAAATATAATTAATGAATGTTGATATTCGGATTTAGAGAGTATTATCTAGGCTCCTACATCTTTTCTTTTTCCAAAATACTTATCTGAAATGAAGTTTAAGGGAATTGAATTTCCCAAATTTTTACAGCGTAAATGACATGTTTTCATATAATTTCTGTATGTATGTATTCTGTATTATAAACTACAATATTTGTAATATTGTTTCCGCAGAAGCATAACTCTTATTGTCAAATTGCAAATTATCAAAACAAAAAAATGGAAATACATTTCGTTTTCATTCATCATTTTTGGTATTACGGAACAGAACCAATTTATCATTTTTCGATGGCTAGTAGTGCTATTGCGTCAAGCAATAATTGTGAATGTGTGCGTGGTCACACTGCTCACTGTAGGTGTAGGTATATTGCTCCGACAGCCAGTCACACTAGCACAACGTGCTTGGTTGGAATTCGTTCGGGGTATTTTTTGACGCTTATTAGCAAGTCACCAGATTCTCAACTCACCAGATTCTCAACTAACCAGATTCGCAACTCACCAAATGTACAATGAAACACAAAATCACATAAAATAACAGAATAGGTACTTTATTGACTATTTTATTATTTGATACGGAATTCTTGATATAAAATAAGTAGTTTACTTAATTCACCTAGTTGCATTAACAATACTTTTCGTAAATATTATTCACCTGGGTGCATTAAGTATACTAAAAGTAAACCTGGATTAATGCATTAAGTTATTTTTAGCCCAGGTGAATTAAGTTAACTACACTGAATTGTTCTGCCACAAAATGCCAGAAGCAAAGCTGCCAGAAATAAAAGAATACTTTATTCACAAAAAAAAAAAAAAAACTAAACAAAACCAAAATTATACGGACATTCTATTATATTCGCGACGTCAATTGGATATCTTTAGTTCGACCACCAACATGAAGGGTCTAGGATTTTATAACTATAATAATAATGATTCACAAGGTCAGAAGGTATGGTAACTCAAAGTAGCTAGATGCGTCATACAATCACTTACACTAATTTTACTATTTATGCAATCCGAAATAATGTATAAGATCACAAACTAAACTTTTAGAAAATATAATACTTCAGTGTCAAGAAAATAAACATGTTTATGAAATGAGATTGTCTATCAGCAATTTAATCCGACCTCTGCACTTGAATGGATTTTATATGTCTATCAGTAAAATAGTCTTATAGGCCGGGGAAATTAGGTTTGAACCCTGCACTAAATCCTAACAGCGATTTTTTTCCTGAATCGTGTTATTGAACTTAACTCTTCAAATAATATTTAAAAAAAAATGCATTTTCCAGGACCGCATCAAGGTAAAAAAACAAAAACACATTTTTGTGAATGAAAATTGAGGTAAAATAGTTAACAGGAAAATTTTGGTTAAATTATATAAACAATTCGTAAAATTAATATATTCTTTCAGAATTAAACATCTCCACGGAAATGTAAATAAAAATAAAATTATGTTTTTTTTTTATTGTACTTCAAGCAAAAATATTAACAGCAGATAGAGCCTATAAATAAAAGTTAGAATAAATTTAACTCTGTTAGATTTTTGCCTGAACCGTTATTGCAAAAAAACCTTTATTAATATCTTGCGCTAGTACATACGGCTACACATCAAGCTATACAATTCCAGTTTACGCTGACCTCGTATTGTACGGAAAACCTATACAATGCGAGATCAGCTTATACTGGAAATGCTTAGGTTGATGGGTAGCCGTGTGTACAATACGTTTAATTTTGTTGAATAGCGTATTAAAATATTTAATTAAGTAATAATGCCAAAAAACTGCTGTTAATATTTTTGCTTGAAGTACAATAAAAAAAAAAAAACGTAATATTATTTTTATGGAAATTTCCGAGGGCGAAAATGTTATTTTTTTTACCTACTTGTGATACCTAATCTCTTCAACAAACACTCCATACAAACATATGTGTTAATATTTTTTTCTACCACGTAAATTGAAGTTAGATGTTTTCTTAAAAAAAAAACGTACACGCGGGGGTGAACAGTACACAGTGCGGTATACAGTTTAATTAACATACTCCCTTGACCATACCCTACACGTTAAATGAAAAAAAATACTGTTTTAAATTAATGCAAAGTTAGCCTAGAATTCGGCGTAACTTTCCTGGGCTATTATATTAATTTGAAAGTTATATAATTTCTTTGTTCGATAGTACATTATCTGATGAGTTGCGAATCTGGTGAGTTGCGAATCTGGTGAGTTGCGAATCTGGTTAGTTGAGAATCTGGTGACTTGCTACTAAGGGTTTTTGTCAGTATATATGTATTATAGAAGATTATGTACTGTAAGTGCGAACTTATTTGTTTGCTAATTCTATTGTAATATTTCTGACACTATTGACCTATTTTATTTTTATTGGAACGGCAGTAAATTGTGAGAAATCGCCCCCCTCGTGCAACAACAACACTATGTATTCTGATTACCATAAATAATAGTATGTTTTTGTAATTTGAACGAAGTCTATAATATTATGGTCACCATAAACGACTTTATCACGTTTCGACTCATATTTTTTTAAATGATGAATTCCTATAGCAATATCTCTGAAGTAAGAACATAATAAATAAATGGTTATTCAAAATCCTTGTTTTCTTATTATTCTTAGCTCGGAATTATATTATTTATCTGAATTTACGGACATCGCGTAAATATAAACTATTTGTTATCTGCCCCACTTTTATGCCTAGATCTCTGAATTATGACCTGAGGTGCAAGGCTTCTTTGGCGGCCTCACTGAGAGAAACATACTCAGCCTCTGCTGTGGACAGGGCTACACTTCTCTGCTTCTTAGACGCTGGAGCAGCCATCAGCTGGGCGATGGCTGCTCCAGCGTACTTGAAACTGTACCCTGAACATGACTTTCTGTCCATTTTGCAAGCACTCCTATAAGCATCAGCCATGTCTTCTAACGGTTTCTGTGCTTTTGTGTATATTAGTCCAATGTCCATTGTACCCTTCAAATGGATTACGACTCACTTTGCCGACTTGAAATGATCATTCCCAAAACAGTCGTTGAATCTGGATATGTAGTTCACAGCGTACGATATGTCGGGTCTGGTGGATACTGATCGGAACGCTGATGTACCACGTTCCGATCAAGTTTCTATAAGGTAAGTTCTCCTCGTTTTCATTTTTATTAGGTTCTAGGTTCAGGTTGACTTCCATTGGTGTAGTAGTAGGATTGCATTCTTACATCTTAAATTTCTTTAGTATTTCTTGAATAAAGTTCTTCTGTGTCAGTTTAATTTCTTTTCTCCATATGTTTTAAACTATTCCTATGAGGCGTTTCGGTCTTCCCAGGTCTTTCATGTTTAAATTTTTCATTCAATATCTTCTTAATTTCAGCAAGTTTTTGTTATGTTGTTATTAATGAATATGAGGGTGGCTGCAATCCTTCCTATATAGCTCATGTCACTTGCCAAATAAACTTAGTGTGCTAGTTACTACTAGCCAGCTGTCGATTCACTTGTCCCTATGTTCGCGTACATATCAGTGGCGACGAATACCCACAATAAAAAAAAAAAAATACAAGAAAATGACTCACTTTGGAATTTTGTCGAGTTTTGACCATGTAACTCACACATGGCAAAACTATAAGCAACGAATTTCACAATGGTTCATTGCGAACGACATTGACAATGTAAAGGATCCGAAGGGGGTGAAAAGACGGGCAATATTGCTGAGTGCACTCGCCGACAGCACTTACAAACTGACGGCTGATTTAGCGTTACCAAAGGAACTAACGCAGGTGCCATATGAAGACATTTTCACAATTCTCGACAGCCATTTTACGCCAAAGAAATGTGGTTTTGGCGAGCGGTATCTATTCTATGCGGCAACTCAAGGTCAGGAAGAAACATTCTCGCAGCGGTCTGCGAGGCTTCGTGGGCTCACCACACATTCCGATTTTCTGAACGTGGAAGAAGCGCTACGTGACCGATTTGTTGTGGGTATGCTGCCGGGACCGGAGAAGGACAAACTTTTCGCACGTAACTTTCAAGAGTTAACACTGGCAAAAGCAGTGGATTTGGCGAGGAGCGTGCGCAGTGCACGCAAGGGAGCAGCAGCATCATCATTGGCGTCGGCGCAAGCGCCACCGTCAAGCGAGCCGCTGTTCAAGATCGCGACCACCACAACCGAATCCAGTGCTAACAAAGAAAAGTGTTCCGTGTGCGGGTACAAAAATCATAAAACGTCTCAGTGTCGGTTTGCAAGCTATACTTGTAAAAAGTGTAATGTAAAAGGCCATCTACGCCGAATGTGCAAAAGGTTAAATTTCGTTGGAACTGGCGGGTCGGGCGAGAGTGACGATGACGGTGAGATAAAAAACATATGTTCACATAGTGGTGAACCTATGACCTTGGTAGTTTCGATACAAAATAGGGAACTAAAGTTCGAAGTTGATACCGGATCGGCAGTTACAGCGATTTCTGAGAAAATTTACAAAAAACATTTTGAATTGATGCCATTATTGTCAACAACAGATCAGCTATTTACGTATACAGGACGTGCTACCCACTGTTTAGGTATAGTGCAATTGCCAATTACTTATATGGATAAAACACACTTAGTTAAAGTGCGGGTAATACGTGCTGGTGGACCCCCAATCTTGGGCAGAGATTTTATCATCATCATTTCAGCCCGGAATCACCCACTGCTGGGTATAGGCCTCCCCCACTTTCCGCCATACTTCCCGGTTCTGTGCATCTCTCATCCAGGTGTTTCCCACGACTTTGACGATATCATCGACCCAACGCGCTTTTGGACGACCCTTGGTTTCTTTTGCCTAACCTTGGCCACCATTCGGTCACAGCTTTACTCCATCGGCCATCTCCGCGACTGACTAGATGTCCTGCCCAACTCCACTTGAGGCGCATCGCCCTGTCTCCGACGTCGTAGGCTTTCGACCGGCGACGGATTTCGGTGTTACGCACTCGGTCTAGTATGGTTATGCCAAGCATGGCTCGCTCCATGGCCCTTTGTGCTACCCTTATGCGGTGGACAGTTTCCTTTGTAAGTGTCCATGTCTCGGCACCGTAGGTCATTGTAGGCAGGACACACTCTCGGGAGGAGGCACGGCTCCCTGTTTGTTTCGGGTGACGCAGGTGCTCTCGGGGCATGGTTGCTTCGGGAAATACCTGTGTCGCATAAACAGGGAACCGGACGCTCGGTGTCACCACTGCGTCGACTGCCGGGAGGACACGGCGCGGCATACGCTGGCAGAGTGTGCCGCTTGGGAGGAGCCACGCCGTGCACTCATCTCAGAAGTAGGCAGTGACTTGTCGCTGCCAACCCTAATGAATGCGATGGTCGGCGGCGGCGAGTCCTGGGACGCGGTGGTTTCCTACTGCGAGACAGTCGTCTCGCAGAAGGAGGCTGCGGAAAGGGAGAGGGAGATCTCGTCCACTCACCCAGCCCGCAGCAGACGCACCGGGCGTCGGCGGAGGGCGGATAACGCCCTCTTCCAGCCCCCCTAAATGGGTCCAGGGGCGACGGACTCGGTGACGTCCGTCGCCCCCCACACATCAGGACCCGAGGTGGCGGCGCGTAGTGTTCCACGCGCGTCCCTCTGAGACGTCGCGGGGGGAGTCAAACACCTCACTCCCCCCCTGACCCGAGGAGGCCCGCGGTGGCGGCACCAGCCGGGGGTTGCGGAAGATTTCAAGTTCCCGCGACCCCCGGCGTAGGTGTGAGTTGGAACACCGGGGTGGTTTTTAGTCAGTAAGAGTCTGACGGACCCCTCCGCCCGCCCCAGGGCGGGGGAGATCCATGAGGATTTTCCACCCCGGAAAAAAAAAAAAAAAGGCAGGTCACACTGGTTGAAAAGGCGGGTTTTTAGGCACTGTGGGATGTTTTTGGATCGAAAAATATGTTTCAGCTTACCAAATGCCGCCCACCCAAGCTGTATTCTCCTAGAAATCTCTTTGTTGGGATGCTCATTATCAAAAGATAGAAAATGTCCCAAATAAACGTAATGGTCAACCATCTCCAGACGCTCGTTTCCAACCATAACAGCTGAAACTGAGTCATCCGGGTCGCCTAACATTACCCTCGTCTTGGACACATTCATTCTCAAGCCAACTTGTAAGGAAGCATCATAAAGCTCTTTTAACATGCGTTGGAGGTGTTCCAGGGATTCGGCGAATAAAATTAGGTCATCCGCAAACCGAAGGTGCGACAAGTGTACACCATTGATGTTTATAGCACGTTGATCCCATTCCAGTGTTTTCATTACGTCTTCCACAGCAGCAGTGAAAAATTTTGGCGAAATGGTGTCTCCTTGGCGCACTCCCCTCTTAATCGGTATTGGGGCCGTAAGTTCATGCAGTCTGACTTGCATTGTTGCCGCATCGTACAGCTCCCTGAATACATCCACATACCGAGCGTCGATTTGGCAGCGATGGAGAGAGTTAAACACGGCCCAGTGCTCAACACTGTCGAATGCTTTCTCATAGTCGACAAAAGCTAAACACAAGGGACGGTTGTACTCTGAACTCTTCTCCATCATCTGTTTTACGGTGTGGATGTGGTCGATGGTGGAGAAGCCACTCCGAAAACCGGCTTGCTCAACGGGCTGACAATCGTCTAGTTGGCGGGTGACACGGTTGCACATAGTTTTAGCAAACAGCTTATAAATTTGGGAAAGGAGAGATATAGGACGGTAGTTGCTAAGATTTGAATGGTCACCTTTCTTATGTAGGATAGCTACTGTTGCCTTCTTCCAACACTGTGGCGGTGTGGCATTGTAGAGGACGCTGTTAAAAAGTTTTACAAGAACTTGTAGTACGGGTTGACCACCAGCACGCAGCAACTCAACCGTGATCCCGTCCTCACCAGGTGTTTTTCCACTCTACATTTGCGAAAGTACCTTTTCTACCTCGCAAGCCATGATTTTTGGTAGACTTTCTGAGCTTCGGTGCTCTATGGGCGGCGCTCTAGATTTGTTATATGGTGACGTTGGTTCTGCAGATTTTTAGGCATAAAGTTCTTCGTAGAATTTCTACACAATATTTAATAGTTGATTGCGGTCTGTAGCAATCCGACCATCTTCTGCTCTTAGTTTCAGGATTTGTTGTGCACTTGTATTTATGTTCCTCCTAAAGATTGCCGGCCCTCTATGCTGTTCTATTGTATTTGTAATTATTTTTGTGTTATGTTTACGAGTGTCCATTTTAATTGCTTTACGTATCTGCCGATTAACTCGGTCTATTGCTCTTTGACCTTGAATGGTGTACTGTTGCATGGATCTTCTTTCTTCAATAAGAGCCATGGTTTCAGATGTCAGTTTACTTTCTTTTTTGCGCACTTTGCCAAGGTGTTTTCGTGTAGTTTCAGTGATGGTGTTGCATAACAGCTCGTTTAGCTGATTGGTAGAGATTTTATTCGTTTTTTTAAATTACAAATGATGCAAGTAAATTATTTTAAATCTAATAATATTGCCGAAAGGTTAAAATTGCAATATCCATCTGCTTTTTCAGACGAACTGGGTGTTTTTACAAAGTATCGGGTCAAGTTACAATTAAAAGATGATGCGAAACCGGTGTTTTTCAAAGCTCGTCCAATAGCATTCGCACTTAAGGCAGGTACACGCGGCTTTCATCTCTATTTGCACTATTGAAAAGGGTGAATCTGGTCTGTGGGCTGTTTCACTCTATGGCTTGACGGATATTCTCGTCGGTTAAATCATTCTTACACAAAAATATTAATAGACAACACTGCAAAAAAATGTTGAAACTGACAGCTCGCGCACGTCAAACGCGAGTCAAACTAAGCTGGTCGACTTAGTTGGGAGTCTGTGTTACCTGGTTCCTCGAACAGTTCATGTACGTGAGGTACGCACTCGACGTCTATTTGCTACTCGCCTCTGTAAATCCAACGCTGGCTCGCGTTCGCCACTTCGTCGTTTAGTTGAGACATACAACAATGAGTTTAATTCAATCGACATTCTTTTTCTTACTAAAAATGTATTTAAGAAACAAATCCAAGCAACCCTAAAGGACCAGCAAATTATTAAATTATTATATAATTAACATACTTACTAATGTTTAATAATGTACGCACACAAATTTACTTTAATTCTAAAAATCCAGATATGAATTCTGGGATAACGCCTAGGTATTATGTGCTAGGTATTGTCTGTGTTACTAGCTAGTTTTTAAGTACTTCAAATTGTAATCCGTGGAGAACGTAGTGGGTAGCATAATTGTTATAATGTGCCTAATGTTCTAGATCATAAGTGTAACCTTATTGTGCTACTGTTTGTTTTTCCTTAAATAAATAAATAAAATAAATGCCAAATTGCAACTTTCTAGTAGGTACCAAGAGTCTCTCGTCGTCGTCTCTCTGAGACAGACGGACATGGAGACACTTTTTTATTTTGTTATTTTTTCTCACCAAAAACAAAACACAACGAATTACTTACACATACGTACTTACAAGTTAGTAATTGAGAGTATATTTATATCATGGGAGCATCTGTAGCCGAACTAGGACGAGTCCCGTATCTCGCTCGGCATACAGCGCCAGACCCCTCAAAATAGATAATAAAACTTATTAGTCCAAAAGACATGCAAAAAGATGCACCAAGATCAAACTGAATGACGTAGGGTAGGTAAGTAGTATAGTGTCGATGTGAAGGTGTGTGCGTGTGTGTATGTGCGCGTGATTTTGTGTTGTAAGTTTAGAGTAGTGAAAGATGTTGGGGTGTTGGGTAGTGCAAATGCCATGTATATTCACCGAGATGTCTATGGTGGTCTACAACCTAACGAAGTCATAGAGGAATTTGCGAACAGTAATCCGTTACAGACCTATGTGTTAACACTTTCGACTCCTTCATTTTTCATCGACGTCATACGCCGTGTTGCCATACATATTACAAACTGACTCCAGGAGGGTCACCGCCTCACCGGCATTAGATTTGCGCTAAAGTTAACCCTCGAGGAGTGTCACCGGCATTAGGATTGAAATATTGTTAAAATATAGGTACAACTGATTTTATTTTCACAGTTTATAATGCCTAATTCGCAAAGAAAAACCTACATTTAAAATGAGCCCGCCGCGAGGGCTCCTGGCATCCGATATGAGACTTGAGTGAACCCTCCAGGAGGGCTCCCGGCACTGAACGTGAAGGAAATTAAATTATTGTGTGCTTTTTTTTGTGTTTACTTTACCAAACCTACCCTCAGCGGGGTCAAGCCCCTTCCAAACGACAATCCTGGATCCGCCACTGTATAGCCGTGTGTACATTGAATGTTTTCGTTCGATTAGACCTCAGATCAAATAAAAAACCAAGACAGAGCGCAGCGAACAATACAGTCACAATCACAAGCATGCCAAAACTACACCGCCGCTCTGTGCATACACGCTCACACGCACACATTTTCAACCTGCGGCGTGCTGTTCACTTCACTGTTGACCGCTCTCTGTCTTGGTTTTTTATTTGTTCTGAGGATTAGACATGTACATTCAATAAGCTAACAGTCTACATCGGTTTCGTTGCTGTGTGTGGCTCAAGTGGGCCAGCTAGATAGAAACATAATGTCAAAATCCGCGAATAAATATGAACCTGGTACCTAGGCACAGATTGACCTAGGTGGCAGTGACGAGTGATCACGAGTGCGGCGCGGCGGAGCAGGAGTCCGCAGGACTGAGCGGCTGACTTGCGGCCGCTACTAAAGGTACCTAGTCCTTTGACCGCGCCGCCGCGTGCCGCCAAACCATTAGTAAGTCAGTGCAATGTAATTCTTACACAGTTGCAATAAGGTATAAATTAGAATGATTGTTTTCTTTTTGTTTGAAATGGAGAAATGATTATTTTGTTGTTAAATTAGTCTAACATCCTAATTTATACCTTAAAACAATGAGAAAAGAATCACATTACAATGACTTACTATTTTGCTTATGATTTTATTTCACTCGGGAGTAGTCTGTCAGTCTGCCTAGCCTTTTCCCAACTAGGTTGGGGTCGGCTTCCAGTCTTCTCGGATGGACCTGAATACCAGTATTTTTACATGGAGCGACTGCCTATCTGACCTCAAACAACTGACAACCCAGTAACTGTGTAATACGATACCCCTTGGTAACACTGACTGAAGACTTGTTGTCACTTTCGGGCTTCTGACGACCCGTAACGACTGTCAAAGATCGACGAATGACAGCCGGAACCACGAGGCACGGAGGAGTCTCGGTACCTATGTAAAGATCGTCACTCATCGACGGATCAACCCCCGCCAAGCGAAATACAATAGATCGACCCGTGCGGCTGTTATTACTTTTTGGAATAAAACTAAGCCCTCGTTTAGTACAGACGTTAAGCATCACCGTTCGTGCTCGGGTGGGCAAGTTTAGGTACCTAGGTTAGGTTGAATTATGTTGACCGACGAATCGAACCTAGGTCCCCACGGTCAGCAAACGAGCACAGACCTGCCTTCGTCCTATGACGAAGATCGTCTACTACTGAGCTCAGTCGGGGATGTCGCGACGCCCCCGCAAGGGGGCGTGGCGAGCGGGGTCGGGGCGTCGCCCCTCGCCCGCGGATGCGTCACGGTGGCCCGCTAAAACGGGCCCCTCGGTGTGTTCGCCTTGAACGGCTTCGGGGAATTGACGCACGCAAAGTGCGTCTGTGTGAATGGTTGCTATGAATTTTTCTGTAGGCGCGCCACGACGCTATGTACTATAGCGTCGCTTCTTCACGACATCTCGGCGGTCTGTCCCCGCCAGGTGAGACCCCCAGTTGCCTGGGGGAGGCCCAACGAAGACGACCAGCGACGGAGATGCCGACTCGACGCTCCTACAGGTAGATATGTAGCTTTCCCTCGCCCCGCTCACAGATCTAGCCGTTTACGGATTGAGGGATAAGCAGTCGTGTTTGTGTGAGCGGCTTGTTTTGTAGTGTACCGCCGCTCAGTGTCAACGTGCTACGCGGCCCGCGTCGCGCTCGCACGTGTTGTGTAGGCGTCTGTAGAGTATAGGTTGTCTGTGTATAGTTACGCAGCATGCCTATATTAACTTAGAACACGCCGCGCAACAGATGTATGTGTACATCTGTGGAGTCTCATTATATCGAGTAAACCGCGTGTAACCTGGATGCGGTTTACTCGAGGCGTCATGTCCGGTGATAGGTATCACTTGTCCGCTACCAGGTCGCGGGGCAGGGGTAACGCGTCAGGGGGGCGCGCGTGCAGTGGCGCTAGCTGCCTGACATGGGGCCAGGCAGATGCGTCGGCACGCGCGAACATCCCCGTCGCGAGTCGCCCGACAAACTCATCCAGGCTCTCTAAACCGAGGTCCCGGTGGAGTACGTCATTCCTCACAAAGGGAGGAGCGTCAACAATGGTCCGCAGCGCAAGGTTCTGTTGCGCGCGGAGCAGCTTGCGGCTCGACTCCCTTGTGAGGGCAAACCACGCGGGGGCGGCGTATGTCAATATTGAGCGTACGTACAGCTTGTACACGCTCAATTTGACACGCGCCGGGATGCGGGATGAGAGCACCGGTTTGAGCAGATTACGGGCGACTCTGCCCTGTGCGGCGACCGAGCGGACATGTGGTATCATTGAGAGCCGGCAGTCGATGGTCACACCCAGGTACTTGGCCCGGGGCGACCAATCGATGTCGACTCCGTGAAGCTTCAAGGGCGGTGGGAGGGGCGCCGATCTCGTGGTCAGCGCCTGCGTCTTACCCACGTTAACCGAAAGCCGCCACTTAGACAGCCACTCGGGGAGCAAATTGAGGACGCGCTGCATCTTGACCGCCGCGTACTTCGCATTAAGCGATGTAGTAATGTACGCGGCGTCATCTGCATACAGCGCGAGCATTGCGTCTGAAGTGGTGGGGATGTCGTCGGTGTAACGCGAGTAACACGCAGGCGACACGCAGCTGCCTTGCGGTACGCCCGCGAGCACCTGGCGGGCGCTAGATAGCGCCCCGTCGACCTGGTGGTCGACGGGGCGCTATCTAGCGCCCGCACCTTCAGGGTGGTCCCTGAAGGTCCTGTGGGAAAGAAAGCTAGACACCACCTTGACAACGCGACGGGGCGCGCCTGAGGTGGCCAACTTGAATATCAGACCGTCGTGCCACACACGGTCGAAGGCCTTCTCCATGTCGAGGAATACTGCCACCGAGTACTCCTTCTTGTTCTTTGCAGCTGTGAGGTGGTGCAGTACCCTCGACAGCTGGAGCGTCGTGCTGTGTTCAGCCCGGAACCCGAATTGCTCCGGACGAGGCTCAATATGAGCTAGGAGATGTCGCAACAGGAGCACCTCGAACACCTTGGAGACCGTCGGCAGCAGCGTTATTGGCCGATAGCTCTCCGGCTTCAGAACGTTCTTGCCCGCCTTGGGCAGCATAATGACGCGCCCCTCCTTCCAAGAGGCGGGAAAGGTCCCGGTGCGCAGTATCGCAGTGAACAGGCGCGCCAGTGCCGCTACTGTACGGAACGGCAAGTGGCGCAGCGCTGTATTTGTGATACCGTCCGCACCGGGAGCCTTTCTAGGCTTCGTTCTTAGGATGGCGCGTCTTACTGCGCCAGGCGAGAAGAAGATAGGTTCTTCATCGGGAGCTATCGGCAGTGCGAAGTAGTCCCCAAGATGTTTCTCGACTGTTGCGACATGCTCGTGGTCGCTAGTCGGGTTCGGCTGGAACTGACGCTCCAGGTGGATGGCGAAGACCTCCGCCCGGTCCTCCGCTACATACTTAAGCGCCCCGTCGCTGTTGAGCAGTGGGCGCACCGGGGCCGGGGTGTTCGTCAGCTGGCGGCATAATTAGTGCACCGACGGCCAACTATCAGTTGTTGCGTCGATGCGTTCCTCCCAGCCCGCGGCGGAGTGGGCCGACAACTCGGCCTTCACTCTCTCCGCGAGACGGTTGAGCTGAGTTTTCAGCGTCGGGCATCTTAGCTGTTGCCACTGCTTGCGTAGGCGCCTCTTCACGGCTATCATTGACGTCAGGTGAGCCGGCAGGGGCGGCAATAGCCCTCTCCCCTGCGGCGATGTCGTAGACGCCGCTTCTATGGCGCTTTGGATGCAAGCAGTGACGTCACCCGCCATCTGGTCAACGTCCGCAGAGGTGACGATGGGCCGAGTCGGCGTGGTGGTGTCTAGCTTCTCTCCGAAGGATGTCCAGTCCATTAATCGACGTGGCGCTAGTGGTTTCAGTCGGGTCGGCATGCCCGATAGGACGACGAGTACAGGTTGGTGGTCCGACTGCAACTCGTCGTCTATCACCTGTTGCGTGATCTGGCAGTGTAGCCCTCGGTGGACTACAACGTCCAGCACATCTGGCATGTACTGTGCTGCGTCTGGGTAGTGGGTCGGCGTCTCAGGGCCGGACACTGAGTACCCGAAGGCTTCCGCGTCCGCGAAGAGCCGCCTCCCCTCGGTATTCGTTCGCATCGAATTCCACGCCGGGTGCTTACAATTTAAGTCGCCGGCTAGGATGGTAGCGTTACCGTTTAGCGCGCTAATTAGCGCCCGCAGCTCAACTAAGTCAAAGCGAGCCGCGGGCGGTCTGTAGCACGCGTAAACGTTAATATCCTCGCCGGCAACATGCAGCTGCACACCCAGCGCGTAAAACGTGCTAAGCGACGGCAAGGGGAGCTCTTGATGGACGACTCTTCGCCTCACTAATACCACCAGACCACGGTAGCGGACGTCTTGAGCCGACCTTTCATCCTTCCTGTATACGTGGTACCCCGGGAACCTGACCCTATCCTCAGGTCCCAGGAGTGTCTCGCTGATTAGCGCCACGTCGATGTTTTGTTCCCGAAGGAGATGGCGGAGGGGGGCGACCTTATCCCTAAGGCCGCGGGCGTTCCAGTGGATCATCCTCAGCGGCCTAGCCATCACAGAGTGATAGCAGGGTGGCCAGACCGTCGAGGATGACCGACTCTATGTCTCGGCCCTGCCTAATCGCCCTGATGAGGTCCATCAGGAGCTTGTGAATTCTTTTTGTTGATTAGACTTCCTTTCTGTGGCAACGACAACAGCGCCGCCACTCGTCAATGCGGGGAACTCTTCCCTCTCTCTGATTGGCCGCTGTGCCTTGGTGGCTTTGACCGCGGCAGTGGCGGCGCCGTGCGGCTTTTGGGCGAACCTACGAGCTTCTTTGCTCTGCCGCTGCGACAAATTGTCGCTACTAGTAGGTTCGCCCACTAGTTGTTCCTTTTCTTCCCTCGTTGCAACCTGCGCGACGTTTAAGGCAGGGGCGGCCGTAGGGGGGGCTTCTTGGGTCGTCGGGGGGGTGGGCTTCTTCTTGCCTTTTCCCCCCCGATTTTTTTTCCTCCGCCCGGAGGAAGAGGCTTGTCTTCTTTCTGTGGGCTCGTTGGCCGGCGCCATCAACGTCGTGCCTTCTGCCTCCACAGTGGCTGTCTTAGTCGGCCAGGCCGTTTGTGCCCGGCTTTTGGCCGTGATGGCGACGGTCCCCGCTCGCTTGTTTTTGATCTCCTTTTCAAAAACGGGGCACTTTATGTTGCTTGCGGGGTGCGGGCCACCGCAATTTGCGCATGTGGCCGGCTCTTCCCGCGGGCGCGGGCAATCTCGTGCCGCGTGCTCCTCCCCGCATCGCACACAAGCGAGCGGACGGTGGCACTGGTGCGAGCTGTGTCTGAACCGCTGGCACCGGTGGCACTGAGCGGGCCCACGCTTTCCGCGCCAAGCCTCTATCTTGACACCACGCATAAACATAAACACGTTGGTGTCATAGATGGCCCGGACGTCTGGGGTCCTCTTGATGATGGCGTGAAACACACAGCCGGGTCGTCCTTGTGCGCCCTTTATATGACGCACATACTCCGGCTGGTATCCCAGCGTCCGGAGTTCCTCCTCTATCTCCTTCGGGTCCGTATCCGCCGGTAGGCCCCTAATGGCGATTTTTAAGTTTTTCTCCGCCGGCAGCGAGTACGCAAACCAACTGACGCCACTGCTCTTCTCCAGGCCAGTCAGGTACCGCTGAACCAGCCTGTACTCTTCCTCGGTATCCGGGGTAAATCTCACCCCGGTCCCGTAAGGACGAGCATTTGGTGGCCGGCCCAGTTTCCCACTGATGGGCGAGTTCGTGATACTCACCCCTGTCGGTCTCGGCGGTGTAGGCGACTGCGGTGGCGTGCGGTGGCGGACCGCGTCGGAAAAAGTGGGCGACATCGGAGCACCCCGACCCCGCGGCGCGCTATCGCGCTGTGGCCGCGGCGGGTCGAGGCAATATCGCTTTGCTTCCTCCGACGCGGTCTCGTCGGAGCTCCTTCTTCGTCGCTGGGGTCTGGCTTCGAGCTCAAACTCAAAGCTGAACCCCAGCGATGGTGTTGGTGATGCCGGTGACATCAACCCGGCAGCTGGTCCGCCCGCGGTAGGCCGCGGACCGGATCGCGGAGTCATGTCCGGGGACATATCTCCGCGACCGGATGCGACTGAGCCCACTGACGCCAGCGACATGCTCGACCCCACACGGGAGGAACATGCCGACAGCATGGCGGGCGAGTCGCAGGCGGATGCACGGGGGGGCGCCCGCGAGGCGGGCGCCTGTACAGTGCTTAGCGCCTATAATGCGGGCCGGCACTGGCTGGCCGCTCCTGCTCAGCCATCGCCGGTCCCGCCAGCGAGAGGCGGGGGCCGGGTGCGGCGGTGCGCGGAGCGGGCACAGCTTGGGCCTTCTTGGATGTCACGCCAGATGGCGCGGGCGGCGACACGAACCGCGGCGGCGGAGCTGCAGCTCGGACGGGGGGCGCGCGGGGCCGTGCGGACGGCGCAGGGGTACGCGGCGCGGGTAGCGCGGGGTACGCTTGCGCCGCGGCATGGCGCGCGGCAGACGCGGTAGAGTACCCGGGCGCGGGTGCGCGCGCAGGTGGTACCGGGGCGCGCGCTTGCAATGCGCGGCCTGGGTTAACGTTTGGCCCTGGTGCCTGGATAGGCACCGGGCGAAACGCGGGTGGACGGACCGCTACGGCGTGCGTCCGGCTCGACGACGGCGTAGGCGCAACGCGCGCAGGCGCCGATGTCGTCGGTGGGCCGGCAGCTACCGCGGCAGCGACCTCCTTCTTCTTCTTTTTGGTAGTCGCACTTTTCTTGGATGCGGCCGGTGGCGCACCGGACGACACGACACCTATGTTAGGCATCGACGTCGCCCGGTCCAACACCGGACGCTCCTCCTGATCCCCGGCATCGCGGCCTAACGAGCCGCGCGTGCCGCCGGGTTTCGGCATTTTAAAATTTGGGCTTGGCCTCCGCGACCGCGACGGCGAATGCACGCCGAGCAGCACGGGGCGGCTCCCTCTGTGCCTGCACAGGTACCCGACGGTGTCCTGTACACACACAGAGAGAGACGGTTAAAATAAAGCGGTCCGCGCGAACAAGGAACTTTGGCGTGTGGACCAAGGCTTGTGGTAGGCCACGAGCTAATCCAACTGAGCTCAGCTCGGGATGCACCGCCATTTATACTCTCTTGGTGTCGCGTCGCGCCAGCTTTCACAGCTACGCGATATCGCCGCGATTCGCAGCGCGACACCGACAAAGGAACATTCTCCTTTGTTGGTGCCGCGCTGTCGCATCACGTGACGCGATATATCTGTGTCGCGGCGCTACAGATCGCTCCTGTGTGAAGTGTCGCGCGCGTTTTCATAGAAATTGTTCTACGGATATAATATCGCAATATCGCGTCGCGCGACAAGTAGCGCTGGTCTGCACAAGCCTTTAAGGCTTGTGCAGACCAGCGCGACTTGTCGCGCGACGCGACGCCGGTTATTGTTATACTGTGAAGTTTTCTTAGAAATTGTATTGTTCGTGTCGCGTCGCGCGACAAGTCGCGCTGGTCTGCACAAGCCTTTATTCTTTATTGCATAAAGATAATAAATGGAAATGGGAGGGTATGCACGATAAAGCATTTTATTCAATTAAGCAATGTTTAGCCTCAAATCGGGTTCTTGCCCATTTTGATCAGGATGCCAAAATTATTTTAACGGTATAAGCATCGCCCAGTGGATTAGGAGCAATTTTATCACAGATAGGCTCTGACGGAGTGGAACAACCAGTTTCATTTGCCTCTCGTACACTGAATTCAGCGGAGAAGCGGTATTCACAATTACAAAAAGAGGCTACAGCAATAATTTTCGGAGTACGACGTTTTCACCAGTATTTATACGGGAGGGCCCTTTATACTTTATACTTCGAACAGACCACAAGCCCCTTTTATCTATTTTTGGTCCGTATCGTGGAATTCCAGAAGTTTCTGCTAATAGACTGCAGCGTTACGCGATGTTTCTTAGTGGCTATAATTACTCAATTGAATACATACGCAGCGCTGATAACAGCGCAGATTATTTATCGCGCGCCAGCCTACCAGACGATGAGTCAACACCGCTAAGTGGGGGATGCGGCTACGAAACAGACGACAGTTTAGTACCGGTAGAAGACCGCACTTCGTATGTAAACTTTGTTATTGATGGCAGTTTACCCGTAACGCTTTGTAAAATTCGTGATAAGACTGCTAAGGATGCAATATTAAATAAAGTCTTATCATATATTGTTAATGGCTGGCCAGACCGATTATCAGATACAATAATGAAACCATACTTTTTATGTAAACTTTTTATGTAAAGCCCAGTTGTCATGTGAAAGCGGATGTATTATGCGAGTACATAAACTAGTTATACCAGAGACACTTAACTAGATTATTATCCGAACTTCATAAATCACATTTAGGAATAGTGAAAACGAAAGCGGAAGCGCGCAGCAGATTTTGGTTTCCGGGAATAGATAACGCCATAGAAAAAATGATTGCGGACTGTAACGTTTGTTTACAATTAAGACAGTTACCCGCGCGCGCGCCGCTTGCGCCGCGCGCCGTGGCGACAGCCGCCGCAGGCATTCCATCGTATTCACATTGACTTTCTCGGCCCCTTACAGAATCATTCATATTTAATTATTGTAGATGCGTACTCAAAATGGGTAGAAGCTTATGATATGGGGACAAGCACGTCGTCGTTATCGCTGATTAATAAATTTATTTTAAATTTAGATTTGGCTTACCGTCACTGATAACGGCTCGCAGTTTACTTCCTCAGAATTCAAAATGTTTTGTGCATCAAACGGTATATCGCATGTGACCTCGCCGGCTTATCATCCGGCCAGTAACGGGCAGGCAGAAAGTTTCGTGAAAGTGGTGAAAAAGGGTATTAAATCAAGTATTTTAAGCAATAGTAATGTCAAGGGAATTACTAACAAGTTGTTAAAATATTTATTTGATTATCGAAATTCAATTCATTCTTCAACGGGCTGTTCACCTGCCCAGTTAGTTTTTGGACAAAAACTGCGATCTCGATTAGATTTAATAAAACCAAACTCAACACTACCAACGTCTGTCACTCTCACTCGAAACGTCGAAAATAAACAGTTTTTGCAGTCTAAGCCGACATATGAGAAGGCAACTAAATGTTTTAAGGCTGGTGACTATGTATTATATACAAAAAATACAATAAATAAAAAAGGAACATGGCAAAAAGGTGTAATAATCAAAAAAATCGGAAAAGTTATATATATTGTTAAGGACTGTTTAACTTCTGGTAACGTGAAAAAACATAAAAACCAACTATTAGCGTATAAAGGTACAGCAAGAATTACACCTGGATCAGGTGATTGCCCAATCGAATTTGAAGACATTACGCCACAAGGAACTTCACCACCAAACCCAACACCCCAAGCAGGTGATAATAAATCAGACGCGATAGGGGAGGGAAATAGAGAGAGGGAAGAAATAGTGGAAACAGAAACTAACAATACAATGGAAGATGAAGAATTTTATGAGACCACAGATGCTCCTCATGGTGCAGATGACGTAGCGTCTGGCTCAGGTCAGATACCGCAGCCAGAGAGACTAGCAAGCGAAGGCAAACAACTGCGACCTATACCAAGGGTAGATTATAAGCGTTTCTACTAAAGAAAACAAATGATGTTTATATTGTCAAGCTAGGGGAGATGTTATGTTGTTATTAATGAATATGAGGGTGGCTGCAATCCTTCCTATATAGCTCATGTCACTTGCCAAATAAACTTAGTGTGCTACTAGCCAGCTGTCGTTTCACTTGTCCCTACGTTCGCATACATATCAGTTTTCATCTACATATATGGTGATAATTAGTTACTAATTACTTTTCTCCTCCTTTCGCCATTATTTTTACGCACGGATCAGCCTTAGATGCTTCGAATCCAAGGTTATTCAGCTCTGTATCTCATTTAGTATACCACTGCCTTCCCGCTTGTTTTAAACCCAAGAGAGCCTTTGTGAGGTGACATACCTTCTCTTCATACATGCTCTTTATATCTTCTAGCATCGTCTTTGCCTTGCCCTTGTTGTATAAAGTGAAATCATCTTCCGTCACATGCCTCTACCATTATCTCTGCAACATACTGTTCTACATACTCCGGTAGTTTCATGAAGATGTTCTCTTGTATTTCACCATTTAGGTATGCTGTAGTAACATCAATTTGGTTTAGTTCTAAGTTTTCTTCTATTGCTAGTCCTGACACAGATCTAATGCTGCTTAATTTTGTTACAGGTGCAAACGACTCGTCAGAATCTATTCCGGGACGTTGTCCAAATCCTCTAGCTACTAGTCTGGCTTTCTTCGTATCTTCATTTTCAGGATTTTGTTTCTTTTTCAGGACCATCTTGTTATCTATTACCTTCATACCTTTTTCCTTTTTTACAATTTTCCAGGTTCCATTCTTTACATGTGCCTTTATCTCTGCTTTGATAGCCTCATGCCAATCTGAGTTTATACTAGAGTCTGCTTCACATGAGTAAGTCAGTTCATTTATATCTGCTTCGTCTGATGGTTCATGATATTCATCAGAAGAAGATTCTTGGTTTAGCACATAATCTTGCTGCCAGGTTTATTTATCTACGTGGTCTAACATTTTTACAGCTTCTAATGTTAACATCCTCTTGACATATACTTTCTCTAATTTCCGGTTCATCATCATGAAGAGTTGTTTCTTCTTCAGGATGTTTAGATCCTTCTTTTGTGGCTTCAGGAGCTGTTTTTACAGGTTTGTGAGTAAGTTTTGGAGTGGATTCGACCTCTATTACAGGTAAGTTTCCTTTCTTCTTTCTCTGTTCTTCATTTTTGTTCTTTTGTACGTTCTTACTAATCTTCTTTTCTTTTTCAGATTGCAGCTGTTCCTATTTGTCAAAGAGATCTTCATAAGCGTCATCACGGTTGCTGTTATTTATGTAAAACATCTTGTCAATGACTTTCACGTCTCTGCTAAGGATTACATTATCTTTTTCAGGAATGTAGATGCGAAAACCTTTCGCATTCTGCGCATAACCCATGAAAACTCCTTTGGTAGACTTTGGTGCATTTACCTTTCCTGTGTTTATCCAATGCGAACGCTTTACTTCCAAATACCTTCAGATGATTTCCAGATGGAATACGTCCAGCCCATTTTTCGTAAGGTGTACATCCTTTCAGTGCTTTTGCTGGGCTTCGATTGATGAGGTAATTCGCTGTGTACACCGCTTCACCCCACAATTTTTGGGGTATGTTTCCTTCAATCATTAAGCAGCGGGCTTTGTCAAGCAGCGATCTATTTTTGCGCTCGCTTTGACCGTTCTGCTGCGGTGTGTATGGCGCTGTAAATCTCCTCCTGATTCCATTATGCCTGGAGTATTCCGTTCCATTATCGGACTGTCGACTTTTAATTTCTTTGTTATGGAATTTCTCTACCTTGCTCTTGTATTCTTTAAACTCCTCAAATACTTCATTCTTGTGTGAGATGAAGTATATGCAACAGTACTTTGTATAGTCGTCCAAGAATGTTACAAAGTATCTTGCTCAGGCCAAGGTTTCAGTATTAATCGGCCCGCACACATCACTGTGGATTATTTCTAATGGTTGTGTAAACTGTGGTCCTTTCACAGAAGAAAATGACAGCCTTGTAATTTTTCCCTTTATGCACACTTCATATGCAGGTAAAGGCTCGCCTTTAAGTTCTAGGCCCTTTATTAGATTTTTATTTGCAGCTAACTTCAGGTCATTTTCATTCAAGTGACCGAGTCTTCGATGCCACATTTCAATATTGCTTGAACTTTGCTTGCTTGCCATATTTGCTTTTTCTCCTTTTGTCTAGTACCTACAAGCCATTTTCCTTTACAGCGGTTAAAGTAATTTCACCGTCCTTGTCTTTAATGTATGCTTTATCTTTAGTACATAAAACACTGTTACTTTTTTCAGTGATTTTTGCAACTGACAGCAAGTTGGGTGCTAATGTAGGTACATACAGAGTATCATGGAGGTTATAGGTATCATTATTTATGTTAAGACGCACTTTTCCCATTCCCTCTATTTTTTTTGTGTGACTTTCCGATGCTAACCTCAAAGATCCGGTTTCCGAGTCAATATTTACAAATATATCTTCTTGCGCACACATATGAGAAGTACAGCCGCTGTCCAGACACCAGGTATGTGCAGATGTGATAGAAAAACATGTAGCTGTTATGCTGAAATTCTTCTCTTCTCTTTTCTTGAAGGGTTGATTTTTATTTTGATTACTCCAACACTCTTCATTTGTATGTCCTTTCTTCTTACACTTGTGACAATATTTTCCTTTCTTTTTGGCAAAAATGCACCTTCATTATGGATACACTTAGAACAAAATACGTACCTTTTAGCATTAGAAAGAGCAGTCAACCACCTCCTGGCATTATTCACATAAATGCTCACACATGTAGTATGCCGGGGACCTGCTCCTGCCAGGAACTTTCTAAAACTTCCTCATTAAGATACCTCGGATTGATCATTGACCAACATTTAAATTGGCAAGAACATGTCTCAACACTTGCCTCCCGAGTCAGAAAACTTATATATATATATATTTAAAAATATACGTTGCTTTTGTCAGCCAAATTTAGCACTATGTATCTCTCGTTGTGCCAGCCTATCATAACTTACTCTGTTGCTGCATGGGGGGGGGGGGGTGCTTCCAAGACCGTTCTTATTGGTTTAGAACGTGAACAACGTGCTGTTCTTAAGGTAATGAGTTACAGGAGATTTAGATACCCCACTTACTTGTTATACTCGGAATTATCAGTCCTTATTCATCAAAGACATAATATTAACTCAACATTATAGTGCACCTGACTTTACGACAAGAAGAACGCAAGATATTGTTTAATCTGAGCCTTACTGTAAAACTTATTTGCAAACAGATTTTTCAAATTCCTAGGACCATTTATGTATAATAAAATATCAAAGCAAATACAAATTCGTAATTTAAATAATAATAATATTTTTTTTTTCTTGCCTACGCTGTCCCACTCCTGGGCAAACGCTGCCCTCCACTCCTTCCATCCAGTCATATTTGTAAGACTAAAATTTTTAAGCTTCTTAACACACTGAATTATGATGATACTTTAAAATTTGAGTAATAATTGATCAAGATATAAACTGGAAGGGACACGTAAACAGCGTCTGTGGTAGAATTAATAAATTCGTATACGCTTTGAAGCAAGTCAAAAATGTAACAAACATAAAAACTGCTATTATATCTTACCATGCATATGTTGAATCGTTACTACGATATGGTCTTATAATGTGGGGTAATAGCACTGATCTAAATAGAGCGTTCATCGCCCAAAAGAAGTGCCTAAGATCAATTTATGGACTTCAGCCGGATGATACATGTCGGCCAATATTTAAAAAACTTGGTTTGTTACCGCTTCCATCTCTCTATATTTACGAAATATGTGTGTTTGTGACCAAGAATAAACAACTATTCAAGACAGCAAGCGATGTATGTCCTCGGAGCAGACGTGATGCTTATGGACTGGTGTTAAATGATTTACCAAAGCTAACCAAATATAATAAAAGCTGTCTAGCAATGTGTGTACGTACTTATAATAAAATACCAAATAATTTAAAACTATTAAATGTAAGATTATTTAAAAACAAATTATACAAATGGCTAAATGAATATAGCTTTTATAGTTTGAAAGAATTTATGGACAAAAAATATTGACATTCTATTCTAACATTTATTATTATAATTACCAATTATTATTACAATTACTTAATTATAATTACCCTGTGACATTAAATTTTTGCATGCTATGTTTTATCGTAGCTAAACATGTTTGTGCCACTCTAACCCATGCTAAACACCATTGTATACCATTTTTTACGCAAATAAATTATTTTATTATTATTATTATTAAAAATACTCAAAATTACTAGTTCATAACATTCGCCAAAACGCATAATACAATATACATTACACATCTCACGTCACTTTACACATCTCGTACACTTTCTACATATTTAAACAAGATAAACGGTATAATTACGATCTACTTTTAATCCAATTTTAATTCAATTTTAACTTTAAATTTACTCTGCAGCTGATTTTATTAATAAACACAATATAGACAAAACACAATAATAAAAGTACAACCCAACACTATGTAAACAAACTTAACATCGATATATTTTACATATACTATGTCAACTTTAACATCCACCTACAAGTTTACAAAAATCAAGTTCACTATTTTATGGTTACCTTCCCTTATTTTACTTTTGCTGTACTTTGTTTGTTGCTTTGTTATCAATAACTAAAATCCAGTTTGCAATTAAAATAATCATTTTGTCACAAGTCTGATACTATGTATAAGAAAAATTTACAGAGAACGAGGAAAACTGTTCCACCGTAATACAGTTTAAACTAGTACGGGGAGCATTTTCATCAGCTACAACTGTAAGTCTGATACTATGTATAAGAAAAATTTACAGAGAACGAGGAAAACTGTTCCACCGTAATACAGTTTAAACTAGTACGGGGAGCATAGTGAATCAGTGTATACCATAATAAGCACCGATACATACCAAACAATAATGTTACCTACCTTTACTGCTTATTTGTAACTTTGTGAATTGTGCAAGGTTGTTGTGTTAATTTGAGTAAATAAAAGTTGTATTATTTTTTATTATGTTCTTTTTGTGTTTCTTTGCTTTTTCTAGCTTCACTTGCCTCTACTAATTTGATTTTTAGCTCTTCAGGTTTAGGTAGTTTGTCCCTCGACTCGACTGCTATGCGGAAGTTTTCATATGAAGCAGGTAAGCTATATAACATCATAATGCTTAGAAGGTCGGGGCCTACCATGCACTCTCAGGTCAATTTTCGACGGAAAGTGAACTGTCGAGCTATTTTGCACCATGAACACGTCAAATAACAGGCGAGCCAGCGATCACGTGACTAAAACCGGTCAGTGGTCACGTGACAACATTTCACTGGTCTGGGGGCCTACCATGAACACGTCAAATAACAGGCGAGCCAGCGATCACGTGACTAAAGCCGGTAGTGGTCACGTGACAACATTTCAGTGGTCTGACCTGCGTTAAGCTCTACCATCAAGTTCTTTTTGACATTTAAAACCTTGAAAACTGAACTGCCCTGCAGTCATATTAAGCAGGCGTGTAAAAGTAACTTTTATTGAACTGTTTTCTTTCATTTAAAATAAAAAACGTAAGTACTTGTTAATTAGTAAATATAATAATATTGTGGCGATATTCAAAATTATAGACAACAAAAAAACAATCTCTCTGTCGTTTATTTTGGATGTGTGACGAAGATGAAATAATTATATGGGTTTCTTGAGGAAGATGGTGATAAAAACAGTGTGAAACAAATTGCTAAAATCCAAACGACAGCTTATGTTCAACAAACTTGTACTTATGTTATAGAAATGGCACGAGTAAGTAGATGTGAAAGAAATACAAATCAAGAACACAATACATAGAAATAAAATCAATACCTACGTTAATATTTAATAGATGTTTTAGGTAAAAAGACAATATTCGTAGTGTTACTAAAAAAACAACTTACAGCTGTCGAGCGTTGCCCTGCCCCTATTATCATTGATAGAGCACCACCAACAATGGAATTCAAATATTCCGACACTTCCGTCCACTATCTGCGGGACATTTCTCGAGTTTGAGCACTTTTATTGTATGTAGTCCATTGCAATGTCCTTGCGATTATTTAAAAAAATCTAGTGTTTCCTATTGTTCATAACAAAACTCTCCTTGAAATCATTATTACCAAATAACTGAACTTTCTTGCCACACGGACACGATACAAATGTGTGCTTTGCTTTTCTGATTTAATTACAAAAACAGTTTCTTCTGTTCAAAAATAATAATTACAAAAAAGGAACCCACTAACCCAATTCAATTTACAATACTCATTCAAAGTGACCTCGTAAATGTTTGTGGTGTTAACAATTTATTAAATTGGATACGCTGTAGTCGTTCAAAAACAGCAATAACTTTGGTAAGTTTTTCAAGTCGGTTCTTACCTTTATTAACCATCTAAAGGGGTCTCCAACGCCATAATCGTATTTAAATAAGATTTTTTGCTACGAAACATAGTTTTTTTAGAATTATCTTGATCATTATAAACTGTTATTAAATTAATTTTATCTAACTGTAAAACCGGTAACATTCCGAAAAAGTATTTCCGAACGTTTGTTTATAATATGGCGTACCGGTTAACGATAACGTAGCAGGTCTGAAGTTGATTGATACATTGCAGGTCAGACGGAAATACTCAAGGTACAAATAGAAAACCTGTCAGGTTAACCTGCTAAGTTGACCTGTCATGTACTTGGTAAGTATTTTAAATGTTCATGGTAGGGCCCCACAGGATGCAGGTCTATGTCCATGTCAGCTAGTTTATCAATAATGTCCATGAAGTTGTTTAAATGTTCACGAACATCGCCAGTATCTTGTTTTTTCAGTATAAGCTGCTTTAACAATGTTGCCTTTCTGGCTGGACCTGTGCTCTGTATATACTTTTTAATGTGTGCCATAGCTCGTATGATGTTTTGCATCCCTTTATCTGTTTAAGTTCCGACGGCGAAATGAGTAACAATAGTTCGGAACGTGCCAGCAAATCTTTTTGGTTAACTTCTTGTTTTGCTTTGTCGTCAGTTTCAGGCGCAGTTATTTCGCCACTTACGTAGCCCCATATTCGCCGTAGCGATGGTACGCCGACGCTGCACTCATTGTCATTTCTTCTCGCCAACCACGCTCTGCTACCAATTGTTGAATTGGGTAATTACGGCGACAGTTAGAACGATAAGTAGTGTATTTCAAACACTATATTAGACAAAAAACAAATACTTAATTACAATGAGACGATAACTAATTTGCAGTGAGCACACCACAGATGATTATTGACAATAATTGACAGTTAATGGCGCGGGAATAGGAAGACGTCTATACGAATAGTGATGTGCTAATATAACAAGCAGCGAGGTCGATTTTTAATAATAATTCTGATAGTTTTCTTCTGTTCTTGTAACTTGCTTACAACCTAAACTAAAGATATATAATATGATATTACAGAAACGAGGTATTTTGGTGGCATTTTAATGAAACACATCGTACCTCATATCGTATCAAACTTATCATGAGCCACAAGCTTAGCAACACGGTCGAGCTTGTACTTCATTGGAAGAGCAAATATGATAGAGAAAGAACAAAAGCATAGTTTGAAGCATTTTATGTCAATGGATTATGAAAGGACATCGATGAACATACTCTCTACACCACCATACATAGATCTATTTCCACATCATTGTCTGTTAAGGGTGCTTAAATATCTATATTATGTTCTTTATTAGTGTTGAACACTGAGACCCGTATTACAGAACCTAACTCAAGACTCAAGTTGCATTACTTAAAACTAGTTTCAACCAATCAAAAGGCTTTAAACGAGGTTTAACCTTTTCACCGCCACGGACTGCCAATAAAAGTTCCAGATTTTCGTGCCACCAGCGCCACGACTTAATTAGAAGCTCTTAATTTTAACTATGTTGTAAACATTAGTTTACTGTATTTAACAGGATTTTTTCATTTTATTATTTAATATATCAGTCTATTACCCTGTTTTTTTTATTTTTCCAAACAAAAGAAACCGTTATTTGTCTTAAAATTGGCAAAAACAAAAACTCCGAACATTTTTAATGTCCCCAGAACGACAAGGACATAAGGCGAAAGCGTCAAGGTAGCCCGCGAAATTCAAATTTTCTTAATTTTTTTGCAATTTGCAGGTCAGGATCATGTTGTATTGGGCACGCCACAATTGCGGCGATAAGTCCCCTCTTTGAGGAGTGGCTTGAGAGGCGCCATGGCGTCCTCACCTTCCGCCTGACGCAGGTCCTCACCGGACACGGTTGTTTCGGGAGGTTCCTGTTCCGCGTAAGGCGGGAGGAAACGCCCGGGTGTCACCACTGTGTGGATCGCCCTTAGGACACGGTGGAGCATACGGTGGAGGTCTGCCCGGCTTGGGCGGAGCACCGCCGTGTCCTCACGGAGGCGATCGGCGGCGGCGATCTCTCGCGTCCGGCCCTGGTTCAGGCCATGGTTCGGAGCGAGAGTGCATGGGAGGCCGTCACCTCCTTCTGCGAAGCACTTATGTTCGCGAAGGAGGAGGCGGAGCGCGCGAGGGAGATGCAAGCTGCACGCCCTCGCAGCCTTAGTCACCGCAGGAGACGCCCCGGGCGTCGGGAGTCGAGAGCCGACTTCCGGCCACCGTAGGCGCGGGCTTGCGGACGGTGAGCAATGGGCAGCTCGCCGTCCGATAAGGACCAGGCCCGTGTCGACGGCGCGTTGTGTTCCACGCGCGCCTCAAAGAGATGTCAGCACCAACCGACGGGGTCGAAAGACCAATGCCTGCTGGGGTTGCGGGTTTGTCCGAAAGGGATATCGCGGCCCCGGCACACAGGCAACGGAAGGAACACGGGTGGGTTTTAGTCAGTAAAAGTCTGAAAAACCCTCTCGCTCTGCCCAGAGCGGGAGAAGTCATTTGATGATTTCCCATCCTGAAAAAAAAAAAAAAGGATCATGTTGTATGTTGATCTGAATATGATTTGCGACCGTATCAAATGTTTATTTATAAGTAGAATTATAATCATAATCAATACAACTCTCTAAGTTCATATAATCGCATTGAATGACTATTTCATGAAATCATGACGTTTGACGATTGTGCTTTCTTATGGAGTTGTATTGCTGATTGTAATGATTATAATTATGTAAAGCCATATTTCACACTGACCTGCAAAATGTAAAAAACTGAAGAAAATTTGAATTTCGCGGGCTATCTTAGCGCATGCCACTGCAGCTTAATATATAGTCGGCCAGTGATGTGACGCGAAAGTTATCACTGTTTGATTTCACTCGTTGAAATATTTATAAACTTTATTTCATTTGAAATACTTATAAATTATATTTTTAAATATTAGAATATAAACATTAAAACATTTAAAAATATAAAAAAATACTAGGCCACCGGTATCGGGAACAGGGTCCAAGCTACTGGCGGTCAGGGCTCCAGAGAGGAACCTGCTGACAATGCGAGCCGTGTCAAGGAGTACCGAAAATATTTATAAATATTATTATCGAAAACAATTTGACGTCAGTAAACCCGGACCCGGAATTAAATAGTTGTTAGCAATCCTTGTCGATAATCATATTCCCATCTCTACAAAACAATTATAAGTCTATGGTTGTCAGTGCCCCGGGCGCCACGGACTATTATAGAAGTCGTTCTGTGACGTCATAAACGTACGGCTGTCAACGTCACTTTGGCATAGTGCAGGCTGCAGGTACTAATCGGATTCTTTATCGGAGTAAACAAATAGGTGAGAAGACGAATGAAAAACTGGATTCAGATCAGCTATTAAACATTTCAGAAGGTGTGGAATCGGTCTCCGAGTATTTTGTGGAGAACGTAGAACCAGAAGAAGAAGATTCTGAGATATCTCCAACTAGATAATAATAATAATAACGTTTATTCATCAAAAAGTAAGAATTTAATAAGTGAAATGTTCGGTAAGCCACAAACTAAGCGTCGCGCGTCGCTTCTAGGTATCTTGTGGCTCTGGAGTGCGAATTTAACAAAGTTGAAATGGTCACCTTACAATTTGAGAAGATTATCTAGGGAGTAGACAAAAATAGAAGAAAGAACATAGACCACATCCCTAATTAAAATTGAATTGAACGTGCTCTGAGCGCCAAGGACTTGAAATGAAGTCAAAGAATGAATTACCTTCAATGATTAATACAGAAGATTGGTTATCCAATGCATGTTTGCCACTTTGCGACCAACTTCATTGTTATGAAGTCAACAGACAAGATTGATGTTCGGTAGTGTTCCATTCTTGTATTTTCAGGTCCTTTTCAGGTCCATCAGCACCGTCTATGAAAATATTATGAATATGTTTTATACTTGTTATTTGGTTAGTGATTATTTTAGTTTATTTCAGCATCTACATAAGTACAAATATATCAATTAAAAATTTTAGTTAGAATGTGAGGTTGACGAACATAGTAACTATACTTAATAATTATTTTAACCACAATAAATAGTTAACCTCACTTATGATGCTTGTGTCTACGCAACAAAGGAATTATTGTCCGTATGTAGACTCACCAATAATGTACCTACAGCTACTATATGAGATACAAGGTAGGTACTCTCTTACGCACGTTATTCATATTTATATTGGCTTACTTACTTGTGAAGTCCGGTCGCGAAGCAGAAAGAATTTCGTACAATGACCCCTTATTACTTACCTCTATCGCTCGCGCACAAATGTTTTGCCGTCGCGCTCGCGCATTTGAAGGTCCTTCTAACGCGTGCGTGGGCGACGGCAATACATTTGTGCGCGAATCAATAATCATCTGTGGTGTGCTCACTGCAAATTAGTTATCGTCTCATTGTAATTAAGTATTTATTTTTTGTCTAATATAGTGTTTGAAATACACTACTTATCGTTCTAACTGTCGCCGTAATTACCCAATTCAACAATTGGTAGCAGAGCGTGGTTGGCGAGAAGAAATGACAATGAGTGCAGCGTCGGCGTACCATCGCTACGGCGAATATGGGGCTACGTAAGTGGCGAAATAACTGCGCCTGAAAGTGACGACAAAGCAAAACAAGAAGTTAACCAAAAAGATTTGCTGGCACGTTCCGAACTATTGTTACTCATTTCGCCGTCGGAACTTAAACAGATAAAGGGATGCAAAACATCATACGAGCTATGGCACACATTAAAAAGTATATACAGAGCACAGGTCCAGCCAGAAAGGCAACATTGTTAAAGTAGCTTATACTGAAAAAACAAGATACTGGCGATGTTCGTGAACATTTAAACAACTTCATGGACATTATTGATAAACTAGCTGACATGGACATAGACCTGCATCCTGTGGGGCCCTACCATGAACATTTAAAATACTTACCAAGTACATGACAGGTCAACTTAGCAGGTTAACCTGACAGGTTTTCTATTTGTACCTTGAGCATTTCCGTCTGACCTGCAATGTATGAATCAACTTCAGACCTGCTACGTTATCGTTAACCGGTACGCCATATTCTAAACAAACGTTCGGAAATACTTTTTCGGAATGTTACCGGTTTTACAGTTAGATAAAATTAATTTAATAACAGTTTATAATGATCAAGATAAATCTAAAAAAACTATGTTTCGTAGCAAAAAATCTTATTTAAACACGATTATGACGTTGGAGACCCCTTTAGATGGTTAATAAAGGTAAGAACCGACTTGAAAAACTTAGTTTACCCTTTGTCTGTACACAATTTAATTTGTTTCCAAGGTTGCCTGGAAGAGATCGCAGAAAGCGATAAGGCCGCCCATTGTATGTTTTGTAGCGTTAAATTTATTATTTATTATGTATTTTCTGGTGTACAATAAAGTATATATAAATAAATAAATTTATAAATTCGCATACCGTATTTAACGGATTTGTTTGGATGATATGTTCTAAAAGTCAGTCTTCCTCTGAATTTCACTACAGACTCGTCAACTGCAACTACTGGTCCTGCTATCAAAAGTTGTAAATTGAAAGCAATTCTAGTCAAACGAAACAAATTTGACTAAATTGCAAATCGAAAATGTGTTGCGTAATTAGATAGCGGGTGTATATATCCTTTTAAAATTTGAAATGATTTTGTCAATTAATGGCTGTATTTTAAAAAAGACGTCCTTAGTTATGATTCGTGTTATCAACGAAATGCCAGCATCTCAAAATTAGACAAAACCTATTATAAGACATGTGGATATTGTGAAATAATGGATGATAGTAGATTTTTTATTTTTCCAATATGATACTATTGTAGGGAACGGAATCAAACCAGTTAATAATACGTATATAATGTCCAAATATGATCTCATTTCGGTCCTAGTCACCGGCGTCCATCTTTTTATACGCGAATAAGTTGGAAGATTTGCTTGTTGCAAAAGTTGACTCGCATAAAGGATACGCCTTACTGCAAAGAGTAAAGTAACTATACAGAGACCTTACTGCATCAAAAGATGACCGCATTTGTGCTTAAGTTCTGCTGGGGTTGCGGGTCTGCTGGGGTTGCGGGTTTGTCTGAAAGGGATATCGCGGCCCCGGCACACAGGCAACGGAAGGAACACGGGTGGGTTTTAGTCAGTAAAAGTCTGACACACCCTCTCGCTCTGCCCAGAGCGGGAGAAGTCATTTGATGATTTCCCATCCAAAAAAAAAAAAAAAAAAAATTTGTGCTTAAGTTGTCATCTGTCACACAATGACGTCGCTGTACCGTCAGCATACTCGTTTTAAAAAGGGTACTTAATTTTAAAACGAGGTTATTTTGAAATAATAAACCTTTGTTTTTAGTGTGGTCAATGATATTATAATTGAATTGAATTTGAAAGCAGAAGCGGTAGAGTTTATTAACAGGCTGATTAAAAAAATCAAGAAAAATATTTAATGGATCTTTGCCACACCCTCGCGATATAAGAAAATGGTACAATAACAGTTCGGGTGATCTTGGCTTTAATAAGCAAGCGCTAGTGGTTTTAGAAAAAAAAAAAAAAAATGTGATCAGCGAATATTCTGCACGTTAAATTGCTGACGAGATGGCTCTTCGCCACCAAACTACGTAGTTTGGTGGCGAAGAGCCATCTTCTGTCCAGTCCACGTGGACTGGACAGAAGACTGCAGGCGTCTTAGATTTCGGTGCTGGCTGGGCAAAATCGTGCGAAATAGCGACTCAGGCGTATTTTTAAATATTAGTATGCATGAACGAAAGCTGGAAAATCCTAGTGGCATATTTTTAAGTAACGGACTATCAGCTGAAACTCGGGCTAATTTATTGAAAACATGTTTGAGTGAATGCTACCATGTGGGGGTTGATATTGTTGTAACTTTATTAAATTTAACGTTTTATTAAATTGTTTATGTACCTATAAATTTGTATTCGAAAACATAGTTGCAAAGAAAAGTTAATCTAAAAAAAAAAATACATTAAAAAAATCCGGCTTTTAAAATATTTTAAAATTATAATGTAACCTCCACACTTCCTAAATTCTTTTAAACTTTTTTTGTGAATGCTACACTACCCTATCTTTCGTTGTCATGGGAACGAAATGTTTTGTTATATGTCATCATCCCTCATATTTATTTTTGAAATCGTAATAAATTTGAAAAAAAATTACTTACGCATGAAAAGTAATACCTTTAGCTTTGTTTGTATTTTTGGAGTTGTTGGTACATTTCCTGAAGGCACAACAAGGCATCTTTGTACAGCTCTGTGTATTAAAAACCGTTTATTCCCGTTGTCCCCGTACACCGTGTCCCCGTCCTACGGGGACAGCGTAATTAAATATGTAAAAATATTTCCCGTTGTCCCCGTGGTTTGATTTTACATTCAAAAATATGTTTCTGGCACTCGCCGGCCGCTGCCGCGGCACCGCTCGCTACGCTCGCTCGGCTCGTGCGTTGTGTGGTTACAGTTCTAACCTAACCTAACCTAAATGTTTCGATTGTCCCCGTTAGCCGAATGTACGTTATGGGGACAACGGGAAATAAATTTAATCACGTCCCACTGTCCCCGTGACGGGGATATGGCATACGGGGACTACGGGAATAAACTTTAAAAACAAGAAAGTTACTCCGATGTGTCACGAACTATGACGAATGAGGAAATGATGTTCGAAATGAGCGAAATCGCTCATTTCAGAAGTGACACTTTTCGCGCGACGTACAAGTATGGTGAGGGCGTATCCTTGATTTACATCAATGCTCGCATACGTATTTGTTTCCCATATCATGAAATCGATTATATCATCTGTCAAGATTTGAAGAAAAAACAGTCCACATATCGAAATCGGCATTGAAATGATGAAATTGTCGTTTACTCAAATAGCCTGTGAAGCATTCTCTTTCTAAAGGTAGTATATTCATGTTCCAAGTAGAAGACGCCGCGAAATTATTTTCATTTATGAATTCATTAATGGCTTCAATAGTTTCTTCAGGTCCATATATTTGCAAATTCTCTAATCGTTCTAGTACCTCATCTTCACCATCACTATCTTCTAAAATACGCACTAAATCATCGCCTGATACAATCAGAGTCATGGTTGATAAAATGAAGCCAAGACCAATAATAGAAAATATTATAACTATTCACCAATAAACACACAATCAAAAACAAAATGACATTGTCAATGTCATGTCTATGCAATTTACTTATCTATTAAGGTACATAATTATCTCTTTCGTTTTCCTCGTAGAGGTTTATCAATGAAACAGTCCGCCAAAATATACACGAGATCAACGCTTTGACCATGTTTGTTACCTATACATCGATCGTGTTTCGACGTACTTGGACAACACTATTGGTCGGCGGTTGAAGTTCATACGTCCATGCATTGTATATAACGCACTATTGGACGTGCAATAATTGTATTGATAATTGCTTAGGACAGTGAAAGTGTTAATGTATTCTTTAGGGTAGAGGAGTAATGTCTAACTAGAACTTCACAGTGTAGCTCTGCTCAGGGTATATAATGTTATGTGGCTCTGCTAAGTTAGATGCTATAAAATAATACATCACTTTTACTAAAAAGGTAAGTAATTTATTAAACTTAAAATTACTTACAGACAGAATTAATTAAGGAGTTTTGAAGTCGAACGGAGTTTTTATAAACATATGAGCCGAAATACTTAAATCACTTAAGGGTACGCTAGTCGGTCATTCTTCCATACAAGCGTAGTATGGTGATTACTCGTCTGTTTGACAATGGTGCCGATTCTCTTGTACACCTAACTAAACTATCACTAAAATTTCTTACTTTTGGCTATGAGAATCTTAGAGCTATTCTGCTTAGAGCCGGAGGCGCGCAGGGGATGCCGCCGCGACGTGTTTTATATGGAATTTTTCACTATTTGTATGGAAAACATGAAAAAATATTGCCTACATGTTCAGGTTTAGGGGTTTAGGTTCTAGGTTATAGGTTCTATAAGGGGGTCGAAATTTTCATTATTTTTGCGATAGGACGCACCATTTTCGAGATATAAGCAAAAGAAAAAAAAAATACAGTACTGTTTTTGCATGTGAAGTCGAGATGTTGGTGTGAATTTTAGTTCATGACAACTTATTTTATACCACACCTTTTTAATCGCGATTAAAAATTGTTACGTTTAGTCTGGTTTGGTATTTTACAATCAAAATTTTAGGTGAAAAATGTCAAATTCAGAATAGCAAAATTGGCATTTTCACTAAACTAAAAACTCAGTACTATCTTAGTGCTGTCAAACTAAAATATAGTTAAGTTGTGTCACTTTAGTCTATTTCAGAATGGGAAATCGTCGTTTGACAGGAATAAACTAAATTTTTGTGATTTTTAGTCTAGTTTAGAGGCATTTGTGACAAGAGAATCGGCACCAGTGTACGTTCAAAACTAAAAATTATATCAATTTTGCTTGTCATTATCTAGCCCTATATTGAAGCAAAATTGGAAAAAAAGAAATTGGTTTGGAAGTTATGAGCGTCGAAACTTCCATATATACAAAATAACACAAACATACACAAATTTTAACTCGTCTTTGGTCGTAAATAAATAACTTATGTAGTAAGAAAATGGCAAAATAGAAACCATACAGGGATAGATAATTTATTCTATAGTTCAAATAATTTTATTTTGAGTAAATACATAGAGTAGTTTTTTCATAATATCCTTACGCGTGTGCGTTACCCCAACAAGAAAGTATCTCCTAGAGTTATATGAGTAGAACGTATAGTTGGTGCCTTATCTGCTGTAAATGTGCCCCCACATAAAAAATGTGTGCCCCCTGTCGTTTCGAAAAAAAATCGAAAAAACGATTCTTGCTGGGGTAACGTTTTTCTAGCAGGAAAATTCTAAACGAATGATCGGAGAGAGAAAAACTGTGCATGGCCAGATAGCTTATATGTGTGCCAAAATGTGCCCCCAAAAATAAAATCTGTGCCCCTTCAGATTTTCGAGATATTGCATTTCCTGCTGGAGTAACGTTTTGATGAATAGTATATCTCTAAAACCATTGCATGTGCCCCTGTAGAATAAACATACGCGAGTAGCTCTTAATGTGTGCCCCTTTGTGCCCCAATTAGATTTTAGAAAATATTTATAGTTTTCAAGTTATCGCGGTTTTATGAAAACCCGAAAAAACATCGCAGCGCCTAAATGAGACAAGGCATAACTTCGCTGAAAACTGTATTCGGTCTTTCTTGACGCTAATAATAACCATACAAAGTTTCAAAAATGTTCATGCATGCGTTTTTGAATAATCTTGCTAAATGTAAAAACGATGGTGTCATAACTTTGACGGCAAAATACAAGGAACTAGCACAATCCCAGATGTGTAGGTGTAAACCAAAATCTTGTGCCTTTAGTCAAAAATATATGGTGAAAATATTGAGCTTCAAATGTTACGCATTAAGTAAATATAAACAAAAAACCAAAATATGTAAACAACGGCTGGTTATCCGACCAAATCTGAATGACTACTAAAAAGCGACGGATTCATACATATCGATGACCTTCTTTACTTTACTCACTAACCGGTTCACACGTGTTGTGCCTGAGTACACTGAAGTAGAAAAGTAATAACTAATAAAATAAAGTTGTTATTGGATTATATTTTAATAGCTGTTTCTATGACCTTACACATGATTAAGTACATTTATAAGAGCCATTTTCAAATAAAATGTACATGTGACTAACATGCTCAAAATCGTGACCAAACTGTTTTGTGACATACCTGTATTTTTATACTAATGTAAGTCACATTTATTGTAAAGCAGAGTTAAAACTATGTCCTACTGCTCAAATTGAGCAGGGTCCGGCAGGGAGCTAAAATGCAGGTTTAATGATCAAATTTAGCATTTATTCGAAACCTCCAAATTATTATTTTAAAAAATTACACTAAAACTCTTTTATATCTATTTTCCGTAAATGTCGGATTTATTTATTAGTGAAACGTTTTGTATGGAGATAACACCGGACGCCGCCGGCATATAATTTGTTAAAATTTTCAGCCGCAGTGTAAACATGTTTTAACTTTACACGTAGATGTGAGTTACGTCATATGAGTGACGAAATGTGACTCATATGTGTAGCATTTTCGTGAGAAACAACCTCAATTAGCCACAATATCAGAATAACTTGTAATATACAGATAAAGACGATACATACATGAATTGTATTAATAGGCTAATGCTATGAAAATAATACTCGCTTCTTTATTTGGAAATGCACTGTTATTCACACGTATTTTTTTTGTACAAATTGCAGCGACGTTTCGTGACAACAAATAAACTGACACTAAATATTTTCGTACTAAATAAAGGCGTAGGAAAAAAGAAAAAACAGGAAAACTCATTCCTACATCTTTATGAACTTAGAGCATTGTATTGATGATATTGATGATTATAATTTTGTATCTACATATGTCTTACAGCCGCGAATAATATTTTAATCAACATACAACCAAGCACTGGCCTGCAAATTGCAAAAAAACGTAGGAAAATTCGAATTTCGCAGGCTGGTTGGAGCATTTACCAGAAGATTCCCTTTTTTCGCCTCCCCACACCGCTACATACATCTCTGGCCCCGCGGCGTCCGCTGACGTCGTCACGCAAGGAATCGCTTTGTGTAGCTTAGAGAAAGTGAGACAGCTAGTACGCGTACGGTGTTAGTGTGACAGAGACAGTTACGTGTAACGTCGCTCTATTATGAATAATGGATACAAAGTGTTTATTGACTAGGAAGTGCGTTTGGATTATTACTTGGTATTGGTAAACAGTTGCAGTTATGTTATGACGCCAAGGACACTGTTACGTTGAGTCATGCAGTTGCACTGATACTGTTTGTTTACGTTTTTTTAAGTTGGTTGAAAGTGGCGTATAAGCATTTTATAACAATTATGTGGTTGTAGGGGTGGTGAATTTTATGGCACGAACTGCAGTGGTAAGTATTTAATGGCATTGTTTTGACTTATTTAAAAATACTTGTACCTTATCAAGCACTTGGGATTTTTTTTTCATTACTGTACCTATTTATTTATTTTTTAACTAATATGTTCTAAATCATGTTTGTTTTGTTTTCATCTGAAAGGATATACATACTTTCCGATTGGTCCAATAGAAATTTCGTCAAAAGCGATTCAGTAATTTGTTTACTTTTTTGTATAATACGTATTTAATTCTCTTCTTGTGGTAGGTTCATGACATATAATCCCTTAATAACTTCTAGTCACTATGTAAAAAAATAATTCATGACAAGAATTCATGTCTCCAAAACTAAGACTCGACCACAATCCGTCAACACTCAACATGTCACAGTCACAGGGCTGTATCTTTTTAGCCGAAATAACTAAATAATTGATTTGATTTTTACAGAATGTTCTATGGCAGCCATAACAACAATAATATAAACCAAGCAGGGAGGGGTTCCCATTGTTTATCTAGATGATGTAAGTAATAATTTTGTTGATCTATAGAATATATATATTTCAAAAAGTTCTGGCGGACCGATCAGGCTAAATGTATGTTATTCAGGGTTAAATTTTATCAGAACTGTATTATAAACTTAATTGCTGGAGTACTTCTGGAAAAAATTGAGCACAACATCTTATATCCACGGATATACACATAGAGAATTTATTAGTCTTTGGATATACACAAACTTACAACCTATAAAAATAGTGTAGAGTCAGGAAATGGGTAAATAGATTCAGGAGTTTTGGGCCAATTACAATATTTGGTTTGGGCCAAGTACAAAACCTATGTCGTCATTTTAAACGCTGAAGGCTGAACGTACATCTCAGACCTGAGACGTACCTACATAAATCAAGTTTCTCGTTTATTGCCCGTGGTCCTGGTCCCTTAGTAGGTACGAGTATTTTTTTGCTCGTGGTTCCTTCAAGAAATATATACTGCCGAATTAAATTGTCTGAAGAAAAAAAAGTCAAATAGAAATATTTCCATTATTTTTCAGTGTAATACCCACCTTCAAGAAAGTTCATATGGTATATGCCTCTTCTCAGCATACTACGGTCCTGCACCAACCTCACCCAATATGATACAGGCCCTCCTTCACAATGTCGTCCCACCAACGGGCGGGTAGTCTGCCCCAAAAAAGATACGGTAGAGAAATGTAAGCCGCTTCACAAGTCTCTCAAGAGTTATTTTTAAGTTACTTTTATTTTCTTCTTTTTTTTTTAACACACCCGTTCTTTCATTCACATACGTACAATTTTGACAATTTTACTATACAATAATGTCAACTCGAAAAGGAAATTTTTCTAAAGAATATTTAAAGAGAGTGATTAGTAAATATAAAGACAAATTCCAAGCAGCAATTCCTCCTAAAAGCAATAATGTTTATATTTCCATACAGCAGGAATTGCGTGAAAAATTTAACCACAATATGGCCATTAAAGCCATACAAATATGTATTAGAAGAAATAAAACATATTTTTTTGATTTCGATGATTGTATAAACCTATTTGAAGAAAAAAAAGATACTGACTCCGACATTATAACATTTCAAATGAGCCTTGCAGAATATTCGAACATCGTACCCCAAAATTCAATTTACCGTCTCCTACCAAAAAAGTGGACTAACGAAATTCAAGACCAAATCTTTTTTAGAACTAATATAGAGTGTACATTTGCTTTCAGTAATAGTTATGTACCTGCTGATCTTAACTTTAATGAAATCAAATGTACTGGCAGGTGTACCCAATGTGACGCGCTACTGTCATTGAATATCTCCCCCCCATCTAAAACTTACGTAAAGGTTACTTGTAAATTAAATAATTACAACAAAAATTATCCTCATGACCCACTAATTAAAAACAGACTTACTTCTGATAGAGTAAACCGAATCAAAGAAAAGTTAATATACGAAAAAGCTTTAAAAGTTCAACACACGATGGCAAACGAGGTAATGACTATAGATAATCCAAAAAAGCCAACAACTTTCCCTAAATTACCCAATTTAAGAAAAATGCGTCATGAAGCCAGAAGTGCGCTACAGTTTGACAAAAATACAATACTATCTTTGTATGCTATGGCGCACTGCATTCCTTACGATAATTTTATCCGTAAAATCAGTCTTGTTCCCTTCTTCACATATTTTTGGACGAATGAACAAAACCAATATTACAATGAAACTTTAAAAAATAGGTCGAAAATACTTTCTATTGATGCTACTGGCTCCTTATTTCAGCCAATTGAGCCACCACCTTCTAATGATTTATTAAAATATCGCACTCCTAAACATTTATTTTTATATGCAGTGGTTGCCTACACTCTGGATACCAGTGTACCAATGTGCTACATGGCCTCCGAATCCCATACAATGGAGACGATAACCACATGGTTAAATACGTGGCAAATCGGAAAAGTTTTGCCAGATGAAATAATTAGTGACGACAGTTCTGCCCTGTTAGGAGCAATTACTAAAGTATTTTTAAAAATTGAATTCAATGATTATTTAAAACAGTGTTTTGATGTGCTTGAAGGAAATACCGCAGCAATACCTCTCTGTTATGTTCGCATGGATAAATCCCATTTTATTAAAAATCTTTATAAACAATCCTGTTTTGATAAAACTTCCGAAAAAGTTAAGTTATTTTACGTTCGCTGCTTGAAACATATTCAGCAGATCCGGTGCTATGAAGAACTTAAAACAGTTTTAAGAGACATAATCACGTTATCGCTCCATGAGTTCAGGAGTACGGACTTGAATGATTTGCAGCCCAAATGCAATAAAGCTTTTGAAAACCTAAAGGTCCAAATTATAAATCACACGAATCACGAAAATTTAGAAGATATTCATACTGAAAATGACATACAACCAAAAATCGAAATACTTCACAACGAAAATGACAAAGATGTTTCTTTACCTTTAATAAACTTTTATGATGACTTAATACAAACCGAAAAATTGTATCTGCAGTTAGTTGAACCATCAGATAACAAAAATGAATATTTCTTACCGGAATTGAACAGTACATTAAAACGACTTCTGAAAAAAATTCCACTGTGGGGTTGCGTTATGAACAAACATTTCAAAAATGCCAAACACTATGCATCAAGCTCTAATGTTGAAAATCATTTCAAAGATTTAAAAACTATATACTTTGATACGAAAAACCAACGCGTGCGATTAGACAAGTTTTTAGTACAGCACCATGGTTTTATAAATGGAGCTGTAAAACTTAGTTCCAGTGACGTTTTGCACAGAATAGATTCAAGTAAACGAGCTCAACAAACTGTGCGAACACAAAGGACAAAAAGACCAAAACCTAACCTCTTGAAGTGCGAAAATAATGATTTTGAGGCACAGTCAGTTTTTCAAGATAACCCGATAAAAATTGAAAATTGGAGAGGGCTAGCCGTATCCACACCCAGAAGTTTAAAACCCAAACCAATTTATATTTTACAAAACGGCAACGTGGCAAATTCTAAAACCGCTGAGAACAAGACTATAATAACAAACACATGTGCTTTCGATTCTGTTTCACAAACGTTTGCGATAGCTTACAAAGATAGACAAAAATTTAGAGACTCTGTAGATGCACAGATTAATAAAGGAGAATTTCATGATTTCTTATCATTAATTAAAGAATTATCGAATGCCAAGAATTGTGGTAAAAAATTATATGACCTGAGAGCGAAATTGCTCCTTCAACTTTTTAAACAATCAAAAACCCAATACGTAGTTGACTGTTCATGTAATACGACCAAAATATTAGATGAAATATGTACAAGTAGCTTATTCGTTTCCGCTATAAGACAAAGAGTTTGCTCTAATAGTATGTGCACAAGTCATGCAGATGAAAACAAATTGTACAATTGCAAGTATTTGCCGTTGAACTTGGATAGAATAAATACTAAAGGTATCAACCACCTACAAGAAGCTTGCGAATCATGTTTAAGAACAGAATTTACTCCAGAGTGTCATATTTGTTGCGCTGGAAATATATCATTCATATACAATGTTAAAGATATTATCATTTATGAACTTCATGACGTGTGCGCTAACTTGGATGATCTGCCTCGTAACATTGAAGTAAATAATAAGGAGTACACAATTCTGTCTGTAATAGAATATGAACCCACTTCGAAACCCAAAAGTGTTGGACATTACAGGGCTCACTGCTACAGAAAAAATAGTAATTTATTTGAATGCTATGATGACTTATATAGTAAAATCCAACGACCTGGGAAATATAATATTATGCCACATGTAATAGTCTACATAGTAGAATAGACAAAATTGTACAGGGTCAGATAAATGCTCCAGGGTAGCCCGCGAAATAAAATTCTCTTACGTTTTTTTGCAATTTGCAAGCCAGTGCTAGGTTGTATGATGATTAAAATATTATTCGCGGCTGTAAGACGCATGTAGTTACAGAATTATAATCATCAAAATCATCAATACAACCTTCAAAGTTCATAAAGGTGTAGGAACCAAGAAAAACAGAAAAAGTCATTCCTACACATTTATGAACTTGGAGCAACCCTCCAAGTTCATATTGATGATTATACTTCTTAATAATATTTTAATCAACATACAACCTAGCACTCATAGCACTGGTGTGCAAATTGCAAAAAACGTAAGAAAATTTGAATTACGCGGGTTGGTTGGAGCATTCACCTTAACCAAATAAATGTTGGTACCTACAGTTTTGAGAGTTGTATTTAGTGTATACCTATAGTCAACCGCACAATGATCTGTGATGCAACAACGTGTTTCCATTTTGTATGTCGTATTACGTACCTATGAGGGATTTATAATTATTAACCAACGATTATATTAATGCTGATTATGTATTGTCACATAATTTTGATTTGATGGCGTTTTAGATATCTAAGTGTCATTCCACAGTCATGTGATAATGTTGTATGTATATGCAAGTTACTTGTAAGAATATTATTTATCTGTAATTTCAAATTTAATATTTTTTTACACAATATTATTCTTATACTTAATATTGATCTGTGATTTTTTGTGATGTTTACTAATTATAATTATGTTAGGCTATGAAAAACTGATCTGTGATTTAAATAATAATGACTACACAACGTGCAAATAATTTATAATATTTATAGGTAGGAAATTTGATCTGTGATTTGATGCAATAATTACTTTAAGAATTAAAATTAAGGGAATAAAAATAATAATTTCCACATCAACAAGCTGTTTCATTTATATAGTCACAAGGTGCATTTAATATATTTTTTAATTAGCCCTCAAAACTTTTGAACGCGACTGTAAGGACAACAGCTTAGGTATAATACGTCCAATAAAGAAGGTCCTCGTTAAGTATGAATCCGTCGCTTTTTAGTAGTCATTCAGATTTGGTCGGATAACCAGCCGTTGTTTACATATTTTGGTTTTTTGTTTATATTTACTTAATGCGTAACATTTGAAGCTCAATATTTTCACCATATATTTTTGACTAAAGGCACAAGATTTTGGTTTACACCTACACATCTGGGATTGTGCCAGTTCCTTGTATTTTGCCGTCAAAGTTATGACACCATCGTTTTTACATTTAGCAAGATTATTCAAAAACGCATGCATGAACATTTTTGAAACTTTGTATGGTTATTATTAGCGTCAAGAAAGACCGAATACAGTTTTCAGCGAAGTTATGCCTTGTCTCATTTAGGCGCTGCGATGTTTTTTCGGGTTTTCATAAAACCGCGATAACTTGAAAACTATAAATATTTTCTAAAATCTAATTGGGGCACAAAGGGGCACACATTAAGAGCTACTCGCGTATGTTTATTCTACAGGGGCACATGCAATGGTTTTAGAGATATACTATTCATCAAAACGTTACTCCAGCAGGAAATGCAATATCTCGAAAATCTGAAGGGGCACAGATTTTATTTTTGGGGGCACATTTTGGCACACATATAAGCTATCTGGCCATGCACAGTTTTTCTCTCTCCGATCATTCGTTTAGAATTTTCCTGCTAGAAAAACGTTACCCCAGCAAGAATCGTTTTTTCGATTTTTTTTCGAAACGACAGGGGGCACACATTTTTTATGTGGGGGCACATTTACAGCAGATAAGGCACCAACTATACGTTCTACTCATATAACTCTAGGAGATACTTTCTTGTTGGGGTAACGCACACTCCTTACGCCCAAAGATCTGTTCATGAAACTTTACGCGCTCGTTTTCGTTATAAATCATTGTCTATTTCAATAAATAAATATATAAATAAATAGACTAATTAGCATGCTTTTATAGTGACGCCCATCAACTTGTTCGAGCCGTCGACTAGTGTACCCTTAACATATAATTATGACTAGCAACTTATATTTAGCTCAGTTGGAGGTTCAATTTATTACATGACCTCTCCCTCTAACATTACAAAAATACTTAATAATACGTTTTGCGTCTGCAAAGGGTATTACTATTAACATAAGCAACTGATAAAGGAACAGTCTTGTGCCCTCCTTCTTTAGACTCATACAGGTTGTCAGGGACATCGACGCGAAGCCGGTTACCATGGATTATTATTGTTACATGATTCTGAAACCGCCTGCGTTGAAATTTTTCGTCAGTTATTTAAAAAAAAAACAGCTGCTCTATACATTTTGACCGCGTAGGTATTGCACTTTTCTATGAATCAGCAGATATTTTTCAGCGCACTAGGGTTCAGAATCATGTACTGAATCCATGATAGCCGGCTTCGCGTCGATGTCCCTGACAGCCTGTATAGTACTAGCTGCTCCCCGCGATTTCACCCTCATAAGTCTCGATCCCGTGGGAATATCGGGATAAAAAGTATCCTATGTTCTAATCCAGGTCATGGTCTACCCATGTGCCAAATTTCAACCAAATCTCTTCGGCCGTTTTCGCGTGAAAGCGTAACAAACAAACAAACTCACTTTCGCAATTATAGTATTAATTAATATAGGTAGTTAAGATAATAAAAATCGTAGGAAAGTTTGAATAATATAGGACTTAAAATTAAAAAAAGCTTTAATTATCCACCACCCACGCAAACGGCGAAAGGTACATTCGAAGAAAAATTACATAAAATAGATCTACTCTACCGATGACAGAGCGATTACAGAGAACTAAATCATGTATAGTCGAAGTCGTTATTGCTTTACCACCTATGAAAAAAATCCCAGTAAATTGAAATTCTGTACGGTTGACTATCAGACTGGTCGCTAAGACGCCGTTGCTTTTATCAAAGACGCCGTTGCTTTTATCAAAGGCGCCGTTGCTTTTATCAAAGGCGCCGTTGCTTTTATCAAAGACGCCGTTGCTTTTATCAAAGACGCCGTTGCTTTTATCATAATCCGCACGGCAACTGCACCAGCACGGCAAAGATGAAGATGAAGATGGATGCAAATTCATGGATTTAGGCTGCTACTGGCTAGTGTGTCGCCGGCTAGTGGAATAACGCTTGCGCTGAATATTCATAATTTTAATATAGTGTTGCCTCTAAAGCCTTGCCGTTACTGTGCCACCCAATGAAAAAACGCCCAATAAATGATAGAAACAATTAGACTCTTCCTGTTAACAGCGTACAGCCATAAATTTTATTCATATCGAGTCATTATCACATTAGGAAACTTTACCTGTCCGCAATGCATAATACATTGTACAAATGATATAAATCCTTGCATATACTCCTTAGCACAAGGCGCGTCACTCAACGCTTGCAAGATGTTACATGTTTCCTTAAAATCTGATTTAACATTTTGAGGGAAATTTCTCATCGGATTTGAGTAGTATTTTGAAAATTTGTTAGACGCTTTCACTTGAGTGTCGTTCAGAGGCTTGTTATGGAAGACATCGTCAGCGCGTCCTCCACAGACGATACAATCCTCGCACACCGTTCTATAATGAATGAATAATTTTTTAGCTCGCATTATAGACGTTTCCGTTGGTACAACTTCCAACCGACAGCCTCTGAAAAAGAAAATAGATATATTTCAGATGCCTTTCTGAGCTACAGTTGTTACAAAAGTTCAACGTCATGATTGAATTTAAAAGCGTCCATGCAGATTCTTTTTCATTCTTCTCACCTAGATACTACGCTTTGGGCAACTAGCTTATCTTTCGACCAACTCCTTTGACAATTCAAAAGTAAATAAATGCAACAATTTGAGTTTGAGCTTGCAGGAACTATAATGATTTTAACAGTATTATTAAGGTGGGTGAGGGACACTATCTGAGTCATATTTATATGATAATTTAATACAAACTTAGGAATCAAATCGTCTTTGATCAAGGATTTTTGACATTTGTTTTTAGATAGGATCATAGAAACAAGCCTTACAATCTTGAATATTATACAGGGTGTAATTTTTGAGATAGTGCAGTAAGGACAGCTACCTTTAACGTTGTAGCTACAGACAGGAAAACGGTCTTAAAAGACTGTGTGTGATAGATTTCGATGATTATTTTGGTGGTATATTGGCGTGTGCTAGCTGGCATATAGCAAATAATTTAATTTAATGTTTTATGTTGCATAGTGTACATTATTTTGCATAACTACTATTGTATAGAATCAAGTTTTTCTAACTGAACACACAGCTGTGCTGCTGCTGCTGGGGAGTTTGTTGCGCCACTTCTTCTTCCCAGCTAAGCACTAAGAAGTGGTGAAGAGTGGGCATTTTTGGGGGACTGTCTTATGTAATTTTGACGTTTGATTAATTTTGTTCTCTATTCGTTCGAAATTTGAAGTTCAATTGGTTTTAGTTTAGTTTCGGCCAGTCTATCATCGTAAAATAGTAAGTTGGAGTCACATTTCCTACGAAATGTATGGGAAAAGTTTTTTGCGATTTCTGACTTTTCTAGTACTCAAACCTCAGTTGCTCGCCCGCGCACACCCGCGCGCGAATGATATCGCGCGCGGGTGCTATAGATTTGAGGAATTCACTAGCGCATCACAATAACACTGTCGTCGCCGCGTTGCGAAATCGGTTTATCAAGGTCGCCGCGATGACCCAGTTATTAATTATAGTGTATTAGTGTAAACAGTGCAATTAAAATAATTGTGAAGGTGAAGTTTTTGCTTACCTTACAATGTCGTCAACTACGGTAAAAATTAAGACGGATCTAGAAAAGCTGTTGTTACATCCAAGAAAAATCAGAGAGAGAAAAACTGGATCTCCTTGTCAATGACCTGAAAGTCCAAATAGTAGGTCTCCAGCGACAACTCCAAGACCGCCAAAAAGAAAATCCCAGCTCCAAGGGACAAGGAAATAATATCCAAAAGGAGTAGGAAGCTAAGAGCAACATACAATTTGCTCAATCTGAAAAAGAAAATGTCCACTACTGCACAGACGAGGAAGAACTCGCTAAAGAGACTGAGTGGATTAGGGCCAAAAGTAGGAAGAAAAGGAAGCTAAACATCTCCCTCTCTCCACCACAACAACCCGGAACAAGCACCCAACACCAACAAAATTTTGAGAAAGATCAGACTTTAGTAAAAAAAAGTGCCTCCACCACCGCCAATGATAATAGATGGAGTCAAGAACTACCAAATGTTCTACGACTCGCTAACTGAAACCCAACCATCTGAATCATTCACCGCAAAAATGATGAATGGAGATCGTGTGAAGATAAACGCCAAAACCGAGGACTCTTATAGAGCGATTGCTAGACTTTTGTCAGAACAAGAATATCTTTGGCATTCATACGAGAACAAACAGGCTAGACCAATAAGAGTTGTAGTGAAAAAAATACATTCTTCTTGCCAGCCAGATCGAATCAAAGATGATTTAATATCACAAGGTCTGAAAATAGAAACAGTTGACAGGAAGTTGAGCTGGAAGAGTAAAGAACCACTCGATATGTTCGTCTTATCATTTAATAATGACCAGTGATCGGAGTAGGTAGATTGATTTTTAGTACTTGTATCATAAATGCACACAGAAAGAATAACATGGATAAGCCATTTTTCCGGAAAGTAATTCCGGTATTTCCGGATTCAATTAAATATTGTTAATGTTCGGTTTAAAGACATTTATTTCTCAAAAAAAAAAGAACATTACAGTTCACTTAACATATTGAGAAAAGTAAGATAAAAAAATAAAAGTAAGTAAAGTATGTTGGTAGTGATATTATTACTACTCAATTCAAAATTTAAAGGAAGGTATCAAAACTAAATTAATTCATTATTTATCTGTTGAATAATAAAAACAATCGAATTCCGATCGAAGCTTTAATATTTATTTTTTATTTTTAGCCTAGGATAGCTAGATAGCTAGATCTTTTATAGATAGATATAAATTGTTGCACTTAAATTTAAATATTTTCCTACATAAGTTCCGGTTTTTTTTTAATAATCCGGAGGAATGTCCATAGTAATATATACGTTTCGGATCAATGACCCCAGTTCAATCTACCTACTCCGATCACTGATAATGACGAAGATGTCAACAAAATTTATGGCATCAAGCACATTTTAGGATGTAAAATTGAGATACACCCTCTCAAAAACCCGTAACTCATTCCTCAATGCAAGAGATGCCAGGCTTATGGACATACACATAAATACTGCAGAAAAGAGCCAAGGTGTGTAAAATGCACTGGCAAGCATCTTACAGCCAACTGTACAAAATCTCCGCAAGAGAAACCAAAATGCGTCCACTGCGGCTTACCCCATCCAGCCAACTGCAAAAAAAATTGCATCTCCTTGGTTACTTCACACCACAGAGAGTGTGAAGTAACCAAGGAGATGCAATTTTTGAAAAATAAAAATATCAAAAAGAAAGTTTTCAGACACCTGCAAAACCTGTTCAAGCAAGTAGTTCTTATGTACAAGCAAGCAAAACAACGTACACAACCTTGGAATCTGGAGGATAAAATAAATCAGATCTTGCAGTGTATTACTACATTTGACAAAAGATTAGAAAAGCTAGAATTCAGCACCAAAACAGCTGCTTTTAATTATCAAAAATGAGTGACACACTAAAAATAATGGCGTGGAACTACAATGGACTCCTCAAACATCAGAATGAGTTACAGGCAGTCTGTCGTGATCTCCGAAACGCACTTCACAAACCAATCTTTCATCAAATTTAGAGGATACAAGGTATATAATTCGCTCCACCCTGATAACTCCGCCAGAGGAGGTAGCGCGGTTATAATCAAAGAAAATATCAATAATTACGGACAAAGTAAATTTGAAGAACCAGAAGTTCAAGCCGTGGCAGTATCTGTTAAAACCAAATTGTGTCGCGTTTCGATAGCAGCCATATACTGTCCTCCAAGGCACATGATAAGAAAAGAGCGATATTTACAGTTCTTTGAACGTCTAGGCCAGAGATTCATCCTAGGCGGCGATTTCAATGCCAAGCATACGCACTGGGGCTCAAGACTTACTACAATAAAGGGAAGGCAGCTCTTAAGTGCAGTTAAATATACACATTGTGAAGTTATGAGCACAGGCAAACCAACATACTGGCCAACTGACCACCAGAAAATACCGGATCTTATAGACTTTTTCATATGCAAAAATATAACCCTATATTATCCTAACCTATCCTAACTCATTTGGTGAGGGTGCCACAAACGGCGCGAACATTAAAAAAAAATTAAGCAAATTTTATTGTTATGTTGCATTTGTCGCCGCTTGGGGCACCCCCACTAAATACCAGCGGCCACCGAGCGATACTTCCCATTTGGTCGCAGTTAGTTGGTAATTTTTACTACATCTTAAACCATGGATACCCTTAGCCAATTAAATATATACCCAAACGTCGAGTCTCATTAAATGTTGACGTTTAAACGATGCGGTAAATTCTTGCTGGCCATTTCACGAAACACAACCATTTTATGAAATATTATTATATAATCAATTCTAAAATCTGGCTACGACATAATTATTACCTGATAAAGCATCGAGCCTTTCCTGCAGCATCGTCGTTTTTTTTCATGTTTTATTTCTTTCAACAACATCTCCCGCCGACAATACGCGCGGGTTTTAAAAATGTGCTAGCAAAAAAAATCGGTGCTGTTTATGGTGCCCCCCGGGTGTGATGCCTTAAGCAATTGTTTAATTTGCTTATGGGCTAATTCGGCACTGTATCTATGATCATAGATATGATAGTGTAATACCCACCTAAGAGAACAAAGTATTTAATAGGTAAAAAACCGGCCAAGTGCGTATCGGACCACGCTTAATGAAGGGTTCCGTAGAAAGATGAATTTATCCCAAGAACAAACTTAACTTTGTAGTTGAAAAACATGTTAAATGTACATTCCGTATGGCAGAACCTACATAGCTGTAATAGTTTTCCTTTTAATTTCTTTATACATACTACTACCGTGAATTTTTTCACATATCCAAAACCAACCATTTAGCTGGAGGGACACACACACACTAAACTCTAACAACAATATGCACTTTAAAGCTTAATATTTCACAAACGGATCCCTGAATCCAGATATGGTTTTGACACACTCACAATATTTTTGAACGACCTTTCAAACGACACCCCACACCATCGGATAGACGACAAAAAAACAAGACATTCCCACTTTATATGTAGGGGAGATACCCTAAAAAATCTATTTTACCAATTACAGTTTTCTAGTACTAGGAGTCTCTAAGCTAAGCCGCGGACAGACAGACTGACATGGCGAAACTATAAAGGTTCCTTGTTGACTACGGAACCCTAAAAATAGGTCATGTGTTCTGTAGCATGACCGAAAAGAAGTACAAGGCAAGGGGTCACGGAGGTCACTGGGCAATGAGTGTTGTAATAAAAATAATATACTTCTATTCTACTTACATATAAGAAAAGGTTAATTCGGCTCCTTTTTTTACGGGTGCTATGGTCACCAGCGCTGCGCTATTCCGCAGCCCCGCCACATATGAATTCGGTAGACAGGAGTTGGGCAGGTTACCGATGAACGGAAAATATCCTTTATTAGGTTGATTGTGCAATGTCGTAATTCCCTCTGTGCACACCGACATGGAATGCTGCAGTTGTACTGGAGTACAATAAAGAGACAGGTGCATCAATACCCTGGACACTGCTTGTATGGCTGCACTCTTCTCATTAGGAGAGTTTGGTAGAAATGATGTACGTGTATCCAGATAATGTATAATGTTGGCAAAATACATACATCTGTTGAACATCGCACCATATATGAAATGTGTGTCATAATGAGAATTCAGTAAAGAAAACTTTTGGGAACCTAAAATCTCAGCAACAGTATTGTTTTTCATTCGTTCAACACCTAAATCTTGAGATGCTGTGATGAACTCATCCCAAGAGCTACACAGTTGGCGCATTTTGAGAGTAGCTTTAACAGGTAGCTCATCCAATATGATTTCTATGATTTTACATTCAAAATTATGCCCCTCCTGCATGGCTTTATCTCTGCATTGTTTGTCACAAAACATGACAGCACAGCATCCTTCACAAGGTACTAAATTAAAGTCCATCTTGAAACAATAGTGGCATGAAGTAACATGGTTCTTAACATGAGTAGCTCCTACAAATGCCGTCTCTACTGCTACAACAGTACCGACTGGTATATCTTTAGCAGCAACCACTTTTAGTTGTCCCAATTCCATTATGACTTCCACGTCTGAGGTGGCACATGGTATGTCAGGGTTATGGGCTCCTTTGAGCTTGAAAAATTCTTCAGCAAACGGAGTGGATCTGAAACATGATGATTAAATTAATGTAAATAACAGTCAATATTTCATCTTAGACTAGTCTAAGTAGCTCATATGTACTATAGAAGAAGTTCATATTTATACACCATAAGGACTATTTTTGCTTGCAGCGCTTGGCGGCTATAGAACCAGGGCGGTAACAGAAGTGGTAATGGTGTTCACGGGATTTTGTTTTCAAACTGCTTAGATACGAAGTTCTTCGATAGTACATTCAAGTATAATAATCATCAAACTATTACATTTTTACATTTCATGTTACGTTTCACTAATCTGCATCAGATTATACATGAAACAAGGGTATCTTGGGCTTGTTACATAAGGATGATAAATTATGCTATTTAGAGTATTCTCTAATATAATAATTTATTGACCTTTTTTCAATTTATTAGACCGGGAAAAAAAGACCTGGATGAGACTCACACAGATGAGTGAAGCATGGCACAAAAGGGCGTAGGGCGTACTTTGCTATCTATAAATTGGCATACATGGGTCATCTCAGCAATAATGGAACATTGAGACAAGCTTCAAAGCTACTTACCATATCATAGGAACCATAGCCAACAATGGAGGCAGCTCAAATCATTGCTCAGATATATTTTATTTTAGTAACATTACTTTATAACAGACTAAATGCGAGGGCCAAAATGTATTCTCTTAATTATAATAATTGCAAAAGATCTCTCAAGGAAGCTCTTCAAAGTATGTCCTATGAAGATACAGAGAAATTATTTGTTGTACTTAAATTAAAATTGTTTTTGTACTAATTACATTTAGCTAAATAAGGTAAGGTTAGGTTAGGTAATAAGATTTTAGTAAGTAGGATTTATTGTACTATTTACACCTTTTTACATACCTATTCGGTGACTAGATTTTTATAATTAACTAGCTTTACCCGCCCCGACTTCGCACGGGTAGCACTACCCTACCCTACCTACCCCACCTACCCTACCTACCCTACCTACCCTACCTACCCTACCTACCTACCCTAATTTTCTCATCGTTTAAACCTTCCCTGGACTATGACAAACATTTCAAAACCAAAATCAGCTAAATTGGCCCAGCCGTTCTCGAGTTTTAGCGAGACAAACGAACAGCAATTGATTTTTATATATATAGATGTGATTATTTAGTAATATTATACCTTGCCTCTAATATTACACAGCCTGACCATGCACTAATCACAATAGAATTTTTCATAAATGTAATCAAATTTGTATTTAGTGTTTTACCTGAATAAATTTTTATTATTATTATTTGATTAAAGGAACTCCTGAAATATTATTTGTTGTTTGTTCATATTTTTAATATCCTACTGACAGAATTTTGGTAAATTGGGCCAAATTGTGAAAACACGCTAAAGTATACTACAAAATTAATAATTTTATTTTATTTGAGCATAAAGTGTGTTTAACAGTTCCAAAGTTAAAAGTAGAATTAAGGAATATACTGGTCAATGGGTGGTGTTACGGACTGACTTATACTTACGCATGCTTGCGTGCAAGCTGTTCTATCCATGTATGTCTACTGGCATCTGCTTTCATCTCCTGTAGTTTGTTGAACAAGCTGGTGGGGCAGTCCAGTGCGAGGCAGGTCTCAATATCCTTGACACAAGCTGGAAACTGCTTCGTTTTAAACAATAACTCTGCTCGGCTGTAGTAAGACAACCTCATAGCTTCAGAATTAAGTGGTGCCCGCATTAGAGCCATATTGTATTTCACCAACGCCATCTGATAACCACCTTCGCAGAAGGCTTTTTTACCTTCTATCCTATGCTGAAGAGCTTCTGAAGCGGATTTTTCTTTTTTTGCCCATACAATAAAGTTATTAGATTGTTTTAGTTCTTTTGTAGCCAGTACCACACAATCTGCTAAGTCCTTATTGTGCAGTGCTTCGTAAACGCTGTTTAGAGGACTTCCGTCCTGATGATTATAGAGTTTTGATATTGATAGCATTAGCATTTTGATTAGTTGTAATCGCAGCGCCCGGTAGACAATATTTCGCTGTTATGAACTTGGTTGAAAACTGTGTTCGAAGACGACCCACTGGCCGTTGCACTTCACAGATTCACGTTACACTCGGAGTTTGTATGTTGTAATCTAGTTATATACTTGATGACTTATTGATAAAATAATTATAATCTGATAGTGATTCCAACAATAACATAAATTTATGGTCGAGAAATTCCCCATGACTACGATTTCAATGTTGCCAGGTACCAAAATCCCATTTAGTAAGTTACTTGCCAGAGCTGTAAAATTTCACATATAATTCTAGAGCGTATTGCACACCATACAATTATTTTTATTGATTTGAAAGATTTTAGACTGTCATTCGAATTAACCCGATAACTTTTAGACGATGACAATAAATGGCGGTCCATACATGGGGTATTTTCCTAAGGGGGGTATAACACTATCAAATATATATGATCCTAGATCTATGAGTCATATTTATATGATAATGTAATACAAACTTAAGGCCCGTATTACAGAACCTCACTCAAAACTCAAGCATTACTTAAAACTCGTTTAAAGCCTTTTGATTGATTGAAACTAGTTTTAAGTAATGCTTGAGTCTTGAGTTAGGTTCTGTAATACGGGCCCAAGAATCAAATCGTCTTTGAACATTGATGTATTACTATTTTACATCAATGTCTTTGAACAAAGATTTTTGACATTTGTTGTTAGATGGGATCATAGAAACAGGCCTTGCCATATTGAATAATATATATTGAATTTTCACATTAATTTTCATAATTTCCTGATACAAAATCCGTCCATTAAATTATGTGATTTTGCCTTTTCGGTTCTGCTATTGCCATATCCTAATTTATCGGTTTTATTGACGGATAAAAAGTAAGTACAACGTTTTGGCTTGGTTTCGGTCAGCACGGGTGCGTTAACAGTACGTGACCGGGTTCACACTATGCTTTAGTGGAACTATTGTTGGCAACACTGCTATACAAAAAATAAAAGCAATCTGCTTCTGGGCGGCCGGAAGTTCATTTTTAGCTTCATTGTCTTGTCTTTTGTTCATACGATGAGTGAGAACTGTTAAACGTTGGCGTCAGCTACGATTTCCTAGAAGACCGTTGACCGCACTTAACGGCCACAGTGACGGGTGTCATGAAAATGATGACAGCAGCAAAGATTTAAATCGTTAGATTCGCCCTACCGCGTCAAAAGATACCCGTGTTTCTGTTTCGTTTTGACACCACACAATGACCCAGTAACTAAACTTATTTGTCATGGAAACGCTATTGTCTTGTGACTGGGTACGGTGAGGGCAAATCTAGAAATTTTAATGTTTGGGGGGTGAGGTTTGCTCTACGGTGTCAAAAACACTATCTAGGAAAACCTAACCTAGGAAAACACACCAACTTACTTTCATACTCGACGTTTCAGTGACGTCATACGCCATAAGTGAGCTGTCACCGCTCATAGATGACACCGTAGTCTTCGATTCCGTTTCGTTACCCATGATCTTAAAGCAGTACGAATAAAAAAAATATTTATAATTTCATTAATTATATTACTTACTTCAAATTTGAGATCATTGCGGTAGCAGCTATTTATAAATAAATAAAAGTTAAAACCTTCCAATATTCATAATGAAAACCATTAAAATCCACTGTCACTTTGTCTGAACTTAATTAAAATGGAACAACCTAGGATTGACATTCGTACACTAAACTGTGGTAAAATGACAATTTTTACGGTTTTTTTTTCTCGAAAACCTAAATAAAGTAAAATACAAAAATGGAAAAAAAAAAATTGTGAAAGCTTTCTACATGAAGATATCTATATCAAGCCAAAAAAAAATTGGAGCTTCGCACGCTCGGGGTTTATAGTGCAGTGGAGGCCAGCATTGTATAGGTACTAATAGTTTACGACGGTACTAGGGTACCCATTTTGGTGTGTGGCAAAGATCTAAACTGTAAATTAAGAAAGAAAGTGCTGCTATCTTGTTTTATCAATACAATTTCTGTGACAATTTCACGAATGCTTACCAACAACGCCCCCTCTATCAATGTTATTCAGGCGCCAAAAGATCCTTGTGGCACTGTATGTATATATGGCATAGAGAGTATACTATAGTATGACATTATTTTCAACCAGGGTGTGGTGAGTCAATCATTCTGCCGAGCCTTTTGCCAAATATGTTGATGTCGGCTTTCAACTTCCAGTCTTACCGGATGTAGCTGAATACCAGTAGGAAGTTTAAATGGAGCAACTGCGCCTATCCAGACCTCCACAATCCTGTTAATTAGATATGTAAGGTTACTACATACTACTGCTTAGGTGTTAGCCCTTAGTAAGACTGGTTGTCAGACTTTTGGGCTTCCGACTACTCGTAACGATTGTTAAAGATCTACGAATGGCAGCCGAGACCCAGAGCATAACATGATTTCCGTGGCACGGAGGGGTTCGATAAATAAGAAAGAAAGATAAATTAGTTTATTTGTCACAGAAACACGTACACACGGCTACACATAAAGCTATACATTTCCAGTTTATGTTGATCTCGCATTATATAGGATTTCCGTACAATACGAGGTCAGCTTATACTGGAAATGTATAGCTTGATGTGTAGCCGTGTGTACATAAAAAAAGACAATTAACTTGAGTAGAACAATAAAATAAAACACAATAGATTTAAATATAATCACGAGCATAAAACCGAAATAGTCGGCAGTTGCTGGCACATTATGACTGTGTCAAAAAGGCTTCTACTCAGCATGATGCTGTGCTATGGGGACCCACAGCACAGCGCTGATTTTCAGTGGTCACCCGAAAAAGACGTACGGAAACCTTACACATATAAAATATATATTTTCTATCTCAATGACGGAAACCAAGTCAGGTCATGAATTATACCAAAAAAGGGAACAAAAAAATAAATTACTTAGAATATAATGATACTATACAAATAAATAAATAAACATGATTAAATAACGTAAAAATGCGCAGCCATCACCGTGCGTGCATAAAAAATGTACCTAACTAAAACATTGTTATTATTATACCTACAAGAGTATTCAATGGTTTGTCTCTCTCCCACCATCATCTCCGCGTCGCCTGCGCACGCGCTCACAATAATAAAGTATAAAGTACAGTTAATGGTCAACTATTTGTATTTACTATTCTAGTACATCCGTGATGGTCAACCATCCACGGTTCGACTCCTGCTACGCATAACGTTTGATCGACTCGTGCGGCTGTTATTATTTTGCCAATAGCCCCTTGAGTTGTGAAGCCTCACGAGCCTAGAAAAGTCAATCAAATTGTCTCTTAAGGTGGAGAGCCGTTTTTTAACTGTGTGTTTGTACTGGCGAAACATTCATGTAGAAATATGTTGACTTGAAACCAGTATTTTACAGTGCTCTGTGGTTGAACCTCTGTTTTCTCTGTCAATGCACAGTGTCAATGTATCAACTTACAGCTTGTGTTCGCATTGTCAGGCAACTTGTTTATTTATTTATTTATTTGTTAACATAGGTAAATAAATACAGATCTTATGTTTGGTGAACAGAGCGCTATGTTATGCCAGTAAGCGTACAAATATTGTGTGCAATCTAGCTGAGGATTACAAATTAAAATTTACTAAAATATTTGATAATCATGCATAATTATGGTATTCATTAGAAAATAAATTGAACAATTACATAGTATTTAATACTCCAATTATGTCAGACCTAAATGAAGAATTATTAAAATGCCAAAAAAAAAAAAAAAGTAGGTACCTAATTAAAATATCAAAATTATTTAATGTCAATGTTAATCATAGTATTTCTAAATTAATTCGTCAATTGTATAATAACATTTATCAATTAAGAACAATTTCATTTTTTTCTTAAATTGTGTAAAATTTAATTCTTTTATAGCGTCTGGAATTTTATTATAAATGCGTGGAGCCATACCCAGGATACCTTTTTTTTACTAATGCCGTTTTATATTTATAATTACTCAAAGAATTTTTGTAATGACTACGAATTGGAACATTTCGTACCATTGTTATTTTTTCAAAAAGGTTGCCGTGAAACACGTTTGACGTTTCATATCACTTGACATGTATTGCGAAAGTCAAATTTTCTTAATTTTTTTGCAATATGCAGGTCAGTGTCAGGTTGCATGTTGATTAAAATTTGATTCGCGATAATGACAAATATAGCTTTACAGAATTATAATCATTAGAATTAGTAACACAATTCCATAAGTTAGCATAGTCCTCAGATGTCATGATTATGAAATACTAATTCAATAGGATTACATGAACTTAGAGAGTTGTATTGGTGATTTTAATGATTATAATTCTATAAATAATAATTTGATACGGCCGCGAATCTTATTGAGATCATCATACAACTGCAAATTTGCATGAAACGTAAGAAAATTTGAATTTCGCGGGCTACCCTGGTAATAAGCTCGAATTGCAAAACTTATTCATTATTTAAATAGGTTAAAGGTACAATAAATGACCAAATTGGTTTGTTTTACTAATTTTTTTGGGTTCCGTAGTAAACAAGGAACCCTTACAGTTTCGCCATGTCCGTCTATCTGTCTGTCCATCTGTCTTTCTGCGGCTTAGCTCAGAGATTCTTTGTACTAGAAAGCTGTAATTTGGTATGGGTATACATATTAATATCGAATCGATAAAGTGGTAAAACTTCGATACCCCATAATAAAAAAATGCGAAGGACTTCATTCTGATCAACTGAAGAATTTGTCATATTTATGTTTATGTTTTATAAATCTTCTAATATAATGTTTTAAAGCTCTTTTATTTATTTAAAAAGCTTTCAATTTGTCAATTGCTACTATACTATACTTTACTCAAAGGACAAGGGCTTCGCAAAGATCTGCCGTTCAGAGCCTCGCAATGGGTAAAGTTTCCGCTGCTTATTATTGATGGTAATTTATTTAAGCCGTTGGTATTTTAAGGTAGGGCTAGCCCCACAATGGCCTTGTGCGAACGCAAACGTGACAAATCTCTATACAAAACACATTTATTGAATATGTTTCTAGACAGTGCGAACGCAGTTAACAACTAATCTTGACATCTGTCTTAAAAAGTACTACATAATTATGTATTTTTTATGGTTGAGGAGTGCTCGTGACTACCTTCCGGTTCCATCATCAGACTCTGGACACTTCCAATAAACCACTCCCTTATAGCTCTGGCAAGTAAATGAGATTTTGGTACCTGGCACTGGCAACACTGAAATGGTAGTTGTGGGGAATTTTTTGAACGTTATGTTGTACCAATTTTTTACCCAATCATTACCTCCATCCGTGGATCCATCCGTGTTATAACAATCGTGTTTTGTTGCAATAGAGTGTGAATCCATCCGTGGTATAGCAATTGTGTTTTGTTGCATTAAAGTGGATAGTGACGTAAGCATGTGTTAGTCCCGGAATGCCAGACCTTGTTTTATTAGACCATGGATCCATCCATGCATTAAAGTAGTCCTAATGTTACATGCTCTGTGATTTTCTCTTTGCACTTTCTGCCGTTTCTGCATGATCTTGAATCAAGAATCCAATTATAGTGCAACATACAAACTCCGAGTAATGCACGTGAGTCAGTGAAGTGCAACGGAAAGTTTTCAACCAAACTCATATAGCGAAATATTAGGTGAAGTGCTGTGATTACAACTACGTATCAAAATGTTCCAGTTATCATTGCTATCAACATTCTATAGACATCATGACCAAAATCCTTTACTAGACAGCATTTACAAGGCACTGCGTAATAAGGACTTAGCAGATTGTGTGGTACTGGCTTTAAAAGTACTAAAACAATGTAATAAATTTTTGGAATTAGAAAGAAAAGAAAAATCCGCTTCAGAAGCTCTTCAGCATGGGATAGAAGGTAAAGAAGCCTTCTGCGAAGGTGATTATCAGATGGCGTTGGTGAATTACAATATGGCTCTAATGCGGGCACCACTTAATTCTGAAGCTATGAGGTTGTCTTACTACAGCCGAGCAGAGTTATTGTTGAAAACGAGGCAGTTTCTGGCTTGTGTTAAGGATATTGAGACCTGCCTCGCACTGGACTGCCCCACCAGCTTGTTCAACAAACTACAGGAGATGAAAGCAGAAGCCAGTAGACATACATGGATAGAACAGCTTTCACGCAAGCATGAGTAAGTATAAGTCGGTATATTCCCCGTCACTTTTTTAATTTCGGAACTTTTATACACACATTGTATGATCATATCAATTTGGTATATCAAATTGTTAGTGTATTTTAGAGGGTTTTCACAATTTGGCACAATTTATATCATTGTGATTAAATTACCTACAAAATATTTTAAAGGGGTAAAGTTAAGTACCTGAGAGGATATTTTTGGGAAAAGCACAACAAATAACATTGCTCAGGTGATTTTTATTTAATTAAATAGACATAAAATACATCAGCAATGAGTTGTGCTGCCTTCGTTGCAGGCTATATGGTTCCTATGATATGGGAAGTAGCTGTAAAGCTTGTCTCAATGTTCCATTATCGCTGTGATGGCCTATGTATTCCAATTTATAGTATGTATATCAAAGTATAGGCTTTCTTCTTTTCGTGCCATGCTTCCCTGGTCTGTGCGAGTCTCATCCAGGTTTGTCTTGCCCGGTCTAATAAATTGAGATAAGGGCGATACATTATTATATTCGAATATTGCATCATGTTTCAGATCCACACCATTTGCTGAAGAATTTTGCAAGCTCAAAGGAACCCGTAACCCTGACATACCATGTGCCACTTCAGATGTGGAATTCATCATGGAATCGGGACAACCAAAAGTGGTTGCTGCTAAAGACATACCAGTTGGTACTGTTGTAGCAGTAGAAACAGCATTTGTAGGAGCTACTCATGTTAGGAACCATGTTACTTCATGCCACTTTTGTCTCAAGATGGACTTTAATTTAGTACCTTGTGAAGGATGCTGTGCTGTCATGTTTTGTGACAAACAATGCAGAGATAAAGCCATGCAGGAGGGGCATAATTTTGAATGTAAAATCATGGATATTATATTGGATGAGTTACCCGTTAAAGCTACTCTCAAAATGCGTCAACTGTGTAGCTCTTGGGATGAGTTCATCACAGCATCTAAAGATTTAGGTGTTGAACGAATGAAAAAAAATACTGTTGCTGAGATTTTAGGTTCCCAAAAGTTTTCTTTACTGAATTCTCATTATGACACACATTTCATATATGGTGCGATGTTCAACAGATGTGTGTATTTAGCCAATATTATACATTATCTGGATACACGTTCATCATTTCTACCAAACTCTCCTGACAACAAGGATGCAGCCATACAAGCAGTGTCCAGGGTATTGATGCACCTGTCTCTTTATTGTACTCCAGTACAACTGCAGCATTCCACCTTGGTGTGCACAGAGGGAATTACTACATTGCACAATCACCCTAATAAAGGATATTTTCCGTTCATCGGTAACCTGCCCAACTCCTGTCTACCGAATTCATATGTGGTGGGGCTGCGGAACAGCGCAGCGCTAGTGACCATAGCACCCGTAAAAAAAGGAGCCGAATTAACATTTTCTTATATGTAAGTACAAAATATATTTTTATTTCAACACTCATTGCGTGGTGACCCCCATGACCCCTTGACTTGAAAAGAAAAATTGGTCATGCTAGTGAACAATTGACCTATTTTTTACCTATTATTTTGTTGTCTTAATCACACTGCGCTGGAGACCTAGAGGGGTCGGTAAGGGGCCCAGAAAAATTTGGGGGTGTTGATGTGGTTTAGGGGGCGATGGCTGATTTGCAATTTCATCTACATAATATTTTAAAATTCATTCAAATTAAATCTACCTACAACATCGATTATTTAGTTCATATTTCTACCTTGTTTGATTGTATAAAAACTAAAAATATTTAACATAGATTTCCTAGGATAGCCCATGAGCAATCAAGTTTTAATAACGGGATTTTTGCAATCCTGTATCAACCGGCTGGTTCATCGATACTTGTTTTTACTTGCTCAGTACGATAATTGCTCTCACTGGTCAGAGAAGTCTAGTTTAGAATGTAAGTTTAAACTCCAGACCAGACTAAAATAGCACACTGCAATTAAATTAATTAAAGTAATGAATGTCATTGTGGTTTTTAAGCTGTGGTAAAGTAAAAAAAAATGGGGGCACTGTAAAATAATTGATTTTCAAAGTGATGAAATAAGTTTGAGAACCTCTGATTTATAGGCATGATTTTGAATGTTACGTTTGTTATGTTTGTTTGTTAGTTGGTCATTCAGAAAGGTGAAGACCATTCCTAAGCATAGTAGGTTCCTATGGAGAAGATTGGAAAGAAAACTGCATGGACACTCTTTCAAATTCAACCACGACAATAAACTTTTGTAATAACTGCAGCTCAGAAAGGCATCCTAAATAAATATTTTTTCCTTTTCAGAGGTCATTGGTTGGAAGTTGATCGAACGGAAATGTTGTGGCGACCTAAAAAATTATTAATGCATTATAAAACGGTGTGCGAGGATTGTATCATCTGTGGCGGACGCGCTGACGATGTCTTCCTTAGCAAGCCTCTAAACGACACTCAAGTGAAAGCGTTTAACAAATTTTCAAAATACTGCTTAAATCCGATCAGAAATTTTCCTCAAAATGTTAAATCAGATTATAAGGAAACATGTAACATCTTGCAAGCGCTGAGTGACGAGCCTTGTGCCAAGGAGTATGCTCAAGGATTTGTTTCATTTATAAAATGTATTATGCATTGCATACTAGTTAAGTTTCCCAATGTGATAATGACTCGATATGAGTAAGAGATATGGCTACGTATGGGTACGCTGTTCACAGGAAAGGTCTAGTTGTTTCTATCATTGATTGGGCGTGTTTTCATTGGGTGGCACAGTAACGGCGACGGTAATGCTTTGGATACAACATTATATTAATATTTTGAATTCTGCGCAAGCGTTTTTCCGCTTGGCGACGAGAGCTGTAAATCCATACATTTGCCTCCATCTTTGCCGTGCTTGTGCAGTCAACGTGCGACCAATGAAAAAAAAAACCAACTCCAGCAACGGCATCTTCGGGACTCATTCGGCGGAAGAACGTACAAAGGCACCAAAATAACATTCATTATTAAGGCGGATATTAGACGTACACCAGATAGTATTAGTTTTGATGCTCACTAGTTGAGTTTGGTAACCAATGACCTTCACATAGTGATGTTGTGTACATCCGCCTTTATGTGTACGTATAGTCGACCCCGTCATTGCTTTACCACTCTAACGTTGAATGTCACTTGCACGTCAGCTCATTTAGTGGGGAGTTTGTTGCGTCTCTGCCTAGTGTTTTAGCTGGGTTAAGGGCGGGCGTTTTTGGGGGACTGTCTTATGTAATTTTAAAGTTCGAAAAGTGTTGATTCTCGGCCTGCTTTGATCAAATGACTTACCTATGAATTTAGTTCAACCCTTAGTATTCTTACCGTATCGATGGCTAAAGGCTCATGTAACATGTTGGGCTCAAAATTCAACCTAAGTGAAGTGAAGTGAAGTTTTAATTTCCGGGGAATTTTTGTCGTAGGTGGTAAAGCAATTACGAGGTCGACAACATATATTTATAGTCGCACACTGTCGTCAGTAGATTCGCTAGCTCGATTTCCTGTGAGTATATATCGCCATGAAACGTTTGCGTAATTATAAGGTGTTATTACACCAGCTTTAGAATCTCCTTTATGTTATTCTAACTTTTCTACGATTTGTGTTATGTTATCTAGTGTTTCATTAATAAAAAGGCAGGCACAGTCTGCAAAGCGTATTTGAAGTATTTTTTAAAAATGTTGGAGGGGTCAACTGGTAAGTACCCTAAATTGAACCTCCAACTATATATAAGCTAAATAGAAATATGCTGGTATCTAATATTTAACGTTTAGTGATTAATTTTGTCTTTAGAAACTGTTGATCATGCGTGTACCATCGCGGTCACACATATCTTACCACTTTGAAAACAAAATTCCGTGCACGTGATGAACACATCTGTTTACCGCCCCTTTTTTTTTGTCGGTAAGGGTTACTATTTTAAACAGGATGGCAGGGATCATGACGCGAAAACTGATACCATGGATTCGTTTCCCACTTGCGTTGAAACTTCTCGTCTGTTATTTTTTTTTTTATCTGCCGTTTCATAGAAAAGTGCAATACCTACGCGGTCAAAATGTATGGAACAGCAGTTTAAAAAAAAACAATTGACGTAAGATTTCAGCTCGGGGTTTTCAGAATCATGCACTGAATCCATGGTAACAGTTTTCGCGTCGCTGTCCCTGCTGCCCTGTATAGCGGCCGAGCGCTGAAAACAGGAATAGTCCTTCCGGTATTCAGATATGCTTGTCCACGATAGTACATTTATACAACGTGTTCCTTTTGATGCCCCATAACTTTAAGGTATAATTAAAAATAATACAAAAAGTCCTAGTGCAAATGTTCCAAAAATACTCGTACTTAGTTTCAAAGATAACATAACACTAGGTACTAGACTCTCGATGTGTGTATTTAAGTTTCATTGATAAGTTTTGTTGTATTGACATTTTTTTTATGGACAAAAATAGTCTGATTTAAATGCTTGTAGTGTGTTTTACATAAATAATCGTGACTTTGTCGAATAATTTTGTAGAAAAAATGATTAAAACGAGTAATAATTCATAATTTGCCAGTTGATTCTTTAACATGGTCTCATTCACCCTAGAGTTATGGGATGTCAAAAGTAACGCCTTGTTTATTAATGCTACTAATATTTTATACTTTTCTTCTTACACTGTTAGTACAGTCAACCGCACGTATATGGCTACGATTGGACTTATACTTTCGTAGCGCCATTATTTCGTAGAAATAATGTACCTCCAACTGTTTACTTATTAAAAATAAATAAATAAAAATCTTTATTGCAGACGACATGGTTCATAAAAAAGAACACATACAAATTAAAAATAACAAAAATTCAAATTAAAATCAAAATTATAATTAAAATTAAAATATTATTTTATGGCTATTTGTAGCCACCGTTTGTAGGTAACGGTGGCATACATCAATATGTACTGCATTAATTCTGTCTGATTTTAAGTTTAATAAATTACCGAATTAGTAAATGTGATGTATTATTTTATAGTAATTACCTAGCCTACATAGAGTAGTTCTCTGAAGTTCTAATTAGCGAGTTACAATTACTCACACAATATTCAATACAACACACATACACCAAACAATACCTTACATTACAATACAACACAAAAACCACAGTACATACAAGACTTACACTAACACATTAATGGCCGACGACTGTAGGTGACGTGCAAGTCAGTGCAGCGTCGTATGTAAGGACAGTGGAGCCTGTCAGCTAACATCATCAGCACGCTGTTGGGGCTGCCGCGCACATTACGCACCAGAGACACGCACCGAATGTCTCACATCTCTTCATCCTGTAAAAGAGGCCGAGCCGTGATCTGAGAAACTTGCTGGCTGTTATCTCTTTAAAAAAATAATGAAACACGATGCATATATTTCATATTGTTAGTGTCATTGGAAAAAAGAGTTAACACTTTTGACTCTTTTCACTTTTATCTTTTTATCTTTGACTCTACCCACACTTCAAAAAAAAGTCACTTCAATGAACTCGTACGCTATGCCGCAAGCAGGTTGCGGGGTAAGTTGGCGCATTACGTTTGCGCTAAGTTAACCATCGCGGACGGTCGACGGCAATAGGTTTAAAGCACTGATGAAGTAAAATAGTGTTGTCAGGGGGTCTTGTCCCGGGTGTCACCACTGTGTGGATCGCCCGGAGGACACGGTGGAGCATACGGTGGTCTGCCCGGCTTGGACGGAGCACCGCCGTGTCCTCACGGAGGCGATCGGCGGCGGCGATCTCTCGCATCCGGCCCTGGTTCAGGCTATGGTTCGGAGCGAGAGTGCATGGGAGGCCGTCACCTCCTTCTGCGAAGCAGTTATGCTTGCGAAGGAGGAGGCGGAGCGCGCGAGGGAGATGCAAGCTGCACGCCCTCGCGGCCCTAGTCGCCGCAGGAGACGCCCCGGGCGTTGGGAGTCGAGAGCCGACTTCCGGCCACCGTAGGCGCGGGCTTGCGGACGGTGAGCAATGGGCAGCTCGCCGTCCGATAAGGACCAGGCCCGTGTCGACGGCGCGTCGTGTTCCACGTGCGCCTCAAAGAGATGTCAGCACCAACCGACGGGGTCGAAAGACCAATGCCTGCTGGGGTTGCGGGTTTGTCCGAAAGGGATATCGCGGCCCCGGCACACAGGCAACGGAAGGAACACGGGTGGGTTTTAGTCAGTAAAAGTCTGACACACCCTCTCGCTCTGCCCAGAGCGGGAGAAGTCATTTGATGATTTCCCATCCACAAAAAAAAAGGGGGTCTTGTCGCTATACCTAGTTTCCAACGTTTTAATTTTTTAGTGGATATTTGTAACCGCGAACAAAAATTTGAAATGATTTTAAAACCAATGCATAATACTAATAAATAATATTAAAATATACATCAGATTTTATTTTCACGGTTTACTAAGAAAAACCTACATTTAAAATGAGCCCTGGGCTTCCGGTACTGAACGTGTTAAGGCTTGTGCAGACCAGCGCGACTTGTCGCGCGACGCGACACCGGTTATTGTTATACTGTGAAGTTTTCTTAGAAATTGTATTGTTCGTGTCGCGTCGCGCGACAAGTCGCTCTGGTCTGCACAAGCCTTTAAGTAATCCGAGTGTAATTTCCCCAACCATATCAGTTAGTAGGACACATAAGTCGTCAAAATTGAGAACATTCCACTTTGTCCCACTGGTGGGACAGCTTGGTGGGGCAAAGTGGAACAATCCTAATGAAGTTATCTTATTGGTAGCTATCTCACACATCCGTCGCGACCCATCCTCGCACATCCCATGTTGAACCCGCTTGCCTGCCCCAGACTCGGCACAGCACTTCCTCACTCAGCAGTCAGCTATGCATCCTCGCATCAATCAGATTGCTCGTAGAGTTTAGGTGGAAAGAGTCCACAGCTCTGCTACGGCTCCTCGCGTCACTCATAATCGTACAACTCTGGTGGAAGGTTGTTTTAATAATGAATTGCAATTATAACATTGAATTTGATATTGCACCCGTTTTAGGTTTAAAAAAACTGGCCAAGTGCGTGTCGGACCACGCACAATGAAGGGTTCCGTAGTTGTGATGAATTAATCCCAAGAACAAACTTAACATTGTAGTCGAAAAACATGTTCTCCCATACGGAATGTATTTTTCAAAATAAACGCTCTTAACTCAAGTGAAAGCATCAGTTTTATGAAAGTCAGTCCTAAAAATACTAAATAGCCAAGTAAGTGCTGCGATCAACTTTGAAGTAGCGCTTGTCGGCCGCTGCCGCGGTACTCATCTCTTCGTTCGCTCTGCTCGCTCGCGGTTGCTCACAGTTCTAACTTAACTTAATTAAACCAATTGGTCATGGTGCCCTAGCTTATTACGACGACTAATTCGGCATTAGAACCCACACCAAACACTTATTGTAACTAAGATAAGCCATTCTGCATTACGTCTAAACGTAGGTAGCGGTTTTGTTAAACGTAGCCCAATGGCAATGGCATGTTTTAATAACGGAGCTGTTTTGTAAAACAGCGGATTGCGGAGAATCCATCTATGACATATACATAGGTACTCCTACCTACTTTATTGTGTGAATCGAAGGAATCGAACTACAAAAGAGTGGCGGGGTCTAATCAATCGACCTTGCATGACAAAATGTCATCATGGTCGGCTGACTAAAATTAAATAGAAAAAAATATGCCGACTCATCTACATAAAGCACAATTTTACAGTGTATCATCTTTTTTTTTTTTTTCCTTTTGGCAACTGAGCCGATGTCGACTATTCTGCCAGTGTCATGTAGAGACGGCAACACAGCAAGATTAGCCGCCGAACTTTGCACTTCGTGACTTCGAGGTAGTTGTTAGTAGTTAGTGTTATTAGCTGAAAGGACGAGACAAGTTTTGTTAGTTGTTATTAAATAGTTTATTTTTTATTTTTTTGTTAATCATTACTCTACTACAAAACGACACAGATATTTACAAAGTTATAATTATTTTAAATTACACACCAGACTACATTTTTATATCATTTTCATTTAAAATTTTTGCTAGGACTTGGATCAGTTTAGGAGAAAAGTTACTCAAGAGGGAATGGAAGTTAGTAGGAAGGGTGATTTTAATTTTGGGAAGCTTATGGTACAAATCAAAAGATTGTGAATTTGAAGGACATGAAAAAAAGATATGGTCCAGAGTACCCTCATCAAGTCCGCATTCGCACAAGGAACTGTCACGAACACGAATCTTATGAAGAAATACTGGACTGCAGCAGTGACCGAGTCTCAGCCTACACAAGGATGAAACATTTTTTTTTGATAATTTTGTGCATTTAAAAAAACCAAGGTTTCCGTTGGATGTCGGGTTGGATACTGGCGTAGTACGCCCCCTTCATCTTTGAACTTATCTGCCACCCTGCTGACCACGAGTTATGCATTTTAAGTTTGGTGTCAGTCCGTAAGTCGTAACTATGAACGACATAATGTTTTTGGTCAACCGGGTTGGATGTTGCAAATTTTGCCAGCGAGTCGGCGCACTCGTTGCCACCTATTCCCAAGTGACTGGGAACCATAGTTACTTTACTCTTTGCTGGGAACCCAAGCTATTTCAATGTTCAAACCGTTGTTAGAGCAAGTGAAGAGCAAATTTTGTATGTCTATAATTATTTTACTATGAATTTTTGATTTTAATTGATTTTGACTTAATGCCTGAATGCTACTGCGAGAATCTGAAAAAATGACCCGAATTTTTAATATTATGGGTTTTAATGTAATTAATTGCTTCTAAAATTCCAATACATTCCCCTGTAAATACCGAAACTTCTGGAGGGCACTGAAAGAGAAGGGCAATTCTGGAATTCTGGAAGTATGTTGCAATTCCTGTGCATCCTGTTGGGGTTCATTTAGACGCATCTGTGAAGAATAAATTCCAACCCCTCCAGTACTTCTCAATGACTCGATCAAAGTCACCCTTTACGTCCTCGGAGCTCTTTGAAATACCAAGCTCCAAAACGACTTTTAGCCTAAAGTGGACCACCTCGTATGCGGAAGAAAATACTGGTAGAGTGAGATACTGACAAACAGGTGAAGAGAGGTTTTTAAGTTCCCTGTACCTATTCATCAGCGGGGGAACCGACTTATATTTCCAATAAGCTGATACTTCTAAAGATAGGTGGATTTTTTCTAAAATGGGAAGAAAGGGCGAAAACTTTTGATAGGAAGCGATCTGCTATGTATTGTCTTCGAAGGTTAAGGGGAGGTTCTGCACATTCTACCTGGAGGGCATTAATAGGTGAGGATTTCATTGCTCCTACAACAATCCTAAGGCATTTGGCTTGAATGGCGTCTAGTTTACGAAGCGCCTCTTTATTAAAGGTTCAAGTAAGAAGCAACAATAGTCCATCACACTTCTGACCAGAGCATTGTACACTAATTTTAGAGTGTATGGGTGGGCTCCCCACCAGACTCCAGAAAAAGCCTTTAGGACTGAGACCGAGCGTTCACACTTTTTAATAACATTATTGATGTGATCGACACCCGACATTTTGGAATCCAGGGTAACTCCCAGAAACCTGGCCTTTTCCTTGATCGGAATAGTTTGACCATCTATGTTAATAATGTACCAGGGGGATAAGACGTCTGCGAGTAAAAATAACTGCTGTACTCTTAGGAGCACTCAAAGACAACCCGTTATGGAGTAGCCATTGGTTTAATGAAGATAAAGAGACATTCAAAGATAGAGCGGCATCCTCTATGGAACTGCCAGAGACCAATAATGCAATATCGTCAGCATATTGAAGGATTTTACAATTATAATTTAAGCATGAAGGGAGATCTGAAGTGTAAATATTATATAGTATGGGACTAATTACGGATCCCTGAGGTAAGCCTCGCCAGGTCACCCTCTGCTCAGAGTTTTCCCCTGGAATCCTCAGCTGAAGAGTGCGGCTTGAAAGAATGGTGCAGATGATCTGAATAATCCTAGCCGGTATTCTCAGCTCATGCAGCTTTTGCTTGAGAACGGGGAGGAGGACAGAATCATAAGCAGCTGATATATCTAGAAAAACGGCTACCACAGACTCATCTCTACTAAGGGCCAGTCGGATCTCTGACGTGAGGATACCCACACTATCAGTTGTACCCAGACTTTTCCTAAAGCCGAATTGAGTCGTTGGGAGCAGTTTTCTATGTTCAACTAACCATTCTAGACGGTTTTTAATTAGATGTTCAAGAAGTTTAATAAGAATAGACGATAAAGCAATTGGTCGATAAGAACAATGATCACTAGGATCCTTGCCGGGTTTTAATAGAGGAATAACCACTTGAACCTTCCAGGCTGGAGGAATATACTCAGAGATGAAACAAAAATTGACCAAGTCCAGGTAATATTGGTGGCATTTTACACCTGCTTTTGCAATGAAAGAGTAAGGGAATCCATCCACGCCAGGTGCAGAATCCTTAACATAATTAAGAACCGTTTTAAGTTCGTCAAGGAAAAATGGTTTATCAAGAGGATCATTTGAAGTTACAGAGCCTGCAAAGTTTATTTCGTCTACACCAGGAACATAGACTGGGGCGACTTTAGTGAAAAACTGGTACCCCAAATCTTCAGATAAGATGTTCGTGGGAGACGGTTTTAAACTGTTTCTAAAACTTTTCACTCTCTGCCACACCACCGACGCTGGGGTGGATGGACTTAGGAAACTACAAAACGATACTCAGCCTGCTCTCTTCTTTTTTCTATTTAATTTCCTGGACTTAGCCAATATTTTATTGAAGGCGAGAAGGTTATCCAGGTTCATTTCAAGGTTAAAAGTCTCTTCCGCCTCATTCCTGGCCCTGATCATGGTACTGCATTCCCTATTCCACCAAGGCGGAGAACGGATTTTTCCTGTTGGTGATTTTTTAGGAGGGAAGCAATCATCAGCTGTTGCAGATATGGTGTTGGAAAAACACGTAAAACATTCTTGAGCATTGTCAGCACTGATGGATGCGAGGGAGGAGATACGTAGGTCTAAAATTTTCGAATAAAGATGCCAATCCACAGAGTTAAGTTGGTACTTTAGTAAGGGAGGGGAAGTTTTATCAGGGAGAGATTTAGAGGGAATTTCGACTGTGATGGGATAGTGATCACTCCCATAGGTCATATTCAAACGATTCCAAATAAAAAGGCTAGCCATGCTGGATGAGCAAAATGTCAGATCGACACAACTATTACTTTGCCCTAGTCCGGACCTACGTGTGGCACTGCCATTATTTATAATACACAGGTCAAGATCATCCAACATATCCACTAAACCTACACCAATACTATCGCAAGAATCCGATCCCCACCGGTAGTGATGACAATTAAAATCTCCCATAACAAGTAATGGGCCGTTTACATTACTTAGTAAATTTTTAATTAAAACAAGATCTTCAAAATGTGGGTGCGCAATATAAAAAGAAAAAAGATTTATGCCCTCAACCTTAACGGCAACAACATTTATGTTGTCGCCAACGGAGGGTAGAGGGATCTGGGAGAATGAAACTTTGTTATTGATGACCAAAGCACATCCTCCATATCCATCTGATCTATCATGGCGAACACCACTGAAACACGGGATCCTGAAATTCCTTTCAGAACGAAGCCACGTCTCAGCGATGCCGCAGACTGATGGTTTAAATGTATTAATTAAAAAGAGTAGGTCAGGCTTCCTGGGAGAAATACTCCTCACGTTCCATTGCAGGAATGTCAGGGGTGGAACATTATTTATGTATTGGACTATTGAAGACAGTTTATTGGCAACGTGGTCAGGTAAAGATTGTGCAGGGTTGGCTAATACCGTTATCAGCATATTGGCTATAATATTTAGTATGTGTTCGGGCTTATCAGGAGTACTTGCACCTTCTCTAGGGAAGGCACAACCGTTTTGGGAAGGAGAGAAGGAGTAATCCTGAGTAAGGGCTTGATGAGCCTGCCTACCATAGCTAGGTGAAAGAGGGGCATGGGATTTAGGTTTGAGAAAGACCGTTTTACGGTATGATTTTGGTGTTTGGGGAGCTGGACTGGATTGAGGCGAAGTGGTCGTTGGTTTGAATTTAGGTGAAACTCTTGACACTTCGGCATATGATCGTGAGACTGGAGGAAAAATTTGACTTGCTTCCGCATATGAGACAGATTTCTCGGCCATGAGAGCTTTTATGCCCTTCTGCCGACCCAATTCAGGACAAGCCTTATCATTAGCGTAATGATTGCCAGAACAGGATACGCAAATGGCACAGTCAGTAGGAACTTGGCATCCATCACCTGGGTGGTCTTGACCACATTTGAAACAGCGGGGTTGCGAGCGACATACTGTACGCGTGTGACCGAAACGACGACAGTTAAAACTATTAAATAGTCGGGTACATATATGTCTCAACCGAAAGAGCAGAATAAAAACAATAAACCCGCTTCGGTAAGATTTGCCCATCGAAAGTGAGAACTACAGTTTGAGTGGGTTTCCACTCTGTAACACCCAGAGAGGTCACCTTTTGGTTCATTCTCCTTGCCTTTATAACGGGGCCGCATCCAACAGGAACCTTGATATTCTCAATGACCTCATCTTCTGTCCATTCATTTGGTATGTCTCTAACTAGACCCAATAGAGTTATATTAAACTGAGGAATCGAAGCCACAAAATTATTTTGTACTAATGTTTTACTTAACAAGAAGCTATTTGCATCCTGGTGTGACTTGAACTCGACTGACACCCGGTTCCTTCCAAGGCGTTTTACACTACCTAGGAGAATGTTGCTGTAGTTATTTTTAGTTAAAAACATTCCAAATTTAACCGGGTGCAGTACAGTACCTGGGGTTTGGCCATCCTTTAAAGAAACGTGAACAATATAGGGTGGGTTATCCCTTAACGTGTAAGATTGTCTTCCAAATTCTTTTTTGATTAACTTAGGAGGGTTTATTATAGTAGTCGGGGGAGAAGTAGCTAATCTTTTTCTACTTGTCGGTTCGAAGTCCATTGCATTTTCTAGCACATTGTCATTGGGGAGAGAAACCGTTAACACCGGAGTGTATTCAAAGGGATCAGGAGGATCAGGGGGTTTTTTGTTATCCATTATGGATATTGGATAAAATCTTTAGAAAAAAAATATAAAATTATAGTTAAAACAAACCTTAGGCTAAACTACAAACACAAAGAATAATCTCGATTGAAGTTCACACTTGTAAAATTACCAAAAATCGAGAAAATTCGTAACACAAACAAAAGCACTTGTATCCTTCACCACTACCCACGAAGAAAACGTGTATCATCTTAATTATGGTACGGACAGCCGCACATCAGGTAACAATTTGACATTGACAGCGCCTTTATGTCGTAGCAGTAAGGGTGATTTTCGTAGTCCAAGTGTAACTACCACAGATATAGATAGACCTAGATAACGCAAGTATCACGATCTGTATAAAAACCAAGCGTGCCATTTTTTGACTACCTACTATGACGTCACAAGCACTATTTAGTGATGGGAAAACCAAATCGATCCAAAGACACCGCCGCGTGTTGCACCCGTCTCGCCCCACCCCCAGACCCAGATCTATATTCTGTAATACAAGTACAAGTAAAATTCAACATTTTATAAAAAACTCGAAAAGGTACAGAAACTTATCAATTAAGTCACTGCATTAGTTGTGATCTTCAGTACAGTCCTACCAACTTATCTGTGAACTGAAAGAGGACGGCACCGTCGATTCAGTGTTGATAATTAATATAAGGTGCCCAAAATTGAGTAACGTTTCAAGAAGGAAATTTCACATAAAACATAATCGTTTAATAAGAATTACAGTTTTTACAAATTAAAAACAATGATACCTATATAAAAATAATAAAATAAATAAAAAGAATTTGATAATTTACAGTTCTGTAGGTACGCTAACAGTTTAGTCTCTCAGAAATAAACAATGGCTTTATCTAAAAAGTAATCCATTGAAGTGGAAATTCAGCAGATAAAATTTTCCACGCCCCGGATACAACTTTCATTTAATGCGAAGTTAAGTAGGTACCTACCCTGCAAGAGGTACCTGGATGTCTAGCATTTAGTTATGACCGTACCTAACCCCTAACACCAGATTTGACTAATTATAATTAGCAGTGGTACCTAGTGGTAGTGTAGTGTAATAAAAAAAAACAAATTACTTTACAATAATTTATTGAAAACCAGGTTTACAGTAATTGTGATCTTTAGATGAACCTGCATATACAACTTCATCCTGGTTGTGAGGCCATACTCCGCTTATTTCCGTACCACTATCATCATTATCACTATCGCTTTCGGTTTCAGTGTCACTTACCTCTTCTATAATAAAAGGTTTTAATAAATACAAATAATGTTTTAAGTATTCTCCTTCTAAACTGACCGAAAGTGTTTACAATGCTGTGCCCACTCATGAACTGTAATAGCGTCAAAAGCTTCTCTAACTAAGCGGGGAATTTCATCATTTTTGTGCTCAATATTTACATCAGCAACTTTTCTTTTCATTGTGCTCCATATGAGTTCAATGGGATTGAGATCACAGTGATGATAAGGTAGTAACTATAAGCATTTGTGTCTTTTGTCTTCTAAAATTTTTCAATGTCATAAACAGGTTCAGGCTTGTTTCTCTTAATTATTTCTAAAAGCTGAGGTTTAGTCAAATTCTCTCCGTAGTCAATTTTATTTTGGGTCAACCATAATTGCATATCTTTTTTTAAGGAATTCGTATTTGGGACTTTATTCACACAAATACGGTGATAAGGAGCATTATCCATCACTATTATGGATGGCTCTCGTAAATTTGGCACAAGTTTTTCAATAACCCACTTTTTAAAGTTGGTACTATTCATCTCGTCATGATAATCACCACTTTTTGTGTTTGATTTAAACACAAGTAGTGCATTTGTAACATATCCAGTATCTCTTCCCGCATGAACAATAATATATCTTTGCCCTTTCGATACAGGCTCCAATACTCCGTCTTCACCCTCTCCTTGCCAACATTTACCCGATGTATGCGAAGAGTGAATATAGGTCTCATCTAAATAAATTATGGGCCGGGGCTGGGGAGATTTATTATTTTTATCCACTGCACGCAAGTACTTAGGTCTCCAAGCTGATATTTCATTACGCTCCATAAGAACCTTCCGAATGGATTGAGATTTTTTTAAACGAAATCCCACCTTGTGAAGCAGCTTTCGCAGACTCTCTCGCTGTCCTGTGTAATTTATATCTGTCTTTAAGACCTCTAGAAGCTTTTTAACAATAGGGACCGCTTTTTTAGCAGAATAAAATTCATGTACTTTCCTCCGTATAACTCCCATGTCAAAATCATCAACATGCACAAATCCACTTTTACGTTTTCTCTCCTTGCCTGGTGTCCGAATTTTTGTACCAGTTTCTTCTGCTGCATGCCCTTCCTTAACTATTTTTGAAATTAGTCCTTGACTCACACCTGAAATATACGATCATAAAATAAATGTTAGTAGAAAGGAGATGGACAAAAATTTGCCCAAGCTGTACATAATTAAAAGTAATACAATTAATTTCATTAAAATAAATGAAGAATTTATAACAGCTAATAACACTTTATAGCAGTCTCTGAAAAAAATACTAAATTAAAATAATTTTTTGCGATTTGATTTTATACGTTAAATTTCACTTTGAAGTATCTTCAATGTTGCCACTAAATAATATCAATGCTTGGAGGAAAAGTTAACTAAACGCACGTAGCAATAATCAAAATATTCGTAGCAAATTATTTATGTATTATATTTTTTACGGAAAGTAATCCATCAAACCAACCTTCTATTAATGATTTTATAGATCAAAAGTCAAAGTATACGTATACATACGGATAGGATATTTTATTTAGATAAAATACAGTAACGTCGTGTATTGTAACATTACTTGACTTAATTACTAGCAACACTCAATGAATCTGTTAAATGTCAAATAACTGTCATTGGCATTTCAAATCTCGTCGCTCGTGCTGTTTTACGGTATTCGTTTGCTTCGTATTTGTGTTGTTATTTTATTTCACGTTTGTTTTATTGTGTCGTAGCCCCACGCGAGTGCTCCACTAATTATAATAAACAGTGTAATTAAGTAAGGAAAATGGACTTTATACAATCGTGTGTTAACTGTGGTATCGCTATTAGAGAACGCATCAGGCGGCATGAAACATCATCATTACCCCCTGATATGACTGTTCTTCTATCGGAATGGTTAACTTTTGAGGTAAGTTGTCGTATACTAAATCGAAAGGAATTAAGTTGGAATCTTCTTTACCCAATAATCTTACATGAGTTTAAAATCTTAAGTTTACACGTTCATAATTAACTTTCACAGGTATCACCTCATAGCTGCGTTTGCGGCACCTGCTATGACACGATGACCAGATGTCTTGCAACCAATTCAAGAGAAAGACAAGTTGGGCATGTCAATTTTTGTTACGGCTGTGGTAGATCCATCACACGTGTAAAGAGACACAGTATTTCGGAATCTAGGCTTCTAGCCTTAGTTGTATCATCATGACTTCAGCATGTAGGTAAATTATTTTTACAATAGTTAAATAATAAGTATGTAAAAGCATAAGTGGGGAACTGAACTGGGAAAATGTTGATCTTTAAAGCCGATCTTTCACCACCTGCTAAACTAAGTTAGTTTGCATAGTTGAGCTAGTTTTTCATACATATTAGCTTAGCTGGTATAGTTTGCGGTGGACTCATATGTATGAAAAACTTGTTCAACTGTGCAAACTAACTGAGTTTAGCTGGCGGTGGACGATAAGCTTGAATTCTAGAATATTAGAAGTTCCTGTACTGTACTGTAAACATTATCACAACATATTCATTTTATTTTATTTATTTGGCTCACCAACAAAGATATGAGATAGGTCCAATACTTATAAACTAGACTATTTTGAATAACATCATAGTTAAATATTGTAAAGTACTCGATTATTCTGACCATATTGTCAAGAATTAATCAAACAGCTGTAAAGCTGTTTACTTTCCATAAATAACATACCATTTAACCTTATCTTGTATATAAACAGCTTATCTATTATTTGTGTACAAACAGTAGTATTATTAGATGTGTAAATGGTTTACAATATTATGGTTTTGTTTTTAGGTAAGAGTGGCCAACTATTTGTGCCATGGTTGTTATGTGAGAGCTAACAGAGAAGTGGCCCGAAGAAATATTGTTGATGCTACTAGATTTGAAAATGTGGAAGGAAATGAACCTGCATCTTTTCTCATGCATGCTGGTCCACAATTACTGCTGTCAAACATTCGTCACAAATTTTGGGTATTAAATGGTAGAAATCTTTCCAGAAAAATAGTACATAGCTGTGTTACATGTTGTCGTTTTTCAGGCAGAATTACACAGCCAATAATGGGCAACCTTCCTGAGCAGCGCTTACATGCTGATTATCCATTTATAAACACAGCAGTAGATTATGCAGGACCAGTGATGATTTTGAACCGAAAGGGTAGAGGTAATAATTTAATTAAGGCATATATTTGCATTTTTGTGTGCTTGGCTGTTAGAGCAGTACACATAGAGCTTGTGACAGATCTCAGCTCTGAAACCTTTATTTCTGCTGTAAACAGATTTATTGCCCGCAGAGGAAAACCTGTCAACATCTTCTCGAACAATGGTACATGTTTCGTAGGCGCATGCAATGAACTGGCTAGGTTTTTAAAATTAAATGCAAGCTATTTAAGTGAACACGCTTCAAATTTATCAATAAACTTTAAATTGTCACTAGTCTATAGCCCACACTTTAATGGGTTAGCTGAGGGTGCCGTGAAATCGGTTAAACATCACATGAAACGTATACTTGCTCTTACAAACCTTACTTACGAGGAAATGAACACAGTACTTACTCAGGTAGAGGCTATCTTGAACTCAAGGCCTCTAACTCCTTTATCTTCTGATCCTTCAGACCTAGTAGCCCTCACACCGTCACATTTCCTTCTTGGACGAACATTAAACTGTTTTACCCTCACCTCAGGCACAAGACACTACAAGTTTGAGCACTTTCTCACGATATACGAGAACTCAACAATTGAAGACCCATTTCTGGGATAGATTTTACAAAGAGTACATAACAGAGCTGCAAAAAAGACAGAAATGGTGCAAAGGGGGAAGAGACCTGCGACTTGGAGAGATGGTGCTAGTCAAGGATGATCGACTGCCACCAAACAGATGGCTGCTCGGGCGAATAACCAGCGTGTATCCGGGCTCCGACGGTGTGACCAGGGTAGCAGACGTGAAGACAACATCGGGCACTCTACGGCGCGCCTTCAATCGACTGTGCCCGCTACCAGTTGAAGATCGGCCTGATGTATCTACAAGCCACAGTCCCTTGCCGTGGGGGGCAACTTGTTAACGCCTTGCATGTGTGCGTGCACAAGGATACACTACACACACGCATACGGCACGGCGTGGAAGGCGACACGCAGCGGTAGCAGCCGCGCGTGCGGGGTACCTGCGCGGAGTGCGCACCGCGCCCCACCATTCGCCTCAAAGAGTCGACGACACCCGTTATGTTGTGTGTCGAAATATTTTATTGTATTTTATTGTGAAGGTCATTATAAACCTAATATTGTACTTGGATTTTTATTAAGAGAAGTCCCGGTAACAGCAACGAGTCCACCCCTTCGCTGCCAGCATTCTACGAGTTCTACACCCACCTTGTGAAGTAGCTTTCACAGACTCTCTCGCTGTCCTGTGTAATTTATATCTGTCTTTAAGACCTCTAGAAGCTTTTTAACAGTAGTAGTAGTAGTACCTCTTTTTTAGCAGAATAAAATTCATGTACTTTCCTCCGTATAACTCCCATGTCAAAATTATCAACATGCACAAATCCACTTTTAGGTTTTCTCTCCTTGCCTGGTGTCCGAATTTTTGTACCAGTTTCTTCTGCTGCGTGCCCTTCCTTAACTATTTTTGAAATTAGTCCTTGACTCACACCTGAAATATAAGATAGTAAAATAAATTGTTAGTAGAAATTTGAAATCTGGCAGGTTAGTTGGCTCACTCACTTAGCAGGTTTCCTAATAGATGTAAGTTACCGTTACGCTAACCTGCAGCAAGAATAGAAACGAATATTTGGTGGACTTAAATAATTAGTTAAGTATCGGGTAATTTATAACAAGAAAGTTGACAACACTAACCTGTCGCTGCCAAAATTCGTTTGTATATTTGATTAAATGGAATAATCGGAGACCCCGCCCCAGCTTCTTCTTCAAAAAAGGTTTTACCCTTTAGAATAATGTTTTGAGCATCACTTTTAATAGCTTTCGGCATATTTAACTTTATAAATTCAGCAATATCGCGACAAGACAACCAGAGAACCCGAATGTAGTAGACACTCGACAATCGAATGACATTTCAACGTGACGGCCGTAGTTCCAATTTTCGCCACTTCAGAGTTAAGTTGGTAGGAGTGTACATTTTATTTTGACACATGTTTGAAAACTCAATCCGATTTTATTCAAAAAAGGTTAAACTCACATAAAAGCTTGGTGCAATGCAAATACTCTTTAAAATTGGAATGTCTCGAAATAGGCCGGGGAAATTATTATTAAACACGGAGTCTATAAATAAAAGTTAAACTAAATTTAACTCTGTTAAATTTTGCCTGAACCGCTATTGCAAAAAAACTTTTATTAATATCTTGCGCTAGTACAATATATTTAATTTTGTTGAATAGCGTATTAAAATATTTAATTAAGTAATTTAATGCAAAAAAACTGCTGTTCATATTTTTGCACAAAGTACAATAAAAAAAAAATCCTAATTTTATTTTTATGGAAATTTCCGTGGACGAAAATGTTAAATTTTTTGTTCTACTTGTGATACCTAATCTCTTCGACAAACACTCCATACAAACATATCTGTTAATATGTTTTTCTACCACGTAAAATTGAAATTAGATGTTTTCTTAAAAAAAACCTACACGCGGGGGTGAACTTTTCGCGGTATACAGTTTAATATACTCCCTTGACCATACCCTTCACGTTAAATGAAAAAAATCGCTGTTTTAAATTAATGCAAAGTTAGCCTAAAATTTGGCGTAACCTCCCCGGGCTAAAAGTCACCGTGCTATATTAGTACCGCATTTGAGGTTTCTAAGATTTACAGAGGTTTGTATTTGTTCCTAGGATTCCCCTAACACCATCAAATTACCTCTTCGAATTCAAGAGAGTGCAGTTTCCCATCAGTCTGCTTCGCAATGACCATAAACAAAGCTCAAGGTCAAACTCTTAAGATAGTGGGAGTAGACTTGAGGAAAAGCTGCTTCTCCCACGGCCAGTTGTATGTGGCATGCTCCAGAGTAAGCGCACAGAGTAGCCTGGTGATTCTAGCACCCGAAGGAATAACAAAAAATATTGTTTACAAAGAAACACGTTTGGTGTAGAATTTTGATTTCGTTGTAAAAAAGATAATACCCCCGTGTAACTTTCACCATCAAAGGCCGAGCTTCGTGTTCATACAATATAACAAAATTTTATTTTATTTTCATGTTTATTTAACCTTTAACTCCCTACACTATAATAAAGATTGTTATATTTTATAAGTATTCAAACATTTTAACAAAATAATTTATGTGTTATAACAAAATTAATAACGTAAAAAAACAATAAAAAATCCTATTAGACCCATTTTTGACTTTTACGCGGACGAAGTCGCGGGCAAAAGCTAGTAATCAATATTTTAATTCACTAGTTAGCCATATTTCTTATTTCCATACAGTAATATTTCCAAATTAATCAAAGTGTGAAATATTTGCCAGGTAGGTATTTGCGACGTTGCCCACTTTCTGTATATAGCCTCAAAACTAAATTACCTAAGTACCTAGGTACTCGAACAAATTACTAAAGTCTAGCTAGAAGAAACCTCTTAAAATTATAACTTTAACGTGAATCATGAAGATCGAATGACGAGTGGATTTCATCATATACCTAACAATTTTTTTCCATATTTTTTTTAAAGTAATCCGGGTGGTACTGGTTTGGGATGACAACGTATAGCCTTGGCCGGGGACTAATATCTTTAAATGAGACAATTACGGGGGTCATTACCAACGTAATATTAAGTAATTAGGCATAATTATTGTTCAAATTGGAAGTCTTATCGAATGCGACTCAAAAGAGGTTAGTTTTATAAGTAGGTATCTACATACTTAAGTATGTAGATACCTACTTATAAAACTTGATGTTGGCACATTACTTTGTCTTGGCGTATTTGATCCAACATTTGCGTTATTTTCCTAATACAAAGTATACCCTATTTCTTTTGTAATACAGTTTATTTTGTGTATGCGAAAGGTCATTCCAATTATTGTTTCGAACGCATAGCGTTGGCCGTGGTTTCTTTTGTATGGCAGTGACAGGTGACTAGTAATGCCGGCCGGCAACCGGCAACGCGACAGTATTCGTGCGAACGCCCCCTCGACGACTCCTCTACAGCTAGCTTCTAAAATAAATCGTAAGTATGTTCAATTTAAGACGGATTAGTCTGTTAAACTATTGTTTCCAGACTATTTCACAGCTTTTCATTCTTTAACTTAGTTCTTTAGGCATTATTTTTGGGAAAATCCGTCGATTTGTTGTAATTTTTTTGTTTGCTGTGGTCGTATGGTGAATGAGTACCTACCTACTGGCCGGGAGTGTATTTATAGCTGATTGTATCCAACATTATTTTGAATGTAAAAAATATGATTGAACCGATAGTGGCATAAGGATGTAAATTTTTTACGTTTTTAAATTAATTATTAAGTTTCATGGCAGGTACCTATAAAAATATTTTTTTATAGATTTTTCTAACGGTAATTTGATGTCTGAATAGATCTACGCACATCGTTTTAATTAGGCACCTACTTAGAATTTCTTTGTTTATTTAATATTTTTGTGTCTATTTTCTAGGCAAGAGTTTTCTCTCAGCTACTTACTACTTAATAGAAGAGTTACAGATGTATCTGTTCGAGGGAACCCTATCTAATTAATTAGGCAACACATTTTCGTAAACGATTACTACTAGTCTGTTTCATTTTGACAGTTCAAAAACATTCATTGCGTTGTTTACGTTGTTGAGCAGGTTTTTTTCGAACTTATGAAGCAATGGATTAGCAATCTGTTTCAAAACGATTCAGATTCTGATTGATCGTGTATTACGTAATTAAGGTATCTTCAGTGTCGTGAACTAATTGAACTATCGCAGATAAGTTTTCAATACTGACATTTTTTTTTCAGAATCATGCCGAAAGTTGTTTTCTACTACTTCCCCGTGAAGGCCCTGGGTGAGTCTTCCCGCCTGCTACTGGCGTATGGTGGCCAGGAGTTCGACGACCGCCGCATTTCGCCTGAGGACTGGCCTGCATTCAAGCCCAGTGAGTACTCTTGTACCTTATCATCTTAATTTCGAACGATCAGAGACGGTTAGCGGTGCAACGGGGCTTTGTGGCCATTGATCGATTTTTTACGTGAATTCGGTAGGCCGAAAGGCCAAAACCGACTATCTAGAAATGTTCAGTTAGGTATTAATAGTTATGCCTGAAAAAATCTGGATTAGTGATGGGTAACTCATCATTTTTATATGAGGTTGAGGGAGTACCTCATTTTACCTCGCGAGGTCCTCAAGAGGTACCCCTCATTTGAGGCGAGGAGTCGTACGTCGATGTATTCACCTCACGAGCCGAACTCATTCTATAAATTCTGTACAATTATGAAAGTCGGTTCATTCACTCACTAAGCTCACTCAATACTCACTCGCGAGTACTCGCGTCAATAATGTCAATGTCAATTTTTAAGTGAGGACGAGTGAACGAGTGAGTTGGTTCAATGTTGAAATTCGAGTAACTCTTTCAATTTGCGATCACGAGTACCTCAAACGAGGCACCTCATGAGTGAGGGACACATCTCTAATCTGGATGGATTTTTGTATGGAAGGAAAGAAAAGAAAGAAAATACATTTGAAAAACGTGCTGTACTGCACCGTGCACTCTAAATAAATACATTAGGATAGGACTTTATCTTGATACTGTATACAGTAGGATTTTTTGCTGTACTGATAAAAAAAGCATACTTATATTTACTTAATTCTGATTGCGTCATTGATGTAGTGGTCGCAAGCGCTACTGCTGAGACCGAACCCAGGACCATGAGGTCCTCGGTTCGTTTCCTGAGTCGGGCAGTGTTTAGGGTTCTGTCTGTCTGCGGCTTAGCTCAGAGACTGTTACTACTAGAAAGCTGTAATTTGGCATAGGTATACATATTAATCACGCCGACAAAGTGGTAAAACTAAAACAAGAAATAAAACGTTTGGGGTACCTCCCCTACACGTAAACTGGGGATGTTTTTTTTTTCTCGTCATTTCTTGGTGCGGGTGTCGTTGGAAAGATCGTTCAAAAATATTGTGGGTGTTTGAAAGCCATTTTTCAATTTAGGGATCCGTTTACGAAATATTAAGCTTTAAATTGCATTGTTATAGTGTAACCCCCCCTGCCAGCTATATGGTTGTACTTGGATTTAAGAAAAAAATCACAGCAGTAGTATATATAACGAAGTTAAAAGGAAAACTATCAGAGCTAAGTAGGCTGTACAGGTTAACGAGTAATAATCGAACAACTAAAATTTGCAGTTTGAAAAACATGATCTCCCATACATTCCATATGGGAGAACAGGTTTTTCAACTACAATGTTAAGTTTGTTCTTGGGATAAATTCATCCCAACAATTTGGCCGGTTTTTCCATCTGGTATTTCTCAGTAGCAGCTCCGATTAGTAAAAAAAAAAAAAAAAATTTGTTTATTTCAATTTCAATTTCATAGGGTCTGCCTGGTTATAGGCTCGCACCCACTTACATGGGTCTTAAACTTAATTGGCGAAATGTGGGTGTACTTAGGTACAGCTCTGCCCAAGCTTTCGGAGAATACAGGCGTAATAATATGTGAAATCTAGGCGAAATCAGGTTTTAAAAATATTGTTAGCCTGATACGAAACTACAACAGTGATTTCAGTGACTAGACGCTATATCGTATACACTAAGGTGCACTATTTTGTTTAATTAATAAACTAGGCCACCATATCTTACACTTGTGTTAAGGTATGTATTTCTATGGATTTCCATGCTGATATGACGAAGAGAATTGTAATCTTAAGAGCCCGGGGAGCGCAGCTCGCAACTACAAATCGAGATGTGTGCAAAATTCTGGAATATTGCTATCTCTGTTTGACAAAACATGGCGGCGGCGAACACGCGTGTGTGTGTGAGCGGATAGATGCTAATAGCTTTTATTAGCTGTAGGTACTACTTGCCATCATTCATAATGATCCGACAGCATTTATATTTATTAGTTATTATTAGGTATGTTCATTATTTGCTTTATTTTTGTTGATTACTTTGGGGAATCGTTAGTGAATGTACAGACTAGTAATGCGTTTTTTGGAAATTTCTTTACCATGCCGAGATCTCAACATATTAGGATATTTCGACTAATCTCGAGATCTAGACCTTGCAGAGAAAATCTAGCTAGTAGATAATTCATACAAATAAGGTAGGTACCCATATATTGTTGTCGAGCATGGCCCTCCGGCCCGGCGCGGGCGGTGTTAGAGTAGAGTCGTCACACGCACGTCGCGTAAATATAAATTACTAGCTTTACCCGGCCCAGCTTTGCACTTATTATTACTTAGCACTAATTACTTATCTACGGCGCACTTACCTACCTACCTAGCCTACCTACCTACATACCTACCTATGCTGCGTTTGCAATTCATTTGCCAAACATGTAAACAAACACGAGTTTTTAGGAAAAACAACTGTAATGCCTACACATAAGGTTCAGTTTGCGCTACAACTTCATATTTTTTTACTTTTTTAACAGTACTAGTCGGTCTAAAATCAACTTTATTTACACGTGTAAAAAGTTGATGTTTGTCTCAGTGAAAACTACGAAACCGACACCCATGACGAAAAATTTTTAAAATTTCACAGCCGCCATCTTGGATTTACATTTTGACCACACTATCGGCTTTATCATCCGAGAAAACTATGAAAACGATACTCAGGACGAAAATTTAAAAAAAAATCATAGCCGTCATCTTGGATTTACATTTTGACCTCACTATCGGCTTTATCATCCGAGGAAACTCTGAAAACGACAACCATGACAAAAATTTAAAATTTTTGCAGCCGCCATCTTGGATTTAAATTTTGACCAATTCCACACTTATTCCACTCTCATAGAGAATGTCGCATGGAGGACCCGGGACGATTTCTAACAGTTTACTAGCCTTCCAATAAAAATAAAAATAAAATAGGTCAATAGTGTCAAAAATATTATAACACAATTTCGCAAACAAATAAGTTCGCACGTTGTACAGCACAGTAAACTACCTAAATCGTCTATACCGACAAAAAACAAAAAATACCGCGAACGAATTCCAACCAAGCACGTTGCGCTATGTGAGTGGCTGTCGGAGCGATACACACCTACAGTGAGCAGTGCGACCACGCACACATTGACAATTATTGCTTGACGCGATAGCACACGCCTCGTGATGTAGTTAATGTTTTTAACACACTCAAATCTAAAAACACGGGTGATTACTGGGGCATCTCCATTAAACTTTTAAGTAATATAATAGACATCGTAGCCCCCTATCTAGCTGTTACTTTTAATAAATGTGTTGATTTAGGAACTTTTCCTGACCTCATGAAGAATTGTAAAATCATACCATTATTTAAATCAGGTAATAAAAATAACGTTGGCAATTTCAGGCCTATTTCTATCTTACCAGCATTTAGCAAAATATTTGAAAAGTTAATACTCAAGAAGTTGCTAAGACATTTTAATTTAAATAGCCTCCTTCATAATGAACAATATGGCTTTACAAAAGGTCGTTCGACTACAGATGCGGGAGTTGCTCTGCTGAAACACATATTTAACGCATGGGAGAACTCGCAAAATGCTATTGGGGTTTTCTGTGATCTCTCCAAAGCCTTTGATTGCGTGCACCATGACACGCTTTTGCGTAAACTGCGTCATTACGGTGTGCAAAACGAAGCTCTCAACGTTATAAATTCTTATTTACATAATAGGTCCCAATGTGTAGATGTAAATGGTGTAAAATCTTCCGGGCTACCCGTTCAGTTAGGTGTACCTCAAGGCTCAATACTGGGTCCTTTCTTGTTCTTAGTGTATATCAATGACCTACCATTCTATTTAAAGAGTATCTATGACGTTGTACTGTTTGCAGATGATACCTCACTTATTTTTAAAGTAGACAGGAATAGACAAGATTTTGACGATGTAAACAGTGCACTCTCAATGGTTACGGATTGGTTTACGACAAATAACCTAGTTCTCAATGCTAAGAAAACGAAATGTGTTAAGTTCGCCCTACCTAATGTTAGAAATCTAGGTCCCAAAATCGTCTTAGATAAAGAGGTGCTTGAATCCATAAACTCGGCAGTTTTTCTGGGCATAACAGTAGATGCCAAACTTCAGTTGGGCCCACATATATCGAGCCTAGCGGGAAGGCTCAGTTCGGCCGCCTACGCCGTCAGGAAAGTAAGACAATACACTGACGTCGATACAGCTCGTTTAGTCTATTTTAGTTATTTTCATAGCGTTATGTCCTACGGTCTTCTGCTGTGGGGCAAAGCTGCTGATATTCAAAATATATTTGTCCTTCAAAAACGAGCTGTTCGAGCTATTTACCAGCTAGGTGCCAGAGTTTCTTTGAGAGATTTTTTCAAAGATATTGGTATCCTCACGGTGGCCTCTCAATTCATCTTCGCCAATATCTTATATATTAGGCAAAATATGCACTTATACACTAAAAACAGTGATTTTCACAATGTTAACACCGTCTCACCTCTGTTTCACCGGCTTCATAAGGTTCATAACTCATTTGTTGGGCTTGGTATAACTTTTTATAACAAGCTACCCTCTTCTCTGGTAGATTTGCCTTTTAATGCGTTTAAAACGAAAGTAAAATCCAAGCTTTGTTCAAAGGCATACTATTCTATCAACGACTACTTAAATGATAAGAATAGTTGGTCGCTGTGATTAACTCAAGACAATGTTTATGTTCTTTCTCCAGCTTACTTACTGACAAGTTATATGAGTTTATATAAATTGTTTATTTTATTTGACTTTATAAGTCAAGTTATTTAAATTTAATTTATTGTTGACATAATCTACTCATCACAATGTTTTATTTTTATGAGTTGTATTGCAATATGTGGTTAGCTAGTGACCTCGACAATTGATCATATTATTTATTGTTATTAGTAATGAACTGTTTGTTTATTTATTTTACCTCGATCGTCCTAGTTTATCATTTATAACTTCCAGTTACAACTATATGTAAACGGGCACGCCCTTTATGCCTGGGGGGTTTTATTTAGATATTAAGTTCTGTTTACGTTTTTTTTTTTTTTTATCTCTGCCTGAGCGTAGCTGTTCTCGATGATTTTGTCTGGTATATTGGCGTGTGCTAGCTAACATATGGCTAATAATTTAAATAATGTTTTGTGTTGCGTAATGTTAATTATTTTGAATATATATAGAATCTTTTTTTTGTTGTTCTTCGAACTGAACAGACAGCTGTGCAGCTGGGGAGTTTGTTGCGCCACTTCTTCTTCCCAGCTAATGCACTAGGAAGTGGTGAAGGGTGGGCGTTTTGGGGGACTGTCTTATGTAGTTGACGTTCGAAAAGTGCTGATTCTCAGCCTAGTTTGAATAAATGACTTTTGAATTTGACTACTAGCTATCGAAAATTTATGATAAATTGGATATGATCCGTAATACCAAAAATGATGAATGAAAACTCAATATTTTTCCATTTTTTTTTCGATAAGTTGTAATTTGATAATATAAGCTATGCTTCTGCAGAAACCATTTTACAAATATTGTTGTTTATAAAACAGAAAAAACAATATGAAAACATGTAATTTACGCTGTAAAAATGTACGAAATTCAATTAGCTTTAACTTCATTTCAGGTAAGTTTTTTGGAAAAAAAAAGAAGTAGAAGCCTAGATAAATACTGTCTCAATCCGAATATCAACATAATATGGTGGAAATATGCTCAATTTCCAAATGATTTTGGTATTACGTTTGTATGGACGATTCAACGGTCGCCGCGTTCTTAAGTACTGCACGTACTTAAGATTACATTATTTACATGGCACTTGACGCCCGAATGATTATTTTCTTAGGGATCGCGCAAAACGTAGATACATATTTTTTTGTATTATTTCTGCTGCAGTTATTCGGGTTATTTTTTTTGCCATTAACTTTGCCAATCGTTTTTAAGTGCGAAGTGTAAACCCTGCCAAGTTAGTAGTATAAATAGGGATCATGCCTGGGTAAAAAATGAAATTCTAATTAGTCCGTCAGTCAGATAATAAATAAATATTAGACACGTATTTTTTGCTTTATCATATTAATAAAAAATTACTTGGATAAAACACATTTTAAGTTGGGGAGTGGGGGTCGCTACGTCACTAGTATGTATAAAATCTACATACCCGTGACGTCATGGCACATTTTACCTCAATGTACCGCAATCTTTAGATTACGTAAAAAAAGAAAAAATACGTGTCCAATATTTTTTTATAATCTCAAAGACGCACTAAAAAAAATTTTTTTGACATCGTCCCTATTGTGACGCAATGTCTCACAGAACGTTTTGACGGCAAAACGTTGTTTTCATAACTACATAATAATATGTTAATACTCTGTAGACGATGAAATGAATGATGTGTCTGGGTAAAGAAAGTGTATCTTAGGTTACACAGAGGCACAGGCAACAAGCAGCTATTGTGACGAGGTGAGCAGTGTATCAACATCCTTATATGATCAGAACAATGCTTGCTTCAAGTTATCAAATATAGTGCTTGTTGCCAAACGGATAAGGATCATTGTTGGTTGTCATACGTTAATAAAGCTATCTCTTTTCTTAAATATGAGTCATACTTGTTCGTTAGGGATATAAGTTCAGTTGATAGATAGGCCTGTTACATGGGAATAATGAGCACTTTTACTGATAGCGGTATAAAATTAATCAATCAACCTCTGTGTTTGATATCAGTCTTTCTTTAGTTATAGAGAAATATTAATCTAGACTACAATTCCAGTATTTTACCGATGATTTAATGGAGACACAGGATGGGCCCAACTCTCATACAAAATTGGGCATTCAGCTTTGAGACGTTTACCTGCCTTATACTTTTATAATAAACGGGATGTGATGGGGAAGAATTTAGGTAATTTATAGGAAGTAAGTAGGTGGTTTGGTAATTAGAACATTCTTAGCAATGGTGGTTTCGGAGACCGATTTTTCTATGCTAAACATGTAAAACGCCTTTGTGCTCTTTATCAGTGAGCGCTGTCATAATGAATGCAAGTCTAGTGTAGATACTATACTCCATTTGAAATAAAATTAGATATTTACCAAACCTTTTTTATAGTACGTCCAACCGATTCTGACTTCTATACAGTAGGCATTAAAAGCAAAATAGTGGTTAAAATACCAACTGTTTACTGCAGCTGCCATTTGTCATACCAAGTCAAAATCGATTGATCGGACTGTAAAAAAGGTTTCGTTAAATGTCTAATCTTATTTCAAATTGAGTACAGAAGGTACTTAAATTATTATTATTACGTATCCATTGGATGAATATGTGAGTGCACTGAGTGTTAGACAGGTGTAGGCCAGCTATCTAATTACGCAACACATTTTCGATTTGCAATTGAGTCAAATTGGTTTCGTTTGACTAGAATTGCTTTCAATTTACAACTTTTGCCTACAACTAAAAAAAATAAAAGCACATACAAAAATTAAAACAACTCAACTCAATTCAATTCAACTTACCTACATAATTTTTTATTTGTGGAAGCTTGTAAATGGTATCATCTTTTTGCAGTAGTTGCAAAGTTACCTCTCTGACGGAAAATATCACAATCAGCTCATTTGTTTAGTCGTGAGAAAGTAACAAATAGATAAAAAAACTCGATAGGTAATAATTAGAATTTGTTTTTAAATGTTGGTTAAATGTGTACTTTAGTAGATAAAAAATCATAATGACGGGTAACTTTTTGACCCCACAATGGAAAATCTTACATAAAGAAACACATAAAGGTATACCTATTTTTATTTTCCTGTTTTCATACTATGAGATAAGATATGGTCCATTTTAAGTCTTCTTTGCCGTTATTACTTACTCAAGATAAGATGCTTAAGCGTTCATCGCACCCACGTTGTACGATTTTTGTCGCAGTTTACATGCATATATATATATATGTATATATATATATATTTGTTGCTATGCAGATAATACGTTTCTGGAAATACCTAGTTTTTGTTCTCGATCATGTATGTCATTCTGTAGATGTATATACGTATAGCGACACGATATTGATTAGGTACTGCTACATTCTCTTCCCAACCCAGTCATAAATAATCTATTTATACTATTTTTTATATTTTTAATAGTTTATATATTTGTTGCTATGCAGATTGTGGAAATACCTAGTTTTTGTTCTCCATCATGTCGTATATCATTGTGTAGATGTAGATTAAGAATTCGTTGGGGGGATAAATCTTCCACTCCGATTATTTAACCATTTCGTTTTATGATGCAACTCAGATCTATTATCTACATATATTGGACGTGACTTTAACCCTAGCCTATGCAGTATATAGCTAGTCTTTAACCCTAGCCTAGCCAACCCAGTTGTATACGTACAATCAAGCTATACCTTACATAATAGGTTGCTTACCCTTAAGAGCGTTTATTTTTAAAGTGGGCAACGTCGCAAATAGATGTCAAATATTTCGCTGTTTTGATAAATTTGGTATTATTACTGTTTGGAAATAAGAAATGTGGCTAACTAGCGAACTAGAATAATAATAATGAATTGCAATTATAACACTGAATTTGATGTTGTAACCGTTTTAGGTTTAAGAAAGGCATTTGGAAAGTTTCCAAATACTTTTTTTACATCTAAAACTAATTAATCGGTGTTACGATATTAATTATTGCATTTCATAATCAATATTTTAGTTCGTTAGTTAGCCACATTTCTTATTTCCACACAGTAATATTGCCAAATTAATCAAAACAGGTAAATTTTTGAGAGCTATTTACGACTTTGCCAACTTGTAGGATAAATATGGCCGCCCATTGCCACTTCCTTGATTATTCTGTGAGCTATTGACATTCATAGCAGCTACATACCCAGTCATTTCATTCACTCTGACTGAATGGCAAATTGGTTCAGCCATCCTGAACTAGCATAACAGCACAGATAGTAGTTAGTTTAAATAAAGTACAATGGCAACAATGTGGGAAGTCACTAGTCGTGCAATTGCATTCTCCTGGGTGGACCCAATTGTGTCGTGTTAACCATTGAGGTTAAATTAATTTTAATTTAACCTCAATGGTTACAATAGTAGGTATTTTTCGCGCTTATTCGCACAGTCATTTGAGTCGAGGTCATAGATTAAAGACTTGCACACATTGCTTGCGCGGAAGCGGTTTTAGGCTTGCGAATATTTTTTCAAATATTTATTGTTTCGAATTATGTAAGTCGGAACAAGTCGCTGTTAAGTACGTATAAATCTTCTTTCGGAGTTTTGTTTCGCCGACATTGGTTAACACAAGCGAATGATTTCCATACACTGTCTCTACAAGGAAACTGTATCTACGAGGAATAATTTGACCGAAATAACAACAAATGGAATTAGTAGGTAGGTACTTTAAAGCGGTATCTGTGGCAGTCGACGAGTTTATAATTCGAAGTTTCTTTTTTTTTGTAAAATGTTGTTGATTTTGCAGAAAAACGAATCCAAGAGGTTCGAAGTAGACTGTATTTAATTTGTCGAAAGCGACGATATTTTGCTCCTATTGCTACAATTCAACTGACTCGCATGATGTCCCAGCAACTCGAATCGCGACATAATGTGGTAAGGTAATGTTTCGCAGCGGAACTCGTTAAGCGGTTTCGCAGCGGAAGGCCCTAACTAAAGTCATGAAATTAGGTAACTACAACGAATATTCGACATGAGATTTAACAGCAAGCAAGAAAGCCTTTCAAATTCAATGTGTGAATGCCATATGTATAGTCGACCTCGATATTCCTTTACCACTTTTGTCTAGTACCCACAAAATTTATAAAATACTAAGGTTGAAACTAACTTACACATAATTCAAATTGACCTTGTCGTTAAAGTGACATTCAACGTGAGGTGGTAAGTAATTACGAGGTCCAGTATATATACCTAGCAGTCAGCCAGCAATGTTCTAACATTAATTCAAATTCTGAATGTAGGAGCGATTTGATGCACAGAACACCAAATCGCTCCCGCTGCCTGTTTTGCTAATATGTTGCACACGTACCACAACATGTTTGATAATGACTCTCGTTCGGGCTGACGACGACCTTGGCCGCAGTTTTTGTATGTTTTTAATGTTTGTGCTATTGATAGAATACTCGTGTATGACTGATTAGATGACCGATCCATGTGGTTGTTGACAAAGTAGTGCATACCATCTGACGACCAGCTTAACAGCTGGTTTTGAATTTTATTTAATATGTTTGTTTGTGTCTTTGGTTTTGAATTTTTGTTTTTTGCCACCGACTTCCGAAATTAAAGTTTTTTTTTCATTTTGCTGTGTTATTTTTGGAAGTCGGTTGTTTTTTTTGTAAAAAGTTTTTATTTTTCACGTTTTATTTGTGGTACTTACCTTACCACACAAATTCGAATAACTACCACTTCTTGCTATGTAAATTACAGTGACAGGAACTTATTATTTGATTATACATAGACTAAGTGGGACTAAATACGTATTATTGAAGCTAACTCAAAAACTATGTAACCAAAATTAATAAAATTTATATGGGACTACCTCAGAGCATTTAGAACACAAGAATTTTCAAAATCGGTCCACAACTGACGGAGAAATCGGTGAACGAACATAAAAAAAAAACATACTTAAAGTCGAACATAGAAAAAAGATAGAAAGAAAAACAAAACACGAGCTTCTTGAGTTAATACGTACAGCAATGAATTATGAATGATTAAATGACAAGAAGGCTATTGTTGGGCGGGTCGCTCTTCAAGGTTTAGTCGACTAGGCATAGATAGTTCATAGAAAAGTGACTGTTTCATTAACTATTCAAGTATCGACCTATATGGTATTGACACTAACGACGCCCCATATTTACCTACTTTAATAAATATGTCGCAGTAAGATGTCTATAGCCGTGTTAAAGTAATATCCCTAGGGATATAGATATATACCGTAATATAGTTATATTAAAGCGGTTCATAACAGTCGGAGCGCACTAATTTTGTTACTACGAGCAATTTCGACGGCCGCTTTGGCAGCAGGCAGAATCATCAATAAGATATTAATATGAATCACACAAACTGTCACAAACTGACAGTTCATACGAGATTATCTGCGTTCAATTCATATTACGCAATTCATCTGTTTGACAGTTTTATATTTAATTAAAATACAATTTAAACTGTAGAAATGAAAAATAAAAAAAAATCTCATTTGATTAATAAAAACTGTAGGTCAAGAAAAATTATCCGGTACAATTACGGTTTTTTTTTTTTCATGCGGCAATGTTTACACCAAATATGATTCTGATATGAATTGAATTGAATATGATTTAGCTAAAATATGTGTCACCATAGAGGAATTGCTGGGAATTCAGAAAATGAATTGCTTTTAGAGGAATTGCTTAATGTGGCCGTTTAACCTAACCTATTTGGTCAAAGTGCCCAATTATATATCACTAGATTATGTACGTAGATATATTCCCAGTAAGACAGTTATAAACCGCTTTCATATAACTATATTACGGGATATAGCTCCCTAGGATATAACTATATCACGGCTATAACCATCTTACTGCGACATCTATTCATGTTATAACACAAACTGGCTTTTCGCGTTTGTCTATAAGTCTGCGTTTTTCTTCCAAACCACGCAACGGATTTTGATGAGGTTTTCAACATAATTTAGAGAATGTATTCCAGAAGGTTTATGAGGAGCTCGTGGCTAAGTAACAACAGCCGCAGTGGTCGATCCATCAGGTTAAGCTACGCTTGCCGGGGTTGGTCAGTGGATGGGTGACCATCTTTACATACCGAGAATCCTCCGTGCCTCGAAAAGCACGTTAAGCCGTTGGTCCCAGCTGTCATTCGTGGATCTTTGACAGTCGTTACGAGTCGCCAGATGCCCGAAAGTCTGATACCAATCTTACCAAGGGGTATCGTATTACCCAGTTACTGGGTTGTGGAGGTCAGATAGGCAGTCGCTCCATGTAAAATATTGGTATTCAGCTGCATCCGGTTAGACTGGAAGCCGACCCCAACATAGTTGGGAAAAGGCTAGGCAGATTGATTGATTCCAGAAGGTTTATGTGTATAATTCATTTATATTAAACTTTTAGATAATTAAGAAATCTAAGTATAATGTTTGCTTCGCGTAGGCAGCTATAAATCTCAGTATAATGTTTGCTTCGCGTAGGCAGCTATAAATAAGATAGATAAGAAAGAGTAAGTGGTGCTGCAAAAGTTGCTTCTACGATAACGAGAAGCAAACATTATAAAGACCATACTTAAACTAATATTAGATAAGTACGGCTGTTTTCCCCAAAAGGAAAGATTCCACCAGTTGGTTTGTGATTGGGGGCTATCATGCCTTAAACTGGGAGAGTTAATCAGCCTATAACGTTCCCATCCCACTGCTGGGTCACAGGCCTTCTCTCTGTAAGAGGGAGTGGGCTATAGTCCACCTCGCATGCCCAGTGCGGGTTGGTGGATGTCACATGGTTTCGAATTTTTTATACTAGTACTATGCCGGTTTCCTCACGAGGCACTTTTAAATTGTCAAAAGAGTCGGTAATTCAGAAAGATGAAGCTAGTTGCCCATTCCAAAGCGTTGTAGGTTCCTATGGAGAAGAACGGGCAGGAAACTCCTAGAATAGTCTTTTAAAATAAATTGTTACAAAATATTAGGTACTTAATTAATGTTGTTTTTTTTTTATCGTTGCCCCACACTAAGAATTTATTCCTGTATCGTGGGTGCGTTTACAAACATAGAAACTCAAATACACTAACACCCAGACCCGGAACAACTACTTGCAGATCATACAAATATTTGTTCCGTGCGGGGATCGAACCCGCGACACGTTGCGCAGCAGTCGATCGCTCAGCCACTGCGCCAACCGTGTCGTCGAATTATGTGTTTTTTTTTTTTTTTGAGCTTGGGATATTATCAAATAACTTCTCCGCTCTGGGCGGAGCGGGAGGGTGTGTCAGACTTTTACTGACTAAAACCCACCCGTGTTCCTTCCGTTGCCTGTGTGCCGGGGCCGCGATATCCCTTTCGGACAAATTCGCAACCCTGGCAAAATTTCGGAAACCTGGAACCACGGGGCAGTAGGAGATGAATACGTTGACTAAATCTGCGTTCTTTATTTTCAGAGACCGTATTCGGCCAGATGCCAATCTTGGAGATCGATGGCAAACAGTACGCACAGAGCCTGGCCATCTCCCGGTACCTCGGCCGCAAGTACGGCCTGGTCGGACAGACTCCTGAGGATGCCCTGGAGATCGACCAGAACGTCGACCTTCTTAACGATCTCCGCGGGAGTAAGTTTTACTTTCACTATTTGCAGCTGAACTATTTATGGAGTTTTGAAATCGATGGTCAACTTTAGTAATTGAATTGGTTCAGTGCTCCATTGGCGGATTAATGTTATGAGCGTTTATTCTGAAAGTGGGCAACGTCGCAAATTTCTTATTTACATACAGCCATTTAATCAAAACAGCGACTTATTTGATGTAAATAAGAAATTTGGCTAACTAGCGAACTAGCATTTTGATTATGAAATGCAATAATGAATATTATAACATCCAATATTTCGATGTAAAAAATGTATTTGGAAACTTCAACATCAAATTCAATGTTATAATTGCAATTCATTATTAATATTCTAGTTCGCTAGTTAACTATATTCTTATTTCCATACAGTAGTATTGCCAAATTAATCGAAACAGGTAAATTTTTGACAGCTATTTGCGACGTTGCCGACTTTTAGGATAAACGCTCTTTAAAGCATGAAGACTCGGACTCTGATAAAACATTAACATTGAAGTAACACAGTGCCAGACATAGCCTTCATAAACGAAAACATCAACAAAGTGGTGATGTGGCACAGGCATTTGAGTAGGTAGGTAGTACCTATACGAAATGTGCAAAGTTTGAACACATGTTCTGCAAACTGTTGTTTATACAAAGTTTTCAAACAAATGTGCTTGATCCAAAGTTTGACTTTAGCACAGAAGACAGAGACTAACATGATAAGGCGCATTCAAAATAAAAAAAATAAAAGCCATTATCCCCTATAAGGCAGACAGCCGCGACGCGACTGTAGTGAAACAATTTCTATGAAAACTTCACGAAAATTATTCTACCAGCCGCGGCGTTGCGTCGTTCCGTCGCGTCGCGCTTGACTGAGCCTTTATTCATAAACGTTGCAAAGAATAGCGACTGTTTAACCACTTTTTTTTCTTTTAGCATCTCTTCTTCTTTTCGTGTGGTTATTGACTAACCTGGTGTCAGAGTTTTAAAGCCGCCCATGGGCCCCTGACTTGGCTTCACATGCCGTCGAGAATTATCTCTCAGGTGCTTGTCCTCGCGCACATGTGGGAGTGTCGCGAGGAGGCGAAACGCCGGGGCGTAACTCCGCTGCCGCGAGACATCACGGCACAGCGGACAGAGCTCCGGCGGGATCTCATGGCGGCATGGAGAGTGGGATTGTCGCAACCCAGCGCTGGGCACGCCACAATTGTGGCGATAAGTCCCCTCTTTGAGGATCTGGCCACCGGCTTGCGGACGGTGAGCAATGGGTAGCTCGCCGTCCGACAAGGACCAGGCCCGGGTCGATGGCGCGTTGTGTTCCACGCGCGCCCCAAAGAGATGTCAGCAGCAACTGACGGGGTCCGTAAGGACCAATGCCTGCCGGGGTTGCGAGTTTGTCCGAAAGGCATATCGTGGCCTCGGCACATGGGCAACGGTAACGGAACGGTTTCTTCTTTTCTTTCTGTTCTTTTTCACATCTAAATGTCAAGGCCCTAAGGATTTAAATCCGAATATATGTTCTAAAATGCTTTGTTTTGTACTTACAGAGTCTGCTGCCGTTGAATACGAATCCGATGAGGAGGTAAAAGAAAATAAACATCAAGACTTCGTCAAGAACGTGTACCCTGACTTCCTGCAGAGACTTAGTGCTATCATCGAAAAGAACAATGGCCACCTCGCCCTCGGAAAGGTATTGGACAAGCTATATAAATAGTAAAATACAGTCAAACCTGAGTAAGTGAGAACTGGGTAAGCGAGAAAACTCTATAAATGAGAGTAATTGCCAGGACCCGTCATTTTAACCCTCTCTGAGAAACGGCAACCTCTATAAGACCATCTATAATCTGTAGGACCTCTATAACTGAGACTGGTACTTGCCTGTACCTCTATAAGCGACAGTCGAGCGTATTTTAACAACTGCTATTTATGACTCATTCTTAAATTTCGTGGAACTAACATTGTTTTTGTTCCTCTCAACCATTCCCCTCAACTTCTATAAGTGAGAAAGGCCTCTCCTGTACCTCTATATCTAGAAACTCAAGTTAGTGAGAATCCTCTAAGGCCTAAAAAGAGATCGCGGTCCCTTAAATTCTCGCTTATCCAGGTTCGACTGTAGAACATTACTGTCGCAGCCTGCAACACGGGCATAGATGGACGATAGTGAAAACGTGGGCCGAGGCACACATACGTGAGTCCATTACTGCCGGATTGCGGCTAAGGCTTAAATAGTACTTTTCTCAAATAATGCGCGGATATTCAAAATGGGTAAATTTATTATAAATTCCAGAATCAATGACGAACAACGATAATTTTTCACGCACCAATATGTTCATTTGTTTTTTCTTTACTTTAAACAGCTCTATTTGCAAGCCAAATCGATATTTAAATAAAATCTTTGATAAGTTACCTCCTTGGTTGAAATTCTTTGTTTACGAAATTTATAGCTTCTCGTGACGGGGTCTTTAGTTCACTAGATTCTTGACTTTTTTTTATTATCTTTTGATTCTGAGGTTCGCACCTTGCACAGTTATGCAAGTGAGAACCTCGTTTTAACTGTAGAGGTATTCATGTTGTAATTTACACAATTTATTCTGTTTCCAGTTGACATGGGGTGACTTCGTCTTGGTTGGTATGTTCGACTACCTGAAGAAGATGCTGCGTATTCCTGATCTCGAGAAGAAGTACCCTGCCTTCCAGAAAGTCATCGACAACGTGTACGCCATTCCTGCGGTAAAAGCCTACGCTGACGCCGCTCCTGCAACCGAGTTTTAAATTCTAAATATTCTAATATAACAATTTGAAGATGCAAGCATACAATGTGTTATTTAGATTGTGTGGGTAAACCCACTGAATGCACTAATAAACAACTTTGTAGAAGAAAAATATGACATCTATTTAATTTGTATTTTATGCTGTAAATAAAATGTTTTATTTTTGTAAGATTTTTGGCACATATAACAACTCAAATGCATGAAATAATTATATTTTTATTATCGAATCATCATGTAAATGGTATTATCCTGTAACTTTAGATTTAAGAATGTTTTAAATTAAATAAGTGCTCTTTTTCATTAATTTGTTTTTTTAATGTCTTGGGAAGTAATAAGTTATTAGTTTATACCATTCCCTCTCTAAAAAAAATATTTTATTCACTGAAAACAGTGAATAAAAAGGTCTTTTAATCACTATTTTGGCGTTTGAATTTAGAACAAATATATTGGACCTACATCTCAATGCTATACAACCTCCTTGTGAAAAAATACTCGATGCACAGGACATGAATATCGCTTCACAAGTTGACCATCCTAATAATAATATTATGAAAATTACTCTTAATTGTAGTAATTGATCTAATTTTAATGGGCATTTTAATTTTTTTAATATTTTTTTTAAACGTTGCTCCTCACTAAGAATTTCTTCCTGTATCGTGGGTGCGTTAACAAACATACAAACTCACATACACTAACACCCAGACCCGGAACAACTACTTGCAGATCATACAAATATTTGTTCCGTGCGGGGATCGAACCCGCGACACGTTGCGCAGCAGTCGATCGCTCAGCCACTGCGCCAACCGTGTTGTCAAAATTAATTTGACCTTCCTTTTTTCTTCATTAAATGTTTATTTTCGCTTAAATCTTCCTTTTTCTCGTAGTCATGGTATAAAGTATAGTAAGTATGCAACTCTTGAATGAAACGGATTTGTATCGAGGGCCATGAATCACTCGCGTCGCTCAGGATTCTCATGAACCACTCCCTACGGTCGTGATTCAGTCGTTAGAATCCTTCACTTGCCCGTGATTCATCTATGGCCCTCGCTTTAAATCCGTCCTTTATTCACTAATTGCATAATATACTATTATTACCTGCTAGATTCAGCCCGCGACTACGGCCGCGTGTTTCTTGTTTTAAAATAAAATAAATTAATCATAGATAATTATGACACTCGGCCTTGAGTGTTTTTTTTAAATTGTATTCTGTTCTTCCAGAGTTTTACAACCGTATAAAACAACATTCTTTACCTCTTCGTAATATTAGATAAGATATTTTTGTGCTTTCTTCTACTTTTACAATGATTACAAAATTAAGGTACTTACGTTAAAAGGTAAAAACATCACGAAGACTTTTTTTAAAAAACAAGCAGCTATTTATTTAGAAAAAAAATACTGTCATGAAGAAAATCTCTGATTCAACGTAACAAACTGTCGTCTTTAGAAATAAGTAGGAGACTATACCTATATCTTTTACGTGTAGGGGGGTACCCTGAAAAAATATGTTTTTCTTGATTTTATTTTACAACTTTGTCGGCATGATTAATATGTATACATATGCCAAATTACAGTTTTCTAGTACTAACCGTCTCTGAGCTAAGCCGCGGACAGACAGACAGATACACAGACAGACAGACAGACGTAGTTAACAAGGAACCCTTATAGTTTCCCCATGTGAATCCTAAAAAATGAGTTGGATATAACGCATTAAAGTTGGAGAGTGGGGGTTGCTACATTTGCCTTCTTCTTTGGATGCTGCCAGTTTCAGATATTCCGTTACAAGGTCCGTAACAGTACATTATGTCAGCGTATTCAGGATTAGAATATGCAGCCATAGTCAGCACTTATGAAGGCACAGCACAGCACAAGAGCAAGATAGGCGGCAACAGCTAGGGAAATAGCCAGATAACAAAACACGAGCTTGCGCGACGTAGAGTTGAGACTAACTAACCATCTGACCAGATTTTGCAAAGTCGCACCCCCTGTCATGCCAAGAGAACAATAGTGACCAATCACAAAGCTTGCCGAGTGGTTTGAGTTCAAGCGCAGGTCAAAACTACGAATATTACGAATACGAAACAATAGGTTGATCGTCTCGCAATTTTACCTGCTCCCCATAAAACTATTCTCTTCCCTGTCACACATGCAAAAGTATTGACAATCATACCTTTCTGAATAGCTGATAAGACAAGGATATTTTCCTAGTAATTTGTACATCATGCGTAGTATTAAATTTTTGCACTAGACAACATTTTTTATGAAGTTATAGCTAAAATAACAAAAAAAAAATGTTTGGTTAGTGATACTTGCCAACGTTTTAGGCATTTTTGAACTTTTAATTATTAATAAAGATCTGCTACGGCATCAACAATGATAATAACTTAAATTTCAGTACAGTCGCGCCGGAAATAATTTTTACACGAACATGACGCGTGGATCAGCACCATTTAGCTCAACCATTTTAAGCAACACACACGCCACCACCAGCGAGACATTTGAGTGAGCATGACATACTTTCAGCCGCTAGGGCACATTCAAGTCAATGAAAGACGTACCCAGTAAATGGTAGCTTTAAAGTAGGTACATAGTGCTCACACATGTGCTATGCAATTATATAATACTATATGAGATTGAATTTATACAATCTAAAGACAGTTTTACAATCTTCAGCTTCTCCAATAATATCTTCGAATGCTAATCAATTAGTTTATGCGCCCTTGTGGAGCTGGACCAGCGTTTAATCAAGCATTTTTGTCAACGATGTAATCCCCCAACTTATAATTATGCTTGGCAGCTGGCAGCATAGCGAGCGAGTATGTGGGGAGGTATTTTATTGTAACATTTTAAACAGTACCCCATGAAGGATGAGTCTTCTTTAGCCAGTCTGAAACCCGGTTGAACTAATTGGTCCCTATTTCTAGTCCTGTACCTAATTGTGTCTATCACCTCTTTTACTGAAAATACTTAGATTTTTCCTAATGTACATGATGTTTTCTTAGATATATTGACAAGGTACCGTCATGATGTTAATATCTTTAAACAGTTCATTAGAGAATCACGTCTGTGGAGGCTATATATGGCTCTTTTCTGCAGAATAAAAATAGACTCGATATCTGCAGCCCGTCCCCATAGTAAAATACCGTAAGACATGATACTATGAAAGTAATTGAAATATACTAGCCTCGCAGTATCTACATCAGTAAATTGACGGATTTTTCTCACAACGTACGCTTGCGTCTTATTGCGTAAAAGTCATCCGTACGCGCTTTGGCAAACATAGCGGACGTACTGCAGAACCGCGGCAACCGCAACAACATCAATAACAACATTTCACAGTTTTGAGAGCAGTGGTGATGAAATAATTTACACAGCGTAAAGCGCTTGTCAGGGTTCGAATCTAGGGCACGCCACAATTGTGGCGATAAGTCCCCTCTTTGAGGAGTGGCTAGAGAGACGCCACGGCGCCCTCACCTTCCGCCTGTCGCAGGTCCTCACCGGACACGGCTGTTTCGTAAGGTTCCTGTTCCGCATAAGGCGGGAGGAAACGCCCGGCTGTCACCACTGTGTGGATCGCCCGGAGGACACGGTGGAGCATACGGTGGAGGTCTGCCCGGCTTGGGCGGAGCACCGACATGTCCTCACGGAGGCGATCGGCGGCGGCGATCTCTCGCGTCCGGCCCTGGTTCAGGCCATGGTTCGGAGCGAGAGTGCATGGGAGGCCGTCACCTCCTTCTGCGAAGCAGTTATGCTCGCGAAGGAGGAGGCGGAGCGCGCGAGGGAGATGCAAGCTGCACGCCCTCGCGCCCCCAGTCGCTGCAGCAGACGCCCCGGGCGTCGGGAGTCGCGAGCCGACTTCCGGCCACCGTAGGCGCGGGCTTGCGGACGGTGAGCAATGGGTAGCTCGCCGTCCGGTAAGGACCAGGCCCGGGTCGACGGCGCGTTGTGTTCCACGCGCGCCTCAAAGAGATGTCAGCACCAACTGACGGGGTCCGTAAGGACCAATGCCTGCTGGGGTTGCGGGTTCGTCCGAAAGGGATATCGCGGCCCCGGCTCACGTCATACTACTATAACATAACTATAATCCGTCTTTACTGTCTCTACTGCTAGGACGCAGACGTCCTGTCCGTGTGGGGTGAGGGGTGAGTGGACCATAACGTTATCCACCACGCGGGCCCAGTGTGAGTTGGTGGATGGCACATCTCTACAAAACCCGAACCATAGATGATGATGAGAGTACTTACTTGACTTGAAATCCGCCCACTCAGTGTAGTAATCGATGCGGTAGTCCTCATAGTCTATGCCTCCATAGACACACCATGAGGAGACGGGACTGCTCGCCCAGAGCCTTCGACTTGAAGTAGTAGAACACGGGCTTCGATTTCGACATGATTCTGAAAAACTGATGTTCAGAAATATGAAATTATGTGACATTGGCTAACACAAAACAGAAGTGTGAAAACTGCACCCTAATTGCGTAACACACTTTCAATCATAATCTGAATGATTTTGAAGGATATTGCTAATCCATTGCTTCATATGTTTGAAAAATTTATTTGCTCAAGAACTTTAATAACGCAATTAATGTTATTGAACTGTCAAAATGAAAGCCATTGCTACTGTAAATGTGTTACGCAATTACCCCGCGGTTGCTGGCTAAAGACGGAAATGGAATTGTAAAGGTGATGACCAACAGCAGGAGCTAGATGATAAGGTGGTGTAAATTGGTGCGTTTACAAATGAAGTTATTATTTAACTGCGCCCCGCGGCTTCACCCACATAAGTCTCGACCCCGTGGAAATGTCGGGATAAAAAGTATCCTATGTCCTAATACAGTTCATGGCCTACCCATGTGCCAAACTTCATCCCAATCTGTTCAGCCGTTTTAGCGTGAAAACGTAACAAACGAATAACCAAACAAACTCACTTTTGCATTTATCATATTACTATAGTTATAGTTAGGATTAAATATACAAAAACATAGAGGCAATGAGATAGGGTCGAGGGCCAAAATAAGGGCGCTTAAAGCGAAAGCGTCAAGGTAGCCCGCGAAATTCATATTTTCTTACGTTTTTTGCAATTTGCAGGTTTTGTATGTTGGATGCAAACGAATAAAATTTCACCTTTCAATTTCACCATGCAAACGAGTGAAATTTTATTCGTTTGCATCCTCTTAAGGGGACCTACCCTGAAATAACGAAAAAAAATCAGCTGTTCTCTTCATTTTGACAAGCTATGCGAACATAAATAACAACTTTATTAAAATTATAATATCGCGTTATTCACGTCTGTAGTTGTTCTGATGTTATGCAGTTATGAATCATATCGATTGTGATGATGCGACGATTTTTTATCAATGAATGACTTGCTTTTTATCGTAACATTTGGTAGGTTTTGGCCATTTCCTTATTTAGAATTTGTACTGGCAGGCGACCGGCATTCCGTTAGTGTTTGTGTGAGCATATAGTCGAGGACACCTGTTATAGCAGCCCCATAAAAAACAAATCGTAAGTTCTATATAAAATCCTTTGTTTTTTGCTCTTATCATGTTTATTGTTTATGGATTAACAACTCAGCTTTTTTAAATGTAAACAAACACTCCAAATCTTTTTTAAATCTCTCATTTGACTAATTGATATACAATTTTATCCAGTTTCAAATATAGTCAACCGAGAGATTTTTTATGAATAATTTGTTTTTCGCTGTCGGGTTGTATGTTGAAAAATAAAATATGATTCGCGAACGTAACAATTTATATGGCTTTACAGAATTATAATCATTAGAATCAGCAATACAACTCCTTAAGTTTGCATAATCGTCAAATGTCATGATTTCATGAAATAGTTATTCTATAGAATGACATGAACTTAGAGTGTTGTATTGATCATTTGTATGCTTATAATTCTATAAATAAACACTTGATACGGTCGTGAATCATATTTAGATCAACATACAAAACCTGAAAATATGAATTTCGCGGGCTACCTTGACGCTTTCGCCTTAAGCGCCCTTATTTTGGCCCTCGACCCTATCTCATTGCCTCCATGTTTTTGTATATTTAATCCTAACTATAACTATAGTAATATGATAAATGCAAAAGTGAGTTGGTTTGGTTATTCGTTTGTTACGTTTTCACGCTAAAACGGCTGAACAGATTGGGATGAAGTTTGGCACATGGGTAGGCCATGAACTGTATTAGGACATAGGATACTTTTTATCCCGACATTTCCACGGGGTCGAGACTTATGCGGGTGAAGCCGCGGGGCGCAGTTAAATAATAACTTCATTTGTAAACGCACCAATTTACACCACCTTATCATCTAGCTCCTGCTGTTGGTCATCACCTTTTCAATTCCATTTTCGTCTTTAGCCAGCAACCGCGGGGTAATTGCGTAACACATTTACACTAGCAATGGCTTTCATTTTGACAGTTCAATAACATTAATTGCGTTATTAAAGTTCTTGAGCAAATAAATTTTTCAAACATATGAAGCAATGGATTAGCAATATCCTTCAAAATCATTCAGATTGTGATTGAAAGTGTGTTACGCAATTAGGGTGCAGTTTTCACAATTCTGTTTTGTGTTAGCCAATGGCACATAATTTCATATTTCTGAATATCAGTTTTTCAGAATCATGTCGAAATCGAAGCCCGTGTTCTACTACTTCAAGTCGAAGGCTCTGGGCGAGCAGTCCCGTCTCCTCATGGTGTGTCTATGGAGGCATAGACTATGAGGACTAAAGCATCGATTACTACACTGAGTGGGCGGATTTCAAGTCAAGTAAGTACTCTCATCATCATCTATGGTTCGGGTTTTGTAGAGATGTGCCATCCACCAACTCACACTGGGCCCGCGTGGTGGATAACGTTATGGTCCACTCACCCCTCACCCCACACGGACAGGACGTCTGCGTCCTAGCAGTAGAGACAGTAAAGACGGATTATAGTTATGTTATGGTTCGATGAGTTAATCAGAGGAGCTTTTAACCTTCGTGATCACCAATTTAATCGCCCGGCATGTTTACTTTGGAGCTCCGTAGTTCAACCTACGAAAGTTCTACAGAGGATAACAGGGACTCATCACTTTCGTATTCACAATAATATACTTGATTTTTTAAATAAAACCGGCCAAGGGCGAGTTGGACTCGCACACGAAGGGTTCCGTACCACCGTACAATATTTAGCATATATGACGTATTAAAAAAAACTACTTACTAGATCTCGTTCAAACCAATTTTCGGTGGAAGTTTACATGGTAATGTACATCATATTTTTTTTTTAGTTTTATCATTCTCTTATTTAGAAGTTACAAAGTTTTAAATGTGTGTCCCCCCGGACACACATTTTACCACTTTGGAAAAGTCTCTCGCGCAAACTATTCAGTTTAGAAAGAAATGATATTAGAAACCTCAATATAATTTTTGAAAACCTATCCATAGATACCCCACACGTATGGGTTTGATGTTTTTTTTTTTAGTTCCAGTTCTAAGTATGGGGAACCCCCAAAATTTATTGTTTTTTTTCTATTTATGTGTGAAAATCTCAATGCGGTTCACAGAATTCATCTACTTACCAAGTTTTAACAGTATAGTTTCGGAAAAAAGTGGCTGTGACATACGGACGGACAGACAGAAATGACGAATCCATAAGGGTTCCGTTTTTTGCCATTTGGCTACGGAACCCTAATAAAAACAATGATCGGTAAAACTTTGCTCAAAATCGAAATCAAAATATTTTATTGCACATAAACGTACAAGGACACTTATGAAACGTCAGAAGCTACGTGCCCGGTTCCAATTGGTCGTTTCCTATGGAGAAGAACCGGCCAGAAACTCCAGGGTTACTCTTTTAAAAATAAGTGGCTTTTACAATGATTTCAAATTACAGTGTTATTAATAGGTATGGGAGGATAGTGTAGGCCTATCAACAAGTACCAGGTACTTAAAAAAATGGAACATTCCTCGTTCCCCATGTGAAAGGCGGGCGTTTTTAGGGGACTGTCTTATGTAATTTTGACGTTCGAAAAGTATTGATTCTCAGCCTAGTTTGAATATAATGACTTTTTAATTTAGAATTTTGAACAATAATCCTCGATTTACATGTTATCAAGTATAGTGATGACTGACAATGGCCGAATTTGCGTGTTTTCATACTTAACATCAGATTAGATAGATGCTCAAGCCACAAATTAAAGGACAGATATAATATAATCATTATCAAATCAGTTTTATGGATAAACAACTCACTTGTTGTTCTTTCCTTAATAAGATATTAACGTACGTATATATATGATGTAACTTTCAGAGACCAAGTTCGGATACATGCCAATGCTAGAGATCGACGGCAAGCAGTACGCTCAGAGTCTGGCCATCTCCAGGTACCTCGCCCGCAGGGTCGGTCTGGCAGGAGACACCTTTGAGGAGGCCCTAGAGATCGACCAAAACATCGACTTGTACAACGAATTCCGGCTAAGTAAGATGCATCTTCCCTTCATACATACAATTGAACCAATATACGGTGTGTTTCTGGATAAAGTGCACAAACAAAAATGGGTGAAACTAGACCATTATTCATCGACAAAAAATTAGCGATGTTTAACTTTTTTACTGCCTATTAAATTCCCCTGTATTGTAAACATAATACTTAACTGTTTATTAATTGAGTGAATTTCGTTAAAGTGAACAATAATGATGGCTGATAATTGGTGTTGCATGGCAGATACAAAGAAATCCTTTCATCAAGTAAAAAAAATAAGTTTCATTGAAAACATTTTGAATTTCTTGGCAGATTTTTCAATAAATTTATTTTTAGACGTTTTAGTTTGTTTTTTATTTTATTCTTTTAGATCTTTTTTTAAATTATTTTGTTGATGATTAATGGTCTAGTTTCACCCATTTTCGTTTGTGCACTTTATCCAGGGACACTGTATTATCAGCCAGTGGCGTAAAGTGCCTTGGCGGGGCCCCGAATAAAAATTTGTTTGGGGGCCCTTATGAAGGGTAAAGATTTCTCACAAAAGAAAAAAAAATGTTTGCATAAAATTAAAAGAAATATTTATTCATTCATATGTCACTCTTTCCAAAATTTTTGCAAACAATTCAAATTAAATATACACTCTCCTTGCCATTTTGTTCGCCAAACTGATTTATTAAATCATTTATAGCTGATGATGACTTTAGTTTTTCTAAAGTTTGTGCCTCTATGTTTTTATTAATTTTTGCTTACGCACGTCGGGGGCCCCGTATAATTGATACGGCAGATACGGCGGTAGCTACGCCCCTGCTATGAGCCCTTACCCTCTCTCTCTACCTGTCCTTATCCCATTTGGGATCAGCTCGATTCTCCTCATTCTTCAGACTTGTCTGTCCCCGTTTCGATGTGTAACTCAAAATGATAGATTTCCTTTGCATGTTTTTTATTACATGTAAAAGTTTAGAGAAATTAAATAATTCATTGGCCAGTAAATTATGTGTTAAAAGTTTTAATAATATAAGTGACCCAAATGAGTTCTACGCCGAGTTCTTTTCACTATTAAACACGCAATTTAATGACACTTTTCCACTAAAAACTAAAAGTATTTACACAAAGTTCTGATTTAGCTATTGGGCGACTCCAGGTATTCGTAAAAGCAGGGAAAAGCTATTTGAACTTTATGGCCTAAAGCAACATATGAATAATACAAACTTTCATAAGTAAGTTGCAAAATATTCAAAAACTTTTAAAAGTGTGTGCAAAATAGCCAAAGCGCTTTATATTAGCAATAAAATAAAATCAGCTGATGATAAAATAAAAACCACCTGGCAAATAATAAATAATGAAACAGGTAGGAAAAAACAGCGAAATACTGATTTTAATTTAGAGACTGCACATGGCCCTATCAACTCAGATGTAGAAATAGCTCAGGAATTCGAAAACTTTTTGCCATTCCCATTAAAACTACTGAAGCTATACATTCCTCACCCGCGCTTTCTGCTGCCTTACTTAGACATAATGTGAAGGCATGCCCTTTGGAGTTTAGGTTTCAGCATAAAAAAAATGAACATAAAAGCTTTTAAAGATCTTAAAATTAAATCAACAGAAGATCTCTGGAGAATGTCTGTAAAGGTCTGTAGAACTATTATCGAAACCATTGCGCCCTATTTAGCTTTCATATTTAACACCAGTGTAGACCAATGAGTCTTCCCGGATCTCATGAAACACAGTAAAGTAGTTCCATTGTTCAAATCCGGTGATAGTAAAGAACCCAACAATTATAGGCCCGTGTCAATTCTACCAGTTCTCAGTAAGGTGTTTGAAAAGTTGATGCTCAATCAAATGTTACGTCACTTTAATAAAAATTCTATATTTCATGAACAACAGTACGGTTTAACGAAAGGGCGTTGTACCACTGACGCTGGTGTCACCCTAATAAAGAACATTTTTAATGCCTGGGAAGAAGCAAAAGATGCTATTGGAATCTTTTGCGACCTCTCAAAGGTGTTTGATTGCGTAGACCATGAGACACTTCTGCTGAAACTGGAGCACTATGGGATTAGAAATACAGCTCTTGATTTACTAAGATCATACCTGAAAGATAGAAAGGTGAAAGTTCAAGTAAACGGCGTGAACTCATTGGGGTCTGAAATGGCATTGGGCGTTCCTCAAGGTTCGATATTGGGTTTATTCCTCTTTTTGATTTACATTCATGATTTACCCCAATTACTTCAAAATCAACCGAAGATGGTGTTATTTGCAGATGACACATCATTGATCTTTAAAATCAACCGACGGTCACAACATCTTGACGACGTGAATAGCTCTATTCTTCAGGTCCAAGATTGGTTTACGGTAAATAATTTGGTACTAAATAAAAAAAAAACAAATGCATTAGATTTAAATTACCTAATTGTAGAAGTAGCGAATGTGACATCATATTGAATGGAGAAAAACTGGAATTTATTAATCAAACGGTTTTCCTAGGAATCACGCTAGACGAGAAATTACAATGGGGCCCTCATATAACATCTCTTGCGGGGCGGCTAAGCTCGGCCGCTTATGCGGTTAGAAAGATAAGACAGTTAACAGACGTTGAAACCGCGCGTTTGGTCTATTTTAGCTACTTCCGCAGTATTATGTCGTATGGGCATTTTACTGTGGGGTCGGGCTGCTGACATTGAATCCATCTTTATCTTACAAAAGAGAGCTGTCAGAGCCATTTATGATTTACATCGTCGCGAATCTCTTAGGGAACTATTTGTTAATATTATGACGGTACCTTGCCAATTAATTTATGAAAATATTATGTAGGTCAGAAAAAATCTACATATTTTTAATAAAATAAGTGATAGACATAATTTTAATACTAGAAATAAAGATAAAATAGATCTACCATTTTTCAGATTATCTAAAGTACATAAATCTTTTATGGGGTACTGTGTTAAATGTTACAACAAAATACCTTGTGATATTTTACAATTAAATGAAAGAATATTTAAAACTCATATTAAAAGTACACTTTGTAAACAAGCATATTACAAACTAGAGGATTATATCCAAGATAAGAATGCTTGGAAACATGCTGGTCCAGGTCCATAGGATAATCTAGAATCTAGACAAAATCAAACTGGTTGCTAATTTAAGTTGTATAAATTACTATATTTTATTATATGACATTGATTTTACATTCTGTGATTACTTCCTCACACACTGACTTATTAATTGTAACTTTTTTTTGGAAAATCGCCTACTTTTACAATGTTTGTAAATATGTGAGAACCATGTATCTATCACATAAGTAATTAATTTATCTGTTGTTGCTCTCTTTAAAAAAATCTTTTTACCTATATTGTGGTATAGTAATTTATTTTTTTATATTTAGATGCATCGTCTTCACGTATAATTATATAACTAATGTACCGACATATACAAAATATTGTAAAACATTTTAAAAGAGTAACGGTGGAGTTTCTTGCCCATTCTTCTCCATACGAAAACTACCTTTTGGAAGGGGCGACTAGAATCAATTCAATTTTTTTGTAATTTTTGACGTTCAAAAGTGCCTTGCAAGGGCCTATTTGAAATAAATGATTTGACTTTGACTTTGACTTTGTTTTGACTCGTTTTGAAATTCTTCACTACTAACAGAGTACTTTTTTTATTTTTACAGAGGTATCAGATATATTCAACGAAACGGATGAGGCTATAAAGAAAAGAAAGTATGCTGACGCCGTCAAGAACGTGTTCCCACATTACCTTGAGCAACTCAATACTATTATCAATGAGAACAACGGTCACCTTGCTCTTGGAAAGGTAGTAGAAAATAAATATTTTATTAAATACATCAACGTACTGTCCAATTGCGGGATTATAAATGGCCATTTTTTCCCCTGACATCATAATTGGGTGTAATCCACCACCAGGATAAATTAATTGTCTTCGCTTCTAACTGACTATGCGGAGTTACTAAAGAAAAGTAGACAAAGTAGCCTAAGTCATAAGCACAATAAAACGTTGAATATCGATTTACTCTCAATCTCATCTTCCTTCCTGCCCTTGGGTTGGGTACAGCCTGCTTCACTATCCGCCGTGAGCCTCAACCCATCCATCGTACACATCTTTGATCTTCCTGTATTCTTTAGCCAATTCACATTATTCACACATTCCTCTGCATTTTAGTGGCATGAGGAACAGGGTGTAAAGTTCACTCATCCACCATAGAAAAGGGAGGATCCTCCGACCAGACGGGTGTCGTGTCTGGCGGGCAACTGCCCAGAGGTTGAAGTTGGGAGATTGTATATATGTTTATCGCGCGGTAAATTCTAATTGCGCGATGCAGGATTTGTGTGACGTCAGGATGTTGTGTGACATCAGGTCTTTGATGCATGGTTCGCATGTGGCGATTGTAGATGGCCGCCACATCACTCCCCTCCGGAGACCGCAGGTCAATAGTGGGCTGAGTCTTGTATATTGCGATGCTTCACAGTGCCAGCTGTGGTTCCAGTGAGTCGGAACCGCGTGCCGCATAGTTCGTGGTGAGTCGGAACTGTGTGCGGTGATTCCCCAGTGAGTCGGGGTAGCGCTGCGTTATGATCCAGTGGGTCGGATGTGGTACAGCGCCGGTTTGTGGCTGAGGGTGATGACCAGGAATGCGCGCACCAACCTGGAAAATGGGGAAATTTGTAAAGAGAAGGTCTTAAAGTCCTTAAATCCTTACCTGGATTCAAAACAGATCTTGAGGGTGGGCGGTAGGTTAGAACGTTCAGATCTCGATCACAACCGTAAACATCCAATATTGATTCCCAGTAACGACCACTTCACCAATCTCTTAATATCAGATGCGCATAACAGAACTCTTCATGGAGGTCCCCAACTTATGCTCAACTATTTGAGTACGAAATACTACATCCTAGGAGCCAAGCGGTTAGTTACAGCATATGTTAGGAAATGTGTAACTTGTATCAGGTATTCAACTACAACCAAACCTCAGTTAATGGGTCAATTGCCACCTGCGCGGGTTACACCAAGCAGGCCCTTTAAAAATAGTGGGGTAGACTACGCGGGTCCTATAAATTTAAGGACATCTAAGGGTCGGGGTCATCACGCATACAAGGGGTATATTTGTTTATTCGTGTGCATGGCCACAAAGGCTGTCCATATCGAGGTCGTAAGCGATCTTACCACAACGGGGTTTATTGCCGCATTTAAAAGGTTTGTGGCCAGACGAGGTCACTGCAAGAATTTATGGAGTGACAATGGCACAAATTTTCAGGGTGCTTCTAAAGAGTTAGATGCAATGTTTCGCTCTGAAAATTCAATCATAACTCGACAAATTGCAGCGGCTTTAGCTGCTGAGGGAACAACGTGGCATTATATTCCACCACACTCTCCGAACTTTGGCGGTCTGTGGGAAGCTGGAATAAAATCATGCAAAAGGCATTTGCGTAGGGTAATATGCAACTCTACTTTAACTTACGAAGAAATGTCCACTCTTTTAAGTCAAGTTGAGGCATGCTTAAATTCACGGCCGTTCTGTAAGGTAACGGATTCCAACAGTTGTGATGCATTAACACCTGGGCATTTCCTTATTGGTGAGCCTGTTATAAACGCACCAGATAGGAATTACGAAGACACAAACATATCTAGTCTAAAGAGGTGGCATTTAGTTCAACAAATGCTGCAACCGTTTTAGAGACGCTGGTCAACCGAATACCTAAACAAACTGCTCCATCGGTATAAGTGGTCTACGCAAACTCCTGAACCGAACTTAGGAGACATAGTTTTAATTAAGGGGGATAACATGCCCCCTTGTCGGTGGCTACTTGGCAGAGTGGTTGAGAAACATCCGGGGCTGGATAAACACGGGTAGTCACACTGTGTACCAACGGTTCAAAATTTTAACGACCATCCTCGAAATTGTGTGTCTTGCCTATCACTTAAACAAGTTGTTCAATAAAAACTTAATATTGATAATGTTCGCATGTGTGTAGTGTGAAATTGTGTAAGTAGAACATAAGCTATTTTTAAGAGTTGTCTGTATGTTGAGAATAAAATATCTATTTTGTAAGCTCACTTGTGATGTGTTTAGTGAGTTAACTTCTAGTTTGTAATTCATTTAGCTTAATTTTTTGAAGGACATAATGTTCACAAAATGTCCTTGGTGGGCGGAATGTGCAGCCATCTATCGGTCAGTAGCAACATCGCCCGCAAATCAATGTCGCGCTCAAACTGTATTTACCTAGTTTGTACAGTTAATTATTATCGGGACCAATAGATGGCGGTTTTTATTTGAGTCCAAAAATTAGATCGCGGTGTCGAGATTCTTCGCCGATTACATGTAGCTTGATGCAATAAAGTTCAGATTTGTACATTGTAATAGTGTAACCAATAAAGGTAGAATAAACGGTGGTGGTACCAGATGTTTGAATTTTGAAGTCAGCCATAGAAACTAGTGATGGGTAACTCCTCATTTTTATATGAGGTTGAGGGAGTACTTCATTTTACCACGCGAGGTCCTCAAGAGGTACCCCTCATTTGAGGCGAGGAGTCGTACGTCGATGTATTCACCTCACGAGCCGAACTCATTCTATAAATTCTGTACAATTAAAGTCGGTTCATTCACTCACTAAGCTCACTCAATACTCACTCGCGAGTACTCGCGTCAATAATGTCAATGTCAATTTTTAAGTGAGGACGCGTGAACGAGTGAGTTGGTTCAATGTTGAAATTCGAGTAACTCTTTCAATTTGCGATCACGAGTACCTCAAACGAGGCACCTCATGAGTGAGGGACACATCTCTAATAGAAACGTAGGGAAACATCCGATAGTGTCTTTGTGACCCTCACGAAGCCCGAGGGTGCGCGTGACCTATCATTCTTCAAGCCACTATCAGCTCGCAAGGTGAGCGAGCACACTCAAAACCCTCACGAAGCCCGAGGGTTTAACAATTTATTTATTTAAGCTTCTTGGAGATATAACCTGGTTGACAATTTCAAATGTTCACTGATATAGTGATGTAATTGTGGGGTATCGGCATTGATATATATCAATGGGTATCGGTATCGGTATCGGTAAAATGATGAATAGCTCGTTTTATTCAGGGATATCAGCATGACTTGTGTTTTTAGAGTACTGATAGGGGGCCAAACAATACATTACAGATACGATAAAAGATTATTGTATCACATTAGACTTGGACGTTTACACGACTCGATTCGATTTCCCAAGCTTAAAACTAAAAACGACCGTATAAATAAGGGGGCAGGGGGGAGGAATCATAGGAGATTAAAAAAATTAACCGAACCGCGGCCACAAGAAATAAAATTATAAGGACGGCAGCTTTGACCTAATAAAAATAGGCCAGCCAGGTCACGCGGAGAGTCGAACAACTGCTTGGCGATGTCCCGAAAAACTCGATACCTCCGCATTGCCTCAACTCCAAATTGCTCAAACAGAAACAATTAAATAGGTATCAATCCGACTTAAGGCTTGCTCATTATAACAGCACCGTTCCAGCGCAGTAACGGCCCCGCACTGACTCGAAAAATATCCATCTACTTGTCGCCAACGCGCCGTCAGCAAGACGACCGCTCGCAACTCGCTGCTGGCACGCCACCGGTGAGGTGACAGCTTGTTGTTCATGCGCATAATGCGTATGTGGATTATGAGTTATGAACTGATGACCTTTAGGTCATAGCATGACCGCACCGCTCCAGCGCAGTAAAGGCCCGGCACCGCCTCGAAAAATATCCGCCCGTTTATCGCCGACAGTTAGTTGAACCGTGTAAACCCGACATAATCGAATATGACAAATTATTTACAGTGGTTCATATCTATTAAGGTAAGTCATCTTGCTCATGATACTTAAATTTATCGTGTCTTATTGCTAAAGATTGTGATGATAAGTTTATTTTTGAACTTGCTTTTTATCATGACGTGCATCTTTGGTAGAGTTAGTTCCGGCCGTTTTTACTTTAGTATATCTTCTGGCTCACGACAGATAATACATCAGTGTTTTTGTATTCACGCATTCGGCGACACTCTTTTAGAAATCCCTAAATAAATCGTAAGTAGCTGTGGATTTTTTTTTCTTCTATATCTTCAGTTTTATATATTTTTAAATTCATTATTTGCTTCTTCCGTTTTAATTGGGTAACCTTTTCAATTACTTCCGTTTCGTTAGCTTGATTTCTTGGAGATGGCCTTTACTCTTTTGACGTACAGCTCTATTTTTAACCGAATTCCAAAAAGGAGGTTCTATGATTAGGTAACCGTATGTTTTTTTTTTGTGTATAACCCTCCATAATAATTATTTTCGTCAGTTGTGTACATACCAATTTTGAAAATTATTTATTTCCCATAATGAAGTAAGATTAACATAATATTGCTATAAGAGGTGGTGGTAGGCCCCCAGGGGCTTATTTAGTAAAACCGACAGGAGACAGTTCGGTGGCAGGCGACAATCAACTTTACAAGTTGCTTTCCTAAGTTTTTTGCTATATTACACAGCGTTTGACGTGAAAATGCGTCAAAGTTGTCATTGGACAATTATCCTCATAACACTGGAGCGACGGTGTTCAATTTTGACAGCTACTAATCAATTCCTTAGCGACCTCTTAACGCTAAATAGCGATTATGAATAAGAATTTTGCTAATCAATTGATTGAAATTTAAGAGGCGTTTATAAATAAGACTGTTAATATTCCGCTTGTTTATTAAATAGGGCCACTTCTCAAACGTACCTTTTTTATTTGTGTTACGAGTGTCGAGTGTTTAATTGTCAATTATTACTGTTCCAGAGCCATGTCGAAAGTTGTGTTCTACTACTTCAATTTAAAGGCTCTGGGCGAGTCATGTCGTACGCTGATGGCGTATGGTGGTCAGGAGTTTGACGACCGCCGTATACCTTATAATGACTGGGGGAAATTCAAACCAAGTAATTACACTTACATAGACATTCATAAACTCATGCCTTTTTTTCATGGGGTAGGCAGAATCTACAGATGCTGCTAGGATGCTTACATGGTACTCCTTTTACTTCGCTAACATTCAGATACACGCACGCCGCGCCGTTGAACTTTCCACTAAGTAAGTACTCTTGTCATTATCATCTAAGGGGTCATTCCGTTTATCAACTCCAAACAATCCAATCCAAGGCACCAATGAGTGGCTATAGAAATTAGAAATTCTCAGATACAAGAGAGCCCGTTTTGTGCGACTTTCGAAAGGTCTGTTACATATACGGTCGAATTATATTTAAGAGGATTTTATTTTTGGAGTTTTTGCCAGCACTGTTGTGTTTCGGCAGTTAGATAGAAATAAGATAGTCAGTTCCTATGTGGTTGAGGATTCCGGATGAAGCTCTCTTCTACCTTCGGTCTGATCATCACTTACCATCAGGTGAGCCAGACTAGAGATTCCCCATTGTGAATAAAATAAAATAAAAAATATTGCACTACTGGCTTGGGGAACGTTTGCCCAGACTAACTAACCTTAAGTTATCTGTTAAGTTTTTATAACCGCAACCAACTTCTTAAAGGAGATATAATCTTTTTTTTTCGACATACAATAAGCCCTTGAGCTTTAATCAGATTGGTTGTTTCTTCATTTGGCAGTCCGAGATTCTTCACATCCTGTGATGCGTCATTCATATCAGTGTTGGTTGGATTAACGCTATTCGTTTTCTTTTAAGCCTTTGGGTAGAGACCACAGAACAGATAAAAGAGTGTGATAAAGACCCCCAGACTCAAATCAAAAAGTACTCTGTGCTCAAATCTGATGATTTTAGAAGTGTCACAGCGGGCTCAGTTTTATTTTAATGTCATTGTCGTCTTTGCTTATAATTCTTGTAAAACTTCTCTACAACCTCCTTGATAGTTGGGATTTATAGGTATTCTACTGTAATGTTTTTTGTGAACCAATGCTCACCACTCAAAATGTTTTGTGCTTTATTTGAGAGCGCATATGTGCAGTGGAAAATCTTCCTCTGAGGAAAATGTTGCTGTATGAGATAATTTAACTTTCAGATACATTATTTGGTGTCTTGCCAATGATAGAGATCGACGGCAAGCAATACGCACAGAGCCTGGCCATCTCCCGGTACCTCGGCCGCAAGTTCGGCCTGGTCGGAGAGACTCCTGAGGATGCCCTGGAGATCGACCAGAACGTTGGCCTACTCAACGACCTGATTCTGAGTAAGTTATAAAAGTGAAAGTTTCTGATTCTTATTTGAACAACATAGGATCAAACGTCAGACCACTTAATAATGTTTGATATCTTGATGTTTTATTTTTCGTATCTAGGTTCGCGCTATAAAATGCTTAGAATTTCTCCGTTGGCATAATACTTTTTTAATTTTTTAGAGGGTTGTGAAGTACACTACGAGTCTAATGAGGTTCTAAAGGAAACCAAATATGCTGAGTTTTGCAAGAACGTGTACCCAGATTTCCTGGAAAAACTCAACGCTGTTGTTGTTAAGAACAACGGTCACCTTGCCCTCGGAAAGGTACTAGAACATCTATCTATCTATCTATCTATATATATAAAAATCAATTGCTGTTCGTTTGTCTCGCTAAAACTCGAGAACGGCTGGGCCGATTTAGCTGATTTTGGTTTTGAAATGTTTGTCATAGTCCAGGGAAGGTTTAAACGATTAGGGTAGGTAGGGTAGGCAGGGTAGGCAGGGTAGGTAGGGTAGGCAGGGTAGGTAGGGTAGGTAGGGTAGGTAGGGTAGGTAGGGTAGGTAGGGTAGGTAGGGTAGGATAGGTTGGGTTTGTAGGGTAGGGCAGGTAGGGTAGGTAGGATTTGTAGGGTAGGTAGGGTTTAGTGCTACCCATGCGAAGTCGGGGGGGGGGGGGGTAAAGCTAGTTTACGTATAAAATCTACATACTCGTGACGTCATGGCACATTTTACCTCAATGTATCGCCGTAATCTTTAGATTACGTAAAAAAAGAAAAAAATACATGTCCAATATTTTTTTATAATCTCAAACACGGACTAAAAAATTTTTTTTGTCATCATCCCTATTATATACGTACATATTGTAGTTTTAATTCATAATATTGTTTTCGAAAGTGTGATTTTTTGTATGTGATATGATTACGTTGAATTGTCATCTTAAAATAGTGTTACACACATTACCGATTATTATCGATAAAATTATACTCAAGTGTTAGTCGTATATAATTTTTATTGTGGTTTATGAAGAAGTTTTAATAAAACACATATTTCTAAGATTTTTAATCAGATTCGTGCATGTTACTATATTCACTCTCCATCGAACTGTGTTTGCTACTATCATCTCTTAAATTAATAAACACATAATATACAATGTGTCCGGTTGTCGGTTGTATATCAATATTTAAAACAACTTTCACTCTGGTAACAACAATGACGATTAGAAATAAATCGCTGTTTCAAACAAATTGCTATAGGTACTAACACGACCAAATGTATGAAACACGATAAAAATCGTAATGATATTTTTCGAATAGCGGAGCTAATTAGCAACACACGATTTTTTTACTGAATCCGTGATTTTATCGTATTGGCTCAGTGTGAACAACTATGTATACGTATACGAAAAAAATGTCGTTCTAAAATGTCGATGTCCTAAAATAATAGATTCGATAAATTATAGCTGTAGCAGTAGGTACGTCCCTTGACAATAAAGTACGGCAATTGTTACTTCATATGTAGCTGTCAATATTTACGGATCTTCGTAAGCGGTGGGAAACACCCAAAACAAAAGAATATGGTCACAGAATAAGCGAAACAGTTAGACAAATTTTAGCCAATTCTAAATAATAAAAATCTCAAATTAAAGATTGTTTTAAATTTTGTCACTGAAGGGTTTAAATAGGGGATGAAAGTTTATATGGAATTTCGCAATTTTTGTCTTAAATTCACTTACTTGATAAAAAAAGTGGCCAAGTGCGAGTCGGACTCGCCCATGAAGGGTTCTACTATTTCACTTGATTGAATGAAAGGTAAATTGCGGTTTACGATTTATGACGTATTAAAAAAATAAACTACTTACTAGATCTCGTTCAAACCAATTATCGGTGGAAGTTTACATGGTAATATACATAATGTACTTATTTTAGAAGTTACAGGGCACACATTTTACCACTTTGGAAGTGTCTCTCGCGCAAACTATTCAGTTTAGAAAAAAATGATATTGGAAACCTCAATATAATTTTTGAAGACCTATCCATAGATACCCCACACGTATGGGTTTGATGAAAAAAAAAATTGAGTTCAGTTCTAAGTATGGGGAACCCCCAAAATGTAATGTTTTTTTTTCCTATTTTTGTGTGAAAATCTTAATGCGGTTCACAGAATACATCTATTTACCAAGTTTCAACAGTATAGTTCTCATAGTTTCGGAAAAAAGTGGCTGTGACATACGGACGGACAGACAGACATGACGAATCCTAAATCACTGTCAGACAACGTACAACCTAAACTGCTGGGTCTAGAAGCATGCAATTTTGCACAAAAGTTCCTTTTATAACGAACGAAATTACGACTTTGGTATTTTCTATCAAAATTACGTTTTGCGTGACTTTTGAACCATTCCAATACCCAACCCAGTAGAACCATTGCATTTTAAACTTTCACCTTACTACCGCAAAGCCACTGGTTGGTGGCTTGATACACTAACTGAGTCTTACATATTATTCCCGACTACCCCGGCTATCACTAAAATAATCCCGTGTACAGTTTGTACACTGGATTTAACAGTAACAGTCACATAACCATAGATATTTATTTTTATTAAAACCATAGATGGCAGAAGAGGCCTTCATGTTTTTCTTTGTACCTTCTACGAACTATCCCATAACACTATATCAAAATGTAAACATTTTGTTTCTTTAATTAATAAAATGAATTGATCACCGACGTCGTCACGATATCGCCGGTCGGATGATCGGATACGTTTAGTGCCTACCAAACGGTTTTATATTATGTTGTTTTTGTCACCTATATCGTCGCAGACAGCGACCGACGCCGATATCGGCACGATATCTATCGGCGAAGACACAGTGCGGTGAGAGTAGCGGCATTCTTTCACTTGAACACACTTTTTCGCACCGACTTCGAGACGTCGATAACTCGATACTTAGTAGGTAGATACTGTGGTTGTTTGGTGCGTCGCGATGGTCATCGATATTCACCAATATAATATCGGTTTAGAATCAATGTCAGTATAGCTGCCGATATATCGGTATCGGGTTGGTGTCGTTATCTGTTATTAATGTGAAAACGCCCATCAAGTACACAGGACATTTTAAGTAATCGTTTTATTTCACTACACCTTGGGTCCCTTAAAATGGAAAATTGAACCTAAGAAAAACTAGTTCAGTTGATCAACTGCAAATATATTATGCTGTGGCATGGATTTTCCGCGAAATGGTCGGCAGTGCATCGTAAATAAATACATCACTCTGCAATTGGGGGAGGCGGAGGTAGCGTTTGAAAGGCCCACCGGCCCGGAAAACCTAGCCTTAACTCTTAGTTTTTTAAGAAATGCTAAAAAGTAGAATACCGAATAATTAAAATAATGTGTTAAATAAAAAAGTGGCACACTTTTGTTTATGGCTTTTGCACTGCTCCCGCCATACGTCACTCAAAAGCGAAATGTTAAGATGTGATCTTCAGAATCAGTTCACAAATGTACTTACCATCAATTCTGTTTACAGTTGACATGGGGAGACTTTGTCTTCGCTGGTGTGTTTGAGTACCTGAAGCAAATGCTGCGGATACCTGATCTTGAGGAGAAGTACCCTGCCTTCCAGAAAGTCTGTGACACCGTGTACTCTATACCTAAAGTCAAGGCCTTCGATAACGCCACCCCTGAAAGAGAATTCCTATTGTAATGTTCTGATAATTATAAATCCGAGTTTCTAAAACTCAAAAAAAAAGAGGTGTATATTATTAAACGTGTTATTTTTAAGATTAAAATAGAATAGAATAGAATATAAAGAATATTCATACATATATACGTATATATAAAGAATATTCATACATAATAAGGAATATTCTATTCTTTATTATGTACACCATAAACAATACAGATATAAATGTAGACATTTTACACAATGGGCGGTCTTATCGCTAAAAGCGATCTTTTACAGACAACCTTTGGATGGATTAAAGGGAGAAGGAAAGACAATACTGCAGGTAGTCAGTGGTGTACCATTTACATACACAATAAATACATAAAGCATAAACTTAAGCACATAAATATATACATATATATACATAGATATATATAACATAATAAACATGAAACAAGATAAAGGAACTACGTATATATGTAATGATGATGTTTAAGGAGAGAGGAAGTGTTTTTTTAAATACCAAGTGCAATCTATTATTAATTAATAAATTCGAGTTACAATGACAATATTATATAAGTAGGATAGTATACAATCTTAAATATAATATATATCTAACACTAAAATATATAAATTATGTACAAGAATACAGAGGAAATAAAAATAAAAAATAAAATTAAGGAAGAGCTCATTAGGCATCAAAAAATTCATCCTCATCGCTGTCAGTTGGAAAAGTGCCCAAAAGGCTGGCAGCATTGCCACGTTGGATGGCAATGCTGATTCTTTGACCTAAAAATTGGCCAGCCCTCTGGTCACGTGAAGAGTCGACCAACCGCTTGGTAATGTCCCGAAATACTCGATGAGCACTCGGACCCCACCCCACCTCGGGCCCTAGTGTTTCAACCCCAAACGGCTCAAAAATATAGCTACCAATAAGGTTGTTATATTTGCGCCGTTTGAGGTTTTCCGCACCTGCAGCAGCCGCCCCAGCACAGCCCGCCGTGCTAGGAAGATGGGATGGCGCGAGGGTGTCGACGCAGGTTGCATCCCACACCAAAGGCCTACCCAACTTCCAAGGCATTATGGCCATTCCGTCTGGCCTCTTCCCATCGTCGCGTGCCAAGCCATTGGGTTCTAAAACAGCTGGCACCCCGGCGGTGATGAGTGAAGAGCCCGACGGATGATGTCATTAATGCTTGCGTACCGTGCCAAACGACCAGCGCTCTTGCTGCAGGAAAGGCCATGGTGTCCGATACGGTCGACTGCTTCACCGCACTGACAACGATGCGGAGCCCCGCAAGGAGCGCCCAATCGGAAACTTGTAGCGAGCCGGAATGTGGTGTCACCCAGCATAGTGCCTATGTTGGGTGAAGGTAGCGCCTGAAGCCAGAGGCCCGATTCCCATTCTCCCACAGCCAATAGGCGGGCACGCTCAGCAGTGTTGGTGGACTCATTAATGAGGTTATTCCGTACCAACCTGCAGAGAGGCTCATCCCACTGTCTCTGGGAAGACGGGTTCTCGGGCTGCTCCGTGTCCGGACAAGCTACTTTCCAGGTGTTCATCGCATCAGTCAAAAACGGCACTTCAGAGTCAACCTGCGAAGCGGTTAAGATTCTTGTGGTTAACTTTTCGTTGCTGTGGACCGAGGACAGGAACGCCGGTAAGCTCACACTAGAAATTTTGCGGACGCCAAGCCCGCCAAAACGAATGGGTAGCGTGGCTTGCATCCACGCGAGGTCGTCCAATGCCACATTTATGATTGATGTTAGAGTGCTTCGAATGATTTGGTCGATTTTGTCTAAAAGGTGTGGCTTCTTCCATAATGTGGAAGAGCGGAGAGATTACATAAAATTTGTACCGAAACAGCAGTATCTGATAAGGGTGAATACAAAGTGTAAGTTGATTTTAGAAAGTCTATCCGAGATGTCGTTGAAATGCTTAATTTTTTCATCAATGAAAGATGAAAAACTGTCTCCTAAAATTGGGGAACCTAGGAGGTGCAGTGAACTTTTTTCCATAACTTTGATATCTGGGGCTATTGAATTGAATTTCTGGTTAGTCGATTCAAATCTAATCAAATCAAATCAAAACGTTTATTGCAAACCATAATGTACAATTACAGGTGGTAAATAAAAATATAATAGAAACAATTATGGACCTTGTCGGGCACAGCAAATTTTTTAAATAGGTAGAGAGAGGAAGAGCGCTTTATCAATGTTAAATTTATTAAATTAAGAACTATTCATATCCTATTACCTATGTATTTATATTTCCATTCATTCATTTATTCTATTAATATTTTATATGCAGGTCTATCCATTCATTTATTATTTATTTAATTATATTTAATATTGCTTATTTGTTTACTCGCTTAAAATTTGTTTATTATTATTATTAATGTAGTATCATTATTAAGTATTATGGTATCATTTATTTTTATTATTTTACTTATTAAAATATATCTGTTATTCATAATTATGTATTATTATTATTGAATTTATCCGTTAGTAGCAAATTGTTAGTCGCCCTTTAAGTAGTTAGTCGCCTGGAAAATAATTAGCCTTTATAAAATAGTATTCAAGTGGTGAAAGAATTTTTTAAATCGGCCCAGTAGTGTTTTTGAGTTTATTCATTTCACACAAAAATACATTTTTTCTCTTTCTTTTATTAGTATACGTATAGAAGATTTACTTACATAATACTCGTATTGTGCGCGGTGATGTAAGCTTTTGCTGGCGCAACGCGAGATCCCAAAATCGAGATCGAGGCTGCTGTGGGATACCGCATGACAATAAGCTGTTGGTTACATCGTGTCACATACCGATATCGTCTCGTTATCGGCCCGACATCGTCGGACGATATCGTGACGACATCGGGGCGATATGTCGGTGTCATTATCGCCGCAATGTGAAAACGGCCTATACTTTGCATATCGAGTAACACCGCTTACATAATACTTTGTTTATTTTCATAGAGGCTGCTGACATATCGCGATACTGATGCTGTAAGAAAGGCATCGCGATATGCTGACGCTGTCAAAAACGTGTTCCCCGATTTCTTGGAGAGAATCAGCTCTATTATCAATAAGAATAATGGTCACCTCGCCCTCGGAAAGGTACTAGACAAATTACGAAATTATACATGACTTCTTGCAACAACACAACATAGCAATATTTCTGTTACTACTGTCATCTAAGTCAAATCAAATAAGAACTCATATTCAAATTAGGCTTAGAATTAGCACTTTTCGAACGTTAAAATTACATAAGAGATTATAATACCCGCCCTTCACCACTTCCTAGTGGTGAGCTGGGAAAAAGAAGTGGCGCAACAAACTCCCCAGCAGCACAGCTGTCTGTTCAGTGAGAAAAACTTGATTCCGTACAATATTAGGTATTCAACGGCACGTAGTTTGTCCTAATTTCTGGTGGTACCATTGTGAATATCACTGGTTTTAGTGTACATGTGTATATTTTGCCTAATATATAAGATGTTGGCGAAGATGAGTTATGACGCCAACGTGAGAAAACCAATATCTTTAAAAAATCTCTCAGAGAAACTCTGGCACTTGGCACCTCGTTTTGAAAGGACATAATATATTTTCAATATCAGCGGCTTTGCCCCACAGCAGAATACCGTAGGATATAACGCTATGCAAATAACTAAAATGTGTTAACGTCAAGTATTTGGAGAATAATAATTTAAGTGTCAAGCAAATCCAGAGCCATGAAAGGGAAAAAGCGGCTAACCACTCATGATCACTATATGGCGACGGAGGTCAATTCACGATTAATATTAATATTATTAATTTGTAATAATGATTTTGTTTACAGTTGACATGGGGCGACTTCCTCTTAGCGGGTATATTCAACTTCTTGAAAAGGGTTCTAGAGATGCCTGATCTCGAGAAGACGTACCCCGCCTTCCAGAAGGTCATTGACAACGTATACTCTATACCTAAGGTTAAGGCATACAGTGAATCTACAAGCTGACGGAGAACTTTAATACATTTAAAATAATATATTTTCACCACAAGCTGCAGAAACCCTTATTATTAAAATTATCAACTTTAAACTATCATAAATTTGTCATGTATTGTTGTTCTATTCTAGGTTTTATGTAAATAATATTACAATTAGAATTGAAAATTAAATAGGTATATTTTGATTTATTGTTTGGACTAAATAAGAAATTGCATGACTTCTAAAGCCTCGTTTAAGAAAGTGGTTGTATTCATGAAAAATTTAAATGGACCCAGAACACAGTCTTGGAGTACTCCACACAATATATGCCAAGGACACGTCTTAATTTACTTTTTTAAACTTTTGTTTTGAAATATAATAATCGCTTTAATAGCTGTTGAAATTCCGTGACCTTATCGACCTGTAGCGGCATCTACATCGCCACATGTAAACTACGCATCACACTGACGTCACGCAAGCAGAGCACCGCGTGATTAGCATATATACAAGGTCCCGACATCAATCATCGGACATCGGTTGTCGAAGGACATAAGAACGAAAGGGAGGATGAGTGAACTACACCCTGTTCCTCATACCTCTATAGACCCTTGATCAATCAATGATCATGTGAGACAAGATCAAAATCTTGGGTCAAATACAGGTACAGGTACAGCAGATTAAAAAAAACTAAAAAGATTTTATTTGAGATTTTCACTGCATGACTGAAGGTCAGGAGCTCAGGAGCCTCAGGCAATGACGGAGATTTTGAAACACCAATTTCAGGGCCCTATAATCTCTCGTTTTGGCAATTTATTATCGAACTAGAATAATAATAGTGAATTGCAATTGTAACATTGAATTTGATGTTGTAACCGTGTTAGGTGTAAAAAAGGCATTTGGAAAGTTTCCAAATACTTTTTGTTTTTTTTTTAAGTTTCCAAATACTTTTCGATGTAAAAAAGGTTCAGAATAAACGCTTAAGAGCCTATAATACCTCAAATTGCTTAGCATGATCCTCCGTTATGCCGAAGATACTGGAGCATTAATTTTGAAATAAATATATGGTAAAGTTGAGGATTAATGCTAAGTACTATGTTTGACGAAAACATGATTCCATAAAGTTTTCTTGATAGAAAAAAATCACAAAGTTACCTCCAAACTGAACAATAAACCGCTGGTATTAAAAAAATACTTCAAATTAGATCATGAAACTTTACATACTAACTAAACTAACTATAAAGCAGCGACTATGTTTCTTATATTTTTTAAATTACCATTATTTTCACCGTAAAAAGAAATTACCTAAAATATCGGCGACTTGAAGCTTCCGCCCTGCCGCCCAAGCCCAATACCTCGTTCAGTCTCGCTTCGGCTTTCAAACGGGAGATTTGTGTCGCTTGCGGTCAGCACACACAATTACGCAACAGGACGACGTAAAATTTAAATATTCAATTACTTAGGTTTATAGTGACAGGCGCAATGGGAAATAAGCGTAATAAAAATAAGAAACGACTGGGTTGGCGTAAAGAAACAGGCAAACATATGATTGACGTAAAGAAGTAAGTAACTACCGACCTATCTACTTACAGTATTAGTGATTACAAACATGTAGATAGTATGCGACGCGTTTGGTGCAGTAGCAAGCGATTGGATTAAGATTTGTTTGTAAACGCACCGTCCACGATTCAGGAGAAATCCCGGTGTGGGGCAACTTTTATAAAAAAGTTTTTTTTTTTTTTTGTAATGTATTTTTATGGTCTACAATAAATATATAAATAAATATAAATACATACATAAGATACAGAGCTATCTAAATAGGTTTGTTTTTGTTATGACTAAAATCAACAATAAGTAGGTATCTATGTACTTAGTAATTGTTTTTTATTTTTATAACGTTGCCCCACTCCAGGATTTCTCCTGAATCGGGGGCGGTGCGATTACAACCATAAATCTTCACATTTGCAAACGCCCAGACCCCGGCACAACTATCTGTAGGCCATACAAAATTTGTTCCGTACCGGAATCGAACCCGCGAAACGTAAAGCAGCAGCCAAGCGCTAAGATAGTAATAAAAAAATATAAGTAAATTATATAAGTGTGTTATATTTTTTACTTAGATAAGTAGGTACAAGAAACAAGCCTGTAATTTGCTTATCCGACTGTAGTACTACCTTTTTTTTTTTTTTTTTTTTTTTTGGATGGGAAATCATCAAATGACTTCTCCCGCTCTGGGCAGAGCGAGAGGGTGTGTCAGACTTTTACTGACTAAAACCCACCCGTGTTCCTTCCGTTGCCTGTGTGCCGGGGCCGCGATATCCCTTTCAGACAAACCCGCAACCCCAGCAGGCATTGGTCTTTCGACCCCGTCGGTTGGTGCTGACATCTCTTTGAGGCGCGCGTGGAACACAACGCGCCGTCGACACGGGCCTGGTCCTGATCGGACGGCGAGCTGCCCATTGCTCACCGTCCGCAGGCCCGCGCCTACGGTGGCCGGAAGTCGGCTCTTGACTCCCGACGCCCGGGGCGTCTCCTGCGGCGGCTAGGGCCGCGAGGGCGTGCAGCTTGCATCTCCCTCGCGCGCTCCGCCTCCTCCTTCGCGAGCATAACTGCTTCGCAGAAGGAGGTGACGGCCTCCCATGCACTCTCGCTCCGAACCATGGCCTGAACCAGGGCCGGACGCGAGAGATCGCCGCCGCCGATCGCCTCCGTGAGGACACGGCGGTGCTCCGCCCAAGCCGGGCAGACCTCCACCGTATGCTCCACCGTGTCCTCCGGGCGATCCACACAGTGGTGACACCCGGGCGTTTCCTCCCGCCTTACGCGGAACAGGAACCTCCCGAAACAACCGTGTCCGGTGAGGACCTGCGTCAGGCGGAAGGTGAGGACGCCATGGCGCCTCTCAAGCCACTCCTCAAAGAGGGGACTTATCGCCGCAATTGTGGCGTGCCCAGCGCTGGGTGGCGACAATCGCACACTCCATGCCGCCATGAGATCCCGCCGGAGCTCTGTCCGCTGTGCCGTGATCTCTCGCGGCAGCGGAGTTACACCCCGGCGTTTCGCCTCCTCGCGCAACTCCCACATCTTCGCGAGGACTTTCGCCTCCAGATCCCATGGCGGTAGTCCGGCAAGGAGGCTCGCCGCCTCACGGGAGACCGTGCGGTATCCCCGGACCAGCCTGATGGCCATGACCCTTTGGGACGCGTTCAACCGCTGGGCCGGTCGCAGCCGCAGTGAACGCGCCCACACCGGTGCCCCGTAAAGGGCCATGGACCGCACGTAAAGCCTCCGGCAGGAGGCGTTTGGACCCCCTAGGTTGGGCAGAAGCCGCTTCAAAGCAGCCCCAGCCCTATCCAGTTTGGGAGCCAAACGTCGGAAGTGCTCCACGAAGTTCCACCGGCTGTCGAGGACGAGTCCTAGGTACTTCATCGTCGACTCGACGCCGATGTGAACCCCTCCCGCCGTTATCTGGGAACCCGACAGTGGCGTGTTCCGAGGACCATAGAAACACATGGCCTCGGACTTGTGCAAGGCCACCTCGAGTCCCAGTTGCCGGATCCTATCGACGATTGTCGCAACCCAACGTGTCGCTAGTTCGGCCGCCGCCTCATGCGACCTCCCCTGCACCAGGACCAGCGTGTCGTCAGCGTAGCAGACCACGCTGACGCCGCTAGGGAGGTCGGCGCGCAGCACCCAGTCGTAGCCGATGTCCCACAGATGCGGCCCCAGGACCGATCCCTGCGGGACACCGCACGACATCTCTCGCCGGTTCCACTCTCCGTGGTGACCGGGGTAGATGACGGCCCTATCCGTCAAATAGGCCTCGACCACTCGACAGAGGTAGGTCGGCATCCGGTGATATCGGAGTGCCTCCCTAATGCAACTCCAGGGCAGGGTGTTGAAGGCATTGGCGATGTCGAGAGACACCGCCAAGACGACCCCACCCCGGAAAACAGCATCCCCCGTCGTGAGGGCTCGAACGCGCATGATGGCATCCACCGTAGAGCGCCCCTTGCGGAAACCAAACTGGCTGTCCGCCAAATCCGGCCCCACTCGCTCCAGCCGCCCGACAAGGCGGTCTGCAATTACTCTTTCAAAGAGCTTGCCCACCTCGTCGAGCAGCACGATGGGCCGGTAAGCGGACGGAGAGTCCGCCGGGCGCCCCGGCTTCTTAATGAGGACCAGTTTCCCTGTCTTCCAACGAAGTGGGAACTGGCCTCTCTCCAAGCATGCGCTTAGGAGCCCCCTAAGTCGAGGCCCGAGAGCCTCTAAGGCCAGAACCCAGGCTTTTCCAGGTAAGCCGTCGGGTCCTGGGGCGGTATTTTTGGCACTCAGCCTACGTACCGCCACTCTCAAATCTACCTCGGTCACCTCCGGAGATTCATCGTCGTCGTCAATGGTGTGGTCCGCATCGGGTACCGCAGGAGGCGGAGCAATGGGCGGGGGAGTGTGTTCCCCTCGCGAAGGGAACAGAGCGCTCACCACGTCCTCTACGAGCTGGGGCCGGAGACTCTGCGTCAGCGGGGGAGCCCATGGGCGGAGTTTATCTCGCACCCATTTGTATGGGCGTCCCCACGGATCTCTGTTCAGAGTCTCCAGCGACTCCTCGCGGGCCACTCCTCTGGCCCGCCCGATCTCCGCTCGGAGGGCGGTCTTCGCCGCTCTGTACCCTTCGTACAGCTCCGCCTCAATGGCTTCCGTATCCGGAGGGCGGATACGGAGCCTGCGGTGCCTGGAGTACCGGTGGCGCGCATCAACGCACGCCGCGCGTAGAGCGGTCAGCTCACGCGACCACCAGTACACCTGGCGCCGAGCACTTCCGGGCTGGACCCGGGGCATTGCCACGTCACATATTACGGACATGGCCTCCCGGAACCACTCCGCCTCGTCATTGATGTCGGCAGGCCTGTCCGGTGATGACACCCAGGCCTGCACGATCGAGGCCTCCAGGAGGAGCTCCCGGTCCAGCTGCTTCAGCGCCCACCGCGGACCACTCAGGGTCTGTCGGACCGGCGCGCCTGACGTCTGGGCGGAGACCTCAAACCGAATGTACCGGTGATCGGAATAGGTCTCCACCCCCTCCATGACGCGCCAGTCGATGACACGCGGCGACAGAGCGGGGCTGGCGAACGAGATGTCCACCACTGATTCACCCCGCATCCGCACACACGTGGGGACAGAACCCCGGTTTAGGACGACCAGGCCCGTCTCCAGAGCCCAGTCCTCCACCATCCTGCCCCGTGTGTCCGTATACCGGGAACCCCAAGCCACGTTTTTGGCATTGAAGTCCCCGAGGACGATCACGGGCAGGGGATGGTACCCGACGACGACGACTCTCAACTCCCCAAGGGAGTTGTGGAACTCGGCGAGAGTTCGGTTCGGGGAGAAGTACGCTCCTACCACGACAATCTCCCCGAACCGTGCTGCCACGCAACCCGGTCCCCTCTTGACGGCCTCGAGGGACGTGGTACCGGCGGCGGCCGACGAAATTATGGTCACTGAGCCGCTCAGGTCCTCCACCCAGTCATCCCTGGGCGGGACAAAGTACGGCTCAGCGACCACGGCGATGTTAATCGACCACTGCGCCATGCTCTGGAGCAACAGATCCTGAGCGGTGGCGCAGTGGTTGATGTTCGCCTGAAGGAGGCGTAATGGGGCCATCAATGGCAATCCATTTCAGCCTCCTCCCGGGCCCCCTGTGATGGCCCTGCCGCGGTGCTAGCGGCGACGACGGCGCCAGTAGAGGCGGCAACGGCAGCGGCAACGGTGGCGGCTGCGGCGGTGACGGTGGTGGCGGAAGGCTTGCCCCTGCCCCTGGATTTGGCAGGTGGAGCGCAGGCCTTGCTCCCGGCCCGGTGATCGGCCGGCTTGCCAGCCGCCGCACACGCATAACAGTGCGGCGTGGCATTGCACGAGCCGGCCTTGTGACCGGGCCGACCACAGCGGAAGCATTCCTCGCTGCGGTCCACCTCCGAGGTGCACTGCGCTCCTACGTGGTGCCCCACCCGGCAGCGGAAGCACCTCAGTGGTCTGGGTTCCAGCAGTTTCACCTGCGCGGATACCCAGCCCACCCGGAGCCTTTGGCCCTCCCCGGCTATCTTTTGGGACGCCGACATGGGGCAGCTCACCGTTATGGTTTGCATGCCCGTGTTGTCAGGACGGATAGTGCCTGCCCTCACCTGCTCGGCAGAGCACTCTCCGGTCCTAGCCACGGCGGCCACAACATCTTCCGCCGTCACGCAGTCGTCCAGGCCCAGGATGCGCATGTCAGCGCACTTGGTGGGCCTGGAGACTCGGGCCTCCTCCGCATTGAAGGACGCCCTGAGCCTTTCGGCCAGGGCGTCCGCGGTCGGGCCGCTGGCCGCACCGGGGATCTCCAGCATCCGAGCCCCCGTCGCAGTGACCTTCATCCGGAAGCCATCGGCGACGCCGATCTCCTCCAGGTTCACTGCCGCCCACGCCTTAGCGAGCACCTGACGGTAGGTCACGCCCTTCTTCTCCGCTTCCGGCTGTAGTGTGATTACTACAGCTGCGGACTTCGGGGCGCGGAGCCTAGCCGCGGCGCTTCGCTTTTTGCGCTGCTGCTGCCTCTCCTTCCGATTGGCCGCCCTTTTGGCTTTTCCCGCCTGCCTTTTCTCCCCGGCTACTTGCCATTCGGCGTCGGCCAGAGAGGAATTAAGAGGCGGGGCCGGGGGCGACCGTCCTGCCGCCACAGCTGGGGTCCCCTTTCGCGCAGCCGTCCCGCCCTTTGTGGGCTTGGACGGCGCAACTTTCGCCGGAGGCGCCGGCTTGGCCGCGGACTTGGCCGCTGGCTTAGCCGCGGGCTTGGCCGCTGGCTTGGCCGCGGACTTGGCCGCAAGCTTGGCCGCAGGCGTGGCCGGAGTAGCCACGGTGGCGGCAAAAGTTGCCGGCCTGCTCGCCGCTAGCGGAGGGCGCAGGACAATGCCCTCCATCACGGAAAACCGGCTGCTGAGTGCGGCCAGCTCCTGCCGCACCAGGGTCAAAACCCGGTCCTCCGCCTGCGACTGCATCGCTCCCCCCTGGGGCACCTCCCGGGGGCCAGCTCCTCGAAGCCGGGCCAGGTCCGCTCGGAGCTCCTCGTTCTCCTTTCGGAGAAGCTCGATAGTGGCCGTCAAGCGGCCGACCACCGCCCGCATCTCGGACAGTGCGTCCGATGGAGGCCCGACCTGAAGGGCCTTCGCTGCCGCCATTATGGAGGCCGTGGCAGCGGGCATGGCCTTGTCTTTAGAGGACTGAATCCTCTTCAAGCCCACAGCCCGGATGGCTGTTGCCACGACCTCCTCGAAGCTGCTGGCCGCCTCCTTCAGCTCGGAGCTGCCAGCGGCGTCCGGCTCACCGCCCGAGGACTCAGAGCCTCTGTTCGGCTCGCTGTCCTCCGGGGTAGTGAGCCTTCTGGCCACACCCCGTTCCCGAGGCCCGCCCCGCTTTATTAGTTGAGAATATTCCGGTAAATTCGTGAGTACCTATCTTCTAAGTACCTACCTAAACATGTAACTGATCAGATAATGGTACACACGGCTACATAATCAAGCTATACATTTCCAATATAAGCTGATCTCACATTGTATAGGCTTTCGGTACAATGAGAGGTCAGCTTATACTGGAATATTACAGCTTGATATGGACCCGGGCGTACTTACACCAAATTTGTGTTTCCATAACAAACGTAGGTAGGTAAATTATTCATTGTTATTCATTCTGCTATTTTTAGGGTAAATGTCTAGTAGGTAAGTTGCTTTTATGCATGACGCCCCGGCTTCGCACGGGTAGCACTAATTAGGTACTTACCTACCTTACTAACCTGTCCTACCTACCTACCTTACCCACCTACCCTACCCTACCTACCTTACCCACCTACCCTACCCTACCTACCTACCTATCTACCCTACCTATCTACCTACTTCCATACCTACCTACACCTACCTACATACATACCTACCTACCTTAACTACACCTACTTATCCTACAAACCTTGTCCTGAGAATAACGAACACAGCAAAATAAGAATTATCCAAATCGGCGGTCCAATCGTTCTCGAGTTTTAGCGAGACTAACGAACAGCAATTCATTTTTATATACCTGTATATATTTCATCTTCTTTTGTCTATTTTTAGGGTTCCATATCCAAATGATAAATAAAAATAAGTAAGTTCTAGTTCTAATTCGTGTAGTATTATTAGTTATTGTATTTCGTACCTAGTGTTAATAGTTTGTAAATAATTTATTACTACCACCAGTTCTAGGTAGGTATTATTAACATGCCACGTGTGGTTGTTACAGGACTCAAGTACCTTCGACAGATACAGAAATAAGTTCGGACGAAACAAATCTTCATATATTACAAAATATGGAATTGTAAGTATTATACGTGTTTGATGTAGTTTGTGGTACTACCGCTTGGTACTAACGTGTAACGGTACCTACTATTACGAAATTGACTAGTTCACGATGAAACTTTTCATAATGTTGGACTTTTTAGGGTTCCGTATTATTTATTCATGTTGACAAAATTACACTTTCAGGTGTACTTTTATCTGCTGGGGTTGCGGGTTTGTCCGAAAGGGATATCGCGGCCCTGGCACACGGGCAACGGATGGAACACGGGTGAGTTTTAGTCAGTAAAAATCTGACACGCCCTCTCGCTCCGCCCACAGCGGGAGAAGTCATTTGACGATTTCCCATACTAAAAAAAAAAGAAAAGGTGTACTTTTATAATGAATGTTGCATTTTCTTGTAGATCACAAGTATCACCTGAGGACATGAGCTTTTCACTAAATACACATAGTAACGAAAGAATATTGGATGCGTAAGCTTTTATAATAATACTTTTTGCTTTTATTAGTAATTATAATTTCTTACTTCATAAACCAAAATTACCTTTTTTTTCAGATGTTCACACAAACCTCTTGATGATGAATGTGATAATGATACTAATGGGTAATTGCTATATTTTTATATGAAAAGGTTGTAGTTTATGCAGTTTTTCAATAATTCATCAAATATTTTTATTCTGGTCATTTCAGGTACGAAGTGAGTTATGATAATCCTGTAGAAGGGAAACGCTGTTTTTGTGTACAAGGACGAAGAATAATTGACATTGAATATTTTTATAGAAGACTTCAAGAAATATGCAATCATAATATGGCATTCGGATGTACATTGAGCAACGTTCACATTGTATCAGAAAAAAGAAAAGGTCTACTTTCCAAATACAAATTACTCTGCAATATGTGTAACTTGACATTTTATCTTGATTCTGAGCTTAAATCGAACCTAGACTTAAACAAAGCTGCAACATCTGGTATTATATCTTCTGGAATTGGCTATTCCCAATTTAACGAATTATGTGCATCAATGGATTGTCCGTCTTTCTCTCAAAAGCACTACCTTAAAGTTCAAAATGAGACTTATGATGACTGGCGAAAAACAGCTATAATTGCGATGGAGGCAGCTGCAGCACGGGAACGAAATGCAGCTATTGCAGAAGGGCAAGTAAAAAACGGCATCGCTTGCATAGATGTCATTGCAGATGGTGTCTGGAGTAAACGTTCCTTCAACACAAATTTTTCAGCACTGTCTGGAGCTGCCGCTATAATTGGAAAAAGGTTCGGCGAGGTATTATTTATCGGGGTGAAGAACAAATATTGCTGTATATGTGCGCGAGCTGAAAGTAAAGGTATCAGTCCAGGCGACCATGTATGCTATAAAAATTATAGCGGTTCTTCTACGGGTATGGAGTCTGAAATATTGTTAGAAGGGTTTAAACAGTTCATTCGCATGCATAACCTTATGTATGAACGTGTGGTGGCTGACGATGACTCAAGCACATATGAAAAAAATTTGGAAGGTCGTCCATATCCCAATTGCACCGTCGAAAAAGTAGAATGCAAAAATCACATTTTCAGAAACATGTGCAAAAAGCTAAAGAACATAACTACAGAAACTAAATATCCTTCCAATTTAAGAAAAAAAAAATACTACTCAAAGAATCCTAGCTATCCGTAAAGTCATTTGCTCATCCATAACTGAACACATTTCTAAAGACGCAAACTTCGACACTAAAGTTAATAGCCTTTTCACAGATATCATGAATTCTTACAATCATGCATTCGGAAACCACGGAAACTGCCAACCATATTATTGTACTAGCCAGAACAACAGTGAAGATCTTACTTTAACTTTGAAGACGTGTGCTATATGGTACAGAATTAAGTTCATAGTAAACATTGTAGCAGCTAAAGCTCGAAGCTTGATACACAATACTGATAGCAATAAAGTAGAATCTTTTAACAGCATTATTGCCAAATTTGTTGGTGGGAAACGCATAAACTTTTCCTTACGTCGGGGCTATGATTCAAGATGCAACGCTGCTGTGGTATCATTTAATACAAAGCGCCCACTTACCACGTCACATAGAGCAATTTTGGGGAAAAGTCCCACGTCACTAGTGAAGAAATTGGAGGAGAAGAGATTTAAACAACGAGAGAGTGGATTTAAATACTCAAGGAAATGTAGGAAACTGTTTCTGAAAACCAAAGAAAACGATAAAGATTATGGTGAAAATTGCCAAAAGCCAGATATGACAACTTTGGAGTACAATCGGTTCAAAGACAACTTTTTGAAAAATTTACCATGTTCAGAAGAAGACAGAAGACTAGTATAAAAATCAACTATTCTGCAAAGAGATTCGAGCGAGTGGCTAGAACTTAGAAGGAAACTTTTAACCGCGTCTAATTTCGCCAAAGTAGTGAATAGGCGTCAAAGTACGAGTGTGAGAAATTTGGTAAAGAATCTTATATATCCAAAGAATCTAAGCCATGTGCCATCTTTGAAACATGGTATAGAACATGAAGCAACAGCTATAGAACAGATAGCATCACAACTAAACATTAAAATAGAGCCTTGTGGTCTCTTCATCGATAAAAAGTTGCCTTTTCTAGGTGCAACTCCAGACGGAATAGTGGGAGAAGACACAATCATTGAAATCAAGTGTCCAATTACCGTATTTAAAACATCTTTGGATGAAGCTATAGATAAGAAAAAAGTGAATTTTTGGAAACAAACTAAAAACGGACTTGTCATAAATAAAAAACATCCTTGGTACATACAAGTGCAGGGACAATTACATATCACTGGTAGGCGACAGTGTATTTTCGGAGTATGGTCTGGATGCGACAAAGAGATCAAAGTTGAAATAATAGAGAGAGATGACGAATATTGGGAACAAATGGAACCTAAATTAGATTTTTTTTATGTAACATGCATGTTGCCTGAGCTCTGTGATTCCAGACATGTTCGAAATATGCCAATTAGAGATTTAAGCGAATTGAGATAAATGTTGTATAATTTTGACGATGTTTAATTATTTTCTAAAAACTTATGGTATACTAGCTGCCCACCCCGGCTTCGCACGGGTACCACTAAATACTTATCTACGGCGAACCTACCATCTACCTACCCTACTACCTACCTACCTACCTACCTACCCGACCTATGTACATACCTACCCTACTTACACGTACCTACATACCTACCTACCTACCTAACTAACTTACCTACCTACCCTACCCTACCTACATACCTACTTACCTACCCTACCCTACCTACCTACCTACCTACCCTACCCTACCCTACTACCCTACTTACCTACCTACCTACCTACATGAAACCTTGTCCTGAGAATAACGAACACAACAAAAAAGAATTATCCAATTTGGTGCAGTCGTGCTGAAGTTATGGCGTGACCAAGGGAAATAGGGATTCATTTTGATTATTGTTCATGTGTTGACAGTTTCATTCGCTGTCACCATAATATTGCATTGTCATTATTTTGATTGTGACAAGTATGTAAAATTGATAATTATTTATACATGTACATATGTATGCATATTATGTTAATAATACAAGGCGAAAACTATATTAAAAGATTGTAAAATGGTAAAGCGTAAACTTACTACTACCAAACCAATGTACAAGAACCCTCAGTGCAATGGTGACTTGCACTTGACTAGTTTTTTGGAGCAGTAGAATTTTATGCACTGGTTCAGAATCTGTTTTGTAAAATTTCTAACATATAGGTATGTATATGTAGGTACTTGCATAGACATAGACCTACTCCCTACATAATTACATATGCAAACGGCTGTCACATTACCTACATACATACATGACGAAAACTATAAAACGCAAACTTACTACTAAACCAATGTGCGGATCCCTCAGTGCAAAGTTGGCTCGAACTTGACTAGTAGCTTATAGCAGTAGGTAAAATAGTGCGCACGGCTACACATCAATCTGTAACGTTCGAGTATAGGCTGATCTCGCATTGTATAGGCTTTCTGTACAATGAGAGGTCAGCTTATACTGGAAAATAAAGCTTGACGAGTAGCCGTTACTAAGAACATTCGAGCAGGCATGCTGGAAGAGATTTTCTTTAGAAATAAATATTGCCTTTCTTTGTACGGTTTTTTTCTGTTCCTTTCTTGTCTGTTTATATGTATGTGCGTATATGTTAAATAAAATAAATAAATAAACATTGAAAATTTGCGATATGAAATTTCATGTTCATTGATTGATAATTTTATTACTTAGTACCTACTCGTCCGACAATAGTGTAGTAGGTTAGGTAAGTAGGTACTCCAACAAAATCGCTTCGACCTCGTGTGACCGCGTGACCGCGAGCAGTAGTGTGCGAGCGAAATAAATAGTGAGGTGGCGCGGGGAAGTGGGGTGTACGATGGTATTACTAGGTATTGTGACTATGAGTAGTAGTTAGTAGTGAGGTATCTACAAAGATTTTATAATTACTTACATAATATGGTGCAATGTTGTTCGATCGGTAGGTAGTTTGGGATTACGTTTATCATGCAAGGTCACATGATAAGTTTTTTTTTTATCATACTCGTGTCTCGGTTACTGTAAAGGTGTGTCCAAACATTGAGCGGCAAGAGCGCGGCAGCAACATGCGGCGTTTGCAGGACACATTTCTGCAGCGCTCTAGTTAGGACTAAACCGACGAATGTCGGCGCGGCAATCGTCCAATCTTGCCGCTTAATGTTGGACACACCTTTAAACTAAAACAAAAATCACAGAATTAAAAGAATCACGAAAAAAGACGTAGAAGAATTAAGTTTGAGAATGTATGAAAATAAAATATTCACAAACTACTAGTAGCTTTGCATCCAGAAAAGTTAAATTTAGCCATTTTTTTTCACCACAATTAGTTTTTTTGTAGACAGATAAGTCTGTCTCCCTTTTTCTCCTTCTAGAATCAGCTTGTACATAAAAATTAAAATAAATATTACATATTTTTAATAAGTACGTGCCTGTTGTGTGTCGTTTACTCAATGAAGATTAAAAATTTATCATTTCCTGAATCTTATCACACTAGGTAGGTACGTGGTTTGTTTTGATTATGGAGATAGTATTTCTACCGGCCGGCGCGCCCGCGAACTCGTCTGTATCTAGTGTGATAGCTCTCGTAATAAATCGTAAGTACTGGCAATTTTTTTTTTAAGTTTTAGCTTTAAGTAATAATTTTCTTAGTCTTTACCTGGACATGTCCTATGTTCCATTAAAACTTTCCGAGACACTAAACGCCCACAGACGTAATGACAATAAAACTTCTAATGTGTCTCGATCTCTGTCCTTCAACCGATTAATCTTAGTAATTCACATTTTACTCACCTATGTCATAGTATACACTTTCGACTCCACTCACTTTTCATAGAACTCATACGCCATGCCGCCATAGGTACATATTGGAAGTGAATCCTCCGGGAGGGTTACCGGCATTACGTTTGCGATAAAGGTCATCGCGGACGGTCAACGGCATTAGGTTTAAAACCGTGTTATAAAACACTGTAAAACAAAGTAAAATAGTGTTTTCAGGGGGTCTTGTCGCTATACGTAGTTTCCAACTTGTTACATTTTAAGTGAATATTTGGAACCGTGAACAAAAAAAAAATGCTTGGATCTTAAAACCAACATTTTATTTTCACGGTTTATAATGCTGTATTTGCTAAGAAAAACCTGCATTTAAAATGAGCCCTCTGCGAGGGCTTCCGGCATCCCATGTGCGACTATGTGAACCCTCCCGGCACTGAACGTGTTGAAAAGTAAGTGCCCATGTTTACCAGCAGACTCCTCGATTGGTATTTATTTACTATTCTCTCTTTTTCAGAATCATGGCGAAATATGTGTTCTATTACTTCGATGAAAAGGCTTTGGGTGAATCATGTCGTCTAATGTTGGCATATGGTGGCCAGGAGTTTGAAGATCGTCGCTTTACTGATGAAGAATGGCCGAAAATCAAGCCATGTAAGTACTCTTGTCATATCATTATCTCTGGTTCTAAAGTGGTGGTTCCCAAGTGCAAGAGAGCTGACTCAGTCGCTATCAATTTAACCACCCTGTATATTGCATTAGATCTCCGTATTCCAACTTCCGAATGGTTAATTCTAAAATAGAAATAATAAATCTTTTTTCAGAATCGATAATTCGTAAAATTTATACAATATAAATGTTGATGATGTTATGAATCTTATATAATGTGTAATGTGTAGGTTTAATACATGATGCTAATGTTAGATGCCTGTCCTAGGATCAAGGCCCGAGTTCACCAACTACAACGTAATCATTGGTTACGTAACCGTTCTGTTAGAATTAAACAGTTGTTTAAACAAACCGCGTTTTTTTCGCGTTCACCATTTATTTCTAACCAACGGTTAAATAACCAAGCGTTTTTGAATGAGTGAGTCGAAAATGACCGAATGATCGAATGGTTTATCAATATTTTGTGAATATAGAATGTCAACGTCAATCAATTTTAAGTGTCTAACTCACAGAGGGCATTTTTAAATAGGTTATAGACGTCACTCGAGTCATTATGCGGGATGTAGGTATGGCGTATGGCGCCATCTGGTGCTTTGTGCAAGGTACTTTGGCACTAGACCTTTATAATTTTTTTTTTTTAATGTTGCGCTTAAAAATTGAATAAAACGAAGTAGTTATTACAAAGATCTGTTTTTATTTTTTAAATCTTTTCGTACAGTATCTATGTGCTAATTAAATTTTTAAATTTCATCATTGCGCTGTGTTTTGAATATACGGGGAGTGCGCAAAATTCTTTCTGTACCTTCAAAATCAGAACCTTGCATTTTTTTTGTAACTACATACAAATATTTTTTAGAGGTAGGTTGGGTACAGATGTTGTAATTATTAAAGAACGCTATGTCTAGCCGAAATCGGCGTACAAATATTATTTTGGTACAAACATGCTGATTATAATAAATTATCAAATAATTATCACTCATTATTAAACAATTCTAATTAAAATTTTCGACACAATAAAAACATTCCAATAAAATATAATAATAATAAATTCTAGTATGAATTGTCAAATCAATAAATTATAATAATAAAAAAAGGTTAATGTGTCAGTAAGGTATTTGTTCATCTAAAAAAGTGATGCACAATGCAAAACTTCATATCTGGAAGCATAAACCAATGGTTAAACCGAGTTGGCACCTCGTTTAAGATAACCGTCCGATTACCGTACTTAATCAATTGTTAGTGCTTGGTGAACAGTAAAATATTGTTAAACAGCCGTTTATGGTTAAAACAGATGTTTAAAATTTAAGCATCTGTTGGTGAACTCGGGTCTTAGGCGTGACCTGCAAACCACCCGTTTGTCTCACCTTCATTGAGCTCCATTACCGAAAGCTGCCCAAATCAAGAACAACTACTACTTACCACCATAACGTTATGATCTGTTTAATTGTCAGACACCAAATATGGACAGGTGCCAATGTTGGAGATCGACGGCAAGCAGTACGCACAGAGCAAAGCCATCTCCCGGTACCTCGGCCGCAAGTACGGCTTGGTCGGAGACTCTCCTGAAGAAGACCTAGAGATCGACCAGATCGTTGACTTACTCGTCGACCTCCGAATAAGTTAGTTTAAACTTCTCACCGTTCATAATTTTATGGCAGACTCAGACTGTCGGTGTTAATAGAATCTGAATGAGTTCATCAAACATTGTAGCCCCAATCTGAAGTGTTATCCAACACGAACTAACTATACAGGGCGGCAGGGACATCGACGCGAAAACTGATACCATGGATTCAGTACATGCTTCTGAACCCCCTGCGTATACATTTTGACAGCGTAGGTTCAGCGTTCATTTTTCTATGAAACAGGTGTTTTTCTATTTTTTTGCGAAAAATTTTAGCTCAGTGGGGTTCAGAAGCATGTACTGAATCCATGGTATCAGTTTTCGCGTCGATGTCCCTGCCAGCCTGTATAATATATCCCTTTTGCAATATTTTAAGAGAAGCCGCTTACATTACACTTTGTCTATCTTACAGGAGCTCAAGAGACCAATGAAGAATTCGAGCCTGAGGAGGCTGTAAGGGATAGCAAATATGCTGACTATGCCAAGAACCTGTTCCCAAAATACCTGGAAAACCTTAACGCTGCAGCCGTTAAGAACAACGGCCACCTCGCCCTCGGAAAGGTATACATCTATACAAGTTTTTGCTGTTTAAAAAAGTATATAAAAATAAAGTTTTTCTTTCGTCGAATAAAAGACAATCTAGAGCCATGAAAGAGCAGTAGCGACAAGCCACACCTATCTAAGTGTGATATATTTTTAGATTTTATTTTCTTTTAAATAATAAGGAGCTTGAGGCTTAGCAATAACAGCCGCACGGGTCGATCCATCAGGTTAAGCTACGCTTACCGGTGTTTGTCCGTGGATGGGTGACCAGCTTAACATACTCGGAAAGCACGTTAAGCCGTTGGTCCCGGCTGTCATTCGTGGTTTGACAGTCGTTACGGGTCATCAGAAGCCCGAAAGTCTGACAACCAGTCTTACCAAGGGGTATTGTGTTACCCAGTTACTAGGTTGTGGAGGTCAGATAGGCAGTCGCTCCATGTAAAATACTAGTATTCAGCTGCATCCGGTTAGACTGGAAGCCGACCCCAACAAAGTTGGGAAAAGTCTAGGCAGATTGATTTTCTTTTAAATAATTATTATTTAAAATACTTTTTAATGTATTAGTCTGTAAAAGCCTAACCTCTCACTAGGAGTCGGGTGTTGGTAGCTGCGCCACAGTTTTAACTTTCGCGGCTATAATCGTTTAACATTGTTTTTCTTTGATTGCATTTCTTTTTGTTCCAAATAAACGAACGATTATTGTTATATTGTCGATATCAAAATAATCACCCTCAATATTCACTTAAATTATGTTTTTTTTTTTATTTTGTTTACAGTTGACATGGGGTGATTTTATGCTTGCGGGTACATTCGACTACCTGAGGAATCTTCTGCGGATGCCTGATCTCGAGAAGAAGTACCCTGCTTTCCAGAAAGTCATCGACAACGTGTACTCTATACCTCAGGTCAAGGCCTATGCCGATGCCGCCCCACACACTGACGAATAATACGTATATAGCTTACGGAAATCCGAATAACTCGTAGTATCTTTAACAAACTATTTTTTATTATATGCATACGGCCTACTATAAGTTTATTATTTTAAGAAATTAACAAATGAAATTATATTAAAATCTAAAAAACCCCAAACCCTGTTCATCATCTATCTATAACCTATTCATTAAGACCATTCCAATGAGTATCATCGTGCCCAAACATAATACCTGTGCTGTAAGTTGGTAAGGGAGTTAGGTATCCAGCAAATTCCAGGTCAGCGTCACTTCTTCTAATATCATTGAAATAACAGAATACCAAATTTCAAATCGAGCAGACCTGTGGAAGACGCTCACATCCATTCATTAACTAGAAAAGAGCTGATAATTTCAAACGGCTGATCCAATTTTGATAAAACATGTCTAAGAACCATCGCTAGAAAACCTGCTTTCAAATAAAAAACCACATTCAAATCGGTTTACCCGTTTAAGAGCTACGGTGCCACAAACTTATAACACCCCTCTTTTTGCGTCAGGGGGTTAAAAATACAATTTAAATACAGGCAGTGCTGCCACAAAAAATAAATTAAACAACGTTTAAACACGTGTTTAGTTAAACTATGTCTAAAGGATAAACACTGCTTAAACAAGTGTTTAAAATTCGTTACCACAAATACATGTTTAACGTCTATTTAGCAAAACACTGTTTAAAATGGCATATCCTTGTTTTAACTTGGCAACCGTTTCGTGTGAAACAGATTGCATTTGTTGAGCCTTTCTCTTTCCTATTGAAATTATTTTTTTATTTCTATTGAGTAACTTAATTGGAAAATTGAAAATAAGTACTATTTAATTAAATAAGTCCGCCATTGGTCACCATACGGCTGGTGTAGACATAAATGTTAAAAGTGTTTTGTACATTAACAACGGAAAGGAACGAAACGGAAAATGCAAAAAGGCACACAGCTGTACATTGACAACCGGTAATGACGACAAAAACTAAAGACAATAACGAAAGGGCGCTTACCTGATGGTGGGCCCAGTTTCATAAGGCACAGGCAACTTGAATTGAGGATATAAGCATCTACCGCGAGAATAATGTGGAATATCATTTTTATTAGGTCAACAATTTTATTTCGAAAAGCTTTGTGAACCAATACAGTTTTCTAAAGTTGTATATATTTATTTGGGGTAATATTTACAAGTGGGTCCATAACAACTTATGACTAAATAAAAATAGCAAAATTATATATTATATTCTAACTTAATTAAAACTATTCAAAAACTAAAATACAGCATCGTAAAATTCATCCGCATCGCTGTCGACTGGTAATGTACCCAAGAGACTGGCCGCATTGCCACGTTGTATGGCAATGCTTAGCCTCTGCCCAAAGTAAAAACCAGCTCTTGGGTCACGGGAAGTGTCAAATAGCCGTTTTGAAATTTCATTAAACAGGCCATGAGCACTCGGACCCCACGGCCCGAGGGTTTCAACCCCAAACGGCTCGAAAATATAATTACCTGTAAGGTTATTATACTTACGCCGCTTGAGGTTTTCTGCAGCCGCAGCAGCAGCACCAGCACAGCACGCCGAGCCAGGAAGATGGGATGGCGCAAGAGTGTCGACACAGGTTACATCCCACACTAAAGGCCTACCCACCTTCCATGGAGATAAAGACATACCGTCCGGTCTCTTGCCATCGTCGCGTGCCAAGCCATTGGGTTCTAATATAGCTGGAACGCCGGCGGTGACAAGAGCTCGTCGGATGATGTCGTTAATGTTCGCGTGCCGCGCTAAGCGACCTGCACTAAAGTTTTCTAAAGTTATATTAATTGTAATGTTCGAAATGATTATCTCGCACTCGGTACATTTGATCACGGCAGTTATCCATAAATTCTATGTCGTTCAAATCATAAAATCAGCATAATCGAAGATATCAATTGCAATTTATGTAAAAGCAATATGGCGACTGGCGAGGGTTAAATACGTGTTAAACAGGGGGTCGTTGTTGTTTAAATTTAAACAACGTCTAAAGCATGTCTTATCCTAAACAACGGCTAAATATGGTTTTGTGGTATCACTTTTGCTAAACAAGTGCTAAACACATGTCTAAGGAGCGTCTATGTTTTTTGTGGTAAGACGGTACGGCAGTCGGTTGAACATACGAGAATTGCGGATCCGTGGGGCCGTTTGTAACGTGTTTAGGCCCAATAACAAGACTCAGGCCCCACGGATTTTAATAAATGCTTTAAAAAAAAAAAAAAAAAATCGTCGTTGCCAGTTTTCTTATTTTTAAATAAAATTATTGACGTTTGAAGTTTGACGACGAATTACGAATAAAATAAATCAAAAATCAATCGAACAAAAGTGGACCCAGAACACTGCGTTGCACCAGATACTAAAACCTATACCAGCCTATATTTCGCCAGTTATGTTTAAGTCCCATGTAATAAGGGTTGAGCCTATTGCCATCACCCGGGCACAAATCCAGACTCCGGGCTGTTACTTAGAAATTTCTAATGGATAATCCCAATAACACTTTATCCGACCTGGGAATCCAACCCAGGATCTCATGGTCAGGATTACCGCTTGCGGCCACTAGACCAACGAGGCATACATTATTTAGAAGATGACCAATAATGAATGATGACGTTGTACATGATGATGGTAAATAGAAAGTTAACAGCAGGTTGGGTAGGTCTTAACAAGGTGTACCGATGACCAGCACAGCTATTCCCAACCGCTCGATTCGCTATCGGATTCTAAAGGGGGAACTCCACTGAATGGTAACTTTTATGCTAGTTTGACCGAGACTACCGTTTCGCACCTTAGGTATGTTCGCGGCCCTGCTGGGGTTGCGGGTTTGTCCGGAATGGATATCGCGGCCCCGGCACACAGGCAACGGAAGGAACACGGTTGGGTTTTAGTCAGTAAAAGTCTGACACACCCTCCCGCTCCCCCCAGAGCGGGAGAAGTTATTTGATAATATCTCACACTCAAAAAAAAAAAAAAAGTTTGGTATGTGCGCGGCGAGTCCGGGGGGCAGTGCAGTCGCTAATCGTCAACGCTCACGGCATCTCACCACTCATTCGTCAACAGTGCCCCCCGCCTCGCCGCGCACGTACCTAATTTGTTAATTACGTATTTTCTATAGTTTGTGCGAAACGGTAGTCTCGGTCAAACTATAGAAAATAATTTTTGAGTGTCAATGAAATGACAAAATATCTGTTGTTTCCTCTAAATAACGACCGATTGATAAGAATAATAAAAGTTATAAGTTTTGAATACCTACTGCACTATTAATGAGATTATCTGAATTTGGCAATAGGTTCGCCCCTTATTTCATGGGACTTAAAAAACATGACATGCGAAATGTGGATATGTACTATAATTACACTTCTGCCTAACCTGCCTGATTACGGCCGTGATGTTACGTTAAAAGTATTATTATAACTTCAGAAATATAAAAATACGGCCAAGTGCGTGTTGGACCACGCACAATGAAGGGTTCCGTAGTTGGGATGAATTTATCACAAGAACAAACTTAACATTGTAGTTGAAAACCATGTTCTCCCATACGGAATGTATGGGAGATCATGTTTTTCAAACCGCAAATTTAAGTTGGTTTAATATTAATCGTTAACCTGTACAGCCTACTTAGCTCTGATAGTTTTCCTTTTAATTTCGCTATACTACTGCTGTGAATTTATTCACAAATCCAAGTACTACCATTTAGCTGGCAGGGCGGGGCACTTGACTCTAACAAAAAAAAACAGTTAAAAGCTTAATATTTCGCAAACAGATCCCTGAATACAAAAATGTTTGTTACAAACTCACAGTATTTTGGAACGCCCTTTCTAACGATACCCCACAACATAGGGTAGACGAGAAAAAAAAAACATCCCCACTTTACGTGTACCCTAAAAAATATACATATGCCAAATTACAGCTTTCTAGTACTAACCGTCTCTGAGCTAACCCGCGGACAGACAGACAGACATGGCGAAACTATAAGGGTTCCTTGTTAACTACGGAACCCTAAAAAAGGTAAAGTTACACAATATCGTGCAATACCGATCAAGTGGCGTTCGTTCAGTTAACGTGAGTTGAAGTGTTTTATCATACAATGTCATCGTACGATGATAAGCCAAAATTAAGATTAACTCGTGACTGATTCACTGTTAAAATAAAACAAAAAACCCAACTATTGCAGAAAATAAAAATTGATGATTTTATTAAGAGAAGAAGGATCAAAGTAATTAAGTTTAAAAGTTCGTATGTACATACTAAACAAAATAACAATCCACATATAAAATGGGTTGATAAAAAACAAACTAGAGAATATGCAACTGCAAGAAACTTAAAAAAAGGACTATACTATAAATAACATTTTTTCACGAGCATAACTAAATATAATTTTTTTTCTGATATATTCTCTCAAATCAGGTACCTTGCGTCCAATTCAAAGTTAAACGTTGTCCGGCTTGCTTTAGTAGTTGTTTCCATCCTACTCACACACATTTTTTGTCGTCCTGTTTTTATCTAAATTCGGTTTTTCCTGTATGTTTTTCTTAGCGGGATTTTTTGCCTCTTTTTTAGGGTTCCGTAGTAAACAAGGAACCCTTATAGTTTCGCCATTTCCGTCTGTCTGTCTGTCCGTCTGTCTGTCCGCGGCTTAGCTCAGAGACGGTTAGTACTAGAAAGCTGTAGGGTAAGTCAGGGAGAGTTGCCTATAGTAAAAAAAAAAACATTATTAATTATGTAAGTAAGATACTAAATGAAATACACGTAGTTTATTTGAATCACTTTTTATTTATGCCATTCAGATTAAATTTGGAACTATTGTGTAACATATTTTGATTCAAGAATATTTTATTAAAATAATGTAAAATAGGCATCAAACCCAGGCATGTCGGTGAGTTGTCCATAGATATGAGGGATAAATGCCCACAAATAATTAACACATAATCAGACATTACACATTAGGCATTCCGCTGAATCTTCACTGCAGTCTTCATGAAACCACATTTCGCATTGAACACACCGTAACCAGTCGCAGTCCTTCTTACGTTATAATACTCTTCACACACTACACAAATATCTCCAAGAATTTCGTATTCTATGTCCCTTTCTGGTGAATTATCATGAAGAGATTAATGATCGTCCTCCTCGATGCTCGAATCATCTGAGTTTTCTTTACGATTTTTAGCATCTTTTTCTTTTTTAATCCCCTTTGTATAATTTATATTTGATGGCGGCCTTTTCTTTGGTCCTCTACTAAGGCGGCTTTTCAAATCCTTTATTTTAGTTTTATTTCTAATTTTTTCCAAATATGCTGGTGATGTCAATACCTCTGCGTGCTGTTTTCTTATACTCACAACCTTAACTCCATACGAAGGAACTGGCTAAAATTTATCTAATACCTTTGAAGGAGTTTTTTCGTCATCGTCACCAATTTGTTTCATTATCCTCTCTAATTTCTTAGGAGTAGACTAATTTTCTACATTTTCCTTATTTATCTCGCTAGTCGAGGGAACTGGATTTGAAAAGATGTTGACCCCACTTGTGGAAGGAACTGGGCTTTCAATAGTATTGGCACTGTTGGTTGAGTGAGCCAAGTTTTCTGCAGAAACACTATCAGTTGAGAGGACACTTTCATGGGCAACATAAAAGCGTATTCAGGAATTGCATTTCTGTCGGGTGGAAATACTCCACAAGCGCAAAATCCTGACGCACCATTATTTTGGTTGGCTGATTTGCCCCACACTTTGCCTAATAAATCTCCAAACTGAAGACGCCCTAACTTTCTGCTGGGGTTGTTACGAATCCATGCATTGGTTTCATTGTTAAAATTAGATTTTAGAGATTTAAAAAATGCCCTGTCCAAAGGTTGTAAGTAATGAGTCGTATGACTCGGAAGACAAAGTAGAATGATATCGTTACTCTCACAAAATTCTAGCATCTCTATTGAGTAGCAATGAGAAGTGTGTCCATCCAATAAGAGAATCACTGCTCCAGGAGGTTTCCTAGGATAAAAATGTTCTTTCAACCATTTAAAAAAGAGATCAGAATTGATATAACTTGATTTATCGTTCATATATACTTCACTTCCTGGAGGCATTCCATCAGCAAACTCTTGCTGTTCATTTTTTCCTTTGAAAATTGCAACATGTGGTATAAAATTACCTTCAGCGGAGCAACAACAAATTAAGGAAATATTTTCTCCTTTTTCTGCAGATGTTAATTGTGGAACTGACTTAGATCCTTTCATTGCGAGAACTTGAGACGGTTTATTGTTTAACTGCAAGCCTGTTTCGTCCATATTGAAACCTTTATTTGGATTACTAATAAATTGTGTTCCTGGAATAGTGACTCCAATAAATCAAAAAAGCCTCTGTTGTCATTCCTTTAGCTCTTTGTAGAGACACTCCTTCCGATTTCCTTAATGAAACTTCCGGATTTCCTTTACTCGTTTCCTTGTTCAAATTATGTTTAAGGTTTAAACTTTCAGCAAATTTTTTTTTTTTGCTTATTTAATTATGTATTTGTGGTAGTAATAAATTATTTACAAACTATTAACACTAGGTACGAAATACAATAACTAATAATACTACACGAATAGATACAAAAAACAAAAGGACACTTAGGCGTCGAAGTATTCGTCCGCATTCATTCAAACATTCAGCAAATTTAAAAGCCAACTGGCGTAAATCATTGATAGTATCATATCGAGCGCAGAGGGGGGATTCGTTTGCGAGATATTAAGCTTTTAATTGAAATTTTTTGTTAGAGTCAAGTTGTCCCCCCCCCCTGCCAGCTAAATGGTTGTACTTCGATTTGTGAAAAAATTCACACCAGTAGTATATATACGTATAACGAAATTAAAAGGAAAACTGTCAGAGCTAATTAGGTTGTACAGGTTAACGAGTAATAATCAACCAACTTAAATTTGCGGTTTGAAAAACATGATCTCCCACACATTCCGTATGGGAGAACATGTTTTTCAACTACAATGTTAAGTTTGTTCTTGTGATAAATTCATCCCAACTACGGAACCCTTCATTGTGCGTGGTCCGACACGCACTTGGCCAGTTTTTTTCCTTCTATCTGTTTCATTCAATACATGCCTGTGGTAGGACAGTCAACAAAAAAAAAAAAAAGTTGATCGATTATTAATCTACACTTGATTTCTTATCATAACATGGTTTGCTATGGTTCTGACTAACGTATTTGTACCGGCCAGCAACCGGCACCTCGTCAGTATTTGTGTGATCACTCACTCGGCCGTACATTGTCCGTGGAATCCTATCGTGAGTACCTGCAGATTCTGTGAAACTTTTGTCTATAACTGCGTCGAGCAGTTCAATGAAGTAACTATTAATTATATAGTGTAGATATATAATAGAAAATCTCTTACTTTATGTAATTTCGCCCGTGTTTTCTCTGTATTTCACAATCTAAAAGAATACCTCGTTTACATAGTAATTTGTTGTCTGAGGGCCTAGTGTGAGTTTCTTTTGACCATCTTGATTTTACTCATCAATCGCTTTCGACGCTCTGATTGGCCATTCGCTGGCCTTCACTGGTGAAGGCCCAATCGGAGCCCCGAACACGGTCGATACGTAAAATCGAGATGTTTAAACGAAACTCACAATAGAGCCTCTGATGCTACATATAAAACGCGAATTCTAATTAAGTAATTATCTCGTGCATCTTTTATATATACATATCCATATTATTTAAAGAGTTACCGTGAGAGCTTATATATTATATAATTATTGTCTTACTTCATCTACTACATCTATATAAATAAAACTACCATAATTGTTTATTGTCAACTATTATTCAACTTTGAGTTTTTTTTCACAAATTTATATGATTGCAATTAATGGTCGACGTTACTCTATCTCCAATACCTCCATGATCTAAACTAAAGCTTTAATATCTTTTCTTCAGCTTATTTTTGTGCTTAGTTAATTATATCTCGCAGTAAGTGGCACAGATATTTGCATGTTCAATTCAATTCAATTCATTTATTAATTTTGTGAACATAGGGTAAAAAAATAAATATACAGATGTTTTACAAATAAATGTCGGTCCATACTATGTCCCGCCAGAAGACACACAAATTTTTTTAGGTGTAAAATGTCACATTAACAAATGAAAATAGAAATATAAAATCAAGGTAATTACATGTCACAATTTCATGTCAAACACTAATAGTTAACAATTATAATAAAATTTCAATAAATTAAGACAGCACACAGACAAATAGGTATTCAGTCGCAGTCTCGTATACAATAATAAATTAAATTAAAAAAAAATGTCCCTAAACATTAAGGGAGCAACTTAACAGCAATTTTTTTTCTCTGATAAAAACTCAGTCACACTGTAGTACGTCTTATCCTATAAAAAATTACGTAGTTTACTCTTAAACAGCACTGTTGTCAAACCTTTCCAACCACTTGGTAATTTATTGTAAATTATTGGGGCCATACAGTAGACACTTCTGCGTACCAAAGTAGTTTAAACATTTCTAATATTGTTGCTTTTCCAGAATCATGTCGAAACATGTGTACTACTACTTCAACGTAAAGGCTCTGGGCGAGCCATGCCGTCTACTGTTAGCATACGGTGGCCAGGAGTTTGACGACATCCGCTTGTCTTCCGAAGAATGGCCGATATTCAAGCCAAGTAAGTACTCTAGTTGCAATGACAAAAATCGTCTAAAGTCCAACAGGATAAACACGAACCTGTCGCACGATTAACGTTCAACTATACATATTTATAATAAAATAATAACGAAGAATGTTTGTCTGGATGTACCGGATTAGCGCAAAAACGGCTGAACGGATTTTAATAAAATTTTGCTCACAGATAATTTATAACCCGGATTAAAACAGGGTACTTTTAATCACGGTAGTAGGTACGGACCCGTGGGATATTTTATGACGTTCACGCGGCTGAAGCCGCGGGCAAAGGCTTGTTATAGAGTATTTAGATTGGCGTTATTAGTCGGTAATTATTAGGCCCCCAACTTGGCAAATCTGAACAGTCATGGTAAGTATGCGATATCTATCACTTAAAGAGCCTGAAGTTCCTTGTTTTCATATTTAATATTATATTAGATTACATATCTGTTGCTATACAAGGTAATGTTCAAGGTACCGATCGAATGATAGTCTATAGTAGGTAGGGTTTGGTGGCGTTATCAGTTTTTATGAGTATTGTATAAGTAACTCCCCAAGTAACACATCAAAGCAGTATAACGGTCGACTTACAGCATTTCTGTATCGTTTTCGCATTTTGAGTTAGTTCTATAGTAGCATTACAAACGTTTATACGACTACTGTAATGCTTATTTGGGCACAAATTATACGGCTTTAGATCCTAAATAGGTTCACAATAGTTGTTTACTCGCATTACAGGTGCATTCTATTAGCATTATTACGGTCAATGAAGTTGTCAATCGCATTACAGAAGCATTATACTAGCAATATGATTGATAATGAAGATGTTAATTGCATTACAAAAGCATTAGATTAGCATTAGAATGTAGTAAAAGAATGATTGTAGTTATTTAAGTGTTCACAGTTAGAACTTAAATAAACCCTAAATCATTGCAAAAACATCTCTAATACCACGGTACAAATGTTATAATACAATTAACGTTGTAATTTAACAACTTTGTCTAGCAATATAATATGGACGAAGACGGTCAATATTAAGTGAGTGACACCATATTTATTTGCATATAAACAAAATTATAATACTGGGTAACTTTTTGACTCTTTTGTTATTCATTCCTTCAAATAATAACTCACAATTTAGTTTACTGTAAATATCTATATAAGTTTCATTGAAAATTTTCACGCGCCTTCGATATTTTGTGGTTTTGATATAAAATGTTGTATAAAGATATGTGTGAAATAACCAAAACAATTATATATTCTTAGTATAGAACGAATTTTGCAGAATTAACATACTAGTATTGGTATGGGCAGTATTAAATTAAGTTATATAATTATGATATAGGTCTATTGCTTTTATAAATAGGTCCGAATTATAATAGTTTTGGTTTTAAAATATTTACAAAATGGTGTCGGTCTGTAGCAGCCCGGTGAGCCTTTAAAAAAGCTAATTAATACTGCCAGCATTATATGTAAATACTCACACGTGAACAATTATTAAGCCAGAGGCCGGAGAGAAGACTTTTGATGAACCACTGTAGTACATTTGTCTATAAAGTAGTTCTATATGGGTTTACCGGTATACCAGTAGACTTTATGTAGACTGAAATAGTGTCATTACTTGAACGCAATTTTGGGGATCCTTGAGCAAAACAATAAAACCCATTTCAGAATTTGTACAACTTGAATCCGTTTCATTTTGATATCAAAATGTAAGTTACAATTGGCCTCCTTGACTTGATCGCGAATCCGAATATATTGAAATTAATATTCAAGTCTTATTTCTGCTGTCTGAACAAAATTTATCTTAACAGCTGGTTGCTAAGCCGATTTGGTTTGAGGAGGGCCCCACGACGCGAAAAATGTCGTTAAAATCGAGGGGATAACTAGGATAATCAAATTTTTGTACGTATAATACAATAATTATATTGGTTTCAGAGTTGAGATCCAGACAATCGAAGAAACCCATGTACGGATTATAGTAACGTTACAGCTACTGAAAACTGGTGTTTTCAGTAGCTGTAACGTATTGGTATACACCTCCGGTTCTTACTCTTATTTTAAACCATTTTTTCAACATTTTTTTAAACAAAATGCTGCACTTACTTTTACCTGTATTAAATTATGTAGTATGTTATTACCATATTATAATCGTTATACACACACGTTTAAATTAATAATATATAATATCTAATACGTCCACCATAAAAATTGCTGTTGTTTTGTTGATCATATAATATGTGTTTTTCCCCAATTGGCCGACAAATGGTTTTACGAATTCAGTAAAATGAATGTATATACAGCTTTACGCATTACAATAACTCACATGTATTTGATTAAAGAGCTGTTAGCTGTACAACAAAACTCAGTTGATCTTAAAAAATGCAAGCATTACATTAATTCACGTTTATGCTGTTCAAAAGTACTAGGCTTTTACTTACCACTTAAAAGTGCTATTACAAAACAAAGGGCCCTAAAAACAGCTCAAAGCTGTATAACGGATTTACGGTGCATTATAATGGTACAAGTTTAAGCTATTAAGCAGCATTAGGCGTTATCTTATTACTTAAAAATGCTATTGTAGATCCAAATGCACTAAAATCAGCTGAAAGCTGAACAGCTGAGTTGTGGTTTGCTGCACGAAAACTAAAGACTTTACAAAAGCATTTTGATATGCCTTTATCTAACCGTTATACAGGGTAAAGCATCATAATGGTTTTAAAAAACCAATATAAATCATCAAGCTGCTCGGTGAACTTATATAAGAGTTTATACGGACCTTAAGTTCTACATAACTTTACTATTCGTTTGTTAAAATGCTTCCTGTGTTACTTGGGTCTCATTTTTCTGATTTTCCTCGTTTTATTATAGGAAAAGTTTCGTCTAGAGACCACGCTTCATGGACAGGATCATATTATTTACAAGAGATATGTTTTTTCTTAACCTTCAGAGACCCCATTTGGACAGCTGCCAATCTTGGAGATCGACGGCAAGCAGTACACAGAGAGCCTGGCCATCTCCCGGTACCTCGGCCGCAAGTACGGCCTGGTCGGAGACACTCCTGAGGATGCCCTGGAGATCGACCAGAACGTCGACCTACTCAACGACCTCCGTGCAAGTAAGTTTTAGCTTCTTTCATGCATATACTGGACTCAGTCTTAATTCCAGTTTTTACCGGGAGCCCTCGCGGAGGGCTCATTTTAAATGTAGGTTTTTCTTAGCGAATTCAGCTTTGTAAACCGTGAAAATAAAATCTGATGTATATATTAATTTTATTTTTTGTTCACGGTTATAAATATTCACAAAAAAATTAAAAGGTTGGAAACTACGTATAGCGACAAGACCCCCTGAAAACACTATTTTAATTCGATTTACAGTGTTTTTAACCAACTTCCAAAAAGGAGGAGGTTAAACCTAATGTCGTGACCGACCGACCTTTAGCGCAAACGTAATCCTGGCAACCCTACCGAGGGTTCACTTCCAATATGTATGGCGGCATGACGTATGAGTTTTCTATGAGAATGGGTGGAGTTGAAAGTGTTATTAATAGTTTGTTTTTTTCTTACAGAGAGTGCAGTGGTCAGACATGAAAAAAATGGGCCCATAAAGGAAGCCAAATATGTTGACTATATCCAAAACGTGTTCCCAGACTATCTGGAGAGACTCAACGCTATTGTCATTAAGAACAACGGTCACCTTGCCCTCGGAAAGGTATACTAGAAAATCAATGAGAAATATATTTTTTTAGCTTTTGTTTGGCTAAATCAAAACACATGACCTGAATGCATTTCTTCATAATACTCATAAATATGGAGAATATTAGTTTATAAGTTACAGGCAGGAATGTTCTACAGTTTTAGTTTGTGGTTAGCTTGTCACTGACCATCTAGAATTCTAGAGCCATGCAGGAGTAACCAGTCCCAGTCCAGTTGGGCCCTATCAGAATACCAGCGCTGTGGTATTTATTTTTAAATATCGCCGCATTATGCTGAGATAGTGGCCTTTTTGGCCTCGTACAGGTCGTTACTTTTCTGTTTGTATTTTAATTTTATATTTTTTTATTATTATTACTTACTGTTTGTATTTCCTTTGCGTGTCCCAAATAAAATATTTTTCTTTCTTTCTTTCTATCAGTCATGATCGCGATATAGCGTCGAATATTAATCTACCCTCAATAGTAAAGACATAATAGTTGTTTCTATGTTTAACTCTCACGCTGTTTGTACCGTTTTGTCAATTTTATATACGTATATAAGTTTATATAAGTAGAAACTTGTAATTGGCTTTCTTCTACATATTACTACTGACTACTCGAATGTATTAGCTGTAAGTTTTCTTAAAATTAATAAAATTAAATACAATAAATAAAATAAACAATAATAATATCTTCTTATCTTAATAATAATAATATATTTTTAATATATATAAATTACGCGTCACGTTGTTTGTCCGCGATGGACTCCTAAACTACTTAACCGATTTTAATCAAATTTGCACACCGTGTGCAGTTTGATCTAACTTAAAAGATAAGATAGGGTAGGTAGGGTAGGTAGGGTGGGAAGGGTGGGTTAGGGTAGGTAGGGTAGGTAGGATAGGTAGATAGGTAGGTAGGTAGTGTAGATAGCTAGGGTAGGATAGGTAGATAGGTAGGTAGGTGCGCTGTAGATAAGTACTTAGTGCTACCCGTGCGAAGCCGGGGCGGGCAGCTAGTAATAAATAAAATAAATAAAAATAAAATAACATCACGCCTGTATTCTCTAATGAGACAAGCAGAGGCGTACTTATTATATATTCTTCTTTTTGTGTGGTTAGTGTCTAACCTGGTGTAAGAGGTTTAAAGCCGCCCATGGGCCTCTGACTTGGCTCCACATAGCGTCGTTATTATTATTATTATTATTGAATCCGAAAAGTCAGAGGTGCGTGCCTTGGGTTCGAACTCGAGATTATGACTTGGCAGTCTGACGGTCACATCACTGCTCCGGCATCATATATTTATTTATTTATATATACTAACCCTCCCCCTCTCCTTATATATTCACATTTCAGTTAGTAAATATTCTTGTTATTAATCATTTTCATATGTTTGCAGTTGACATGGGGAGACTTTGTGTTAGCGGGTATGTTGGACTACCTCAAAGTGATGATGAGGATGCCTGATCTCGAGAAGAAGTACCCTGCCTTCCAGAAAGTCGTTGACAAAGTGTACTCCATTCCTAAGGTTAAAGCCTACGCTGACGCCGCCCCTGCAACCGAATTTTAAATTCTAATATAACTACGAGTATATAATAGATGCAGGATACAATGTGTTAATTAAATTGTGTGGGATTACACCGAATGCACATATAAACAACTTTGTAGAATAAAAATATAACATTTATTTAATTTATTTTTTATTCTGTAAATAAATGTTTTATTTTTGTAAGATTTTTGGCACATTTAACAATTCAAATGCATGAAATATTTATTTATTTTATTTTTATATCGAATCATCATGTAAATGATATTATCCTGTAACTTTAGATTTAAGAATGTGTTAAAGTAAATAAGTGTTCTTTTTCATTAATTTGTTTTGTTTATCTCTTGGGAAGTAATAAGTTATTAGTTTAGTACCTATTAGATTCTGCCCGCGGCTAGGACCGCGTGTTTCTTGTTTTAAAATAAAATAAATCATAATTATGACACTCGGCAATAGTGTAGGTAGCTTTATAGCCGTGAAATTTAAGTTTAATAATATTATGCATATGCAATTATTCAAAAAAAAAAAAAGAGAATCGACTGATATACTGAACAGGTACAATATAAATGATTTAAGATTTCCAGTCAGACCCAAAGAAAGTCACAATCTGTTGAATGCCTTGAAAACTCACAAGGCTCCAGTTATGGTCGGAATAGACAACTGTTTGCTTAAAAACTTATCACAAAAATGTGTAGTCCTCCTCACCAAACTCGTTAATGGCTGTTTTCAACTGGGCTACTTTCCTTCCTTTTGGAAACTAGCTAAAGTTATTGCTATTAAGAAACGTGTCAAAGATGAAACAATTCCTTCTAGGTACCGGCCTATAAGTCTCCTCCCAAGCTTGACTAAACTTTTTGAGTTCCTGATTCTGAGCCGCCTCTACAAACTTACTGAGCATCTTCTTATTCCAGAACAATTCGGATTCCGCAAATCCCACTCCACAGTCCAACAGCTGGCTAGAGTTACTGAGCACATTGTTGACAACCTCAACTGTAACAAATCAACAGGTATGGTGCTGCTAGACATCGAAAAGGTTTTCGATACAGTTTGGCACGCGGACTTAATACACACATTAATTATCAACCACATCCCTTTATCCCTTGTTAAGCTTCTACAGTCATATTTGGGAGAACTAACCTTTTTTGTGGCTATTGATAATCAAACATCCATACAGAGACAACTCTCTGCCGGAGTACCACAAGGATCCATTTTGGGACCGTACCTTTTTACTTTGTATCTCAATGATATTCCGAAGCAAAGGCTAACGAATCTCGCTGTATACGACGATGACACTGCAATATACACCTCTTCTGACGACCTAGACCTGGTCATTCAAGGACTGCAACTTTCGCTCGATCTTCTCCTAGACTACTTTACTATATGGAAGCTAAAAGTGAATTCCACCAAAACGGAGATTATTATGTTTTCAAGAAAATGATCACTTCCCACCCGCATTGTTGACGATTAAGGCTATGACGTTCCGTGGGAGAAATCAGTCAAGTATTAAGCAACAACTTTAGATGATAAAGTAACCTGGTTAAAAAATATGGAAGAACTTCGTTTAAAAGGCGTCAAGTCCCTTAACAGCTTAAGACCAATCCTTAATAGCAAATCTAATTTGAGCCCTCAAACCAAATTACGCATTTATTCCACACTGGTTCGTCCTTGTATGACATACGCATCCCCTGTCTGGAGTAGTATTAGTGACACTAACTACAAAAAACTCCAGGACATTCAGAACAAAGCACTCAAAATAGCATTCAACACACCTCTCTACACAAAACTTAAACAACTACATAATGATATCAAGTTTCCACCTCTAAAGGATTTCATTCTGAAAGTATCCCGAAAATTCTACCTCTTTAATAATTCACGTCATTGCAATACTCTGGTCTCACACATTGGTAACAGCAGAATAACCCGATTACCTTATGCCAGGACTTATACAAGTATACAAGTAGAAACTTCCAGGGTCGGACTTGGCCGGAAGGGTCCGGGTGGCTGACCATAAGCCCGGGGCCCGACACTAGATGATGGTAGATGGTATATTATCGGAAAATACTGAGATACACAAATTGAGATAAACAAAATATAAAATTTAATTATCAACGATGTAATAAACTATTAGGTATGGACAATAGCACATCAGGTTACCCACTACCAGTATAAAAGGACCTCCCTAATAGGCGAGTTTCATATAACTCGATTTTTCTATTTCATTCCTCTCTAATTGTATAAACGAACTATTTGATGTAGTTTTACATTTAGGTCGCAAGAGCTGGGACCTAGCCTGCGCGGGCTCCCTATCCTACGGTTGCCGCAAGCCCCGCAAGCCAGGCCAGTGGGGGGCCCGCGCAGGCTGGGGTCCGGCTGGCAAATGCCACCTCGACTATATAGCCAGTCCGACGCTGGAAACTGCCTCATCATCATTTCCTGGTGGAGTAACGTTAGCTCACTTACCACCTGTCCAGCGTGATTGTTGTCACCTAACTCACTAAATAGTTCATTACATTAAGTTTATAAGCTTTTATTTTGTCTTTTTTATGATAATCTACAATACCTACTTAATAATGTAATAATTTCAGAATAATTTAAAATGTATAATTTAATTTAACAAAGTGGGTCTGCAAACCCTACATAACAGCTATATATACTCGTATTATATTATGTATTTATTAAATTAGTAGTCACACTAACAATCATACATGTTGTATGTTAAAAGAGGTGATTTAGCCTATTTAACATTTCTCGGATTATGTTAGTTTACATTGAGAATAAGATCTTTTTGTTAACTTGTATTAACCTTTCTGTTTAATAAAGACTTAACTACTTATCAATAGGTGGCGTTTGTCTACGGGACCCCGAAAATGGTGCGAGAACACTTCATAAGTATAATTTCAATACTTTATTACCTAAATAACTAAATTAAAAATACGTCATATGCTGCTCACAACGGTTTCCATAGAGCAGTCAACTATTTTCTCTCTTTTCTCTTTATCCTCCGCTTTTCTGACTTTTACTACTCTGTCGCTTTCGTCCACTTGCTTGATGGTGTCGGAGAGAGGCATACCCTTCGTCTCAGGAGTCATGCAGAGCAGTATGCCCGCCGTGATGGCCGAACAGCCGAATAATGTAAATGGTAAGGCGGTAGACACGGTGTTCTGCAAAAAATAAATAAATGATATAGAAAATTTGCATAATTTGGTTAAACAAGGTGTAATCTGCAATTTTTACTGGCTATTTCTAACTTTTACTGAAACAAAACCCTGTGAGGGATTGTCTGATAATCGTACAGTGGGCTCCAGAGAAATCTCAACCCCTAGCAATGTAAAACAATGCAAGGGGGTGAGGTTTCTCTGGAGCCCACTGTACTAGAGTCAAGTTGGAAATCTTTGAATATGTCTAGATCAATTGTCAGGTCAGATCCTTTTGACCATTGATTTATGTGTTTAACAAGACGAACAAACCAGTTTATATTCAAGTGTAGTGATTACCAGAATAGGTGTGAGTGGTGCAAACATGCCGCCGACCCTGGACGCAAAGGCTGCGAGTCCCAGCAGAGTGCCCCGGACGCTGGTGGGGAACAGCTCCATCGTGTATGTGATGGCGCCAGTGAAACACGCAGAGATGACCACCTTGCCCATGAGGAACAGGGTGATCTTCGCCCAGATGTATTCTGGAAAGACAGGATTTAGTCATCAATAAAATTATTACTATGTGAATTGCAAAGTGATGGCGGTGTACGTACACATCTAGGTATACAAGGCAATATTGATCAATATAAGAAGTTATCGGTAAGATGGACCGATGACCTTGTTAAGGCCGCAGGAATTCGCTGGATGCGGGTAGCACAGAATCGGTCGAAGGTGTGGTGCTTGGGGGAGGCCTATGTTCAGCAGTTGACGTCTTTTGGCTGAAATGATGATGATGATGAAGAAGTTATCTCTCTATTTTTCACATGTTTGTATTTACAATTAGGCAATTTCTAAGTCCAGTCAGCCTTAGGACTGGAACTGGAATGCCAAACGGGCGTGCGACCTTGGGGAGCACTTTACTCAAAATTTGTGCAGCCCGTCCAGCTAGATTTCCGGTTAGGCAACAGACGGACTGCACGAGCTACACCTTGGGGGCTGATGGTAAGTGCCCCTATTTCTGGTATTTGATCTCACGCTCGCTCGATCTCCCTAGTCCAATCACCTTCGGTGTGATTGACAGGCACCGACCAGATGCTTTGCCAGAGCGAAAACATGGCGTCATCATCCGGCAGGCGCGTGTCAGCCACACCTTGGTCAGGTCGCTCCCAAGTCTTATAAACCCACCCTTCATCGCCCCAGAATGTGCGAATTTGAGTGTACTACTCTCCGCCTGTACCGACTCTGTGCCTGTATTATTTTATTATTAATTTAAGCGATGATTCAATGAACTATTTATTCAAATCTATACTTACGATCCGGTACCAACGCTGATACAACGCACACTACGCCGCACAATATATATCCACCCATCAGCGGAAACTTTCTGCCATACTTGTTCATCAGGTACAAGCAGATGATCTCTCCTGGAAACGACATTACGGTGGAGAGCAAGAAGTTCATGTATTTATCTCCCGGCAGCCACACAGAGTTTATCATTAAACCGTAGTATACGAAAGAAGCTGTGAACCGACACACCCCTCCCACTAACAGTCTCTTCATAACGGCTTTAGACGTAAAAATATCTGCGTAACTCTCTTTAATCTGATGTTCAGCAATATCAAACTTATCTTTAAGTTGTACTTCAGTCATTGCGGCTAATTCTTCATAATTAATGTTAATTCTATTCGTTTTTGCTATTCGTTTCATTGATGCTTTAGCTTTGTCATGTTTCCCGTTAACAATTTGCCACCTGGGGCTCTCATAGATGAGGAAGATGTAGGTGATGAAGAAGATGAGCGGTCCGTTGATGATGTGGATGAGCGTCTTCCAGTAAGGCACGAAAATGGCGATGACGGCGAATATACACTCGCCCAGGTAGATTGCATATGCGAATATGACACCTGCTAGCACTCTGTGCTTTGTGCTTGCTATCTCTAATACTGAAAAAAGACAGAAAACGATGTTAATTTCAATTGCAATTGTGTTGGAAAATATAGATTTTTTAATGAAATGGAAGAGAATAACATGGTCTTGGCAAACCGTAAACCGAAATTCGTTTAGTTTGGATATTCAGCTAAATATTATGATGATATCACAATATTACTTAGAATTTTGCATGTATCGATACAAGCCGAAATAGCTCAGTTGGGAGAGCGTAAAGGTCCGGTTCAACCCCGGGTTTCGGCAGTCTATCTTTTGCTTCACCTTTATAAGCAACCGACCATTACTGTAACGTGTTTTACGGGTTTTCCGAAACATGTTTGAGAAAACATCGCTTATTACGCAATAGGTGCTAAGATATATTATAGGTCATCACCACCAACTTTTAGGTTTATAGTATACTAATTGCGCCCTGCGGTTTCACCCGCATAAGTCTCGACCTCTTGGGAATATCGGGACAAAAGTATCCTATGTCCTAATCCAGGTCGTGGTCTACACATGTGCGAAATTCCATCTAAATCTGTTCAGAGCGTGAAAGCGTAACAAATAAACAAACAAACTCACTTTTGCATTTATAATATTATAATTAGGAAGTTAGGATTAGGATTCAATAAAACGACAGTATATTATATTAGTATCAGTCGTTGTGGCGATATCTAGCAATGGACTACTTTCGTCTTAAATGATGATGATGATGAACACGGTAAGTTGCTAACTGTGGAAAGTCTGCCTTTCGCAGTCATTTTATCTGTAATAGCAGCCACCCAACAGCAACCATATTGTAACAAGAATAAAGAACATTGTGATTTTGACAGACTTGTCCACTGACAAGTCTGTCAAAATCACAGCAGCAACCTAACATAAACCTTATTATAACGACGATAAAGATCAATGTGATTTTGACAGTAACGCAATATCAGAGGCAAAGGACTGCAAAACAATATACTTACATATGACCATAGCGGCAGCATACGAGCCGCCAGTAACTGCTGCCTCCAAGAACTCGATGATGACGTACACATAGTACGTGGTCGCGAACGTTTTGAGGTGGCCAATTGTGCCGCCGACCACGCAGAATATAAGTGTAGGCTTGCGACCGAACCTGGAACATTTCATTTGACAAGGAGTAAGTAATTATTAGTTGTTGTCGGCGACTTCATTTACGTAAATAATTAAATGTCTTTGGTTTACGTGTATTTTTATTTGATCATTTTTAATGCGAATATCCAGGATGAAAAGCCTATGTCCTTCGACAGGTCCCTGGTTTCCTATATGTCAAATTTCATAACGATCGGTTACAAGGTAACAGATAGACAGACAGATTTTACTTTCATATTTATACAATTTAGGCCCGTATTGCAGAACCTCACTCAAAACTCAAGCATTACTTAAAACTCGTTTAAAGCCTTTTGATTGGTTGAAACTAGTTAAGTAATGCTTGAGTCTGGAGTGACGATCTGTAATACGGGCCTTAGTATTGACTGTAAGTTTTTTTTGGGAACTCTTTCGTGAGGATGATATTTACTGTAGTAGTATTGTTACTGTAAAGTGACGCAGAAGAGTTATCAAAGGCAGATCTTACCTCTTATCTCCTGATTATGTTCCTGTTGTACCTTACTATGCACTGTAGCTAACTTTGCAGGTCATTGAAAATAATTGATGAGGCTTTAGAGGTATGAGCAACAGGGTGTAAAGTTCACTCATCTTCTATAGGAAAGGGAGGATCCTCCGACCAGACGGGTGTCGTGTCTGGCAGGCAACTGCATACGTTTGATGTCGGAAGTTATACATCCAAATGGGGGTGTTCGCGCGATAAACTGTAATTGCGCGATGCATGCAGGATTTGTGTGACGTCAGTATTTTGTGTGACGTCAGGTCTTTGATGCGTAGTTCGCATGTGGCGATGTAGATACCGCCATAAGGTAGCCACAGGTTTGTGATTGGTACCTCAAGTCTACGGTAAAAGTATACAGGGTGGATTTTTGAGACGGGGCGGTAAGAGCAGCTAACATAACCGTTATAGCTACAAGAAAACGGTCTTAGGATACTGTCTTTAAGTTTTTGAAACATTTTAATTTGCATTCACATATTATGGGAAAAATTTAGGTACAGTCAGCAAGAAACTGGGCAGTTCTCATAAAAACTTTTCTTGATTTCTATCGATCCTGTTTCTTATAAGGATCAAAAAACTTTATCGGACCAACTGAGGTTTGAGGACTAGAAAAGTCAGATATAGCAAAAAAACCTTTTTCCATATTTTGAGTAAGAAAAAAATTACGAAAATAAACATACAAAATTAACTTTGGACAAATTCGCGTTATAATTTTATTTGCTTTGAGAACAAAATAGTTTGTTGATTGTGATTTCCGACGTTCAGAGAATAAAAAACTCAAATTATTAAATTTTCAGACTTGTATGGGAAACGTTAAAGAATACTGTCCATTACAAAAGTCAGAGAACGCAAAAAACTTTTGTATGGAAAAGATTTTTCAAAAGCAACATAACTATTCTGTTCTCAAATAAAATAAAGTTATAACGCGTATTCGTTCGAAATTTGAAATACCCTTTTGTTCTTTATTATCGGTCAGTCTATCCATCGTAAAAATTAGGTTGGAGTCTCATTGCCTACAAAATAGATTGGAAAAGTTTTTTGCGATTTATAACTTTTCTAGTACTTAAACCCCAGTTGGTCCGATAGAATTTTTTGATCCTTATAAAAAACAGGATCGAATGACATCAAAAAAGTTTTTGTGAAAACTGCCCATTTTCTTGCCAACTGTAATTTTTTTTCAAAATCTGTGAATGCAGATCAAAATGGCTCAAAAATTTAAGGACAGTCTCCTGAGACCGTTTTCCTGTAGCTGCAACAGTTACGGTAGCTACCCTTACTGCCCCATCTCAAAAATCCACCCTGTATACTAACATAATACTTGAAAAGCTCACCTATCTGACATCCATCCTGACACTATCATGGAGACCAGCATGCCAGTGCTGTGGATGGTGCCGATCAGGTTTGCCTTCCACGGCTGACAGGCTAAGTCCAGCTGGAAAATGTAGAAGAAATGGTTCATCAACAGTGTTGTTATAACAGAGGCAGGTAGGATTGCGGCTTGGCAACATACAACTTGATATATAACATATCCTGGATATCTCGCGTCTTTTGTTTCGTAAGAATCTCATATTCATATTATGTCTATACCTTTACTTACTACGACTATACGTCAGGCGCAGGACCAACGGTTTACGCTTTCCGAGGCACGGAGGTATTAGACCGCCAACTTCCAATCTCCGGGCTTTTACTAAGAAATTCTTAATGGAAAAACCCAATAATGGGGAGTTTGTCGCGTCACTGGGAAGTGGTGAAGGGTGGGCGTTTTTGCGGGACTGTCTTATGTAAATATGACGTTCGAAAGATTCGCAGCCTAGTTTGACTTATGAATTTTGAAAATGAAAAAAAAAACACTTGCCCGACCCGGGGATTGAACCTCACGGACTATGAGAGTGAGGGAAGAGAGAGTGCACCTGTGTCTGCGCACACACTTGTACCCTATAATATCTCCTGCGCCGAAGGCTTATAGTCTCCGTTGTTATTGGCCGCCGTGGCCGAAATACGGTCTGATGGACTATACATATAAATTACTATACGTACTATACATACTATACCTATATAAATTTTAGGTATAGTCATAATCCCTTAGGTTATTCACAATAGGACCACTTGTGCGACATCCTTGAAGTATCGATTATTCTCATTTTATGTGCATAAATCATTCTTTAAATGCATATTATAAATGATTGCGTTCCTACTGTAAGCCTAACCTTCATTGGATATTCTAATTATGTGTGAGATGAAAGAATTTGTTCTGATTGTTCTGTGCAGTTATAAAACTAATTGGTCAATGCTGATAAAGGTTGGGAATTTTGATTTTATTTTTGGGAGCAGTAGGTAGTGTCATTCTCCAAACATCAGTTCGAAATTAGAACGGTGTCTCGTTCTGAATCCACGATGATTTACTTGAAAAACAAATGAGTTCGCTTTAGTGGCTTTGTGGAGAGCAGCGGTGGCCGAGTGGAAACGACTGCGACTTACGATTTATGAGTCTGGTGTTCGAACCCAGACAGGCACTTTCGTTATGTAACTTATTTCATCACCACTGCTCTCCAAACGGTAAAGGAAAACATCGTGAGGAAATCGGCATGTCCTAGAACCAAAAATTCGTAGACATACTCGTATATATGGCATGCACCAACCCGCTCTGTGCCGGTGTGATGGATTACGTCCCACTCCCTCTCACAGAGAGGAGGCCTGCGTCCCAGTAGTGGGAACATTATAGGCTTATTATGCTGTTCTCTGCTGCATTTTTTATAATTCCCCTGTAACTATAACTATTTCTGCCGGCAATATTGATGTATTGCATATCAATATTGCCGGCAGTAATAGTTTAATATCTGTGATTTGGGGAGAGTGGTCGCCAAGTTGGTCAAAATTGGGAAAGGTTGTAATTTTTGGGTCATAGAGCCAGCCTACACATCTCGCACACACGCGTGTGGATGATGATAATGACTATTCACTAGAATAACTCCCTATAATAAGTTTATCAGTTAGCGAATACATTACAATGTTCATTATCCGCACACTATTTATTATTGACTCGTCAAACAAATAAAGTTATATAATGATGTTACCGCAGCGATAACGGTGTTATTCGTCTCGTAGATCCAGTCAGTACACGTCTCTAGGTTATCAGTGAAGCTGGTGTTGGTGCAGGAGGGCTCGGCGTCTTCTCTGAGCACTGGAGTTGAGCATCTGTCTATGGTTGAGTTTGGCCACCAGCTTGGGTAGAATGTTGAATTTGAGCCTTCGCATTCGTCGATGCGACACCTAAGAAAAAAAAATGTAATCGGTACGATTGAATGACGTCTAACAGAGACGGAATTTCGTTTCGGAATTTCGAATCGAGGAAAATTTCGAACAGAGACTACTGTACGTGTGTGATAGATCCTTGATTTATGGTTTTGGTGCCTTCGTAACGGAATTCCGTATGTAGGAATGTGGCCGGCCTTAGGGTGTCAGAAATACAAAAAGACTACTAGCTTAAAATTTAATTTGGTGTCTTGGGTATTCGGGGGTACTTTCATATATTCCCCAGTTGGCCAATATTCCAATAACGTTCAAAGATTGTAGATAAGCAGGTATGGGACGTTATTACATACATAGTTTATTAATGTTTAAAAAATAAAATGCCCAATGAGCTCTTCCCTTTTTTTTTCTTTATACATAAATAACAGGATGAATTTTTGCGATGAGACAGTAAAGACCTTTGATCGTTGTAGCTACAGGAAAACGGTCTTAGGGGACTGGGACTGGAACTTTTTAATGAAATGTGGCACCAACCTACTATTATCCCTGTATGCATTATGCAAGTGCACCCAAGGACAACCCCCGGTTGGTGTAGGACTATTACAGGATATGGAAACAAAGATATTGGACTATGAGTTTGGGTGGCTAAAGTTAACAGGTGACCTGGGATTATGGAAGGACTATGGCCCCTGCCTGATCAATGTTTTATAATTATGTACTCGGATAAAATTCCAGGGGGTGACTTGCACACTCAATAATGGGCCACCGTAAACTGTCGCTAGCACATAGTGACGTAGCGATAAGAGGGCAACATGTCGTGATGTGCTTGAGGAGTGGAGATGTACTCCACGGCTTTCAAAACAATCCCAGAGCCCGGAAGATGGTCAAGATCCCTACGAGCACTTACTGGAATACTTCCTTCCTCCGAGCACGTTTGCTCTTGCGAATCTCCACTCAAGCTGGCCAATTAAGGCAAGAATGATGTGGCAGCTCTGTTCCTCATAAGTGTTCTCTGTAGCCGGCCAATAAAGGCAAGCCAGAGATGAGGAACAAGATTTCTCCCGGGAGATAGGGACCGTGGGGTCGCTACTGCCCAACAGCTCGTCACATGTTGCCCTGCGGGTTTCTGTATCTCTCTAGGTCTGGCTCCTCATCCTAGACCTGTTCCGGTAAAGTAAACTATACCGACATAGACCCAGAGTTTGGATCGCGTAAGCTCCACCACGACGTCAACGTAGAGATACGGCGGTGGGGTTATTATTATTATTAATACGCTTTTATTAGCTTGACCTGTATCTATCTATCTATGTAACGGAATCTTTCAACGTAATTTTCACCAACTTCAAGACGTTCGATTAAATTGAAAATGTGCACACGTATCAAGGACCGATGACAATACAATAATCTTGGAGCTCATGTGATGATGGCGCCAGGAGGTGGATAGTGGAACTCTTCAGCGGCTTCTAGTAAACCCCTCGAGTTTTGGCTCATATGATTCGGTTTGACGACTTTAACACGCTTTTTACAGGAACTAAAAATAAAATATTTAAATTGACAAATCAAAAAGCGTGGGGCACTTTTTAGCGGGGTATACTTTTAATTAATTTAAAGAAAGTTCCACGCTTTTTGATTTGCATTAATAATAAAAAAAAATATATATAGGTTTGTCCAACAAAAGGATCACTCACCTGTAGTTAATATCTCCAGCAACAAATATATAGTTTATATTAATCATAGTTACGAACACAGCAGGCAAACATATCAGAGTGTACTGAATTATCTGATATCTGCCAAAAGTTTCCATTAACTTCGATATTTCACGAACTTCCTTGCCTTCGCACTTTTTTTCTGCCATTTTCAAAGACGAATAGAAAAAAAAAACTGTTTAAAAATTTACAAATCTATGTTACTGAAAAAAATACCGCACTGTTTTTTACTTTAATCGTGTTTTGTCACTTCCTGACTACGGCATAACTATTGTTACCATTTTAGCATCGCATACTTAGGCCAAATAATATTTTTAAACATTTAAATTGCCAGTTAAGGCATTGGTGGACTAATTCTTTCACATTAAAAGTAAAACGTTACGCTGCACGACGATAAATGATACGCTACGATTATATTAACATGTGATTGGCTACAGTTTCGTAACATCTCAATTAAGATAATATTTTAGTTTGTCTGTGTGTATGTGTGTCTGTCAAACCCACAAGAATGATACCCATGATCAATAAATAGCTTTGTGGCGGCCATCTTGGAGTTTAATGGACCAAATTAATGCCGCGAGCTTTGATCCGATGCTCCTTTTTTGATCACGTAGAAAATTACTGGATACTTAGTTATCCAGTTTGTATGGCTGCCATAAATCGTTTTCGGCCACAGATCATCTTTCCGGTGGGGTGCTCTATCACTGTACGCCCCCCCCCCTCGGGGGGCATAGACTGATCGTTGGGGGTCGCAGCGGCTCTAATAATAAACTATATATTTATAAAATTTTATGTTCTTGATTTAGAAATGTTTAAGGCTAGTTTTCAACACCCGAATGTTTCATAATAGGTATTGTGGCTAGGTACTATTGTAAAATGAGCTTCAGCTTTTCTGCATAAGTTGACAAAATAAGTTTTCCTACTTCTTCGAATGGTCAAAACAAAAATGTACGGAATCCGAAATTGTACAGCATGTAACACGTCTTACATTTTATGCATTCTCATAATTCTTGAGAAACTCGACAAAGTAAATCCTATTTCTAATAATAATTTATAATAATATTTATAATAATAATCCTCTTTCTTCTTCTCTGTCTTTGAATGACCAAAAGAAAATCTAACCTTCCAAGGGGGTGGAAACGTTTTTGACCTCATTATAGCTTGCTTTACATTCTTATGCTTTTATGCTGCGTATGTCAACAAAGCCACTCAGGGGCGTAATGATTTTAAAAGAAAGTTAGGGGGGCGCGTATGTTAAAAGGTTGGGATCCACTGTTCTACTGAGTCAATTATCGCTTTTAGACCTTTTCTAATCGAAGACCTTACAGATTAGTACCGATGCTAACTTGCAGAATAAAATTCACCTTCATTTATAGAATATTTCTGTGGACAAAACCGCGAAATTACAATAGTACCTAATTACAATAGTACCTAGTTAATGTATGTAGACAATGATTATAACAGTAATTAAGATAACGGTGATTGTATTTGTCTTTCAGTTTAATTTACTACTATTTAAAGACAAAATTGTATAATATTATGACTATCTAATACACGTAGGTAAGTGTAAACTGTACTAAATAAATACACGTAAATGTGAATTAGGTATCAAGGTTGCCTGGAAGAGATCGCAGAAAGTGATAAGGCCGCCCATTGTATGTTTTGTAGCGTTAAATTTATTATTTGTTATGTATTTTCTGGTGTACAATAAAGTATATACAAATAAATAAATATGTTAGGTAATTCGGTACCAAAATGTTCAGAAATAATAAGCTGTCGGGGTTAATAACATAGTCCATGTTTTCCTGGGTCAAGGCTTTAATGTTTCGCAGGAATCAACCAATCACAGAAGAGACGAGATACGGGATGTGGATTTTACCCAATTTGATTGGTCGATTCTTGCATGTCTCCTATCCGCTGCATTCGTTGCTGCCTCAGTGGTCAGTAGAAACCACAAAAAAGAATCTGATTTACTCAGCATCCAGGATCCTAAAGAGGTCAGGAAGAGAGATAGTAAGTGCATTTCAAGTAAACATTCTTAGGCTGCATTTCGATAAAATTGGGTTAGACGAAGGACGTGTCACGTTTTGGCACATTTCGTTACATGAGAGAGAAGAGAGATACAACTCTCTGTGTCTCTCACACAAAATCTGTCTTATTCATTCATTTGTGCTTATTCTTTATTTTTTAAGAAATTTCGCTTCTTCCACTTTGTTTTTTAAAGTTCTACCACAGATTTAAATCGAAGATGTGCCCTCACCGTACTACGTCGCGCGAAAAAGTGTCCACACTGAGAAGAGTGACCTCGCACAATAATAATGGCGGTTCCATGACGATCAAGTCAAGTGTCTGCGATATTGTGTGTCAGAGGTGTCAAAACGAATCAGAAATGCTACAATTTTTTAACGCGGCAGGGCGAATCTACGATTAAAATCTTTGTGTTCTACACATCTTATCGTCACTTTCAACCAAGACATCATAAAGCCTACAGCAGCAGTCATCGTAAACCGTAGCAAGCAACTCTTTGCAATGTAACTCTTTTCTCATTGTTATAAAATATATAATTTAGAATGATTGCTGTGAGTTTGATAAAACTCTTGGCAATCATTCTAACTCATACCTTACTTTACCAAGATAAGAGTTACATTGCTATGACTTACTCATGGTTTTACGTCGATCGTTAATGTCTTACCTAAGACAATCAGCTCCGCTAGCGCTACCACCTTGCTGATTGCTAATTTTATCTTGTCATGAGGTACTACTGAATTACTAGTACTTTCTGAATTTATCTTGGACAACTGCCATCGGTGAAGGAAAACGCCGTGAGGAAACCTAGACTTATATAGTTAATATAAGTCTGAAATCATCAACCCGTCTTAAGCAAGCGTGGTGATCAATGCTCGTGCCTTCTCTGTATGAGAAGAGGCCTTTGCCCGGCAGTGGGACAGTAACAGGCTGGTATTATGAGATAATTAGTTCCCAAACGGTGCAGGAATCCGGCATGTGTGAAAGAGTGGAGAACCTGTGTGCCAGCTGTGGGAACATTAGTTGGTGAATATATTCTTCTAGAACTCTAGAAGACTGTCGCTAATTAGCGCTGTGCCACTTGAATTGCACTTTATTGTTTCGTAGCAAGAAACGCGTTTTATTTAAATGATTTTGCGGATTGTTTCATCCGTACTAATCTTTGCTTTCGCATTTAAAATATTAATAATTAGCTACTAACTGCGACTGCGCCCGCGTGGACCATAATTATTTTTCTTAATAAAAGTAGCCTAAGTTACTCCTTATAACCTCAGCTATCTGCCAGTGATCCCGTCAAAATCGGTCCAGCTGTTTCGGAGATTAGCCGGAACAAACAAACAGGCTGGCAATTTTTATTTTATCGTTTCTTTGGTCGGTATAAGTATATCATACTTTCATATGAATTGAGTAAAAATCTGTTAATTTGTCATTACAAACAGACACTTCAATTTTATTTATTTGTGTATATTTATAACTAGAATATTGTATGGATTAAAGTAAATACCATGTACCTAAATTACCCTAGGCTAATAAAATTTTCGTTTTTCCTAAATAAGTTAACATTAGTGTTTAAGTCGGCTACAGCACGTTTATTATTATTTATCATGATCACAATAGAAACAGGTTTTGTCGACAGAAGAATAGACACAATGACAAATAAACAATCACAATCTGTCATTTTGTGTATTCTTCCGTCGACAATACCGTTTCTATGGTTGTCATGCTACGCGTGCAGGTCGACATAAAAGAGTCTGACGTGGTGACATTTGGAACTAAATATTTTACTTAAAATGCAGACCTATGATGATGGCACTACTTTGCCGACAAGTGCTTTGGTTAGGTTTTGAGTCACCCAGAAGCAGCCTTTTTAAAAATTTGTTTAAATTCTTTTACTCATTTCCCATTCGAAGTGACCTAAGTGCGATAGTGGCGCCCTAATTTTTTCCAAACTGTTTTTACCAAGCTGTAAAGTAACAAGTATGGATAAGCATAATGTCAAGGGTTCACCAAAATTATACACACATAATTTTATAAATTTTTATTCATCCTTCTAACTCCAGGTCAAGTCTTGGGCAGAATCCTTTACGAGTGATGGAAAGTTGAGGGTTGTAGCACTTGGCACACTCTTCGTTCCAGTATGTCTGGCCATCTGATGCGCACACCGGGGTCAATGGACCCTGGCACACTGGGCAGGAGGCGTGGTCAGCAGAGCTCAAGCCTTGCCAAGCAACTACTGAGGCCACTGACAGGAGGATGGAAAATGGAGTCACTGTGGAGAACACGCCTTATTTGTGAATTTTACATAGATTTGCAGTCATTTGCTTTGCATTTGCAAATTCGTTTTTAGGGTTCCGTAGTCAACAAGGAACCCTTATAGTTTCGCCATGTCCCGTCTGTCTGTCTGTCCGCGGCTTAGCTCAGAGACGTTTACAACTATAATTTGGCATGGGTATACATAGTAATCACGCCGACAAAGTGGTAAAATAAAATCATGAAAATAAAATAAAAAATATGGTACCCCCCTACCATACACGTAAAGTGGGGATGTTTTATTTCCTCGTCTTTCCCATGGTGTGGTATGGCGTTGAAATGGACGTTCAAAAATATCGCGAGTTTGTGAAAACCAATTTTAGATGATTCAAGGATCACTTGGCCGGTTTCAGAACTGGCTTTAAATCTGCATATAAGTATAAGGATTTTAAATTTTAAAAAAAACTTTTAAATTCAGATTAGTAATCCATAGAATGGAAAATGTAATACTCACTAAACTTCATGTTAATATTTGCGATTTGAATCGTGCACTTGTTGAAGATGTATCTATTATTTATTTAAATTAAACACATATCGTGTTTGAACTGTTTTGACGCACACTGGTTAGCAGTTTATAAAACAAATAACGTTTGTTTAAAATTAGTTATGGATATTTTAAGGATAAATATAAAATTATAAGTTTTTCCTGTCAATCTTTATCAGTTGTTTACGTTAGTTTATTGTAAACTAGCTACTGCCCGCGGCCTCGCCCGCGTGGATCCTAATTCTTTTTCTAAAATAAAAGTAACCTGAGTTACTTTTTATAACGACGATTTCTAACTGCCAGTGAAAGTCTCGTCAAAATCGGTACAGCTGTTTTGGAGATTAACCGGAACAAACAGACAGACAAATTAAAAAAAAAATGCTTTTATATACCCTATTTACTTTCATACGCATTTAGTAAAAAAGCTGTTATTTGATATTACAAACAGACACTTCAATTTTATTTTATTGTATGTATGTGTCGTAGGATGATTTGATAATTCAAATTTTCTCGAAAACCGTAGAGATATTGCGAAAAACGGATAATTAGACAATGGTGAAAACATATCTGTGAGCAACTGGGAAATTGCGCTCACCGGCTGCTGCCGCGGCACCGCTCGCTCGGCTCGTGCGCGTTGGGTCACAGTTCTAACCTAACCTAACTTATTTCCCAGTTCAATATGACGAATCATACAATCTGCCTGCGACTAGATAGTTAGACAATGGTGAAAACATTTCTGCGGCGGATTGTATGATACTTCATTTAGAAGTAGGTGAAATAGGTTAGGTTAGAACTGTGACCAACCGCTTCTTCAAAGTTGCTCGCAGAAATGCTTTCACCATTGTCTCATTATCCGTGTTTTTCGAATGATCAAATCATCCTACGACATACGTATGTATAGATTATTTCGTTGCGTTGGTTCGGAGTCTGTGTTTTTGCCGGTGGTTTCAACTATATTACATATAGGACATAAACATAACTGGCGAAATGTAGCGATGCATCGGTATTTGTGTTATTCATTTCAGATAAAATAGCCTGAATACGTAAATATGATATTAGTTTCAGGTAATAACCCTCCTACTGACGCAGTTGGTAAAAAATAAGTGCCTCTTTGCATTGCTAATAAATTATGACACGGGACATTAAGCACAATGAATTTCCTGCTGATATCGTTAATACCTACAATATAAAATTAGTACAATACAAAACTCAGAGTAGGTGTTGTGATTGTTACTAAATTCTTTCTCTGCCTCATTTAGAGGACGCGGGGAGGCTTTTAGCAACTTTGTGTCCAAAATTCCAAATCTTGTGTGTCGCTAAATAGTGTCAATTCAGCAAGGGACCGGTTGAGTGTGGTTTTAACTAGACACGGTCCTTTTTTTGAGGTAAATTTTGAGTATGAATGTGGATGGCTATAAGAGTAGGGGAAAACCAAAGAAACGATGGATGGACTGTGTGGAAGATGATATGGTTAGAAAGGGAGTGACTACTGAGATGAGGACTAATAGAGAAGTGTGGAAGAAAAATACTTACATGTTGTTCCAAATAAATTGGAGTCAGCGCAAAAATGATGATGAAAAAGCCTCACGCAAAGTGTTATCATCCGCGACGTTTGGTTGATTTATAATGCAATTACAGATCGGCCTTATAGCCTAGTTTCATTTAAAAGAAACTGTGAGTACTTAAGGTTCATAGTGTACCAGTTCAAGGCCAATAGACGAAATTTGTCGGGTGCGTTTGAAGCTACGGCACATAGCGTCCGCAAATAATTTCACTGAAACGTTATTTATGAGAGTATGTTGGTGTGTTTGCCCAGAGAGCGTTTTTTGACAACGTAAAGTCACACCCCGCTGCCATCATTTTCATGACATCGCTGCGGCCGTTGTTAGTCCGGTTTGCAAGGGCGATTTTTTTCCGCAGTAATTTTTTATCGTGCACTAGATTTTCAACGCTCTGCTCAGCGCCGAGAGTTGAAAATCGAACAGTGTGTTTTTTCACGTTGGATTCTCGGCCCGAGAGTTGAAAATCCAGTGCGCAATAAAATCCCGCTGCGATTGCGAACGTGGTTTATGTGGCGGCCATAAAGCCTCCTCTACACGGCACAGATGCATCAGCAGATTGATCACCAGGAGCCCACCAGAGGTCTGTAGGTGGTTCAGACTGTGTTAATTCTCGACAGACGCAAGTCACACGCACGCACGCAACGTTGAAAAAATTGATGTTGAGACCGTGGCTGCCGCAGCTATTAATATACTCGTATATTTAGTACTTTTAACTACTACTTGAGTGTGCATCGCAGTAAAGTTATTAAAAAGAAATGGAAAAGAAGAAGCTGGCCGATAATACTGATGCGTCGTTAGACGTGTGGACGGACTGTTATTTTGATATTTGCAGATATTTGACAGTTGTTACGAGTCGTCAGAAGCCCGAAAGTCTGACAACCAGTCACCAAGGGGTATCGTGTTAACCAGTAACTGGGTTGTGGAGGTCAGATAGGCAGTCGCTCTATGTAAAATACAGCTACATATATAGTATTCAGCTACATCCGGTTAGACTGGAAGCCGACCCCAATATAGTTGGGAAAAGGCTAGGCAGGATGACGACGTGACAGACAGTCACAATATCTAATAAATAGGCACATTACACCCAGTCAGTAAGTTATGTGAACTACTGAAAACTCGTTTACTTTACTAGATTTTGATGGCTTAGTTCTCTACTAATTAACAAGATGGAGACGACAATACTACAATAAACTAAAGTATATTTAATGACGTAGTCTGCAATTAGGTTTTCTTCTTTTCGTGTGGTTAGTGACTAACCTGGTGTCAGAGTTTTAAATCCACCCATGGGCCTCTGACTTGGCTTCACATGCCGTCGAGAAATATCTCTAAGGCATGCCGGTTTCCTCACGATGTTTTCCTTCGCCGCTATTGTAACTAGTGATAATCATACAATACGCACATGAATTGGAAAAAACAGAGGTGCATGCCTTGGGTTCGAACTCGAGACCTATGCAATTGGATACTCAAATACTTATATTACCTATATTATTGTAATTTAATAGTACAGCTCATTTAATAGTGTTTTACATTCTTGATCATTTTGTATGTCACTATTGGCAAAACATTGCTCACTACCTATTTTTTTAATATCTTTTTATTGATGTTTCACAAATAAATAATTGTTAATGTTATTCTGCATACAAAAATGAAACCAAATAAATATCCAATGAATTCACGATAGCTATAACCGGCTGATAGGCAAGTCCCATAGTCGGGCCATCACAACTACCAATTGCGTTTATAAAAAATAAAAATAAATTTCGTTGTTAGGTTTTATTATTTTTATTAAAAGCTTTTTTTTAACTTGCAATGTATGTATGTGTTTGTTCGCGTGGAATCTTGCTACTCAATTTTGAAGCAGATATCTTTAAGCGATTGAGCTGATATTTTGTATACACGTTAAGTTTGGATGACAATACACGATAAGTTATGTGACGTCATTCTAAATCCAATATCGCGGACCATCCAAGATGGCGGAATAGTTATTTTTAATGCATTTCTACAATTTGGGTATCAAATGAAAGGGCTTGTTATGAGTAACTCGAAAAATAATGTGACGTCATTCTAAATCCAATATGGCGGAACATCCAAAATGGCGGAATAGTTATTTTTTTATGCACTTCTGCAATATGGGTATCAAATGAAAGGCCTTGTTGAGAGTAACTCGAAAAATAATGTGACGTCATTCTAAATCCAATATGGCGGAACATCCAAGATGGCGGTATAGTTATTTTTTATGCACTTCTGCAATATGGGTATCAAATGAAAGGGCTTGCCGAGAATAATTAGAAATAACTAAAAAGTAAAAAATAAATTAAAAGCAAAAAACCTTTAAAAAAAAGGTTTTATTTAAATGCTCTAAAAAGAAGAAAATAAAAATATTCTTTTAAAATTTTAACTATCAACTTATAACCTTATTATACCTACACAATTAATATGATCATAAAAGCTTGTCGCGAGGTTTGCGTAAGTACCTATCAGTATTTAATTAAATTGAAATAAAAAAAAAAAAAACTTAGCAGATTAAGGCCCGTATTAATAAACGTCCCTCAACAACGTACTTAAGTGCGCTATCATTTGATACGCCATTATTACGATATCAACATCTCAAGATCATTGCTAATTAATAAACACATGAGTACAGTATCTCAGTTACCAAGATCAGCTCCTCAATGCGCTGTACTTGATGCCGATCTCATGTACGATTACACACACATTGACCGAAGTTTACAATAACATTCATCACGTTTCGTTATTGTTATGTCGTAAGATTTATTGAAACACTTTTATTTTGTTAAAAAAATTATGAATAGCGCTGTATCACGTTATAAAGTTGTTGTCTACCCAAGAAAACCTTAAATTGTTAAAAATGTTGTATAATTATTTCTCAATATGACAGAAATGCTTACTACTCAACTTAGCAGGTACAAATAACATAACGCAATAAAGCGTCTGGAGGGTCAAGGACGAGTCTCAAAAAAAAGGATGAAATATAAATTTAGTAGATTACTTTTTCATATGAATATATTGGGTTTGTTTCTAATAATATTAGATTAATTGGATTTATAAGGTACTTACCTACTTTTAAACTTTATTTATTAAACTTTATGCAACTAAATAAGTGGCGGACAACATAGGCAGATTTAATGTCTTTATGTGTTACATCTATATATAAATAGTAATTAAATAAATGATACTTATACATATAAATGTACTTACAATATTTATATAGGTAGTTACCTACCTGAAATGATGCTGTTGCATATACCCTTAAAGATAATAGGACGACTATAACTGGGGAAATTGAAAGATCTCTATTACTGTATTTCACGAATGAGTCTTTTAATTAATGTTACTGTATACAAAACTGACTCTTGATAAAATCTGAATCGTTTAAAAAAAAAAACACTTTTTAACTCAAAAGGATTTGAGGTCGCCCTTATGTATATTTTTGCTAAACGATATCGCAATGGCCATAAAATAACGTCATAGTACTCTATTTGATCGTAATAATTAATTTCACCCAAAATATTTTCAAAATCCATGTTTCGCGCTACTAATCACGACCTCAAGTCACGTACTGCCTACACTCAGGTTTTAGCATGTTGAGTACACTCACCTATTGTATACTTAAGTGTCGAGTTTCGTTTATTAATCAGTCCATCACTCGGCTGATAACGTAAACCCAAGCCGTAACTTGAGTACATCAATTCTTATGTTTATTAATACGGTCGAGACCTCAAGATTGGTATCAAGTGCGAGCTCTTGGGCTGAGTAACGTTTATTAATACGGGCCTTAGTTACTCAATTAAATAGGTAAGTACTAGTTTATTTACACAAGTAAATAGCGCGACAAGCTTTTATGATCATATATATTGTGTATAATGAGGTTATAAGTTGACAGTTAAAATTAAAAAAAAAAAAAATACTTATTTTTAGAGCATTTAAATAAAAGCTTTTTTTTCAAAAGGTTTTTTTTTTTTTAATTTTATTTCATCGTTTAAAAATTCTCCTATGCGTTAGTATTGCCAGTGTTTATATTTTTGTCGCAAGTAATAATATGGTACTTTATTTTGTTTTTCGAAAATACGAATAATGCGTGACAGCCCAGCAATTAAAAACTTATCTTATAATGGATACCTACAGACTATGTTAGAACCCTAATATAATGCTCCTGCAGACAGGCGCGACGCGACTCCGGTGGAACAAGTTCTATGAAAAAAAAAAACTATGAAATTGCTCTACCGGTGCCGCGTCGCGCCTGTCTGCCGTAGCCTATCAGCAACGGAATGCTTTGAAGCAAATCGTCTTGATGACCTATATGTATTAAACAGCTTAATGCAAGGACAATTTTATTAACTGTTCAATATCAATGACCACAAAAGATATAAATAAGATTATTTTATTAGAACTGTACCGCTAAACAATATTCCTTACCAAAAGTTCCATACAAGACTTGCTAATAGACAGATAACTATAGTATTAAATCATGTTAACATTCGTACGTTAATTTAACAAAAACACAAAACACAGAATATAAATCAGTTGCAAAATATCCGCAGCTATCACATCTAATTTGAATTCGGAACGTTAAATACAGCAAGATGGCGGCTATCGGTAAACTGACAGTTCTGGCTTTAGTAGTCTGTTTCGTGTGCCTTATCGAGGCCAATGAAAGCAAAACTCGTGGACAGGACAAGCCGGCAGCAGGACACCAAGGTCATAAGGGTAATCAAGGTCATCACTTTGTGAAGAGAGACGCTGATGATTACGATGATGGTGACGACGACTTCAAACGACCTGAGTACAGCAGCTTTGACAGGCCTCACAGAATCCGTGTGTTGCCAGGTTTCCTTCATTAAATATTTTTATTTTTTGGTTTACGGGATTGTGCAATGAATTTATGTCAAAGTGATTATTTTTAAGGAAATTATATCTTTGTAATTAAAAAGCTTTTTTAATGTGAGTGATTTTCTTAATATTTATTTATTAGGTTTTATTCGTTGCAAAAATATACAAGTAAAAAGGCAGTTATTATTTTATTTATAAAGTTTATTAAAAATTAAAAAAAAAAGTTGGCATACAATAAATCTATTTAAGTAACAGATTACAATAATATGTTCATCAATAATGTTTAATTAATACATTTAAAATAATACTTCAAAATTAACGAAAATTTAGTGAAAACCTACAACTTATTACAGTAACATTTAAGGTAATAATGATTTCATAATACAAATATTAGGTAAAACATTAAAAGACATTCTTTACTGCAGTTCGCGTCAAATAACTTTGCCGCTTTGAAGTACGCTACAAAGGACTGCGCAGTAGTCAATGCGCGCATGCGCGACCTAACTTCAGAGCGGTAAAGTTATTTGACGCGAACTGTACATACTCTTTGGACACATACCTACATTAATTCACGCCTTCCATGGCGATAGGCAGAACCTACAGCACATCACTTGCTACCATCCTCCTCCATTGATAATTTGTAATTATTAAAACAATGAAGTACCTAGAAAAAAGTGTTTAAAATAATATCTAAATAAGTAATAGCAACCTTTGAATAAACGAAAAACTCTTACAAATGAGTTGCTCGTTTCAAATAGATACATTTTATTCTAATCAATTTAATCTTATTAATGTTGTACTTTTTCATATCTTTCTAAGTTTATAGTCTACATAATGATGATGCCAACTCATCAGAAGTAATGGCAATTCTTTGAATTATAAAAAAATGAGTATATAAATAAGTAGATTTCTTATCGATTTGAAAATTACATGTCTTCGGTAAATTTTATTGAATTAGGTACTATTGAAGAATTTCATATCTAACCAATTTGAAAACAAAATCCCGTGAACAGGATGACCACATCTGGATCACATCTGTTACCAGCCCGGTTTTATGGCAGTCGAGCGCTGCAAGCAAGAATAGTCCTTACGGTGGTTAGCTATGAACTTCTTTCATGGTACATCATACATGTCATGTCTTAAATTTATATTACAACTGAAAATACGAAAGAAAAACACACAGACAAATTATTGATTTACTTCTTATTATACTTAAGCACCTTTGATTCAGCGACGTTATCTTATCATTATTTATTTGGTTAGTACAATGTTTGATGACTTCTGAACAAGAATAGCTACGTAAATGACAAAAAACGGAATGTCAATGCATAATGTCATGCATTATCGTACAGTGACAGAAAGTTGAACAATTTTTAGGTACAATCGTGACTCGCATAGCGGGCACACGCCACGGTTTTTACATTATAACCTTGTTGGCTGTAGAGCTCAACTCCGCCTACCGCAGTCGCCCTTAGAAGACCTTAGTCTTCAATCATCCAGCATAAGCGATGAGAAGACTTGACGAAATTTTCCATACGCTGCCTTACCCAACTGTATCCCTCAAGCGGTCGGCTTCTTTTTCAAGAGTTGAGTTGTGTCTACCGAGCTGGAGCTGGCAGTAGATATATATGCTAACGTAATGGATGCAATTGAAACTGTACATAGTTGGAAAAATATAAGCAACTTATTTTTCGTACTCTTTTCGAAAAAAAAGAGCCCCCAAACTGCTTGACCTTTTCATTCCACGACTGCACATCACGTGTAGTTGAATGTCATTTACTTTTCTAATAACAGGGCACAAAATATGCAAGGCCTAGTGCAAGTTTTATTGAACTTAGTATTTTATCTGGTTTTCAATGAAAAGACAAACGAGTCTAAAAAGTCCCCTAATCTCGTACTTGTACATCTATACATCTATTGTTCAGAAAGCAACAGCGAAAGCTTCTTATAATACGGCCATTATAATACGGCTTCTTATAATTCTTATGATACATCATGGCCGGTCTGAGCTTTGCGCAAAAGGCTGCGCAATAATTTTTTTTATGAACCTAGTTAAGTGCTCAGGGACACGACGCCGTCGCTGCGCCCTCGTCGGGCCGCCGTGGCTCCGTCGCCGCGCCATCTCTGCTTGATTTTGCCATATCACTTACAAAACCACGTGCATTTTTGCAAGGGGCCGGCGGTAGAATATACAACTGTTTAAACAATACTAGCGGTGTGGTGGCGGCGCGGTGGTGGCGCGCGCCTTGACTGCACCGTGTCGCTGAGCACTAAGGCCTCACCTCTGATGCACGAGGTTGTTTATACCAATGTGACTTTTTCAATTCATATGGTAGCTTAGTTTATCTGACATCAGTGAAGAAAAACATCGTGAGGAAACTTGGGCTTATAGTTTTAAGCCAGCTTTTTGTAATTTTTAAGTTAGTAAATGATCAAGATCACAACAAATCACCGACAACACGCCATCTTGTTTTGGCAAATTGAGATTGAAATTAGTATAACATTCCCATAAAAAAGGTTGCAAATAATTCGAGTGTCTAATTTCGTTTGGCCATGATCCATCGGCCGTATAATAACTAAAACACTTTTAATAAAACCTTTGGAAGTTCTAAATTAAAATCATCTAGTTACAAACTATGGCACATTCTAATTTAGATATTCAACACTTAACAACTAATGTTTTTGGCACATTTAGAATTCACTTTGTTCTTTGGGATTACGTTTTTAGTAAAGTTTCTTATAATTAATTAATTTGGCGTTTTGCCATAAGCACATTGGCAGGTAAATAGGTAACATTTAGTCAGGCAAATAAAGATTCTAATCATTACAAAAAATATTTTTAACTGGTATTACAAGTCATACAAAAGATTTAAGGGGGATGCGCCAAGGTACCCCGCGAAATTAAAATGTTCTTACTTATTTTGCAATTTGCAGGTCAGCGTCAGCAGCATGAATATTGATTAAAATATGATTCGCGACCTTAACAGATATGTATTTACAGAATTATAATAAGTCATGATTTCATGAAATAGTCATTCAATAGGGTACTTAATATAAACTTTTTAATAATTAATCCGCGGTCTACCCTGGTGCTTTCGCCTTAACAAACATAGATTAAATAATAACTTAACCCTGAAATACATTTTTTTTTCATATAATTGAGTCACTCTAACAATTTTCATTTCATTCGTTTTTCTTAAATAATCTCTAAGATTAATCAGCACTTAGGGAATAGGTGCACGTAACACAATTAAGTATACATACATATAATTATAAAATGCATAGATGTAATATACTTTCTCATTTTCATCGGAATACAAAATCAAAAACATCTACAGTTAGTTAATGACCTTAAACATAATATACATCGCAAAAACATTGTTAACACAACAAATATTTTGAACATCTATTAAATCTTGGCATAATCTCACAATGGCGTATTATAGGTAATATATCTATAATAAGGCACGTTTTAATGTCTAAATATACATATACAAATCTGTAAGTCACTGTAATGCCATTTGGAGTATATTATCTACGCTAAAGTGGGCTACAGACGTTATTTATTGAATTAAATGCACTAGTCATACCCGCGGGTGAGGGAAATTCATTGCACAGCACGTAGTTTGATATTATGTCTGTGTCACTAAGAGTGAGGACGATGCTGATGCATTGTGTCGTCCCACCGCAATGATTTCGAAGAGCGAAGCCACACGATGCGTTGCGACACATGAGCGGTGACGCTGCGTCATTTTACATACAAATCACAGTGACATGCCACACGGTGCATTGCGACGACGTGCAATGACGCAACGCACACTCAACGGACAATGAGATCAGAAACGAAGCGGAGAAGCGGAGGAGGAACGCACTGGCAACATACGTGTGGCTTCTCTCTAACTGCAACACGGCCAGTGCGGTGTAGCAACGCAACGCCGGTTACTACAGCGTCACAGTGTCTTGGTGTCGAATGTGCCAGTCAAATAACACTGCCCTGAGCTGCGATGTCGCTCCGACGCTGCAGCGCATCATCCCCCCCCCCTTCGTCTATCTGGCCCACTTGTCCGCTGTGTTGCGTCGCCGCATGTTAGAACATACCGTGTGGCTGTCACTGTGATTTATATATATATAGGACAACGCAGAGTCACAAAAGTAGCGAAGTCAAATGCTTCGTTCTTATATGACACAAGACTGAGAAAAAAACTATATGCGTAGAAAAGCAAGCAGCAAATTTACAATCGAATTCAAATATTTCAAATCACAAATGCCATTCTTTATTCTTACCCGAATTTACATGAACAGTTGTTGGAAAGAAGTTCTTTAACGTGGCTTGCGGTATGAGTAAACTATGCGAGTTTGAGCGTTATGCCCGAAAAACACAAAAGCTTTTGTTTTTTTATACAGAGCCATCTAGTATAAGTTTTTAACAAGCTAAAAACTTAAGTATACTAATATTGAAACTTGAGAGCATACTAGATGGCTCTATATTTTTTTTTATTAATATTTTGTCGACCTGGAATCTACTGCAAATATAGGACAGTATTGTAGGACATTAAATACTGCATTGTAAATTAGTGCACTCAAATCATGATAAAAAGAAATCTGTAGCCCTTACAACTAATTTTATAAAACGTCATATAAAAATCTTTTGAATAAAACCTTCGAAATATACATTTCATTATCTTTAATAATATGTAATTAAGATCATACATTTAAAATAAGTAGACTGTAACTTTAAAATAATCGATGTTAAGTATTGTACACAAATTTTACGAGAGCGAGAGAGCGGTGAAAAGATTGTGGTGCACTTCTTCCGGAATTAGTTCTTCATAGTTGCGCAGGAGTACATCGTTTTTAGTTTCAACCAATTTTAAACAGCGCCATCTATGATTCATATAGGGAACGAAATTGTAGAACCGACGACACCTTCCCCTGCAACTATAGCACCACTATTTTGAAGAAACAGAGTAGTGTACTATTCAGTATTCCCTGCGGCAGTAGTATCCGAGCGAGCGACATTTCTGGCACAGATGTTGGGGGTGTATCTTGGACTGGTCACTCACATCCAGTCCGTCTGGCTTCTCCAACGGCCTCTGAAAAATTTCCATTGACAATGATGAGCACCGATGTCTAAACAGCGGTCAAATTATGATGTTAAACCCCAGGTATATATACCAGGGTCCAACTGGAAGTCCGCATTTTCAATCCCACCAGTAATATAGCATTAAACAATAATGGGGAATACTAGTTAAATATTTTAAGGACTCTGAGCAAATCTTTCACCACATAATTTACGTTGATGAACAACTTGCTAAACAATCAGTGTCTCTGACTGTAGATACATTATTGTCAGTTCACCTAGCCAGCCAAGAACAGCTCTTATGGACGACTCCCCATTGCCACTTCTGGAGTCCTACCACCACTTCTTAAGAAAGTATTTAATTTAATCCTATTACTTCACTCTGGGAAAGAGGAGCTCGTGGCTAAGTAATAATACCCGCACGGTTCGATCCATCAGGTTAAGCTACGCTTGCCGGGGTTGGTCTGTGGATGGGTTACCATCTTAACAAACCGAGACTCCTCCGTGCCTCGGAAAGCACGTTAAGCCGTTGGTCCCGGCTGTCATTCATGGATCTTTGACAGTCGTTACGGGTCGTCAGAAGCCCGAAAGTCTGACAACCAGTCTTACCAAGGGGTATCGTATTACCCAGTTACTGGGTTGTGGTGGTCAGATAGGCAGTCGCTCCATGTAAAATACAGTATTTAGCTGCATGCGGTTAGACTGGATAGTTGGGAAAAGGCTAGGCAGATGAATTCACTCTGGGAAAGAGATCGAGCTATACAGGACATAAACCATCTCTTTCCCAAATTGATGTAAGTAAGAAAAGGTGCCACCACCTTTTCTTCCCCAGGTTGCCTTTTCTGTGGCTACCTAGGTCGACTAATACAGTACTAATTCTGACAAGACTAAAAACTGATTAATATTACAACTTACTTGTTTATGCGGGAAGACATTGATCCGGCACTTGATGCACTCCTGGCCGTTGTTGGCCCAGGAGTTGCCACTCATCCACTTACGTTTACACTTGGGGCACTTGTACTCGCCGAAGCACCTCTTCTTGCCCTGATACGGAGTTAGTCCTTCGCCCTTAGGACGAGCCTGAAACAAAACATTAATATATTATTATTGCGAGGCCAATGCTAACGCTGTTGACCTTGCTGAATCAAAACTCATATAATTTGGTATCATCGATATGACGAAGAAGGATATTATTGGAAGCCTTGGTTGTCGAAAACCAAGGCAAACGCCTCAAGTTCCTCAATGGTCCCGGTCTACTAGAATTTTGGGCTAATCTACCTAAACTAATATATAAAATAAATAAAATAAAATAAATAGTGTTTTATTTCAGGCAAAATACCCATTCACAAAAAAAAAAAAAAAAAATAGGTAAGTAGGTAGTAAAACATTAAAAATTATCAATAAAAATTATCATTAAAAATTATCCTTAAAATAAAAATAAAATATCATTAAAAATTGTCATTATTATCATTGTCTTTCTTCATTTTTTATTCTTGTTTAGGTGAACAGAAATCCAGTGCACAAATATGGGACTTGTTAGGTTGCACTTGACAACCCTCAAAATGCTGTTACTGGAGCGTCTCAAACTTTGCCAAAAAGACCGACCCTCGACCTCATGATGGCGTAAAAGTCCGGGATCAAATATAAAGAGACCATATATAAAGAGGTAAAATTTTGTTTGTATAAAACATCTCTGGAAGTACCATCGCGGAAAGCCAAAGCTAACCACCGTAAGGACTATTCTTTCTTGCAGCACTCTGCCGCTATAGAACCGGGGCGGTAACAGATGTGGTCATCGTGTGCACGGAATTTTATTTTCAAAGTGGTTAGTTATGGGTTTCCGCGATGGTACCTACTGATCCTATTACTAAAATTCTTCCACTGAGACGCTACGCCATTGCAGAGTGCCACAGGATATATATTATTATTTTACTAGCTGTGGAGGTCTTAAAATAACAGTGTGTCGCTTAGAGAAGGAGTAAGTACCACTCTTCCATTGAAAAAGGAGCATTTTCCGACCAGACTAAGTGATCTTGCCTTATAGGAAGTGTGTCCTTGGAGATCTCTTCATCAGCCCTGTACCAGGACGAAGTCGCGGGCAGCTTTTCAAGTCGACTGTATGTTGTTTTTTTTTATTAATTATAAATTGATTTTGATGATTCTTTTTTTATTTGTAAGTCATACGAGTACTTCAGAGGTCCCATATAAATTTGATTAACTTTGCTTGGGCAGTTTTTGAGTTAGCTTCAATAATACGTATTTTCAAGTTCTTGTCACTGTTATTTACATAGCAAGTAGTAGTATTCGAATTTGTGACGGGCAGGTACAACTAAAAAGTGAAAAATTAAAAATTAAAAATGTAACTCTAATTTCGGAAGTCGGTGTCTTTGGTTTTGCATATTCGTTTTTTGTCACCGACTTCCGAAATTAAAGTTATTTTTCATTTTGTAGTGTTTTTTTTGGAAGTCGTTTTTTTTTTGTAAAATGTTTTTATTTGTTTGATAATGTTCAGATTCTACTTCAATTTGATCTTGTGTAATAGGGGGCGACCCTATTGCTATCAACCGGACACAAATCCAGATTCCAGGTTGCTACTGAATTTCTGATTGAACCCAGGACCTCATGCTCAGCAATGGAGCTTGCGGTCACTAGACTAACAATTAATTCAATAAAATAAAAGAGTCGTGAAATAAATAAGTATAGTTACATCATTTTTTAAAAGGGCAATAACTTCGCGTCCTTTGACATAGGTAGGACATACTACTGCTGGGGTTGCGGGTTTTAAGCTTTCACGCTAAAAGGGCTGAACGGATTGGACAAAATTTGGCACATAATAATAATAATAATAAATTTACACATTAAATATGACACAATGTTGTGCTATGTGTTCCTACATCTCATTCCTGAAGAAACTAAAATTGGCAGCAAAACCGAAACACATACCAGGATGTAAGAATAAAAACTATAGACGGAGAACAATGCAATGCTGACGCGAAGTCGGGCACGACGACTGCTACAAGACACACACCCAACATCTTCGGGTTCGTCGCTCAGCTCCGCCTCGCAGTTGCCGGATCCTGCTCCAGACGAGAGTCCAGTGATACCGGCCGCTGCAGTTGCGTCGAGCTCGAGCGACGAATACTTCTCGCCGCCGACGTCACCACCACCAGCACGTCGCGGAAGAGGCCGACCACCGGCCAGTTTAGGACCCCGAGGCCCACCGGCCTCTGATAGGGTCCCCGCTCCCGGTGGAAGTGTGCGGCGCATGAGATGGACACAAACTGTCAATGAAAATGTCATGCGCGCATACTTTGGGGCTACAGAGGGAGGAAGTAACTTGACTGCGTACCGTGGTCGGATGCTCTCTCTGTTTCAGGTACTTGAGCCAGCTGTCAACGTGTCGGCCCAACGACTGTCGGATCAGGTGCGGGTCATCCAGCGTAACCATATGCTGGATGACGCCGTACTTGATCGACTACGCGTCGAATCACAGAATAACCGTGTAACGCCTGCCTCGCCACTGGTCGCGGTGCAACTACAAAATTCACCCAGTGCTACACCGCGACCCGACCACGTTGGTGAAGAGGATGATGACGGGGTTATATCTGTGAGTTCCCAATGCAATGTACGTTTGAGGAGCGCTTTGGAGGATGCTTTCCGTGAGTACCGCTCCACTCCACCTGAACTTAGACCACGTTTACCTCGTTTGCCAATGCACAAGAAAAACAAGGCGCTGGTGTGTACTCTAGACTCGCTGCTGTCAAATTGTTTTGAGACCAGCAAAGACCTCGCCGATACCCACTCGATCTTGTACTGTGCAGCTGTAGCGGCATGTCGTGTAGCTCATGTTAAATTTCCCAACAGTGACAGAGCTCCACGACCAAAACCAGCTGTACCAGCTTGGCAGTGCAGAATTGAGCGTCGTATCGGTGAGGCTAGAGTGCTCATCGGCAAGCTAATCTGCTTCAGGGAGGGCAATACTCGCCCTAGAGTGATGCGCTTTGTGAGGCGGGCGTTCTCGGGTACTGATATTAGCTCTCGAGATTATCTGACCCGCGTCACAGAGCGTATCGACCTCCTGAAGCAGAAGGTCTGTGCTTGGGCAAACCGTATTCGACGATACAGGCGGAGAGTTGAGCGGTACACTCAGAATCGCACATTCCAGAGCGATGAAAGGTGGGTTTACAGGGCTTGGGAGCGACTAGATCAAGGTGTGACTGACACGCGCCTGCCGGATGATGACGCCATGTGTTCGTTCTGGCGAAGCATCTGGTCGGCGCCTGTCAATCACACCGAAGGAGATTGGACTAGGAAGATCGAGCGGGCGTGCGAGGGAATACCAGAAATGGGGGCACTTACCATCAGCCCCCAAGATGTAGCTTGTGCAGTCCGTCCGTTGCCTAACTGGAAATCTCCAGGGCCGGACGGGTTGCACAACTTTTGGATAAAATGGTTCCAGAGGTCGCACGCCCGATTGGCATCCCAGTTCCAGTCAGCCTTAGAATCAGGGTCGCTGCCCCAGTTCCTAATGACAGGAATAACTCACCTGCTCCATAAAACAGGTAGTACTGCGGAACCCAAAAATTATAGGCCGATCACCTGTTTACCGACGGTCTATAAAGTTTTTACATCCATTTTGAGAGCTAAAATTAACAAACATATAGACACCAACTGCATCATGTCTGCCTCTCAAAATGGATGTAGGAACGGGTCCCGCGGTACTAAGGAGCTGCTCCTCATTGATATGGCCATTAGCCAACAGGTTCGTCGTTCCCGAAGGGATCTGTCGACATGTTGGATAGATTATAAGAAGGCCTATGACTCGGTGCCCCATACATGGCTCATGAGGGTGCTGGAGTTGTATAAAGTAGATGCAACTCTACGCACCTTCCTGATGTCATGTATGGGGCAATGGAGGACGGTTCTTCGCTATCCAGGATGTCGACATATCCAGAGGAATAGCGAGCCGATAAGGATCGAGCGAGGTATATTTCAGGGCGACAGTTTGAGTCCACTTTGGTTCTGCCTGGCCTTGAATCCTCTTAGCACACTGCTGGAGGACTCAGGACTAGGCTATCGATTAAGGAGAGGTGGTCAGGTTATATCTCACCTCCTTTACATGGATGACTTGAAACTCTTTGCCCCCAACAATTTGCAACTGGTGGAGCTACTGAAGGTAACCGAAACTTTCAGTAGTGCCATCAGGATGGAATTTGGTGTGGACAAATGTGCGGTCATGCATGTAAAGCGAGGGGGGATTGTGGAATCCGGGGGAACTCAACTCTCGGACTCCATACACCTAAGATCCCTCTCCTCAATCGAAACCTACAAGTATTTGGGTATGTCGGAAGCGTTAGGTATCAACGCTGCTGACATGAAGCAATCGCTGAAGGAGCGCTTCTTTGGCCGCCTGAATAAAGTATTAAATAGTCTTTTATCAGGCGGAAACAAGGTGCGCGCCTTCAACGGTTGGGTCATGCCGGTTTTGATGTACTCTTTCGGCATACTCAAATGGACCCAGACGGAACTTGACGCCCTGGATAGGAGGGTCCGCACACTGCTGACTATAAATCGGATGCATCACCCACGTTCATCGGTGATGAGACTGTATATCCCGCGGAAGTGTGGAGGTCGAGGCTTCTTAAATGCTAAGACCCTGCACAACCGTGAGGTATGCAGTCTCAGGGAATACTTCCTAGAAGCCGACGTGGGGATGCACCGAGATGTGGTCTCAGTGGACAAGGGCCTTACCCCGCTATCCTTGGCTAACGAGAACTGGCGCAAACCTATAGTATTAGATACTAATGACCGCAGGGAGGTATGGCAGAGCAAAGAGCTTCACGGGCGTTTTTACCGGGCCTTATATGGGCCCGATGTAGACCTACTAGCGTCCGTATCCTGGCTGCGATTCGGTGATCTCTTTGGGGAAACCGAAGGTTTTGTCTTTGCGATTATGGATGAAGTTATGATGACGAATAACTACCGGAAATATATTGTGAAGGACGGCACGGTTGACATCTGTCGGGCATGCCACCGTCCGGGGGAATCAATCCGACACATTATCTCTGGCTGTTCTCGTCTGGCTAACGGAGACTACTTGCATAGGCACAACCTTGTGGCCAGGATTATCCACCAGCAACTTGCTTTGAAATACAGTCTTGTGGAACCGGAAGTACCATACTATAGATATGTTCCCGACCCAGTTCTCGAAAATGACAATATCACGTTGTATTGGGATCGATCTATCATCACTGACAGGACTATTGTTGCCAATAAGCCAGACATAGTGGTGATAGATCGATTAGAGCGTCGCACAATGATTGTTGATATAGCGGTCCCGCATGACGAGAACCTCGTGAAAGCTGAAAAAGATAAACAGATCAAGTATCTCGACCTGGCCCGCGAGGTTGTCGACATGTGGGAAGTGGATACAGCAGTCATTGTGCCGATAGTCGTGACTGCCAATGGCATTATAGCCAAGAGCCTCGACCAACACCTAAGGAGGCTCTCGTTAGGCAGCTGGATCAAGGGCTTGATCCAGAAAGCGGTGCTTCTAGACACGGCGCGTATCGTCAGGAGATTCCTCTCTCAGGAGCCCTGACCACCGGTAGCTTGGACCCTGCTCCCGATACCGGTGGGCTACTATTTTTTATATTTTTAAATGTTTTTGTTTTCCGTTTTCTTTTTATGAAAATATTTAAAAATGTAAATTATATGTAAATAGATGAAATAAAGGAAATAATAATAATATTTTTTATCAGACAGCAGTGCTACTGGGGAGTTTGTTGCGCCACTTCTTCTTCCCAGCTAACGCACTAGGAAGTGGTGAAGGGTGGGCGTTTTGGGGGACTGTCTTATTTCATTTTGACGATCGAAAACTGTACTGTGAAAACTGTGTGTGTGTGTTTAGTTTATAACTTATATAAGTTACAGGCAGATTCAAACCTTTGTGAGAGCTGGAGTCTATACTAGGTTCGGGACCTGTATTACAGATCTCCAAGCTCACACCCTTAAACTTTCAACATTGAATTGCACGTACGTACTGGGAGGAAGGGAAATTACTATACAAAACAAAAGGAGATGAGATATGTGTGTCTTCGGAGATTGTAGTGTGTCCGTGAGTGCAATATAAGTCCTCGCACCCAGCACCCGCGAAGGGCACTGGGCACGAGCACCTTCTTGCCCGAGAGTGTGTGTGTTTAACAGTTGAAACGCGATCAAAGATTAATTTGATATGTGAATATTCCCGGTAGACGAAATTATTTTAATATATTTAGTATATTTTTAGTTTCAGCATAACCCAAGTCAACATGGGTAGACCATGACCTGGATTAGGACAAAGAATACTTTTGATTCCGATATTCCCACGGGATCGAGACATAAGCGGGGTTAAACGCGGGACGCAGCTATTAGGTATATAAAGAAAAGAAAGAAAGAAGAAGTGTAATGTTATAGAACTGAAGTATTCTAAATTAACGCTCATATATTAAACCTACATCTAACACTAGAGGTCACCTTGTCGCAAAAGCACAAGTAGATTAAAATAATTAGATTGTATGTAGGTATGTGTATGTAGGTCTACCCATGTATGTATACATCGTTACAAAGAACTCTCACATAATTATATATAGTTTATCAATTTCTGAGAATTACTGATACATCACATTTGTTTCCTGATGTAGCAATCTTGCTCAATGTTGATATGTATAGCGCATAAATACTTGTATAGACTATGTCATTATATTTTTATCTAGTTCAGTTAGTTGTAGGACACCTTAGCCAAAATTACAATGAATGCCGGTGCCTACACAGCGTATACTAGAAATGTGTGGTCAAATTTCAGGTTGAGGTACAGAACATCAACTGTAGGTACAACATTCTCCATGAAACCGTAAAGGACAAAAAATAATCAACTGTCCCATATATTTGGGTCGAGTATGTATTGAAGTTTTGTATGGTACAGTTGATATCTTTTTCGCGATTACGATGGAGTGTTTCCTTACAGAGCCATGGTCTTAGTCTTAGTTTTAACTTAAATTTAGTTTTTATGTTTAATCAAGCGAAGATTCGTGCTGCCGACAAATTGCTTTGCACTTCCATGAAGAAAGTTGTACAGTTTCATGGTCTGTATAGAAAACGAGTCGTTTTTCCTACATATCTCGTTTAATAAAAATCTGAATACAATATTGTAGTCTGTAAATGTTGTAAAAGCATAAAAGACGAGTTATCTAATGGTGAGACATAACAACTAGGAACATCTCCATTTCTTCCCAGGGGTATTCAGATAGGAAATGTCCACTCCATCTAATGTCATGTTATTTCCACTTTAACAAACGTGAACTTTAAGCAAGTGTAGATTAAGTTGATTTTAGACTGACTATTACTGTTGAAAAGTCATAAAAATATGAAGTTGTAGCGCAAACTGAACCTTATATGTAAGTTTTACAGTTGTTTTTCCTAAAACTCGTATTTGTTTACATGTTTGGAAATTGAGTCGCGACCGCAGTAAGTATAGCTTATTTGTTATTTATTGTATCTCGTTTAAAAGTGATTCCGACACCCTATTTACAGAATAAACAATTTCATTTGATCTCATCGTTTTTAAAGCAAATATTAAGCTTTTGTGTGTCACGTTATAAAAAAATCAAGCATATACCACAGGTTCCGAAAACAAAACGTAAGCATTCCTTCCAACTCTTAAATCAAACTGTGTTTATCGCCCATTCGTCAGTTCAAACCTCAACAGAGCTAGCATTGTAATATAAAAACGATAGAGAACACAACACTCGTGTTCTGAATACGAGCACGAGTGCAGGGTGAGTTACTACCGAACTAATGTTCCTAGAATTGGGGTCCACTGAATACCGCCATTGTTTTCGTCCGAACATTGTACTGAATTCTGGGATAATAGAATACGCAAAAAGTGATCAAATGAACATAATTATGATAAAACTAATAAAAGTGACTCAGTTACTGTTTTATAATAACCGATTTCTTAAAAAAAAAAGGTTATCAATTCTACACGTATGTACTCGTATGTAATAAAAATGTCACTATACTCTAAAGGTTTAGGTAGTTAAAAAAGGGTAAACAAAAAAAACCACGTGACTCATAGATGCTAAACCTTTTATTTCAAATGTTAAAATCATATTAATTATAGTCACATATATATTTAGTCTCTATTCTGAATCTGATTCTGATGAACTCTCTGTCACATTAATAATAAAGCGTTCAGTGGTATCATCAATTATTTTGTCTAATTTAAACATTTTCTGTTCTTCTTTTATTACATGACCCTCACAATTTTTCCAATTCTCAGCAGTCACATTAGCTAAAGCCTCTGGCAAAAGAATTTTTAGTTCAGCCATTTTAAAAGTTTTATTTTTCTCGGCTACAAACCCCTTAACTTGAGCCCATATTAACTCAATTGGATTGAGCTCACAGTGATATGGTGGCAGGCGCAATACTGTGACACCATATTCCTTGGCCAATTCATCCACAACATAGGATTGGTATTTGTGTTTTCCATATTTAACTTTTATTAATAATTGTGCTTTTAATTCTGCTTCTTCATAAGCAATATTTTTTTCTTTTAACCACTTTTGAATATCAGCCTTTCTTGATGCGGTTGTTGGCACTTTTTCTTTTTTTCGACTGTGATAGGGTGCATTATCCATCACCAAAATCGAGTCTTTTTCCAGTTTCTTGAAAATTGTAGTGATCCATTTCTCAAAATTATGTGCATCCATTTCTGAGTGGTAATCGCCATCACCCTTACTTGCTTGAAATATTAATTCACCTCCTCCAACAAAACCACTTGATGAACCTGAAACAAAGTTTTAAATAATATTCAACAACTGACTAATAATCATTATTTTCTTATAAGTTAAAGTACATGTGAGATGCTCATAGCATCTCACATGTACTTTGACTTAAAATGTTAATTTATTATAAATTGACTGCCTCGTTCGTCTAGTGGTCGCAAGCGCTACTGCTGAGCATGAAATTCACAGTTCGATTCACAGGTCGGCCAGTGTTATTGGGTTTTTCTATCTAAATTTTCAGTAGCAGCCTAGACTCTGGAGTTGTGCCCGGTTAATGGCAAGGCAATAGGCTCGTGCCCTATTTATTACATGGTACTTAAACATATCTGGCGAAATGTGGGTGTTCTATAGGTACACCTCTGCCCAACCCTTCGGGGAAACAAGGTGTGATTTATTATGTTTACTATACATGATGTTTATCACAAGCTTATAAAATAAAATTGTCATCTTGGCATTTCTATTAAAGGCTATAAAGTAATATTCTTACCAATGTGGCCTAAGATAAGGCGTTTTCCTTTCCCGCTGGGATTCTTTAATCCGGTAGACAAACCCTGCCTGTGAGCCTCTTTGCAGGATGTTATTGTCGTATCTTGCCATGTTGAAGATTTGGTGTGTCCTGCAAAAAAACAATATTAATGAGTAATAAGATATTTACAAAGGTAACAGAGTACAATATTAATTTTTATAACATATTAATGTTGTTATCATACCTTTATTGACCCATGTTTCATCCAAATAATATATTTTCTTCCCGACTCTTCTATATTTTGCAATCTCATTCAAATATTTTACACGCCATACTGCAATGTCTGGTTTGTCAATAAGCATACTCTTGCGACTGCGTTTGGAGTATTTAAAGCCTAATTTCTTCATCAACTTACACATTACATCTCTTTTAATATTAGGTAGACTGTCATCATTATTGACACTTTCCATTACTTTTTCAATAGTTGGCATTTCATTTGCAAAAAAAAACGTATGTACTTTTCTCCTCACTGCGGCTAAATCCATATCATCGAAACTGTCGATTAAGCTTGGTTTCGTTGCCGGTGGAGGAGGAGACTGCACTCTATGCGATATTTTGTATTCCTTAATAACCCTGTACACAGTTGGTACAGACATACCCATTATTTCACCAGTTTTTTGCACTATGTCTGTTTTTGACGGAAAACAGTCTTTGGGCTATGTTTCTTCCACATATTTGAACACATTTATCAATGTCTGTTTCTCAGATGACGAAAGAGGTCCGGTTTTGAAGCGTTTCTTCTTCGGTGATGGAAATGTTTGTGCGAAGTTGGTCTGGCTAGTACCAGCCTCGGGTTCACTCATTTTTCCACGATACGAATTTAAAACCCAATAACGATAAATAACAAAAACGAACAATAACTAAATAACAAAAACAAAACAAGGAAACAAGCTAATATTATCACAATTCAACAAAACCAAAACGCACGGATACAACCGCAATGTCGATAACGCTGTCAACAAAGGCGTCTGGTTAACCGACTAAACGTAATACCTGCCAATTCAGTTGCCAGACTACGTCACAGTTGTACTCTTCAATTTAGCAATGTTATCTAATTAGTTGTATTTTCTAAAAGGTTTGGGGAACCTGTCTTTTTGGGTTCTTTATAATAGACAGATTACAAAATGTTATATTATTATTATAAATCTAACAAAAAAATTGTACTAAAGCAGTTACATCTACGAAAAGTTGTTTAAGAATAAATGATAAAGTTTAACATACTATAATAAAAGGGGAAACTCATGTCATCGAAAATAAATTTAATTTTGTTCTAATGTATTTTTTAACAAGAAAATGTCAACTATAAAAAACCCTTTTTACGATTTGTTTACCCTTTTTTAACTACCTAAACCTTTAGAGTATAGGTACTGTTATTAGTCTGTTTTTTGTAATCCTAGTGATTTGACATTTATATTTATTCGGTATCAATAGAATTTCTGTTTAATTTTGGAATTGAATATTATTTGCATGCCCATGGTAGAATATGGAGGACTACTTTTCTGAGAAAACATCTATGTACCAATTACCCATGTTTGCAATAATAATTGATTTGATTTGATTTGACTAATATTATTGGAACTGCAATATATTCACATATGATAATCTATTAGGGCTTCTAAACAAATATACAAAATTTTATAAGTGTAAGTATGTATGTTTGTCCACGCATTTCTCCGAAACGATTAATAGGATCGTGATAAAAAAAATATTGGCTTACATTTTCTTTAACTTACGGAACGGTGTAAGTTTCATCAAAATCGGTTCAGTAGTTTTCAAGATATGGACTAATACGTCTAAGTGTGACGGCTTATTGATACGAGCTACAGTTTTGGTGTAAAAGAGAAACATCTCAAAACCTTGGTTAACCACAACAAAAAAGAAAAAGTTAAAATCCTTTTTACAAAAACAAAACGACTTCCAAAAACACTAATACTTGAAAAATAACAAATTCCGGAAGTCGGTAGCAAAAACGAAAATACAGAACCAAAGACTTCGCTTTCGAAATTAAAGTAATTTTTTACTCTTTAGTGTTGTTTTTGAAGTCGGTTTTTTTAACTACCTACAGTAAGTAGAGCATCGATTATCCAAACGTCGCGCGTCGGTCAACCGAGCGGGTAGGCTTGCTTCAACTGACCAAAATTAAGGACTTTCTAAGCGTTCATTGGTTCCTTTTCGTGTATATTACATACATATTTAATGTTTACTTGATTCCTACATCAATCAATCTGCCTAGCCTTTTCACAACTTTTTTGGGGTCGGCTTCCAGTCTAGCCGGATTCAGCTGAGTACCAGTATTTTACATGGAGCTACTGCCTATCTGACCTCCACAACCCAGTAACAGTACTGGATTCCTACATAAATAATAAAAAAAGATTCCAGAATGACATACTGGACTAATTATAATAATTTGCCGTCAAATTGAAAGTGTTAATTTTTGCATCAAACTGTATTAAATTGTTTTATTGGAACAGTTCGATTATCCGAATAAATCGGTTTTCCGAATACCCTTGTCCCTTTAGTAGGAATAATTGACGCTCTACTGTTAAAGTAAAACTTATTTTTGAATCGGTTACATTTGCAACCGATTCTAAAGGGAAAGTCCTATGATAATAGGGATGTTGACTGAGGAAAATAAAAACTATTTAGTCCGTCAGTCAGATAATAAAAAAATATTAGACATGTATTTTTGGCTTAATCATATTAATTAAAAATGGTTTAGATAAAACGCATTAAAGTTGGGGAATGGGGGTTCGCTACGTCACAAGTCAGTATAAAATCTACCGGAGTGACGTCATGTCACATTTTAATTCAATGTATTGCCGTAATCTTTTGATTAGGTAAAAAAAGAAAGAAAACGTGTACCATATTTAAAAAAAAAAACAAAGTCCCTATTGTTTGAAAATTCGAGATTTTTTGGTCCTAAAGGATTTGTTCTGTCTAGAAAGCTAATAGGTATATTCGGATATTAATCTTTAAAATGAACAGTTGTTGTTCATTCATCAATTTTATCTGCAAATCGTTTGCCTCCAATGAACGACGTTGTTCCCACGTTCCATAATATGAAAACCGCGCAATAATTTCTCTATAGAAGTAAAATCGTAAAAATAAATCGTGTGAATGATTTGGCAATTTGCCCGAGACATCAGACGATACTGTTTTTATTCGGAAATACCGATAACGAGACGGATTAATTGGTATTAAAAGTTTTAAGATTTTTAGGGGTTTTTCACCCGACTTCGGTGAAGCAAAAAAGCAAGGAGGGTTATGATTTTAACCGGTATGTATGTATGTATGTATTTACAGAAACAAAAAAGGTACAAAAATGGTCAACGGTCGCATGCCTGTACACCTAGAAAATTATAATGGCATGCGACGACGGTTTTTCCTAGACCATTTTGTTCTATGTCTTGATAAAAAGTCCGAAATATTTTCTTGTTTCATACTTTTTATAGCGTGATTTTTCAGTAGTCGGGTTTTAGTTTTTGAACTTACTTTTTTTACTCTTTGGGATCGTCAAATTTATCAATTTACAGGAAAAGTGCCAATAATATCGTTTCTTGTTTTCTTTAGAAATACGATGATAGACTATGTGGTACGTAGGTAGGTACAATTTTGTTTTTTCCAGCCTACATTGCCTCACGATCGGACTGACACCACGATATTTTATAAATTTTACGTTTAAGCTATGTAAAGTCAGCGAAAATTATTGGTTATTTAATTAACTTCTCAAATTCAAAGGAGGAGATCGTGGCTTAGTAATAACAGCCGCTCGGGTCGATCCATCAGGTTAAGCTACGCTTGCCGGGGTTCGTCCGTGGATGGATGACTATCTTTACATACCGAGACTCCTCCATGCCTCGGAAAGCACGATAAGCAGTTTGTCCCGGCTATCATTCGTGGATATTTGACAGTCGATTCGGGTTGAAAGAAGCCCGAAAGTCTGACAACCAGTCTTACCAAGGGGTATCGTATTACCCAGTTACATGGGTTGTGGAGTTCAGATAAGCATTCGCTCCATGTAAAATACTGGTATTCAGCTGCATCCGGGTAGACTGGAAGCCGACCCCAACATAGTTGGGAAAAGGCTAGGCAAATTGATTGACTGTTCTCAAATTCAAATATCAATACTTAAGTCATTCTCTGACAATGGCTAAATTGCACGGTAAATGTTTTCGTATGTCTATCATCATACTCTCTGCCCTTAAATATGTCAATTTATTTGTGGTCGGCGCAAAATTTATTTTTCTTCTGTACTTCTCTATTAGTCGTCATTTCGGTAGTCACTCCCTTACTAGCTATCATGTTTCACACAGTCCATCCATCGTTTCTTTGGTCTTCCCTTACTCTTATAGCCGTTCATAGACTGTTAGCAACATGAGCCGTGCAGGCAGCCTCGTGACGTCATGCAGGGAAGAGCTGGCCACGGTGTGCGCCCGCGACCCGGCCGACAGTTCACCCCCCTCTCTATGAGTGACGGACGAGCTCTATGCGATATGTAACCGTGCTGATTTATGTATAAAAACTATTTCATTGATAACAATACATACTCGAAACTTTCCACACGACATTCTCCTCATTCCTCCGCATCACATGCCCATACCATGACAACCGATGTCCACACAACTTTCCAGTCACCGGTGACACTTTCAGACTTCCTCTTATGTACGAATGTCTTATTCAATCGTGTGTGTCTATCTATCTGCTAAACATTTAACTTTATTGACTGTGTGCAGATTTCCGCTCATGACTAGTGAATTTCTCATAATACGAATCTCTGAAATCGAGGTGGGCAGGACACTTGACTAGACGTGGTGGCAGGTGCAGTAGATCCCTTTCTTAATAATTGCCGAGAGATGGTAGGAGTGTTGGCAGACCAACAGCCAGATGGGTGGATGACATTGAGAAGATCGCGGGTAAGATCTGGTTAAGACTCGCACGGACCAGGGAAGCATACCACAAAAAGGAGAAGAAATATACTCATAATCTTACCTGTGGACAATCTCCAATATAATGTCCTTTCTTGAAGCATAGATGGCACATGTACGCTGGTGGAGGTGGTCGTGGTGGTCTTCGCAGAGACAAGGCTACCAGCTGTTCAGCCAAAGAACTGGTGTCGTCAGCCGGTGGCGCTGCAGGCCCTGAAGCCGCGGTCGGCAGTGGACCCCATACGGAACCTGGCACCCACTGGAAATTGACACAATGTTTTATTAGATTAATATAAGGACTAATGTTCATTTAGCACTCATAAAAAAACGAAATATTCATACATGTAGTACATAAGATAATTACATCTTTGAGTTTATATATTTTTGATTTTAAACAGATTAATTTTTCACACCATTTTCATGTTAATCCATATAGCATTGAACGATTACAACAGCAGCTAGCTGTTGGTCTTTCGAGTCGAATGAATGACCCAGCTCTAAACCCACAACGAATACACAGGACAGTACTAGGTATTACTTAATGCTAAAACGAATTTTTCAAAGTTACTCGACTATAATCAATTTTGGTCTTTAAAGCCGGAGAAGCGAAATCTAGATCAAAATGATGAGTTAAATCAAGTGCTTTGTAAGGTTTAATTTTATCTTGCTTAAACCAAAAAGTATTCAAAGAGAAGAGAATAACAATAATGATGATGAAGGAACTACATATTAAGTGTTAAACCACTAAGATAAGTTTATCTATCGGTTTTCACATAAACTTTACTCACTTTTGGCCAAAATCAAACGATAAAAACTAACATTTATAAAGCTTGACGATCATACCATTTATTTATGAAATCTGAACTAACCATCAAGTCATTACAGTACGCCATTGAGCTACCACGACATTCCTAGACGTCCTTAATCACGACCAATATGCGGCAACGATTAGACAAATGAAATTGCAGTAAATAATTACCGGCGCGCAGCGATTGGTCGGCGAGGGCGCGCTCGCGCATCTGTTCAACGAATTATTGAGCCCGCGCACTCGTTCCAATTTCGAACGTGCGTTGACGCTCTGAATCACGCGCGGTCACAAATGGGCTAAATGCTAATGCGTGTTTTTTTCACGTTCATTATTGATTTGTAAGACAGTCACTAAGAGGACTTTGATATAGAGCTTATTCTTCGTCTTCCAAATCCAAACGTTATGTCAAACTGTTTATCTGTTGATTGGATCAAATCAAGACGGTCGAAAAACTAATATTATAAATGCGAAAGTGAGTTTGTTTGTTTGTTTGTTACGCTTTAAAGCTAAAACGGCTGAATAAATTTGGTACATAGGTAGACCATGACCTGGGTATGTGCTAAACATAGGATATGTTTTATCCCTAAAACGCCCGCCCTTCATCACTTCCTAGTACTAGCCCCAGCAATACAGCTGTCTGTTCAGTTAGTAAAAATATATAATTGCTCATCGCAAACCTAACTTGTAATAATTGCGACATGATTGCGGACGTCATCTGACGATTGAGTTAATTACATTGCAAACACTTATTAGACGGAAACATTTTTCTTAATCAGAGCAAATAATATGAGAAGCACAAACACACGAGAGCATTTCGTCGCTGATAATGAAATGTCATCATTACTTGTTTGGCTTTCATTTGCTAAAACTAATTATATACTTAATAAATTATGATATTCATATTAAGATTTAGGGTAAATGCTATCTTGATATTGGGTTTTCCATTTGTATTTATACCTACAATAAAACAATAAAACACGTGGTAGATAGCACTTGTTTAATAAAACTATTCCATTCTATCAAATCCTTCTTTCCAAATTAATGTTATTTACATTTAAAGAAATATTAACTTTATGGTAGTGTAAATTAAGTTTATTTCAGAATGACCAAATGTAAATACACTACAACTACACGATACTAAAGGCATAGACAAGTAACTGATGTTACGTCTGATGCAGACACGCGGATTACATAATATTTCACTCTTCATTGTATTTCACACTCCTTTTTATTTTTATTTTTTATTATATTTATTTGTCTGTATCTATCCGTGACATCACTGCGGGCCCTATCAGAATACCAGCGCTGTGACATTTTTATTTATTTTTAAATGTCGCGGCATCATGCTGAGATAGGAGCCTTTTGGCCTCGTACAGGACTTCCTTCTTTTTATGTTACTGTTACTTTGTTTTTTATTGTTTTTGTTTTTTTCCTGTGCGAGTCACAATAAATACTTTTTCTTTCTTTCTTTCTTTCTTTCTAAATGTCATCGAAAAATTTTAAGTTGTTGCGCAAACCGACTTCTTAAAACACATACTATTTGTTAACATGTTATGAAACTAAACAAGCATTTTGTACTTTTCTTCATAGATACCTTAGAGAACTAATTAGTGTTCAGTGTTATAGTACATTCTTGGTAGCTCTCACATCCGTAGAACAGTTTAATTTCTATGACATACTTAAAAATTATGGCTGGTTTTGAAGTTTATAATACTCAGCTCACAGACGCGCTCCACTATGGGCATTCCTTTGTACATACTGTTTTATACGCTGCTCGTCAGAATTATAGCATTACATCTATTTTAATACAGTCAAATCTTTTATTACAAAGTCCCATTCAACTTCACGACTCACCATTCGTGACCGCCTGTATGAACAAAATACGGTCAGGATGCCTACCACGAGCTCTAAGCGCGATCCATTTTAGGATCTAAACTGAACTGTTCTTCTAATTCGTACCATGACGTCAGTTTAACGATTCAATTTAGGCCATGCCATCTGACAGCGATTGTCCCAAACTGAGTCGCAAGTTTTGGTTTCATTCATTCTTGTTTGGTACCATGACGTCCATAAAGCAGCTCAACTGAAACGCTCAACTGTCAAAATAAGCGATTCAATAAAAGTTACTATTTCTCTAACATAAACTGAAACGTTTGGTGAATTATTGACGAAAATAAAGTTTTTGCAACAAAAACCGATGTAAGTGTGCTTTAATGTTTCTTTTAAAGTCTAAAATACCTATTTTACATGCCCTTTTTAACCGCATTTGTTTTTCTCTTACAGATGTCTGATGAACTACTTTTATTTGAGTTTTTAAGGAAGATTCTGCCTTACACTGCCCAAAAACGCAAGAGGCTCCAGTTACGCGGCCAGTTGGACCCCTTCAATAATTTTGAGGATGCCGAATTCATTAGGCGCTACAGGTTATCCAAAGAATTAGTGCTCGATTTGTGTGCTGAGTTGAGCCCAATGTTCAAAGAGCCTGTCAAGTCAACGGATTTATCTTTAAAGAACAAAGTGAAACATATCATAACTTCTAATCTCTTTAGTTTACTTAATTCTTAAAGCCTATGTTTTTGATAGAGAGAAAAGATTTGAGAAACTACTTTACCAATTTTTAGAACTCTATGGTTTATTAACCATAATAAGTGTACCTACAATAATATTGTTTTAAGGTTTTAACTGCATTGTCATTCTATGCCACAGGGTCTTATCAAAAGACCAATTGGAGATATAGGTACTCATTCCGTGGCACAACAAACGATGTCATAAGTATTGTCTCAAATAACCACGGCGTTAAATTCTCCCTAAATGACAAATAAATACATTGTATTCCCAAGGACATTAGAGGAAAGGAATTCCATAAGAATGTGCACGAAACAAACTTATTTGATAACGTTGTCTCTTTTTCACCAAAAACGTTTCAAACGCGGTTCAGCTACAAATTGCAATCACTTTTCACTTCATTCACTTTTAACGATCCAAATGCCGCTGAGCGTATTGGACGTCATGGTACGACTTTGAAGCGATGCAGTTTAAGAACCTAAGCTGAAATGCCTTGCTTTTGAATTGTTTTTAATTAGATCATGGTAGGCATCCTGTACCTCATATAGGATCGCTTTCAAACCGTTTCTTATTCCTACAACAAGTTTCAACAGGATTGACATAAAATTTATGATTGACTATGTCAATCCGATACATTTTGAAATTTTCCGTCATCGTTACTGTGCGTTTGTCTTTCTTTCTGTCAATGTTCCATACAATGTTTGACAGGAACTAGATATTTCAACATGTTTTTGTTGTGATGTTTCGCCAGTGCAAAGTGCAAACGCACAGTTATAGCTGATTTAATGTGGTCCTTTATCCCGCAATTAAATTTTTTAACTGCATTTTTGTTTTTTTGTCGTACTACATTTTTTTTATGCAATTGGTTGCAATGAATGCGCCGCGTCTATCGGACTTGAGTGGTGGCGCGGACACTTAAGCCCTCTATTCATTCAATTGTCCACAGACTACATAGAGATACTACGTCGATAGTGTTGATGTCGTCTGTTGCAAAGCTGACGCCAAGTTTTTACTCAACAGTCAACAGTCAATCAACATCAACAAAAGCTTTCGTTGTACAGCATATTTATCATCACGTTCCGCACCTCGTTAGTTGACTTAGATACCTAATACCAATAGCAATTCAAATCAATATTTACCCGACTACGGCGAAGCAAAAAGGAGGGTTATGATTTTGACCGATATGTATGTATGTTCATCTATTACCTCATAACTGCTAAACTTCTCATCATAATTTGGCAAATGAGGTAACGTTGGAAGCGTCTCGGTCGTCCGCTAGGCTATGCGATCACATTAAACAATAACAAATAAAAAATCCAGAGTCAAACGTGTCTGACTTCACATTTTTTATTTGTCTTTCATGTCTTGTTTATATCTTTTTACATGACTTTTTGTTGTAGTTGGGTTATAGTTTTATAACTTTTATTTTACAGTAAGTACGGACGTACACACGGCTACACATCAAGCTAGACATTTCCAGTAAAAGCTGACCTCGCATTGTACGGAAATCCTATACAATGCGAGATCAGCATAAACTGGAAATGTATAGCTTGATGTGTAGCCGTGTGTACCATTAAAGAAGTTCATATCTAACCAGTTTCAAAACAAAATCCCGTGAACACGATGACCACATCTGTTACCAGCCCGGTTCTATAGCCGCGGAGTGCTGCAAGCAAGAATAGTCCTTACGGTGGTTAGATATGAATTTCTTCGATGGTACATGCCATAGATTTAGCGGACTTTGGAATAAACCGCAAATTGCCTCAAAGCATGTTCAAAGCGGCCATTTCACTAAGTAACCGTTGATATAAATACAGATATAATGAGCACGTTTGTTTATTAAAATGGCAGCTATTAATACCAGGGAAGCGGTGGGCGGAGTCATTTTCGGAGACTGTTCCGTTTTCGTTGCAATTTCTGCGTTGTCGATTGAAATAAATCTATGGAATGTCTTAATGTTGGCTTGTTTTGGTTATAATCTTACAAATGTATCAGTTGTGTAGTTTAGTTACTAAGGACATACTTTACAGTACGTTAGTTGTGCCTTTTGGTTGGATTCGGCTCTCAGCCGCAGCGCCCAAAGGGATATGTTATTAACAATCGGGGTGTTTGTTCAAGAAAAACAAAAAGAAAGAAAATTGTATTTTTGTTATAAAAAAACGGAAGTCAGGGATGCAAAGAATGTCGACCGCGGTGCGTTGTGTTCCACGCGCCCCTCAAAGAGATGTCAGCACCAACCGACGGGGTCGAAAGACCAATGCCTGCTGGGGTTGCGGGTTTGTCCGAAAGGGATCTCGCAGCCCCGGCACTCAGGCAACGGAAGGAACACGGGTGGGTTTTAGTCAGTAAAAGTCTGACACACCCTCTCGCTCTACCCAGAGCGGGAGAAGTCATTTGATGATTTCCCATCCTGACAAAAAAAAAAGGGATGCAAAGAAGTCATATCTAATCTGCGTTCGCGATTTATTTGCCAATAATGTAAACAAACACGAGTTTTAGGAAAAACAACCGTAATGCTTACACATAAGGTCAGTGTAAAATCAACTTTATTTACCCATGCATAAGTTTATGTTTGTTTAAGTGGAAATAACATCAATTGGAAACAAGTTATAAATAGACCTTACTTAGTTTGGTCCAAGATAAAAAACTCTATGAGAAAAAAAAATCAGCATCAAAAGGGATGATAAATAAAAATCTTTTTTTACCGTCTGGTACCTATATTATAAAAAAATATTGGACACGTATTTTTTCTTTTTTTACAGTATCAAAACATTACGGCTATACATTGAGCTAAAATGTGGCATGACGTCACGCCTATGCAGATTATAAACTTAGTTGTGACGAGGCACTCTCAAAATTTAAAAATCAAAATATTTTATTTCACATAAACCTACATTGGCACTATGAAACGTCAGAAGCTAGGCGCACGGTACGAATTGGTCGTTTCTTCCCCAACTTTAATGCCTTTTATCTAAATCATTTTTTATTATTATGATAAAGCAAAAATTACGTGTCTAATATTTTTTTATTATCTGACTGTCGGACTAAAAAAGTTTTTTCTTACCCAGGCATCATCCCTATTATCAGATCCAGCTATATTACACGTTATATTCAAGAACACGAACTGTGTGCTGTGAACACCAACGTTTTATTCCCTACATTCATGCCTCTATCCACAATTTCCTTTGCCTACTACAGTCCAAAATAATTTTAACTTCGCTTATCAGTCCCGCGGCCTCATCTAAAAACTATACTTCATAATAGCGTCATTTGTTTCGTGTTACTGTTTTAACTGTAGCACAGCCACAGATTAGTGCAGACGGGTCACTCCGCAAAGTCATTTAAATAAAAACCGGCCAAGTGCGTGTCGGACCACGCACAATGAAGGGTTTCGTAGTTGGGATGAATTTATCCCAAGAACAAACTTAACATTGTAGTTGAAAAACGTGTTCTCCCCTAAGGAATGTATGGGTGATCATGTTTTTCAAACTGCAAATTAAGTTGGTTGATTATTTCTCGTTAACCTGTACAGCCTACTTAGCTTTCATAGTTTTTCTTTTAATTTCGTTATATATACTACTGCTGTGAATTTTTGCACAAATCCAAGTACAACCATTTAGCTGGCAGGACACACACACACTTGACTCTAACAAAAACAATCTGTTAAAAGCTTAATACTTTGCAAACGGATACCTGAATCCAAAAATGGTTAGGACAAACTCCCAATATTTTTGAAAGACCTTTCTAACAATACCCAATACCCGGAAAAAAAAACATCCCCACTTTACGTGTAGGGGAGGTACACAAAAAAAATTTTTTTTCTTTATTTTATTTTACCACTTCGTCGGCATGATTAATATGTATACATATGCCAAGATACAGGTTTCTAGTACCAACCGTCTCTGAGCTAAGCCGCGGACAGACAGAAGGACAGACAAACAGACGGACATGGCGAAACTATAAGGGTTTCTTGTTTACTACGGAAACCTAAAAAGCGACTCTTCCGACGACATAATAAAGTGAAATTCAGGTCGCACAGCGCTAATTACCTACAGTTATATTCACCTAGAAGTTGCCTCTCTTTTTATCGCGTAACTCTTATATCTTCTGATTACGTTACTCCCACTGAATTCGACAAGTCGGGCCCGCCGCGTACCTACTTGTAGCTTCATACCTAAAATGTGGAGATCACTACACATTTTAGGTTAAGGTTAAAATGTGGTGTGACCCATCTTTATTCATCTATGGTACAGCCAAGATTGTCGGTGAGTCTGTGAGTCTCCAGTTGCTTTTACGATGACATCCTGTGGCCCCGTGGGCCGCTTTGATCATGTTGATATCTGTCTTGTAAGACTGATTGTAAACACTAATTATATCGTCCATCAAGTCTAGACTAATAAGTGTTGAGTTGTTGCCGTTTTAAAAACGTTTGTCTGAATTTCTGTTGGACTGTGACATACCTATAAACAGTTTAGTATATCTGCTAGTCACACATTCATTACAGTTCAATAAATAACATGGTATACATACTTATAATGTACCTACTTACGAGACCAGCACTAACTTATCAATCAGTCAGTATTTAGCCAGTTTCTTTTTTGTTTTTACCGCAGTGATAGCCTAGCGGTGTAACCGTCGGACTGCCAAGTCATAATTCTAGAGTACGAACCCAAGGCAAGCATCTCTGACTTTTCGGATTCATGTGCGTATTGTATAATTAATTACAGCTTCAAAAATGGTGAAGGAAAACATCGTGAGGATACAGTTTTTCTTTTTTTTTTTAATTTAAAAAATAAGTCGAGCTATGGCGTTGATGAACTTCCACCTACATTACTGAGACAATGTGCGGATGACTTAACTCTTCCATTCTATAAACTGATGAATCAATCTTTCGAGGAAGGTGTTTTCCCCAACCTCTTGAAAAAGGCTCTTATAAAGCCAATTCACAAGAAAAACGCAAAAACTGACCCAAATAACTACCGCCCAATCTCTCTCCTACCAACTGCATCAAAAATATTTGAAAAAGCCATGTGCAACCGTGTTTACGCTTATTGTGAGAAATACAATATATTTAATGATTGTCAAAATGGCTTCAGAAAAAAACGATCCACAACCCTCGCCGTCTATAAATACATACAAGAAGCCCTCGATATAATTAATGCCTGAGAGATATTTCTCGACAACATGTGAAGCCAAGTCAGAGGCCCATGGGCGGCATAAAAACACTGACACTAGGTTAGTCACTAGCTATACGAAAAAGAAGAAGGAAGTATTTCGTCTTTAAAACCAAAACTAAAAGCATTTTTGGAGTACGATGACCTACAATAAATAATCAATCTATCAATGATTTCAATCAAATCTAGATTACATACATACATAACATCACGCCTTGTTACCCCGAACGGCAGGGCAGAGGTGTACATGTTTTACCAGTTATATTTAAGTAATACGGGGCGACCCAATTGCCGTCAAACGGGCACAAATCTGGACTTCGGGCTGCTACCGAGAAATTTCTGATGGAAAAACCCAACAAACCTTTACCCGACCTGAGAATCGAACCCAGGACCTCATGCGCAGCAGTAGCGCTTGCGACCACTAGATCAACGAGAAAACCATACAACAAACCATTTCCGAAGAAAAGGACCAGAAAATCAGAAACCGAAAAAAAGGACTAGAAAAATTACTATAACAAGTCGATCGTTTTTCTATCATACCAGAGTAACATTTACACGCATTCCCGGACACAATAATATAGGTAGGGTGCATGACGCCGGCTAACCATAATTCTATAATTAGACCACTGCTACCTGTCTGGTTTCCATCAGGCGTTTGTCAGCTAAACACTTTTGGACGCACGTTTTCCGTTTACCGGGACACTGTTTTGAAGATAGCCTCTGGGGATGTTTTAGTGTAGTCCTAGTCTTAATTTGTCGGGAGGATAAAACCAGAAGATCCTAAGTACTATAAAGGTTACCAGGAAAAAGGCGACCTTATGTCGTACAGGCTGGTAGTAAAACAACTCTCGTTGCATTCGAACATTCAAGCGAATTTGGAATTAATTTTTAATAACAATTAATAAGTTTATGTTTAAGGCTCCGTGCACGAAAAAACCCTCTTTTGTCAATTACTTATCTAATTGTGAGAAAGCGTGAAATAATTGAATCATTAAGTCTGTGTGACTTTAGTAAAAGTACAGTTTTCGTGGTGCTATACCGTTCCTGTCAGTCACAGCACTTGTTAATAGTTGCATCACTTTTGCGCTCTCTAAATTAAGTTTTATTTCGCCTTTGATTTACTTAATAAAATACATTTTTGATTTTATGTCTAGGATAGCTGGAGACTAATCTGTGATTTTGAAATTTCTTGATATGGTTTGCTAAATAATGGGAAAAAATACATTACTGCCTGGGTTTTAAAAAAAAAGTGGTTCAGCCACAAGCAAGTAGACCATACTTATGTTGATGATATTTTTTATGTTCAAAATCAAAAGTAGTGTCTTCTAAAAAAAAAAACAAACTTCAGTCTGGCGTAATTTTTCGGAAAAGTTATTGCGAATATTAATGATTTTCCATGAATAAAAGACTTAATTTATTTGAAAAATCCCTTTCAGCCACATGCAAAACAAAGAACTCGACTTTTCAAATCACAAATAATTTCTTTTTTTTTTTTCCGTTTCTCACAAACAATGAACAAAATTGATCAAAATCAGTAGATTTCGTGCACAGCCCCGAAGAAAAAGCGACAGTGTTAAAATAAAAAAATAGACGCGTAGAAGAGTGCATGTTTTTCTGAGATAAGATGACAAATATAATATAAATTTATCATAGCTATTATTCAACGTCCCCACATAATATTGCTCTACAGCTAGCTCTCTTCATGTACTACATTACATAGGTACCGCATGGATAGGCTGCCTACCCATGGGGCTGCCTACCGTAGGCACAGGCATAACCCATGGGGGACAGGCGTGATAATATGTATTGTATTTTTTTTTAATTTTAGCTTTTTGTGTAATTTGCATGCCGTAAGTAAGTACTCGTAAGTGTTTAAAAATATGGTGATAAGTACCAAATTATGTACAGTTGTATATGATTAATTGAATTTTTATGTGTACTTTTTATACCCATATTTGAAAATAAATTATTTGATTTCCTGTTTTATCAGGACAGATATAACGTCGCCGCTGAAAAAGTTGTCTTTATGAGTTAGATTAGACAGACGGTGTAATCAATTTACACTCAAATACACATTAACTGAAAAATTACATGGAAAAGAATACTATGTTTTTAATCTAAATTATTAATAGTCTTGTGTTTCTATATTATTAAGACTTCTCAAAAAACCATTTCAGACACCAATCTACATATTCTTCACATGATCTGACCAAGATAGTCTGGACTTTAAAAGAGACTGTGACCTCTGAGGTTGTTTCGGCCTTTCTTCTCAGAGTAGTCTGATAGGAAACGCAAACACGGACCTCATCTAGTTATAAGAATATGATTGACGTGTAAAAGTGTTAGTATAAACCTACTTACAGAAAAAAACAGTAAAATCATTTCATTTAGTTAATAAAACAACCATAGATATTTTTTAAATTATATGTAAGTTTAAAATATTAATATTCTCTACACATAAACCATCCTGAATAAATTCTCTAAATGATGGTGAAAAGCCTTCGATCAACAATATGGTATTGTTGTTAAGTTCCGAGTTGAGCTACAAGATTACTGACAAATACGTGCACTAACTGAACACGTCCACTCGATCTGTATGGTTCTTTCCTCAGAAGACCATTTCAGGCAGCAATCTACATGGTCTCCACATGATCAGATTAAGTCTGGGCTTTAATGTAATGTTTCTTAACATGAAACAATTCGTGCCTTATTATTAGTTGTAATATAGCCGCTAAACAAACGGTAGGTGGGGCAGGAAGGTGTTGGAGTTACAAAACAAGGACCGGAAGACGGAATGAATCAGTCAATAACTGGTTACATGATCTGATAGTAGATATATATATATATATAATTGAAGTCCTCTTCACCGTATCAGGCCACAGCGACCAAGACAAATTTTCATTCGTTTCGTGAGCTCTGTGATGACTAGCAAAACCAAATTTGGTCTTGAAAACTCCGGTGCTAAGGCGTACGTAATGATGGCCATGGAGGTGATTTTGATGAAAATACAAATGACAGTAGATGTCACTATAGTAGCAGGTATGGGCGCCGGCAGGTTTGTTTTCAGGTGGGTGCATCTTCAGCTCCACGAAGCGAGCCCGATCATTATTGCGGTTCGCTTTGGATATGTTAGGTTATGGTTTGTCCATTCATACAAAGAGTAAATTTGTCGACATGTGCAGAAAAGTTTAAAAAAAAATTGGTTGCCTGTAAAGTCGGTATACGGGCGAAAGTTTTACGTGACAACGACTTTGAGTGGTAAAATAATTTTAATGTGAATATTCATTCGTATAGTAGGAAGAAGGATGAAATAATTCTGTCTCTCTCGCTCTTAGGCGGGCTAACTGTGCTCGAGTGGAAGGGACGCGTGCCTTTCACTTTTTATGTCTGTCTCTCTCGCTCTTAGGCGGGCTAACCATGCCCGAGTGGAAGGGACGCGTGCCTCTCACTCGCTCTCATTGTGAGCGCATAACGTGAGCGGAGCGTAACGCAGTTTCTTGAAGTGTCACCCGGCAAACCAATTTATAAGACGTTGTCACGTCAATAAGAGTTTTCCAATTTCGCCTCGAATAGGATAGGTTTTATTTTGTCCAATTTTACGGAAAGAGGACTAAATGTGTCGACTTATACAAATAAACTTTAGAATTGAGATAGATAGGATGATAGTGAGCGAAGCAAGCTCGATAATGTTAGCACCCCGCCTAGGGTCGATTCGATTTTCGGAAATAGGAGTTCGGTACTTTGTCGACTAATGCACAGAAGCTTTAGAATTCAGAGATTGCAGAATGCAAGAGCGAACGAAGAGAGCTCGAAAATTTTAGGATCTCGCCTCGATTAGGTTAAGTTCTCTATTATTGTGTTGGCGTTTTCAGATATTTCTTTGATTCTGAATGTTTTTTACACCTATATTTTATTCTGAAGCCAGGGAGGTGCAAATGCACCCATTTGCACCCCCCTCCCGGCGCCCATGGTAGCAGGAAGGAAATGAATGAAGAGGCTTAGAACCGAGAAGCGTAACAACAGAGCTTGTCTCCACATATAAACAATATCCACCATTTTCACCTTTATATTTTTTTATCAATAAGTTTGGTGCAGGTTTCTGTCTCACTAGACTCGGATAGTTTTAATATTTTCATTCCATTTCCATTGGAGGATAGTAAAAGTTATACGGGAACTCATTATTTTGTTTACATAGTTTTTCAATCAGGCAACCAAAAAAAGTAAATGGATTAATTGCAAATAAATAGTTTGACTTTTACTATATCTACTCTTTAATAACACTTCCGTGGAAACCAGCTGTTTTCATTTGAATTCCTAGAAACGTTCTCCAGAAAAGAATCTTGTAGCTCGAAAATACAAAGGCAAGAAGATGATAATATTGATCCAAACTGCATTCGAGGGGCAGACTGTTTATATTTTCTCGCAAGATATAAAAGTCAAGCGAAAGAAACATGAACGCGTGGAATATGGGTTAGTATTTACTAAACCGTGTTTCATCAAAGACTGCATTGGTTTGTTAGCACTTTTATGCGTCCTTAAAAAATCTTTAGGCACACACACACACACACATTCACATATTCTCTTCTCCAACAATTTCTTTGCATTAAGGTAAAAGGATTTTGAGGGTCACTGTGCAAAAAATCAATTCTTGTTTTACAAAAAGAAAGAAAGAAAATACATTTATTTAGCACAGACTAAAAGGCACACAACACAACATAATTATTGTACTACAAATAAAAACCAAATAAAAAAACCGGTGAAGTGCGTGTCGGACCACGCACTTGGCACAACTTAACATTCTAGTTGAATAGCATGTTTCCCCATACATACCAAGTTTGTTTCAAATTCAAAATGTTTTATTTCACATAAACCTCCAAGGGCATTTATGAAACGTCAGCCGCTAGGTGCACGGTTACTATTGGTCGTTTCCTATGAAGAAGAGTCGGCAAAAAACTCCACGGTTGCTCTTTTAAAAGTAAATGGTTATTACAATGTTTTTAAATTACAGTATTCAAAGGTATGAGAGGACTGTGTAGGCCAATAAACAGGTACCAGGTACTTAGCAAAATATAAAATGGTACACTGATCTAAAGTCTGTTAAGCCTACAACGTTCTCACATTCACAAAATCCAAAAGAAAAGAATAAAAATGATAAATAAAATAATAAAAATAAAGATCTATTTAAACCAAATGCCATGACTGCCACTACAGCTGTAACAAATCTAATTTAATACAAATTATAGAATATTGTAGGTATATAATGGCAAATAATGAAAAGATTATGTCAAGGAAGTATGTAAAAAAAAAGGTAAAATAAAATAATAATCGTAATTTCGGAGCAGTTAATAGACATTTACATAGTTATGCCGTTAATGAAGTACCAGAGAAACCACATGTGCAGAAGGAATTATTATCAAACTTGTCTTCAACGTAGTCTTTAATCTTATAATATGCTTTCTTGATAAGGACACGTTTGATGTGGGTTTTGAACTTTCCATCGCTAACTACTTCTGTAACTGACTTTGGCAACTTGTTATAAACGCGAATACTGTTTATAAGAAATGAGTTATTAGTTTTAGTTTATCTAAATTTGGGTATCACAATTTCATGTTTACTACGTGTGTTTATATTATGGAAATCACTTCTTATTTACAAAAGTCCTAAGTTCTTGTGAACATACAAAATACTTTCTAAAATATTAAGAGAAGGCTAAGTTAGTATATCAATTTCTTTGACTTTATTTGTATGGGACTCAGGACCCATTTTATACATTGCGCGAATTGCCCTCTTTTGTAAAGTGAAAATTGAATCTACGTCACCTGCCTATGCCCACCACAGAACGCCATAAGACATAATACTGTGGAAATAAGCAAAGTATACTAACCTAGCTGTGGCTACATGAGTCAACTGCCTTATTTGTCTTACTGCATATGCAGCTGAATTTAATCTACCTGAAAGAGCTCTAATGTGGGCGCCCCATTGCAATCTCGACTCTAAAGTAATTAATTCTACGCACAACATTGAGAGATTTACCATGTTTTTTTTAAGACCATAGACTTCTTATAGGTTTTCCTGTAATTTATAAGCATAGAACTATTCTCCGCATTTTTTTCAAAATTTTAGGCTCAGTAGTTTAGGAGATAAGGGGGGGAAAAGGAAAATTTTCATGTACTTTCTTAAATATCTTTAAAAGTATTTATTTTAAAATTATAAAAAAAATGTATTTGAGATCCTCGCAATAAGCCCTTTCATTTAATATGACACACGGCACAGAACGCAAAACTTTCGTTTTAAATTTTCTTATTTGCCCCCCAAAAGTGACCCCCTATATTCAAAATTCATTTATTTACGTTACACGTTCGTGTTTGAGTCATAGAAATACATAAGTGTACCAAATTTCAACTAAACTGGTCCATTAGATTCGGAGCACATTGGCTGTGACTGACGGACAGACAGACACACGAGTGATCCTTTAAGGGTTCCGTTTTTTCCTTTTGAGGTACGGAACCCTAAAAAGAGAGAAAATAAATAAAAAGTGTAAAGTGCGTTCTAAGATATTAGCAGGAAAGTGTGCCTTGCGGCTGCGCCAAATAGGCCTAGTTCGGCAAAAATGCCAGACAACTAGTGCCTGACGCTGGTTTACAAGAGCAGCGTATACTGTAATCGTTTAACTAAGAAGGTGAAGTGCGGTGTAGAACGGAAATCAGTTCTCATTTTTCTAGTTTTTCTAGGAAATATTTAGGAGTGGTTAATTTGAAAGAAATAATGAAAAAAAAAAGGTAATAATCGTGTACAGTTAAGTAGGTACAATATATTTTGTAATAGGGATGATACCTGGGTAAAAAAAATTAAATTCTAATTAGTCCGTCGGTCAGATAATAAAAAAATATTAGACACGTATTTTTTGTTTTATCATATTAATAAAAAAATACTTAGATTAAACGCATTTTAAGTTGGGGAGTGGGGGTTGATACGTCACTAGTACGTATAAAGTCTTCATACTCGTGACGTCATGGCACATTTTACCTCAATGTATCGCCGTAATCTTTAGATTACGTAAAAAAAGAAAAAATACGTGTCCAATATTTTTTTATAATATCAAAGACGGACTAAAAAAACATTTTTAGTCATCATCCCTATTATGTGAACACTATGTAGCTATCAATATAATTAATTTAACTGTTACAAGCCGTGTGCCTAACGGGATTTCCCATGGGCAGAAATGACGAATCCCCATTTTTTTAAATACATTCTTACTGTTAACCTTCGTTGTGATGAAGTTTAATTTATTAATGCTATAAAAAATTATATTTTCATTTGTTTTTAATTAGACAGATATTTCGTTTTTCCTTTTTTTTACTTTTATGACGTCAATCCATATTTAATTTTGTTAATGTATGAGTGATTTTGTATGGTTGTATTGCTCTCATGCAATTTGGTGTGTTCGCATGCGTGTGCGTTGTGTGTGTGTATTATTTTATGTTTAATCTAGTCGTAGTGTAAGTGAGATATTTATTTACACAGTACTGAAGACTTGTGATTACTATTGTTACTATCCTAGTAAATATATCGTTGGTGTGCCTTGCTCAATTAATAAATAATGAGCTCTTGTACAATAGGCATGTTGATAATATTTTTTTGTGCTTCATAAAGATTATTAAAAAATATTGGACACGTATTTTTCTTTTTTATGTAATCAAAAGATTACGGCAATACATTGAGTTAAAATGTAGCATGACCTCACACTCCGGTAGATTTTATACCGACTTTTGACGTAACGATCCCTCACTCCTCAACTTTAATGCCTTTTATCTAAATATATTTTTTTTGGAGGTGCTCGGGGCTAAGTAACAACAGCCGCACTGGTCGATCCATCAGGTTAAGCTACGCTTGCCGGGGTTGGTCAGTGGATGGGTGACCATCTTTACATACCGAGAATCCTCCGTGCCTTGGAAAGCACGTTAAGCCGTTGGCCCCGGCTGTCATTCGTGGATCTTTGACAGTCGTTACGAGTCATCAGAAGCCCGAAAGTCTGACATCAGTCTTACCAAGGAGTACCGTATTACCCAGTTACTGGGTTGTGGAGGTCAGATAGGCAGTCGTTCCATGTAAAATACTGGTATTAAGCTGCATCCGGTTAGACTGGAAGCTGACCCCAACATAGTTGGGAAAAGGCTAGGCAGATTGATCTAAATATTTTTTTATAAATACGTGTCTAATATGTATTTATCATCTGACTGACGAACGGACTAAATACTTTTTTTTACCCAGTTGATATCCCTATTTCATGCTTTTAGGCTGGGCGTCACTGCATTGTCTATCATTGAATTTATTATGAAACTATCACCAATGAAATTGAACGCGTTCAGCACATCTAAACGCGTTCAAGAGCTGTCAGTGCACAATATTCCATAACAATTTTGACACTGACAGCTCTTGAACGCGTTTAAGAAATGCTGATCGCGTTCAGTTTCATTGGTGAAATCCGCACTAAATAAATTACTTAATTTGCAAAATACTTTGTAAGTACCTATTATTATAAAGTAACTTTATTCTAGGTACATCGTCACGTAAACAAAGAGTAACTATGGACTTTCTGGCCCATGAGTCTCCATACAAAACTACTTTTTGGAAGGGGCAACTAGATTCAATTCTTGTTTTTTTTTCTTTAAAATGTTGATATATCTATTGACTTATTTATGTTGTCTTGGTAAGTGAAACAAATTATTTAACTTTGACTTCAAAGGGACTCATTAATCTCTCATTAACTCTTAAACTCATAATCGGAGAATTCCCAGCTGTGGGGCCGGAAAGGTTATAGAAAATATTGTCATATTTCCGTATTTCCGAGATACCGAATACATTGCTACATGCACTAAATTAACAGTACCAGTTAATTGCCCTAACAGTCACACGGAATATGCATTAATATCGCGTATTTAATTTTTTATGTCAATGAACCTTGTTGCTGGATTTAGGCGCGATTTGTTAGCTGTTTATACCGTAGAGAACTATTTTGATCGCGCCACCGTCCTTGCTTTGGTCACTACACTATTGAACTTTGATATTACGGATTGATGCACTTGAATTTTTGCTACCGACACAAATTAATAATAATATATAATTAATTAGGTGTATTTATTATATTAATAGTAGTCGTAGTGTTTGACTAAATATACGTCGTCTATTGTATTTTATATTTATAGTTTTTAATAGGTATCTCGTAGGTAGGTTTTATAGGCCTTTATATTTAAATAAATATTTATTCCACAATATTCGCTTTTGCACCTACCACTGTTTGTCTCTGCATCACCCAAAGGTTGACTGGTAGAAAATGCCTATGGCATTAAGTCCGCCTCTGTAGATTTGTGTGCTTGAAGTATTAAATAAATAAATAATAAATAAATACAATTCCTTGACTATAGAGTTGAGATACTACAAAGCTATTGATATCAATCTGTAAAACAAATCAGTTTCTATAAGGAGTAATGTCTTAGTTCTTGTTTATACCGCGTGACTACATACGTATTATAGGAGTATGGACTACAATTTGGTCTTTATGCCCATATTAGATCTCCTTCAAGTAGGTGCAATTGCTTGTATCGCAACATGATGAAACTATTGAAGTAATCAACTGTTGACTCATACTTACTATGAAAACGTTAGATTTATTTTGTTACATCGTGACGTCACAACGCTATATGGATCAGGGAGAAATTGCTATAGATTGTTGACTATACAACTATTAGCTTGGACTTTGTATATTTTTCAGTTCCTAGAAGCTTGACCGTTCTCGGTAAGAGCCAAAGTATTTGTTGCAATAATAAAAACGAAAAATTTGAAAAATGATTCTATTTTTGAACGAATCAAGATGGTTTACTACTCTTTTCAGCGTTCAACAAGGAGGTTGCGTCTAACATTACCTAATACCTACAAAACATTATGAATGAAGTGTCAATACCTGATCATTCTGGTCATGAGTCAAGTACAGCCAGCCGAGCAGGGCTTGGGGACAGCCCTCGGCCTTGCCGCACCACTGGGGCAGTTCCGCAGTCGGTGACATTGCACCATAACACTATCACAACACCACAGATACCAAATTACCGCGTTTACTTGAAATTTTGGTACTCTTTGTTTGTACGTCAGGCCATCGCGTCGCGGCCCGGTCGGCGGGGTATTTTTGGATCGCGATCGGTTCCACGGGATGCGTCTGCGCCGGCTACGTTGCGACTAGCGGTCGCCGCCGCGCCTTAAGACGGGAGATGTGGCAATTAGGGACGTCTGGTCGTTAGAATAATGTTTAGATATCGATTGCAATGGGAAATTAGAGCGAGTTTTGTGAAGTTTGTAAGGTTTTTTGAAAAGGAACTTAAGAGTAAAAGTCTGGATACATATGATTCTTCTGTACTTAGGTACATAATCCTCATGGAAGTAAAGTTAGTTAAACACCCAAAACTAAAATATGTATATAAAATAGTTGTTCTCCAGAATTCTAGGACTCCAAAGAATAAGAAGATTTTCTGGTGCCTCCTATGTACAATTTTAGACATAATAATATTATTCAATAGTAGATGCCATACATAGGTACTCACTAAACTTGATGCCCAAAGATGAAGAATAGTAAAATCATTATGAATTTTTCAAGATATTAAATTACTGACTGCTACGTTGGCGTTGATAGGAATATTTAATGATCTCCGTATACTTTTGCTGGAATGTTTAGCTGCATTATCAAATCAGGCGATTTCAATATTTTCCGTAAATCCTCTTTCGCGGTTGTCACGTATTTCAAACTAAATATGTTGGTATCGATATCGATAGTTGGTAACATCACTAATGGCGACCATGTGGGCGCACCCGCCCGCGCCGGGGCAGCCAGGAGAGGAGAGCAATATTTTGGTTCACTCCGTACCACAACACCACCAAACGGCACCAGATATCGCTCTATTACTTGGTAGCGGTAATATATTCTTTCAGCAACGACGCAGTCCTAAAACAATCGATAAACAAATAGTTTTTAATTAGTGCTCAACTGTCCGTGGTTTATTTCTCGGAGACAGGCGCAAGGCGAGACCGTTAAAACAATATCCGTGAAGTTTTCATAGAAATTGTCCCACCAAAGACGCGTCACGAAGTGTTGCGAGCCTTTATAAATTATCAGAATACTTTCTCAGCACTATTCGACCTATCCTACCTTCTACGATTAATGTAACGGTCAACGGAAATACAATCCTAGTGTTGTGAGCAGTTTATGCTTAGTTCTAGGTACTTATTCATAATGCTATGTCATTTTAAAGTCAGCAGTCAGCACTCCGTCCGACCGACCTCCCGCCATGTTCTCTCCTAATATAAGTAGGTCGCACCATCCTTTGCTAAGGATTCGGAATTGTAATGTATTTTAAAGTATGACGTATGAGTGTCTGTTCCGTTAATAAGTTTCTTTGGTAAAGATTTGTTATGGCTGACTGAAATATGGATAAGTAGCTTTTGTCCGCGGCTTCACTCGTGTGTCGGTCGGAATTTATCCCACGGGTACGTACTACCGGGATAAAAAAGTATCCTATGTGTTAATTTAGGTTATAAACTACCTGTGTGCCAAACATCCAAATCCGTTCAGTAATTTTTGTGTGAAAGAGTAACAAACATCCATCCATCCATGCTCACAAACTTTCGCATTTATAATATTAGTAGGATAGGAAGGATTAGTAGGATATTACTTATACATACCATAATTATAATTACAGTAGGATAGTAGGATTGTTTTATTCAGCAAACTTACAGATAGGTAGGTACCTACTACATTTACCCATCCGAAAGTTTAGGGTGATTTTCAAAATCTGAAATCGTCGGACCAAGTCTGGTCCTTTGAGTAATATGAATAAATTTACGTTTAAAATTGTTTTAATAATCACATTGCTAAATTATTTGCTTTGCCACATACATAACATATACACCAAACAGTTTCTAGTAAAAGACACTTGGAGATACCCCTGCCATAAAATAAAAGTTTCATAATAATTTATAATTCACACTTGAATGTGTCAAGCTACCCTCAAGTGTTTTGAAATATTCTCGAGAGTTCTCCCATCAGTTTTGTTTACGTATGGCATTTTATTGCAAGTATATGGTGTTACATAGTATGCAAGTGTTTACATTCTACGGCTAAGAAGTGGGATGTGTTTGAAAACATTTAGCTTACGTAAGTATTTGTGGAGAAGTTTTTTATTCTAGTTTTATTTTATTTATATGTATTGTGTATGTTTGGATGTTTGTTACTCAATCACGCAAAATCGGCTGAACGGATCTGGCACACAGAAAGTTTATAACCTGGATTATTACATTCGATTTAGACAATAGGAGTCGCGGGCAAAAGCTAGTTAGGTTATAAATTATTACTGTATTATTCTGTAGTATACATTCTGTCTAGTCTGTGTAGTTTCTGCCTACCTCCATGGGTCTTAACGTGTAAAAGAAAAGAAAGAAAGAAAGAACGATTTTCCTGTTTTTTATTTTACATCATTTTTCTTCTTTAATTTTTTGTTTTTTTTTCCGTTATAAAAATGGGAATATAGTTATATACATAGTTTGTATCTAATATAAGGTAGCTATAACAGTTTCCTGTAAACTTGATTAAAAAAACCACTTTTCATAGCTTTGCTATTGGCTATTAGCCCAGTAATCGACGACCACTCTTGCGCATGTTTTGTCGCAACACTTTTATTGTAACTATTATTTATTTATCTTTGCAAATGGTAGAGTGTGACTGCTTATTTTTGGTTTTTATAATGAACGTGCACGTTTCACCGTAGCTTTCTTTATTACTTTTTTAATGGTTATCGAGTTTTTCGCATTTTATGATATTGTTTGTTTTTTTAAATATCTCTCAAAGATACATTATAACGTAGGTATATATTGTATCACGGAATCTTGCATTAAAATCACACATAAAGAGGTTAACTTCAGTATCAATATCTATTGAAGACTCCACATTATACTGTCAAATGGAAAAGTTCCCTCATCATCATGACTTGACCAACAATGGCCCAGCTGTACCATTCATTGCTTCTTCGTCAAACAAGTCGTTCTGTCCATCAGTAGTAATGGACCAATGTATGTCACAAATACGCCAATGTTTGTCCGCCATAATACGTTGGTGTGACATTTTAAATTGTCAGTTTATTGGATGGTCTATTGTAGTCAATTAAGGAGCGTCATGCAGTCCAATTGAGTTTATTACGATACCCAAGCGTTTGTATGAACTGTTAATAAAAGTACAATTTTATACGAATATCATTGTTCGAGTATTTCGAGTTTCAATTGGTCCTTTTGGTGTTTTCTTCATCGTCTTGTTTCTTTGGCACGATTATCTTTTGAAACAAAAGGCTAATCGTTAGTGGTGGTGGTGGTTGGTGGTTGGTGGTTGGCAGTTGGTGGTTGGTGGTTGGTTCTAATTGTTTTCTTTATGTTGAGAGAATAAGGGTTTACAAAACTGCATTGTTATCGCCGTATATCCAGTGACTGAGGTATAAATGTAGTTAATATGATGGTACTACATAACTACTTACTACTTATCAGTAAGGTTTATTAGTCATACGTGTACCTATGGTGTATTATTTAAGTATCCATACTTATATTCTTTTTCTACTTCTACTCTTCCTACCTCTAAAGGTGTGTCCAAACGGCAATCGTGCGCGGCCTTCCGCGCTGTGTTTGGACGACTACCGCGCGCGAATGCTTCTGTCTGCCTACCTACATTAAAAAGTACTCTGTGGTCTGCCTGCCGACACACATTTTTAGGAAATATTCGTGTCTGGCAGATTGATATTGCCAACTGAAGTGCGCAGCGTCTTTCGGATGTACCGCGCAGTACTGCCGCGCAAACATTCGTCGGATTGGTCCTAACTAGAGCGCGGCAGAAATGTGTCCCAAACTCCGCGTGTTGCTGCCACGCTTTTGCCGCTTATGTTTGGACACACCTTATAAGGAAGTCTGAAAGTGGTACTGGTAACTTAAAAGTAATGTGGATATCAGTTGCCATGGTATGGGCATGTAATGCGGAGGACAGGTATCTAATTGCGTAAGACATTTTCGTAAATTATTAAGACTAATCTGTTTCATTTTGACAGTTCAACAACAGTCATTGCGTTATTTACGTTGTTCAGCAGAATATTTTCGAACTTATAAAGCACTCTATTTGAAAACGATTCTGAATGATCGTGTATTACGCAGTTAGGGTACAGGAAAATGTCGGGAGGAAAGTTTCGAATATGAATGTAAATGGCTAATTAGAGTATGGGAAGACCAAAGATAGATGGATGGACTGTGTGAAATATGATGTGGCTGTAAGGTGACTAATAGAGAAGTATGGAAGAAAAGACTCGAAATAAATTGGGAGTAGCGCAGATGCAAAGATTTCAATCGTAGGTCCGTTTAAAGATGGTCGCGTTTCTGTTTTGACACCTCTGACACACAATATCGCAGACACTTGACTTGATCGTCATGGAAACGACATTATTATTGTGCGACGTTATTCTTCTCAGTGTGGACACTTTTTCGCGCGACGTAGTACGGTGAGGGCACATCTACGATTTAAATCTTATGGCAGATGATGATATTATTTCTATATTGCTTTAAACGCGACCGCGAGGAGACCGTTTTTGGCGTTACTGAACAAAAAAACGGTCTCCTTGGGGGAACTACCTTCATGATTGACGCAAAATAAAAGCGGACGACAGAATGTTAAGTACCTTAAGTGTTAAGTAAATAAAAAAATTTACCGTCGCCCCAACTTGACTTTATTAGTTACGACAACACAGGATTGCTATGGCCACTTCTCTTCATAGCCCCAATAATTTATTGTCACATTTCCGTTGAAGTTTTAATAACAGCAACATTATGGGCAGTTCTAATTAATAATAAATATTGAGAGGAGGTCGACCGATGACCTGGTGAAGGCCGCAGGAATTCGCTGGATGCGAGAAGCATAGAACCGGTCGAAGTGACGATGCTTGGGGAAGGCCTATGTCCAGCAGTGGACGTCTTTCGGCTGAAATTATGGTGATGATGACACATTCAGTATTAAAATTGGTAAAATATGAATATAAAATCTTGGAAATAATTTACAAATACAAAGAATGAATGAATGTTAGATGCCTGTATCAGGATCAACCTGTAGCTATCATAATGTTATGTCAATTAATTCATTATTTAAACCTGGTTTACTTAAATCCTATTTACCTTGTAGATAAAAGTTACAAAAATTCATATACAATATGTAAAATAAAACCTATCCTATAAAAAAAAACCCCGTCCGATCCGAAAAGGGCTCATAGGTACCTACTACAATAACGTTACCTAAAAGTAATAAAAAATCTTATTATTATTGAAAATAAAAAAGTTATTGCTATTTAAAAATCACATTTTTAGTAAGTTTCATTAGTAGTCATAAGTAAGGTAAAATTCCCTCCCTATTCAAAGAAAATGAGACTTTTTAATGCAGGTAAAATTTTGTGCAACTTTTAACTACATATTAGGATTGTGTACAGGAGTGTTAAGGCTTGTGCAGACCAGCGCGATTTGTCGCGCGACGCGACACGAACAATACAATTTCTAAGAAAACTTCACAGTATAACAATAACCCGGTGTCGCGTCGCGCTACAAGTCGCGCTGGTCTGCACAAGCCTTTATTGTGTTCCGATCAGGAATTTCTCAGAAGCAGTCGGGAATCTGGATATGCGTCATTAGTGTCGCCACATATTATTACCTGCAGCTTAGCGTGCTAATAAATGCACCCGCATTTATAAGCACGTTATATCTAAAATGACCAAATTATTAATATGTGTAAGATCCTTCAAGGAAAAACAGATGCTCCTGAATTGCATGACGAACTGTCCCGTCTTTTTGCTCCCATGAACTATAACCGTAGCAGGAGGCACAGATTGTTCGCCGTGCCTTGGAGTCGAACCGTCGCTCGAGCCCAGTCTCCTGTCCCTCGCACGCTCTCTGCGCTGAACGCTCTCTTGGACGCTAAGCCTCACTGTGATGTGTTCGCGGATGAATGGAAGAAGATCTTGTCAACATGTCTGGAGTATTGTGAGATGAGCGTATGACTGTCGAGTAGCTGTATTCTTTTTGTACTAATATAGTGTGTTGTGTCTTTAACTAATGTAATTGGCCTTTGGCCGTTTTATGTTAAAGTAAAAATAAATAAATAAATAAATCTACTAAGTACCTATACATTACACCTCTGCCTACCCCTACCGGAATATAGCGTGTAATGTTGCGTTTTTTACAAAGCCAGTAGATTGCTCACTTTAATATCTCCAAAACCCACTAGGGATAAAACAAAAACTTTCTTTACTGAGTCCAACACGTGTTGTGGCCCTTCATTTGTTTTTGGAGAGACCATTGTTTTTTTTTTAATTTGTGCAACATCTGTCCTGTTTTGACCATTTATACACAATGCTTGATGCCCCAGAACTAACTTTCTTATTTTTATGTGTTTTCGTTTTAAGTTTTGTAAGTACTTTTTATGATGTTTAACTTATTGTCTAATGGCCGATTCCTGCAAGCTACGGACCGTTTTAAGACTCTTGTACAATCTTTACCAATAATGGAGCAAAGACATCATAGCTTTGCAAAATAGACCCTCCCGTATGGAAGTAGGTATCACAGATAAAGTTAGCTAGTTATTATAACTTGCTTTAGGTTAGGTATGCATGACATATAATTTGACATTAGCGAGCAGGTGGTGTGAAAAAAAAAACCATTTGAGTAAAATTAATTTGGTTAATTATTTTACTTTGCCCGGTTCGGTAAATGGTTTTATATTGGCCTACCAGATGGGGCCTTTGAAAACACCCCGTCATGTTAAGCAGAAGATGTTTTAAGAATTGCGGCAACACAATACACTCAACTCAATCAACAGACCGACGGTCACAAAATCTTGACGACGTGAATAGCTCTATTCTTCAGGTCCAAGATTGGTTTACGGTAAATAATTTGGTACTAAATAAAATAAAAACCAAATGCATTAGATTTAAATTACCTAATGTTAGAAGTAGCGAATGTGACATCATATTGAATGGAGAAACATGGCGAAACTATAAGAGTTCCTTGTTTACTACGGAATCCTAAAAACTGAAATTTATTAATCAAACGGTTTTTCTAGGAATCACGCTAGACGAGAAATTACAATGGGGACCTCATATAACATCTCTTGCGGGGCGGCTAAGCTCGGCCGCTTATGCGGTTAGAAAGATAAGACAGTTAACAGATGTAGAAACCGAAACGCGTTTGGTCTATTTTAGCTAGGTACTTCCACAGTATTTTGTCGTATGGCATTTTACTGTGGGGTCGGGCTGCTGACATTGAATCCATCTTTATCTTACAAAAGAGAGCTGTCAGAGCCATTAGCCATTATGAGCCATTTATGATCTACATCGTCGCGAATCTCTCAGGGAACTATTTGGAAGGATTAATATTATGACGGTACCTTGCCAATTCATTTATGAAAATATTATGTATGTAAGAAAAAATCTACATATTTATAATAAAATAAGTGATAGACATAATTTTAATACTAGAAATAAAGATAAAATAGATCAACCATTTTTCAGATTATCTAAAGTACTTACATACATCTTTTATAAAAAGACTTCTTCTTTCTTTTTTTTTTTGTGTTAAATGTTACAACAAAATACCTTGTGATATTTTACAATTAACTGAAAGAAAATTTAAAACTCATATTAAAAGAACACTTTGTAAACAAGCATATTACAAATTAGAGGATTATATCCAAGATAAGAATGCTTGGAAACATGCTGGTCCAGCTCCATAGAATAATCTAGAATCTAGACAAAATCAAACTGGTTGCTAATTTAAGTTGTATAAATTATTATATTTTATTATATGACATTGATTTTACATTCTGTGATTACTTCCTCACACACTGACTTATTAATTGTAACTTTTTTTTGGAAAATCGTCTCCTTTTACAATGTTTGTATATATGTGAGAACCATGTATCTATCACTTACCTAATTAATTTATCTGTTGTTGCTCTCTTTTTAAAATTCTTTTTAAATATTGTAGTATAGTAATTTATTTTTTTATTTTATATGCATCGGCTTCACATATAATTATATAACTAATGTACCTACATATACAAAATATTGTAAAACATTTTAAATGAGTAACGGTGGAGTTTCTTGCCCATTCTTCTCCATACGAAAACTACATTTTGGAAGGGGCGACTAGAATCAATTCAATTTTTTGTAATTTTTGACGTTCAAAAGTGTCTTGCAAGGGCCTATTTGAAATAAATGATTTGACTTTGACTTTGACTCCAAATGACAATGCAAAAATATCTAATATGCTACATGTTTTAAAATCCGTGTTCACGACAAACGCAATGGGTATTTTTAATCGAATTTTGCCATTAGAGAAAAGCGTTACGCAATGCTGGATTAGAGCAGTGGTGGCCCAGTGAGCAGTGGTGGCCCAGTGAGCAGTGATGGCCAAGTGAGCAGTAGTGGCCAAGTGAGCAGTGGTGGCCAAGTGAGCATTGGTGGCCCAGTGAGCGGTGATGGCCCAGTGAGCGGTTATGGCCCAGTGAGCAGTGGTGGCCCAGTGAGCAGTGGTGGCCCAGTTAGCAGTTGTGGCCCAGTGGGTAATATCGCACCCGACGATTCAAGGCCGTAGGTTCATTACCCTAAGCAAGCGCTTCACTTTATGTTATTTATTTAATTACTACTGCTCTCAAAACGGTGAAGGAAAACATCGTGAGGAAACCCGGCATGTCCTAGAACCGAAAATTCGAAGACATGTGACAGCCCCTTAACCCGTACTGGGCCCTTGTGGTGGATTACGGCCCACTCCATCTCACAGAGAGGAGGCCTGTGTGACCTGTGTCAAGCAATGGGAACATTATAGGTTGATTATGTTAAACTCAAACTCAAACTCAAAGCATTTATTTCAAATAAACCAATTACAGGTACTTTTGAATTGTCAAGGGGTCGTTCAGTCAGAAATATGAAGCTAGTTGCCCATTCCAACGCGTAGTAGGTTCCTATGGAGAAGAACGGGCAAGAAACTCCACGGACACTCTTTTGAATCAGAATATTTTTACAAAATATTGGTTACATCATCCATGTTGTAATTATACATGTGAGAACAATGTAAAAAGACGTGCACGTTAAAAGCGTCAGTAATAAAAATAAAATCAAAAACAATTCGAAAATTCAAATAAATTCAAATAAGCCGTGGCAGCTAAGAGATGACCAGTCCCCACTGACGGCGCCCGTTCACGAACATGACACGTGCATCAGCACCATTTAACTCAACCATTTCGAAGGGAACTTAATGATCCAACACACACGCCACCACCAGCGAGACATTTGAGTGAGCATGACATACTCTCAACCGCCAGGGCACACTCAAGTCAATGAAAGACGTACCCAGTAAATGGTAACTGTAAAGTAGGTACATTGTGCTCACACATGTGTTATGTATTAGAGCAACTTTTCATGAAGAAAAAAAATAAGTAAAGCATAATATAGGGTAATAAACTTTAGGTTCTGAAGGTAATCTCCTGTATGACTGACGTGACGGTTGCGTGTCACATAAAAAGCTAAGGTCTAAATCACGGAATGGTCTTTATATGTATTATTATACTAATTCCATGGCTAAGGGTTACCGCTGCCGCGCTGGCTGATTGGAAATGCTAAAGTAAATAAACTAGTCAAAATTTCAGTAAATAAATAATACAGTAGACTAGCGTAGGCCGGTACTGGTAACTTATTTTGGAACTGTTTTAACAGTAGGTATAATAGCACCTACACACTATGCCGGCGGCATGGCCGCCGGGCAAACCGCGGCGCGCCCGGCCCTGCCGCACATAGCCGCACAAAGGATCGCAAAAGAAATGAAGGCGCAAAAGCCGGGGGTACGTGCCGCGCGGCAAAAACCCACAGCCATGCCGCCGGTATAGTGTGTAGGAGCCATTACTTATTGATAAAACATATTTACTAAGATGTAGAGAAAACTTACAGTTTTATTGGCAAAAAAAAAACATTCCTAATTGAAAATATTTGTGGTACTTCTTAACCTACCTACTGCAATCCTTTAAAAAGTAAAAGTTTTTTTTGTATCCGATAAGGCTCCCGCAGAAAGGCGCGACAAGACGGTGCGACGCGATTCTGGTAGAACAATTTCCATGAAGTTTTCATAGAAGTTCTACAAGAGTCGCGTCGCGCTATAGGAAGCCTTTAATTAACTTTGTAGTTGTCGAGACGGGCATTTCTCAGGTTGTCGAATAATTTTATAACTTGAATGAGGTTTATCGTAACATTATAGACCTAGATGAACATTCTTAAAACTATTAATACTGCTGGCTGAAAATAAAAATTCCAACAACCCGTACTTACAGAAAAAAAATGTAATTTTTTGACAAACTAAATAAATATGTTCCAAAATTGACAGTAGTTATTTGACACGCCGTGTTTCTGTTTGTTTCAAGATTATTTTATTTCAAGTGAAAAACATATCGCAATAATTCAACAACACACATTCTACTTCGAAAAAAAATCTCTTCGAAGGCTGGCATGCCCATTTTACTTCAGGTAAGATTTTTAAAATTTTAGCTTGACTACTTTTTTGACGCAGTGACTTTGTCATGCTCGTGTACCTAATTATTATAAAAAAATGCGAAAGTGAGTTTGTTTATTTGTTACGTTTTCACGCTAAAATGGTTGGACGGATTTGGATGAAATTTGGCACATGGGTAGAGCATGACCTGGGTAAGGACATATATTTATATATATACATACTTTTTATCCCGATATTCCCATGGGATCGAGACTTAAGCAGGTGAAACCGCGGGGAGCAGCTAATTATTTATATCTGGACCTGATGGTCCTGGCAAAATTTACGTACCTAGGTGAATTTTGCCAGGACTTCTTTTGGACGTTACAAAAGATAATTATACAATTTAAATAACTCTGATGATGACAGCGTCAATCAATATTTAGTATGTACTAAGTACCGTACCTTATTAAAACCAACTAACTAATAAAGGTAAAGAGGCGTTTATAAATGGCTTTCCATCTATTTATCTCATTTGATTTGTGTCCGACAGCCCGATTAAGGCGATAGAGGCCCGGCTGGTGGCCCGTGGAAATGACCACGACATAACGAGTTGTAGGTCGGTTCGTACGCAGGCAAGCATTTTAAGGCTCGACCGAGATATCGGTTTCAGCATTCTCGGCTTCAAATCCAACCGACTCAGTCTCGGTTCTCGGCAAAAAATTGTCCATATTCTCGGCAATAAATCGCCGAGATTCTCGGCTGTAACGGAGTATATTGTAACGGTCATAATTTACTGGATCGTCAGCTAGCTCATCAAACATGGCTGCAACATATGAATCCAACTTATGGGCAGCTCATGATTCCAAAGAGTTTGAAGGTGACCCACTGACCAGTGAAGAAAATAGTTCAAATGCTGTAATCGAAATAGCACTTGATAGCTTTCTTAGAGAGCCAAGACTGCACGCAAATGCAAATATTTTTGACTATCTACTGGTATTCGTCACTTTATAAAGTATTTAGGCCTGCAGCAACCAAGTTTGTATCAGCGCCGCATACTAATGCAGCAAGTGAACAACTCTTTAGATCTTTCATGGATGATTTAAAACAGTGTCCGTGGAGTTTCTTGCCCGTTCTTCTCCATAGGTACCTACTACGCTTTGGAATGGGCAACTAGCTTCATATTTCTGTCTGACCGATTCCTTGACAATTCAAAAGTGCCTGTAAATGGTTTAATTGAAATAAATGCTTTGAATTTAGAGGATGAGTTTGATGAAAACGCCGAAAATTGCTTTTTTTGTGCTATAACATGTTGTTAAATTTTTAATATTAAAACTATTACTTACACTCTTTGCAAAATTAGCGAATTTTCATTTTCTTTGCACGATTTACCTATTCTCGGTTTCGGCCGAGATTTTATTTTATTCTCGGTCTAGGTCTCCTGACCTTTTCCTGACCTTTTCCTTGCGTAAATTATTTAATCACCACTTCTCACAAAACGGCGAAGAAAAACATCGTGAGGAAACCGACATGTTCTAGAAGCAAAAATTCGTAGACATGTGACATCCACCAACCCGGACTGGGGTCGCTCGCTTCGCTCGAGTACAGCCCACTCCCTGTCGCAGAGAGGAGGGGGGAACATTATAATCTGGTTATGCGTAGACTCGCCCCCATTACATGTGACTATAACATACTGTCGAAATCTACATCGATTATTTTCTACGTACACTTCTGCTTAACCCTTCAAGAAATTCAGCCGAAATGTTATGATAAGTTCAGACAGAAGTAAGTTGTCCCCCACGGATGGATAGAAAGGGGGGTGGGGAGTGGTGAGGGGGCACAGGGGGGGTCACCCGGTCAGCAGGTTGTGATGCCACACTGTTGTTTTTGCGTGTTTTGATTACTTTACTAAGTGTAACGTGTGTCATGGGCTCGTAAGTCGGTCAACGTAGTGCCTATGCAAAAGCTTTTTGTACCAAGCTTTCCTGCTGAACTAGATTGAATGTACGGATTTTCTGTTTCACGGTGTTTATTAGACTTTTTCTTGCTGAAACTACATCATCTTTCTCTCCGTCGTTCGTCATCATATTCTCTTTGTGTTGTTGTCAAAATCAGTCAATGAATCTGCCTAGCCTTTTCCCAACTATGTTGGGGTCGGCTTCCAGTCTTACCGGATGCAGCTGAGTACCAGCATTTTACACGGAGCGACTGCCTATCTGACCTCCACAACCCAGTTACTGGGTAACACAATACCCCTTAGTAGATTAGTAGATTGGTTGTCAGACTTTCGGGCTTCTGACGACCCGTAACGACTGTCAAAGATCCACGAATGACAGCCGGGACCAACGGCTTAACGTGCTTTCCGAGGCACGGAGGGGTCTCGGTATGTAAAGATGGTCACCCATCCACGGAACAACCCCGGCAAGCGTAGCTTAACCTGATGGATCGACCCGTGCGGCTGTTATTAGTTAGCCACGAGCTCCTCTCTTTCTGTTGTTGTATCGCTGTTTATAAATGACTTCGTTTTCAATTAATTGTTTTATTAATTGTTGAATTAATAACATTATTTGACTTTGATAATGAAATAAGTTTGTGAAAATAATAATTAGTCTGTTCATCTTCCTGCGGATGCCTACGCGATAAAATTCGATATAACAAGTACCTACCTACCTACCTAACAGAAATAGCGAACATTTTTTTTTAACCACAACCGATTTGCTTTTGGCTTTCATCTCACCTGATGGTAAGTGATGATCAGTTCGAAGATGGAAGCGAGCTTCACCCGGAATCCTCAACCACAGAGGAACTGACTCTCTTACCTCTAACCGCCGAAACACAACAATGCGGTTAACATTGTTGTTATGACGACAGACTTAGATAAGATGGTGGTCGCTAGCCAGGCGGACTTAGAACAAGCCCTACAAAACCGAGCAGAATATTTTGCACCCGCTGGGAATCTTACCCGTGACCTCCGTGTTGAGACAGGTGGTCTTTCGTCTAGATCACAGATGTGGTTTCCCAACACAAGACACGAAACATATTATAGCCAGACTTGTGACCTACCACAAGGCTTCAAAGTACAAACTACTTAGTACTTATGTGGCATCAACTCGTAAACTAAAACATAAAATAGTCAACTCCATAACTCCTACAGTATGATTTATATTATTTCAGACCCAGGCCTATCATTAAAACTTCGTTACAAAATGAAGGCTAGTGTGTAACGACGCGTAATAAAGAAACTGAAAAAGTGTGAAATAGTGTGTAATCTAGATTTAGGTTACAGGAGTCGCCTGTAGGGTGACCATACTTTTGGCGTTTTATTTCACAAGAGCATTATTGGAACGAAGTTCTTTAACGCGGCCGGCGGTAGAAGTAAACTGGCAGAAATCGACACGTAAGAGCTTGTGCACACGATGGGTTGCGGCGGCGGTGGTGCATACCTACAGACAAATATCCATGGTATGCCACACGATGCGTTCTGGTGTCGCACCGCACGCGTACGTACACCGGACTTGCAGCCCGCGAGACAAGGTGGGGAGTACGCGTTGCGACACCAGAGCGGCACCGCTCACTTGTTTGTGCGTTGTCAAAAACGCAGCTGTTTGACAAATGACAATTTACGCGCTGTGCAGCGCGGCACCGCTGTGGCGACAATGCGGCGTATTTTTGCGGTGCGGCACCGCAACGCGTCGTCTGCACAGGCTCCAACGGAAAAGCGTTGTGCCCGAAAAAGTCAGTTTCAAGTGTCAAAGGATTTTTTTTTAATTCAGTGACTTCGTTCAGTCAAAAACTTGAGAAACATACTAAATGGCTCTGTATCAATACATAATATACAGCAAAAGGAATTTTGTTCCAACCGAGTCCCACAACACGTCCCGACTTTTATTTCTTCTTCGTTATTTACAAAAATACTAAGAGTTTTTTGTTGAAATAACACGGAAGAAAAATGTATACATAAATATATGAAGACGCTTTTAAATTTATGTCCACGATAACGTTAACGTGCATTTATTTTCATACATTTTATGAACGTGAACATTAGAAATTAAAAAGCGCACAATGGTTTGCACGCCACTCGTGGAGGCAGTTTGAATGCATTCCAAGTATACGTCTCTTTATCATCACTCACCAAAACTTGTCTCCAATAATCACAAACGCATTGCGACCTTACTTTAATGTTATCGCGGATTATCAAAATTATTGAAGTAAATTACTGCCGGAGCAGTTTGTAGCCGTCGCCGTCGTGCCGATGTAGGTGAATATTCAGGGAGCGACTGCTTCGGAGACCGTCGGGTAACTTCGGATACAGTCAGCCTCAACTACACAGCTTTATACTGTATACATATTGTTTTTTTTTTTTGGTTTAAATTGATACAATAGATTTAATTATTGTAGAAACTACAATGGATCCTTGTCCGTGTGTTAACCCTACAAAGATAATCCTACTCAGATGTATTAAAGATAATTAAAACCGGCCAAGCGCGTGCCGGACCACGCACAATGAAGGGTTCCGTAGTTAGGATATATTTATCGCAAGAGCAAACTTAACTTTGTAGTTGAAAAACATGTTCTCCCATACGGAATGTATGGGAGAACAAGTTATTGCAACCGCAAACGTAAGTTGGTCGATTATTACTCGTTAACTTGTAAAGTCTACTTAGCTGTGATAGTTTTCTTTTTAATGTCGCTATATATACTACTGCCGTGAATTTTTTCACATATCTAAAACTAACCATTTAGCTGGCAGGGGGGGGACACTTCACTCTAGCTAAAATTAGCACTTTAAACTTCGATCAACAATGCATTGTTGATCGAAGACTTTAAAGCTTAATATTTCGCAAACTGATCCCTGAATCCTAAAATGGTTTCGTATATATATACTCGTAAATACCCATGCCAAATTACAGCTTTCTAGTACAAAGAGCCTCTGAGCTAAGCCGCGAACAGACAGACGGACAGACATATAGACGGACAGACAGACAGACGGACATGGCGAAACTATAAGGTTCAAGCCGACAAAGTGGTAAAATAAAATCAAGAAATAATTATTTTTTTAGGATGCCTCGTCTACACATAAAGAGGGGCTGTTTTTATTTTTGATACGGCCGCGAAGCATATTCAGATCAACATACAACCTGATAATGACCTGCAAATTGCGAAAAACGTAAGAAAATATTAATTTCGCGGGCTACCTTGACGATTTCGCCTTAGGTACAATAGTATTGTAGTTAGACGTAGGTAGTACGTGTCCGTAACTGTACACCTCTTTTTTTTTCTTTTTTTTTTTGGGGTTGGGAAATTATCAAATAACTTCTCCCGCTCTGGGCGGAGCGGGAGGGTGTGTCAGACTTTTACTGTCTTAAACCCACCCGTGTTCCTTCCGTTGCCTGTGTGCCGGGCCGCGATATCTTTTTCGGACAAACCCGCAACCCCAGCAGGCATTGGTCCTTACGGACCCCGCCAGTTTGTGCTGACAACTGTACACCTCTGCCCAACCCATCGGTGAAAAAGGCGTAATCAAATGTTATGATATCATTTTCCTGTGACGTCATACACTCATACGGCCTGGAACATATTCTGGACTTACATAAACCGATCTTAATAAAAAAACTTTCAACACTTTCAATTAGGCTTGCTGTGCCCGGAAAAAAACCAACCAAAATTGCAATCCAAAGTTTAACTGTATTAATATTATACATATTAATTAATAAAGACAAATAATCAATCTGCCTAGCCTTTTCCAACTAAGTTGGGGTCGGCTTCCAGTCTAACCGGATGCAGCTGAATACCAGTATTTTACATAGAGTGACTGCCTATCTGACCTCCACAACCCAGTAACTGGGTAATACGATACCCCTTGGTAAGACTGGTGTCAGACTTTCGGGCTTCTGAAGACTCTTAACGACTGTCAAAAATCCACGAATGACAGCCGGGACCAACGGCTTAACGTGCTTTCCGAGGCATGGAGGAGTCTCGGTATGTAAAGATGGTCACCCATCCACAGGCCAACCCCGGTAAGCGTAGCTTAACCTGATGGATCGACCCATGCGGCTGTTATTACTGAGCTACGAGCTCCTCACATATACACTAATACTAATATTATAAAGAGAAAAGATTTTTGTTTTGTAATGAATTAAGTCATTCAAAAACTACTGGACCGATTTTAAAAATTCTTACACCAGTAGAATGCTATAATTATCACTAAGTAATATAGACTATAATTTATAAAGATATCACGCGGGCGAAGCCGCTGGAGGAAGCTATAATAATACATATAATAAAGCTAAAGAGTTTGTATTTTTGAACGTGCTAATCTCTGGAACCACAAGTCTGATTTGAAAAAAGCTTTTTGCATTTGATAGCCCACTTCTTGAGGAAGCGTATAGGCTATTTAACATACGCTACGACTCTTAGGAGCCGAGCAAAAATAAATAATGTCAGAAAGAACGCTCAGCGCAAACAAATAGGACGCACGGGCACCGGGGGGTGCGATGCAACACGATGGGACGGGGGCCGAGAGAGTTGTATAAAAAAATTAAGTTATAAAAACTAAAACCCAAATTAGATAAAAAAGTCAACTAAAAAGGTATGAACAAGACATCACAGACAGACAAATTAAAAATCCGGAGTCACACGTAATCTTTTTAGCTGACGTTTTAGTCGTAGTTGGGTTTTAGGTTTTATAACTTTTATTCTTTTTAAAACTCCCTCGCTTCCATCGCTACCTGATTTGTCAAATTATGATAAGTAGTTTCGAAATTATCAGGGAACAGATGAACATACATACATACCGCTCAAAATCATAACCCTCTCTTTGCTTCGCCAAAATGTGCAAAATGTGGCTGTTATTTTTTAGTATATTGAATATCTTACGACTTCGACTGCAGAAGCTAGTACATGTAAATATCTAGTTAAGTTATCATTATAGCTGCTTGTTTGGCGCTAGTTTCACAGAAGCCTGCATCAGCCAACGACGTCGAAAACAGTTCGTTTTCTGTACTAAGAACTGATTAAGATTTTGTTGAGCCAGTGCATTCAAGCAGTGTGTTTAGACGTACTGCACGGGGTACGGTTACAACAGCTTACAATGCTGATTGTTCATCGAATGGTAGGTATACTTGTATGCTATGTAAAGTCAGGGTTAGCAGACTACCAACTTAAATTGTTTGTATATTCAAATCACAACTGTTTTAGGCAGTTTTATGAAATGGCTATAACACGGCAGATTGACGTAGGGTGTCAATTTGCTTACTATGAATTTCTGACTGTATATAAATAAATGTAAAAGGGTTGATAGACGTGCGAGCAAGTACTCGTACTTATGGCTCGGCGACCTTTCTCGCCCGTATGTCATACTAAGTACCAACAAGTTTGAAATTTTGCTCGTAGCCCGCCTTGATTCGTATTTTTGTAAGTCTGTCATCGCCGCGAGTCGCGAACCGCCATTTTGTTTCGACATTTGTGTAATGTTTGTTTAGTTTGGTTCAGAAAATTCGACAACATCGCGTTACAGTGTGAGTAAACTTCACGCGTGTCACTGACGGCGAGCCGGTTTTTAAGTTCGCGAACTTAAAAACCGCGTACTTTAACTTCGCACGTCTATCACCCCCTTTATTAATCCTCGTTGTTGGTCTAAGTCCTCGTTACACAAACACTCGTATTTGTATTATAGATGATAGGTTGGATGTTTGCAATATTGACTTCAAAATCATGCTTTTATTACTGAACTGATTCATAGGATGACATAAAATTAACATTAAATGCTACTTAACTCCGGGTAAATAATGATAGTTTCCTAGCTAACAAGTATTACAGTACAACTATTTTCTTAATGTCCCTCGGGAATCATCGCATTTCCGAATACAAGCGAATGCAAATTTCTACGTCCATCAATTATTAGATGTATCGTGTATAATAATTTCAATTCAGAACTAAGTACTTTATCGTTGTTTTGTTTTGATTTCCGTGTGAAGTATATAAAGCTAAAGAACTTAGTTCTGAATTCAAATTATTATACACGATCAATCTATTAACTGATGAACATGGAAATTAGCATTCGTTTGTATTCGGAAATGCGATGATTCCCGAGGGACATTAAGAAAATAGTTGTACTGTACCTATGCAGGTAAATAAATAATATGCAATTATTACTATACGAAGACGTGGGTAGCATGAATTTCTGAGTTTGTTAAAAACATAACATAACACCACGTCTTGTCTCCCTAAAGGGTGAGGCAGAGATTTTCCTATAGTACACCCACATTTCGCCTGTAGTTACGTTTAAATCCCATGTAATTGGTGGCGAGCCTATTGCCATCAACCGGGCTCAAATCCAGACTCGGGGCTGCTACTGAGAAATTCCAGATAGAAAAACCTGACAACACCTTGCCCGACCTGGGAATCGAACCCAGGACCTCATGCTCAGCCGTAGCGTTGCGACCACTACACAAACGAGGCAGTCACATAAAAAAAAAAAATTGTCTATGTCTGCAGCAAGACTTAGTCACGGCATGGCATTTGTTGACGACTGTACTCGCTCAGTACTTGAAGCACAAACGTTGCGCGGTACACTCGACGACACAATATTTACGATCACGTGATCAGAATATCTTTTTTGTATTCTAATTTTGTTGTGAAAACTTCGGTTTTTAGCTCTTTAATGTATGGGATACGGAAATGTCTTTATTTTCTTTTCAAATATTTTAGATTTGATTTGTGACGAGAAGTATTTACTAGTAGTAGTAGATACATTTTTAAACAGTAGTCAATTAACTATTGGTTGATGTAGGGGAGTTAAAAATCCTACTTAATATTATTAACTAGCTACTGCCCGCGGCTTCACCCGCCTGGTATTTCTTCTTCTAAAATAAAAGTAGGTCAGTAAGTTTTTCGATAAAACATGATCTATATGCCAGCGAAGTCCCGCCATAATCGGTCCAGCCGTTCCGGAGATTAGCCGGAACAAACAGTCAGCCAGACAAAATATAAAAATAAATAAAAAAATTATTATACAGGGTGAATTTTTGAGATGGGGTAGTAAGGACAGCTACTTTACCGTTGTCGCTAGAAGAAAACGGTCTTAAGAGACTGTCCTTAACTTTTTGAGACATTTTGATTTGCATTCATAGATTTTGAAAAAAATTGTACAGTCAGCAAGAAAATGTGTAATTTTCAAAAACCTTTTTTTGTTGCCAATCGATCCTGTTTCTTATATGGATCAAAAAACTCTACTGGACCAACTGAGGTTGGAGTACTAGAAAAGTCCGTTTTTTGCAATTTCTGACTTTTCTAGTACTCAAACCTCAGTTGGTCTAGTAGAGTTTAATTGCCCATTTTCTTGCTGACTGTACATTTTTTTCAAAATCTGTGAATGCAGATCAAAATGTCTCAAAAAGTTAAGGACAGTCTCCTAAGACCGTATTCCTTTAGCTACAACGGTTAAGGTGGGCCCTTACTGCCATCTCAAAAATCCACCCTGTATACTACCAATTCGATACAACCACACTCAGCGGTTAACCAAAACCGACATCAACGCACATAAACTTAGTTTTACGAGTCCACTCGACAGTTTAACGTCCTCGCTAACTCGCTACTTGGTATGGAATTATACACAGACATTTATCTAGGACTCCGCTTTTCCTGATGTACACCCAAAGATCCGGTTCGTCGTACATGTTCGACTAAATGGGTCACGTTATGTCTGTTTACGATCATTCTGCATGATATGGGTACTTTTTTTTTTTTTTTTTGGGAGTGGGAAATTATCAAATAACTTCTCCCGCTCTGGGCGGAGCGGGAGCGTGTGTCAGACTTTTACTGACTAAAACCCACCCGTGTTCCTTCCGTTGCCTGTGTGCCAGGGCCGCGATATCCCTTTCGGACAAACCCGCAACCCCAGCAGGCATTGGTCCTTGCGGACCCCGTCAGTTGGTGCTGACATCTCTTTGAGGCGCGCGTGGAACACAACGCGCCGTCGACCCGGGCCTGGTCCTTATCGGACGGCGAGCTACCCATTGCTCACCGTCCGCAAGCCCGCGCCTATGGTGGGTGGAAGTCGGCTCGCGACTCCCAACGCCCGGGGCGTCTCCTGCGGCATGATATGGGTACTTACCGCGGCCAAGTGCAGTCAGACTCGTAAACGAAGGCTTTCGTACCACCTTTAATTTAACATTACTTGCATTTTTTTTTCGTTCCTTGTATGGGGACCTTCTGTAATTTTTAACTTTATTTGTTGTTTAGCTACCATAGTAGTACACATTCTGTGAAAATTTCAAATGCCTACCTATTACGGTTCAAAAGATTCAGCCTTGTGATGGACGGATGGACGGACAGCGGAACCTTAGTAATAGGGTCCCGGCTGGCACACTTTCGTTACGGAACCCAAAAATTTACTTTTTTATTCTTTAACACTTTGTGATTCTACCTATTACGATTCAAAATATGTCAGACGGACGGACGGATAGCGAAGCCTTAGTAATAGAATCCCGTTGGCGCCCTTTGGATACGGAACCTTAAAAAGTTGACTTTTTATTCTTTAAAACATTGTGATTAATATGTTCGGAATGGTTTAATCTTAGATACAACCTTTATTGTTTTATTTCATCTTGGTTTTTATAATCGAAAACCTGAACACGTGGTCCTTTTCTCCGCAAACATCAATATTAAAGTTCATCATGTGAGTAATCTTGCCGTTTTACCGCCTCGAAAGACCTGTTCGTGCCCTCATATGCATAGCTTAGGCAATCAATTTATTCTCGCGAGAGTCTGGAATTAATTATTGTAATTCATTTTTCGCGCCACACGATCGTAGTAACTATAATTCCTAGTAACTTGGTTAGCTGAGAAACGTAGGTCCGTGATGGGAATATTATCATCGCCTAGCAGTAATAGCCGAGTGGTGTGACTGTCGGACTACCAAGTCATAAGCGCCATAGTCACCATCCATCTTGCTGTACGTCCCTTGAAGGCCGTGCACGATCCACGACGAAAAACGACACTGAATAGTATCGACGTACGTAAATTATTGTTATTAATGGCTTGCTGGATTTACACGACATTCAGCAAGCGCCCCCACCAGCGCAAGCGTCGTGGATCGTGCGTGCTGGATCGTGTATATGCTTACTGTACAGCAGATTCAGCCAATGTTTCCACTTTGAGAGATTTCTCCCTATTTTACGGTTAATATTATGCATGGCTTAGGGTTATGTGTGTTACTTATTGTTATTAATGTATTAATTTTTATTTATTAATTTTTATCAATTTTTATCAATTTTGTATCATTTTATATCAATTTTTACCATTTTATTTTTATGAAATTCTTATCAGTTTTACCAATGTCGAAGAATGTCAATTTTACCCTTACCAATTTTATAATATTTCTACTTCTTTTATATTTATATATTTTATAATATTTTAACTTTATATCGATGTTACCAAATTTTCTTTATTAGCGCTTATTACTAAACAAGTTGGCTAATTTGTATGATTTATTGTTTGTTTATTGTGTGTTTACCTATAAGTAACTGATGCACTGTTCTTTTACTTTTTTGAATGTATTTGTATGTGTTTGTATCAGTGTAATCAATTGTTGGTGAACCTAATAAAAAAAACCACATGGAAAAGAAAGATCAATGGCCTATGCATTAAAGCGGTTGATAGTTAGTAGATACCAGCTATCTAATAACGCAACACATTTTCGTAAACGATTACGACTAATCTGTTTCATTTTGACAGTTCAACAACATTCATTGCGTTATTTACGTTGTTAAGCAGATTTTTTTTCGAACTTATGAAGCAATGGATTAGCCAATCTGTTTCAAAACGATTCAAATTCTGATTGATCGTGTATTGCAATTAGGGTACAGATAGGTGCTTGACGGAAATCTAAAATTAAATTATACATAACATTACGACTTTTTTCTCCGAAGGGGTAGGCAGATTCTACTAACAAAATTGTTCTGAAATTGCAATTGAACCTCAGCTTAATCAGGGCTTTAAAACGTTTTCTTATTCTACTAATGAACAACGATCCCACTGCGGTAACGATGTAGTTGACGCCAATGATCGACCGAAACGTTCTTAAAAGTCACCACAAGTCACTGCACCCACATTTGGCCAGTTTTGTTTCAAATCATTCAAATTGGAAAATGCTTATTTAAAGTCATCTTCATGTAAGAAAGAAAGAAATAATAATAGATCACTATGCTTGAGCTATTTTAGATTTACTAAACCTTTAAATAGGTCCTTTTAAGCTTGAATGAAGACAATTGTTGTTATTTTTGTAAAAAAAAAAAAAACTTTCTAGTTGTGGTCTACCCGACACAAGTCACAAATTCGAACTATGTAAATAACAGTGACAGGAAGTTATCATTCATCCACATATACTAAGTGGGAAAAAATACGTATTATCGAAGCCTACTCAAAAACTATCCAAGCAAAGTTAATAAAATTTATATGGGACCAATTCGGGAGTATACCCTTTCATACAAAAAAATAATTTTCAGAATCGGTCCACAATTGACGGAGACATCGGCGGACATACATAAAAAATAAAATAAAACACGTACGCGACGAACATTACCTCCTCCTTTTTGGAAGTCGGTTAAAAAGCACAGCAAATGGACATGTCTGACAGTCTGTGAAGTATTAACATAGTGGAGTGGTCAATTTTTAACCGACTTAAAAAAAAACATTCATTTGATATGTCACACGGTACAGTTTTTAAAACTTTTTAACTAATTTTCTTGTTGTGCCCGCATACTCAAAAATAATTTATTTACGTTACACGTTCGTGTTTGGGTCACAGAAATACACATATGTGTACCAAATTTCAACTTAATCGGTCCATTAGATTCAGAGCAAATTGGCTGTGACAGACGAACAGACACACGAGTGATCCTATAACAAATAAATGATCTTATTTTATCTTATCTTATCAGGGTGATACGGAACCCTAAAAAGGAGGAGTAACACCGATTTCTGGGACGATTTAAGGCTTGTGCTGACCAGCGCGACTTGTCGCGCGACGCAACACGAACAATACCATTTCTAAGAAAACTTCACAGTATAATAATAACCGGTGTCGCGTCGCGCGACAGGTCGCGCTGGTCTGCATAATCCTTTACACGATGCCTTAACGTTTGGTAGAAGACGCTTGCAGTCTATAATGTAATATGAATATGATTCACTTTGGCTTCAATAATAGGTTTTTAATCCAGTTCGTCTACGTTGATAATGTTGTTGAACTTGGATACAAGAACAAAAAAAAAAACAATGAGTACAAACAAAACAGGAAAAGAAGGTATTCTATAATTTCTAAAGAAGTAATTCTATGAGGTTCCATGTATTTATTATTTTTCCTAGTAAAGCCACGTGCTTCGGCCGTTGCACTTCAATCCGGTCGATCTTATCTCGCCACTTAATCATACTCCAGGAGTCCATGTAATATTCTAACACCACGCTCCTGACTTGACGCCATTCGTTTATGAAGTATGTTATTTCTACGCCCACTTGTTAAATACTTGAGTTAAGAGGTCCTTGTGACTACAGAGAGTGCAGAATTGACACTTTTGTGAAGAGCTTTTTTTCAAATTAATTTTGATAAGACAGATATACAGTTCAAAAAATCTGAAACCCAATAGGTCTACTTTAGCCAAAAAGTATGTTTAAATACTTATAGTTTCGAATCAACAAATGTGCCTGAGTAGGCACATTTGTTGATTACACACCTATGGACAAGCCTCATGCAACCGAATAAGCGCCTGTTTAGCTAAGTAACTATTTATTATTTATTTATTTATTTATTAAAACTTTCATGCACAAGTAAAAAACTGTACAAAGGCGGACTTAATGCTTGAGGCATTTTCTACCAGTCAACCTTAGGGTGATGCAGAGACAAAACATAGCAGGTGCAACATAAGGGATAGATAACTTGAAAATTAATACACACTAATACATAGATACATACATATAAACCGAATAAACTTTGTCAGGAGAAATAACGATAAGTAGAGGAGAAAACAAATCCAACAAATCAGCGCTGCAATGATTCCGCCAACTTGTTACGAATATGTTCACGTGCCTTCACTTTGAAAGATAACCTACTGGTTGCCATCCTGATGTTCAGAGGGAGCGCTTTCCAAAGAAAACCCGCCTGGACAAAGAAAGAAGAGTGAATAAAACCAGAACGGTGAGAAGGACATCGTAGAAGACGATTGTTGGTAGAACGAAGATTTTTACTATGGGCAGAGCATAGGTATTGAACATGGGAAGTCACGTAAGAAGGAGAAATGAGATTGTCCAGTATAGAATACAACATAGACATAGCCCTCAACTCTCTGCGCTGACCGCTATTATTACTTTTATAGTATATTTGAAGTAGTCACTATTCGACTAGGTTCGTTATCCTGATTACGTTATCCCCTATTAACTGAAAATGTTTTCCCTATACACAACCACACACCGCATTCCATACAAATTCCGCCATGGCCATACTTCCAGACGTCTACCACTTCTGGTCACCCCCTTGACCGCCACACGCGAGGGGTCACCGCCCCCGGTCACGTGGTACGGCCAAGACGGTGTAGTTACCATTATGCGTAGCTTTTTAGCAATAACAGCCCGATTGCATGACGGTTGGTGAAAAAGTGCAATGCACTTGGGTTATGTCTTTTTCCTTGTTAGAAAGTTGAGCTTGTAGTGTTGTTTTACTGGCATTTTATGAGCAGAATAATAATTGAAATGGAATACTGTCCTTAGAGTTTCTTGCCCGTTCTTGTCCATAGAGATCTGCGTTTTTGAAAGGGCTTCAAGCTTCAATTTTATAACTAACTGACAATTCAAAAGTCCTGTAAATGGTTTAAGAGCGTTTATCCTAAAAGTTGGCTACATGGCAAATACCTGTCAAATATTTACCTGTTTTGATTAATTTGGGAATATTACTTTAAGGAAATATGAAATGTGGCTAACTAGTGAACTAAAATATTGATTATTATACGCAATAATTAATATAATAACACCGCATAATTATGTAGTTTTAGATGTGAAAAAATATTTTGAAACTTTCCAAATGCCTTTTTAGGGTTCCGTACCTCAAAAGGAAAAAACGGAACCCTTATAGGATCACTCGTGTGTCTGTCTGTCTGTCCGTCTGTCATAGCCAATTTGCTCCGAATCTAATGGACCAATTTAGTTGAAATTTGGTACAAATATGTATTTCTATGACCCAAACACGAACGTATAACGTAAATAAATGAATTTTGAACATCGGGGTCACTTTTGGGGGGCAAATAAGAAAATTTTAAACGAAAGTTTTGCGTTTTGTACCGTGTGACATATCAAATGAAAGAACTTATTGCGAGGATCTCAAACACATTTTTTTTATAATTTTAAAATAAACACTTTTAAAGATATTTAAGAAAGTAGATGAAAATTTTCCATTCCCCCCTTATCTCCGAAACTACTAAGCCTAAAATTTTGAAAATAATGCAGAGAATAGTTCTATGCTTCTAGATTACAGGAAAACCTCTAAGAAGTCTATGGTCTTAAAAAAACATGGAAAATCACTAAATCTCTTAAGTTCTCATTACCAAATGTACCTCAAGTAGGTTTAAATTTAAAACTCGATGGCAAGAAACTACACTCGCAGACAAAGAATACGGGTCAGTACGAAAAACTGAAATTACTCTTAAAATACTAGAGCGGCATGAATGAAACTGTATACTGTAGATAATTTACCAGTTAATAAAAAACACCAAATGTTGGAAACATGATAGTTTAATCGTCAAAATTACATAAAAAAACAAAGTATCAATAACTTTTACGTTTAAAAAAAATATGGTTGCCACCTCACATACAACGCTAAAACGAACTTTGAAACAAAATTAATACTTTGTATTGCCTCCACAGGCTCTTCTCAAAGCTGCCAGGCGATTGGGCATGCTGTTAATCAAGTTTCTTATGCAATGTTGCGGAATATTGGTCCATCTAAGTATCGAAGTGTAGCTGGGGCGGGGTTTCGATTTCTTACACACCTCCCAAGCTCGTCCTAAGCGTGTTCAATTGGATTCAGGTCCAAATTTCTCGCGGGCAGTCCATGCGATTGATGCCAACATCTTGAAAATACTTATTTACATTTTGAGCTGTATGTGGCCTGGCGTTGTCATGCATGAATATTGAATTCTCATCCATATTAATTAAATATGAGCCGACACGCTCATTAAGAATTTCCTCCACATATCTTGCACTAGTTACCGTACAATTTTCTATCAGCAGTAACTCCGTGCGACTCTGAAGAGATTCCATCCCAAAACATAACAGATCCACCGCTGAACGGCACTTTTTCCTCAAAACAAGCTGGAATAAAACGTTCCCCTGGCCGTCGGTAGCCTCTTCGCTACCCATCATGTGCATACAGTTTATATCTGGGTTAGTCAGAAAATATTACTCTTGCCCATTCTTCATCTCCCCATTGTGCGTGTTCGCGGGCGCAACGTAATCTTGCTACCCGATGTTCCCTTTCAAGTTTTGGACCATTTGCAGGTCTATGTAGGGTCAAATTAGCTTCAAGGAGCCGCCGCCTTACAGTCCGCTCGCTTACGTCGTCTCTACGGGTTTCCCGAAGATGATTTTTTAAATTATGTTGCCGATCATTTAAGGTTTTATTTCATACACTATTAAAATTCTCTGTAATATAAAGTTAGTTTCAATGCATGTATCATTATGAATTTGCAGGTTACAGGGATGTTTGTCATCGACCCGTATTATTTGACCGCGAGTGTAGATTCTATTACACGTTGTAGGGCGCCCACATTAGAGCTCTTTCAGGTTGATTAAGTTCAGTTGAAGTAATATTGCCAAATTATTCAAAACAGCGAAATATTTGACATCTATTTACGACGTTGCCCACGTTCAGAATAAAAACGCACTTAAGCTGAGGTAGCAGTGATTGATAAGATTTGTAGACTTGGTTGAACGAAGTCTTTTTGCTATAAACTTCGACCGTTGGTACCTACTTGTAAAAATGACAACACACTCTATAATTAATGCGAGGAATATTTAACGAGATAGTGACCGTAATAATGACATAATTATTATGAAAAAGTGTATGAATGTAGGCCACACATAGCGGTATGAGAGATACACGGCCTGTCTTTAAACTATTCATATCATTATGCCCTACTTTAGTAGGTCGGCGAAGTTATTAAAAAACTTACAAATGATTCATAAGGTGTTTTGTAAATCGTGTGAAGGACCTGGTGGTGGACCAAGGTGCTGGCTGATCGACTCCCCCCGACCAGCTATCTAATTACGTAACACATTTTCGTAAACGATTACGACTAATCTGTTTCATTTTGACAGTTCAACGACATTCATTGCGTTATTTACGTTAGTGAGCAGATTCCTTTTATTTATATTTAAAATTAATTAAGTTAATTATTTAAAGTTTTTTTTTTGTTTTTTTAATATAAGTATATATTATATAAAATATATAAATATAATATAAGTATCGTAAGTCGGGGCTGATACCACTGGGCCACAACTGCTCCAGGACTCAGACTCAGACTGGTCCTTGTAGTCGTGCGTTCAAACCCAAGCAGTTGCTTTACTTTGTGTAATTTATTTCATCACCACTGCCCTCAAAACGGTGAAGGAAAACAACGTGAGGAAACCGGCATGTCCTAGAACCAAAAATTCGAAGACACACTTGTCTTCGAATTTTTGGTTCTAGTGATTCTTGGGAGTGGGCCGTAATCCACCACGCGGGCCCAGTGTGGGTTTGGTAGATGTAGTGACATCTACCAAACCCACACTGGGCCCTCTTACAAAGAGGAGGCCTGTATCCCAGCAGTGGGAAGTTTATTGGCTGATTATGTTTATTATGCTAATATAAGTATAGATAAAGCTGAAGAGTTTTGCTTTTTTGTTTGTTTGTTTGAATGCGCTAATCTCTGGCACTATCAGTCGGGTTTGAAAACTTCTCGAGGAAGGTTGAAGAAGACCCTGGGAGCCGAGCAAAAATAAAAAAGTCAGAAAGAAAAGAAATCAGAAAGAACACTAAGGGAAAATTAAGTACAAGTAACGCGGGCGGGCGATGGGATGGGGTCCGTAACTTTACTTCGAGAGTCATATGTTCGTAACGTAAATGTTTTTTTTTTTTTTATAATGAACAATTTTCCCTTCATTTATGCTTTATTATCTTCCTTTTCACCAAATTTTATGTTTCTAAATCTACGGCAAGAACGTACGATATCTTAAAAGGGTTTGATTTCCTCGATTATGTATGAAATAATGTGGCGATTTTTTTTTTTTTAATATTTTTGTTTCAATTATGAAAATATATTATAATAACTAAAACTCATTCGAAAGAGCAGCCCATCGATTTATAAATATTCGATGAATCGTTCAGTCGAAGTAGCGTTTGGCGATAAAAGGTTGTTTCGCAATAAATACCAATCGAACAATCGTTCAGTCGACTTTCCATTAATCGAACATATGACTCTCGAAGTAAAATTACGGACCCGATGGGATGCGACGCGGTGAATCGGGGTCCAAAATTTCACACAGGCAGAAGCTAGCTATTTTATAAATGCTTCTTAGTCTAACAACACTAAATTAAAATGAATGGTTGTAAAAATTGTACCAAAGGAACCGAAGTTTGTTGCTCATGCCACAACAGCGGGTCCAATGACCCATTTGCATGACTACCTCCAAGATTACTTATTTTGAACAATTTCTGCATGACAAGTTTTTTTTTTCGTAGTTGCTTCGTTCCGAATGAAGTACTTTGCGGAATATTATTGGTCTGTCATTGTTGCGGGACATTTCAAAAACATTGCCTTTATTATATTATTGATGAAGATATGCCTCGGTTCTGAGCGTACGGTGCGGTCCTTTTGTGAGCGGATAGACCATACTGTATGGCTTATATGACTTTTGTTTGATCCAACATAGGCTGTCTATGTATGAAAGTTGTTCATAATGATGAGTAGATTGTATATAACTGTTAAGGGTTGGCGTTTTGGGGGACTGTCTTAAGTAATTTTGACTTCGAAAAGTTCTCAGCCTAGTTTGAATAAATGCCATTTTTATTTTATTTGGTTTTTTGAACTTATCAATGGGTCTCATTCACACACACAGCAGTGATAGCCTAGTGGTGTGACCGTCAGACTGCCAAGTCATAAGTCTCGAGTTCGAACCCAAGGCACGCATCTTTGACTTTTCGGATTCATGTGCGTATTGTATAATTATCAATTGCTTCAAAAATGGTGAAGGAAAACATCGTGAGGAAACCAGCATGCCTGAGAGATATTTCTCGACGGCATGTGAAGCCAAGTCAGAGGGCCTATGTTTGGGTGGCTAAAACTCTGACACCAGGTTAATCACTAACCACACGAAAAGAAGATAGGCTTTCTATATTGAAACAACGGATAATATCATCCTAATTTAGCCACAACCACTTCCAGGTTCCCGTATGTTGATATAAACACTATAGAATGTCTCGATTTTATACCTACCTGTAATTGCCTACAGATAGCACTTAAAATTAAATACTCCTCGAGACCAGCCTCTAATAAAAAAAAGTTAAAAAAAAAATATGGTCAGTTTTGAATCAACAACAGAATCTTTGAAAATTACGTGATAAAATTAAACTAAACCAGTAGTTGATTTTTTTTGACACAGAACTGCAGTGAATTGTATTGAAATAACCATACAATAATCAAATAATCGCTGTCAGTGCGAACCCTCTCTCATACTTCCAGTACAGCGCTCGGATGGTTGCAGATTGCGTTTGTCGTGTTGTCGTGCGCGCCGTGATTTACGAGCCCGCGACATCCAGCGGTAGGACTGTGGGCCCGTCTCTGTGTGCGTCGTGCAGGCTTGCCTGACTGGATATCGACTTCGTAATGATATTGCCCGCAATTTTATTGCTAATTAAGGCTTGTAGAACTCCGGTGATGTAGAATTTCGGATAGGTTATTTTGTTTGTGAAAGAAAATCGGGGCAAATGGATTAATTAGGATAGTACGACACATATGTTTTATTTAGCTGAATATAAAACTTATTTACCTTGTAATTTTCAAAGCTCATCAAGCAACCCCAACCTTGAAACCCCACATAACTTATTTTAACCCCTAACGCAATAAAACAAATTAAAAAGTTCAATATTTCATAAAAAATATGACAGTAGATATATTTCCGGTTGGGGTTTGACGCACCACCGTGTAGCATTGGCCGATGCGACCCCATCCGTCAGTGTAGGCCTCCGCGCGACCGTAGCCGCCCGCCCGTAGCACCGCTACGCCGTAACCGCTACGAGAAAACACGTGAAAAATACTTACATTCTAATTGGTTATTTCAGTTTTAATATTTAAAAACTTATTGTTGTTTATCATGGATTTAATTGTTATGGACCTGTTTTATAACAAAATGGGGTAAGTTTTATCAACTTTTACAGCTTTGTTTTTGCTTTTTAATGTTTTCTAATTATTGGTTTGTGGATCGTCATTTTTATGGTTTTGTAATTTGCAAATGACTGAAGTCGGTTTTTATTGTTACTGTTTTGAAGGGAATAAATATAAAGGTTGTGAATAGAGGTTGACATGGCATTTAGAAATGTTTTTGAAGATTTATTTTTTATTTGATCTTGATGATAATGTCACGATTTAATAATTAATAATGCAGACTCATTAGGGGCTCGTGGTTTATTTATATATTCATTCATATCGTAGGCATGTTGTCTTTACATGGTTTTGAATTAAGATCATGTTATGATTAGTCACAAAACACGCGTTCTAAAATTTGCCATTCAATTGTCATTCAAAATGAAATTCAGGTAACTGCTTTATATCACTCGAGACTTTCTTTCCATGACATTCAGTTTTGTACAATATCTTTTTTTAGCGTGCACATGTATCATAAGTCGGTTATATTGATAGCTGTAAAGGTCACATATCGACATTATCTAGTAATTCAAACATGCTCGACGAATCACGGTATTTTTAGGGCTTATGTTATGTGGGTAGAATTGAAAAACTTCACCACTTCTCATGTATGTCAGACCTGTTTATGTTTTGCATTTTTAGGGTTTCGGAGCTCAAAAAGAAAAAGCGGAGCCCTTATAGGATCACTCATGTGTCTGGCTGGCTTGCTGTTTGTCTGTCTGTCTGTTACAGCCAATTTGCTCCGAATGTAATGGACCGATTAAGTTGAAATTTGGTACACTTGTGTATTTCTGTGACCCAAACACGGACGTGTAACGTAAATAAATGAATTTTGAATATTAGGGGGTCACTTTTGGGGGGCAAATACCAGAACTGTACCGTGTGAGATATCAAATGAACGGGCTTATTGTGAAGATCTGAAAATAAGAAAATTTATGAAAGTATAACCCCCCCCTTATCCCCCCCCGCTTATCTCCAAAACTACTTAGCCTAAAATTCTTATAATATTTTTGAGAATGTTTCTTTACTCATAGATTACAGGAAAACCTATGAGAAGTCTATGGTCTTAAAAATAACATGGTAAATCTCTCAATATTCTAAACTTACATTTGCAGTTGGAATGTATGCGAGAACATGTTTTTCAACTACAATGTTAAGTTTGTTCTTGGGACAAATTCATCCCAACTACGGAACCCTTCATGCTGCGTAGTCTGACACGCACTTGGCGGGTTTTTTTTAATGTTACAGCCAAAATATTAATTGTTAACAAAAATAAGTTTGATTGTAGCAGATCCTTAGGCCTGGTTTCCACCAAAGAGGAGAAATATCTCGATCAATCAGTAGGCTCGTGTCATTTGAAAATTTATTCGTTTATAATCAAACGAATACCTTGTTGATTTGGTGGAACCGTAAGGGTTGCTTCCTAGCCTATAAAGAGGTACAAACTTAGGACAAGTAAGTTTTTGCTGTCCTTTGCGTTTGATGATCTAGTGATGTGACCCAGATTGTAAAATTATGCCTACCGACCATCACATTATCACAGTGTGCGTTAGTAAAAAATCCCCAAGTTCAGCAGACAGCAGACAATATTGACGGCCGAGGACACAGCCATATTATCACAACGTCACATCTTTCGGCCCAAACGTGTTTGTTTATACCAAGGCCGGTTTTATGAGCTCTTGAAAACTCTACGCTTAGAAAATAAGTTACAGTAGTCTACAGACTGTAATAGTTGTATACTTTATGGATATGTGTGATTATTACCGTATTTCAGGGTCGTAAGGTGACGAAGCGTTAGTATTGTTGTGTCAGCCATGTCTGCACCGGGGAATGGGTATGAATGAGACAGTCTAAGAAAAATAGGCCAGGTTATTCTGTGTTTTAGTATCGATTGTATAGTGGTTACAAACTTTTTGTACAAGAAATTAAAAATAAACTGTATTTCGGAAAATTAAACGGTATCTCGGATTTTTTTTTACAGTATTTTAAGTTTTTTTTTTTAATGACGTTATTCATTAGCGCTGGTCGCGCAACTCATCAATTGAGCACCAATTTTGAAGGCTTCGCGTAAGCCTCACCAAATAGACGAGGATTTTAAAAAAAATGTTTTTAAACTCTATTTCTGTCGTCCCATCACTTAGCGTATTCAAAGAATGAGTGTTTTCAGTGACGAATTCACTGAAAACACTAATTCTGTGAATACTCAGGTTGCAGACCTAACTATAATACTAGTATTAGAAAGGTGTTCTGTTAACAATTATCTTTTTACTTTGTGCCGAAACTTCGAGTAATTTAACAGTTTCATTCTGAATTTTGGGTTTTCCGAACCACTGCGGTCGTGCCCAGATGTATGCACATAGTTCTGCGTAGTAGATGAAACTTTTTACTTAGGTATAGCTCTGTCAGTGAAAATAGTATATTTATATACTTTATTTTTGTTGCACGGTATACAGTACTTTAGAGTGAAAAAGTATAATACAGTTTTTAACAGTATGGTTGACAACCCTATATAGAGTCCCATTAAAAAAGCCTCGACGTGAGGTAATTATTCTGCGTCTGAGGCACCCTACGTAGTCCTCCGCTACCACAATTGTAACTATACCCAATATTTTTATCATCAGCTTAGGCTTTTCCTAAGTATGTTAAGGTCGGCTTCCAGTCTAACCGGATGCAGCTGAATGCCAGTATCTTACATGGAGCGACTGTCAATCTAACCTACACAACCTTGTTACTGGGTAATACGATACCACTTGGTAAGACTGGTTTTCAGACTTTCGGGCTTCTGACTACCAGAACTGTCAAAGATCTACGAATGACAGCCGGGACCAACGGTTTTCGTGCTTTCTGGGGCACGGAATTGATGGTCACCCATCCACGGACCGACCTCCACAAGTGTAATTTAATCTTCTATCGACCCGTGCAGCTGTTTTTTTTTTGTCATGGTACGTATGAGCTATTCTCATTATTCGTGCCGAGACAAAAAATGATGTCCTATATGATCTAGAACTTGTCTTATCAGGTATACCTGTCTGAACAGGCCCATAACTACAACAAAACTTTACGATTACAATTTACAAGTTAAAAATTTCTAAATCTTACAAGTATCTGTACCTCAAAACTCGTAAGCCACATAATTCTAACGAAAACCCTTACAAATATGTATATTGTAGTGACAAGTCAACAATTTACTCATTTGTGATTTCCGTGTTACGCAATATTTTCTACAATTTAGCAATTTTGTAGAATTGTAGACATGTAAAGTATTGTAAGTTTCGTTTTGTTTTGTTTTGCCCTGGTGTTATTATTCGGTAATGTAGCCCATTTAATTTAATTTCATTTTTTTATTATCAAGAAACTTAATTTTAGGTATTTGTACAACAATTTTCAACTACAGCAACATACATTTTCTAAATTGGTGTAATGTAATACTATTTCGTTTAGTTACGTTTAATTTGTTAGTTACGTTACTTAATAGCCGCATAGACGCCATTCACGACATGTTAACTAGCACCTTAGGTACCAATGTTGACGCCTGTAATGGAATGGCTAAAATAGCTAGCATTGTTCACATTGATTCATACATTTTACAGCATAGTTAGGTCATGAGTTTTAAGTCTAGATGCAAAACAGTCTTCAGAAACAATATTACAATGTGACCGGAATGTATTATTTAATTCTACATTTTCAATTATACTTACTTAATTTGTATCAAAATTAAGATCGACGGAACCAAGGTTCTGTTTCTCACAAACTTATTCCAGGAGTATCATCCAATATTTATCATTTTGATTAATCATTTATTATCTGATGTTCTCGTTACGGACACATTCCACCATAATATGTAAGACATCTTCTAATCAACACTCTGAAAAAGAGGGGATGAAGCTTTTTTCATCAAATTAGCAAACTTATTAAGTGGAATGTGGCCAGATCGAAGTCTAAATGATGTTATTAACGTACTTTACATTGATAACAGCATTTAGACTTTGATCTGGCCACATTTCACTTAATAAGTTGGTTTGCTTGGTGAGCTCAAACCACGGGGACTTCCACAACCACCTTTAAGGTATCTACAGTAGCTATGAACCGCTTTCGCGAAAAAAATAGCTAAGCAGGTATATCTCTACTTGCCCAGAGGGTGAAAATTAACTTTCAAAATATAAAAAGGTAAACAGTACGCAAAGTACTTCTTAGACCACATCCCCATCATCGTCCACAAAAGAAACGGCCATATTGTCACGTGACATGCCGTGACTAGCTTGGTATTAGCTTTAGCTTCACTGCACAGCTTATTAAGCTATTTAGTTAAACAAAAAAAAAAGGGGAGACGCAAAAATGAGGACGCCATGACAGTGCGTGCCTTGAACGTGAATTATGAATGGAGATTGTTAATTATATACCTACAGCTATTGAACGAACAGATCTGAGGGGTAAAGGGTAATGAATTTGGATTTTTGTGGCGTAAGATTGTAAAAAGTAGAGCGGTTATCGAACTCACGATATATGATTTGAAAGCATGTGTAACGTATTTTTTTTGTCTGGTTTTGATATTTTGATCAAGTCTTCCCTCAGGAAATCTGATGTAGAATCTCGATATTGTGCCTGGTTAATTATAATGCCAAAACAACCACTTTTAATTTGAATTGTTTTGTGTTTCGAATTTTTAATTGCTTAGCATCGTATAAAATCAAATATTTCTAAATTCACAGACAGATGTGTTTTTGAGGAGCTTGTTGCGCCACTTCTTCCCAGCTAAAGCACTAGGAAGTGGTGAAGGGTGGGCGTTTTGAGAGACTGTCTTTATGTAATTCTTGACGTTAAAAAATTCTGATCCTCAGCCTAATTTGAATAAATGACTTTGGATTTGATTTGACCAAGTAATTTCAGTATGCAAGATGAGATTTACTAGCAAATAGGTTTATATAAACTGCCGATAAATTGGCAAGAAACATTGATGAGAAGTCTTGTAATATAATAATAAAATTACCTAATTATTATTTGACCTTAATACCTTTTGCTAACCCAATTCCGAGCCGACAAGTGTAAAGTTATCGAGATGCAATTTCCCAAAAGCAAGAAAAACTTTATCCATTACGATAGTAATCTCAAACCTAGACATAGATCTAGGCAGTGCAATTTGTCGACCTTCATATAAATGTAAAAAGTTTCTTAAACAGGGCAGGAGTTTCGGTTGGGACACAAAAAGGTAGGTCGCGTGCGGCTCGCGATTTGAGCCCGATGTAACGAATTACTAATCAATAACATGCTTGTTTTGTCGCAACTATGCAACTTGAACTGCCTTTTGTCATTTCATGTTTGTTGTAGAAAAAATACATAAGTTTTGTGGCGGTTTTACGGAGAAAACACGGTCAGTATAATTAGTTTTATGTTTATTGCAATGAAACATCGATGGTTTTTCTAATTACTTAAAAAAAAATTGTTTAAAATCTAGTTCTAAAAGTACCCTTTGTAAATACGTATATACATAATTTATTAACGTGATTTAGGAAAAACAGCTCTATCGCAATGCCTAACATTTGGGACCCAATTTCTTTTCTTTTTAGGATTTTTTTTCCTTGACATGCATTTTGTTGTAAATGATCCTCATTGTTATACCTATAAAATAATCATTCTACCTTATGACATAAGCTTTAAAATTATATTTTTTACATAATGTCACATTCTGTTTTCAGTGAAGCAAATTACAAATCAATAAGTAATGACTTAATGAGTTTGTTTTGCAAACTCCGCCATTTCTTGGTCACGAAACACGGATTAGTTTATTGAATAGCTTTAGGTTAAGTCATGGAATTTGCATGAATTATGTTAAATCCTTTGTCAGTATTTTGGTATCTTCGTTATAGTTAAAACTGAAGTATAGCCTAGCCTTTTCTCATAACTATGTTGGGGTCAGCTTTCAGTCTGTCAATTAAGCTGCATCCGGTTAGGATGAGCTTAATTACTACCAGTATTTTATATGAAGCGACTGCATGTCTGACCTTCACAACCCAGTTACTGGGTAACACGACACCCCTTGGTAAGACTGGCTGTCAGACTTTTGGGCTTCTGACTACCTGTAACGAGCGTCAAATTTCTACGAATGACAGCTGTGACCAACGGCTTATCGTGCTTTCCGAGGCACGGATGGGTCTCGATATGTAATGTATGGTCACCGATCCACGAATCAACCGCGGTTAGCGTAGCTTATCCTTCGATCGACCCATGGTGCTGTTATTATTTAGCCAAGAGCCCCTCCTCTAATAATAAGCCATGGATTTTGCATAACTTATGATAGAACCTACGTCAGCATTTGCTATCTTCGTTAAACAGGTATTAAAGCTGAAATATTTTAACTGATTATAATAGAAATAAATCTTAATCTATTTGAATATTTTTCATGTTTCAAAATGCAAATGTACAGTTTATAGCTTCATTTAGAAGTCACGATATAAAACTGTTACTTAGGTCAAAGTTCCGTTTGCTATAAAGCTGTTTGGTTTGGTAGATATTGAAGTTCTTCTTTACTCAAGCTTTCGATAATGTTTTGGGTTCAATACTATTATTTTTATTATTTAGGTCTCACATAACGTATGAACTGCTACACAAGTCAAGACAAGAAATTGAGAAGAACACAAGAAGAGTTATTTAGTCACACTTTTACTCAACTAGTAGCCTATGTCCATCTCCAGGTCGTGGTCTACCCATGTGCCAAACACAGCGTTATAGCGTTTTTGTAAAATCATCCCCCAAGGGGGTAAAATAGGGGATTGTTTTAAAATTTACATATTTTTGTATACTTCATAAAAATAGATTTAAGAGATGGGAAATATAGTCACAGTCCGTATCTTGAGATAACATTTAGTCTTTATTGCATTAAAATCGGTCACTGGGTCAAAAGTTATTACAATTTCGCACTTTCGCATTTATAATATTACAATCTGCGCCCCGCGGTTTCGCCCGCATAAGTCTCGATGCCGTGGCAATATCAGGATAAAAGTATTCTATGTCCTAACTCAGGTCATGGACTACCCATGTGCAAAATTTCAACCAAAATGTGTTCAGCCGGTTTAGCGTTAAAGCGTAACAAACAAACTCACTTTCGCATTTATAATAATAGTTAGGATGAAGTCTGTCTGCCCAGTTTCAACCCACAGTGATGAAAAGTCTGACGGAAAGTGTTGATAATGCCATCTCCAGAGCCGGCGTTGTCAACAATTTCCATACAAACCAAGCGTGTCACGCACTTCAACATAAATGGCGTATACAAACTGACGGCTTGGAAGGGGGTCCGTGACAAAAAAATTGCGCACAACGCACATTAGTACTGCCGTCTCTAGAGACTAGATCAGTGGTCGGCAAACCGCGGTTCGAGAGCCGCATGCAGCTCTTTGGCCTATAGGGTGTGGCTCTGTACAAATGTCGATAAGTGCGAGCGTAGATACGCGTGGCGGTCGGGGTTTCGGTCATTAAGCAAGATATCAAGTTTTATTCAAAATTCAAACTATATTTCAAAGATTTATTTCCGAAGTATTTTCACCAAAAATTAACAGGACATCGAAAATTTATAATTTACTTGTACCTTTCAAAGTTTTCCAAGATATGATGATGATGGTGGAGTGAAAAAGGATGGGAGTTTTAAAAGTAAGAAAAGTGTATTGATACAGTTTGGACACACAGAAAGGATTGGCTCGCATAAAAAATCTGTCATTGTAGACATGATAATTGGCTCTATTGACTAATTAGTTTGCCAACCATTGCTCTAAACAATGCCGGCGCGGCGTAGCAATTCTGGAATATGGAAACATGCTCATATCGTACTTTTATCGATAGAAAACTTATCAGATGGCCTAGTGTCCATTTTTCTCACGGTCAAACTAAAAGGCCAATAATTTAAGTAGATATGTGTAAATAATAAATTTAAGTTCTAAAAACTTCAATCAATAACAGAATACTTTCAGTAAAGAAATTAATTTGGTCGGTTCAGGGTTAAATTGTATTTTCACGGCGGCTATTGTGAATTATGAACATCGTTTACCTATATTGAGTCAGCGTTCATACGTCATGAATTACTTAAGGGCCTACTATACCATGGCCTACCCTAAGAACCTACCTACACAATGATTGGAAGGTATATCATCTTATTTTAGGGATCTCGCGCACTAGAGGGCCACGACTAGTGGTCGCAGCGACCAAGTAAACTATAGAAACCGATACGAATCGCGCACTTGGTCGTAACGGCCAACTAGTAGCAGACCATAAAATACCACTAGTCGGCCATGACTGGCCGGAGCCGTGGCCGTTTAGTGCGCGAGATCCCTTTAAATCACCTACCATTTGTCTTTAAAACATCGCTTTTATCGATAAGACCGCCCACGGTGCCACCCTATGTCACAACGCTCTCTCTGTAATTCATATGATATACTTAATAAAGAGTATGGGATTATATTGTATACCATGTCTATGGCTCTGCAATACGCATCAGGCCCAGCGAAAATTCAAGCAATCTGCCGATCCTTTTCCCAACCATGTTGGGGTCGGCTTCCAGCCTAGGTTTTATAAAACCGGCCAAGTGCGTGTCGGACCTCGCAAAATGAAAGGTTCCGTAGTTGGGATGAATTTATCCCAAGAACAAACTTAACATTGTAGTTGAAAAACATGTTCTCCCATACGGAATGTATTGGAGCGTTTGTGTTGTCATGTTTTTCAAACCGCAAATTTAAGTTGGTCGATTATTACTCGTTAACCTGTACAGCCTACTTAGCACTGATAGTTTTCCTTTTAATTTCGTTATATATACTACTGCTGTGAATTTTTTCACAAGTCCAAGTACAACCATTTAGCTAGAAGGGGGGGGGGGGGGACACTTGACTATAACAAAAAATTTCAGTTAAAAGCTTAATATTTCGCAAACGGATCCCTGAATCCAAAAATGGTCTTGACAAACTCACAAATTTTTGAACGACCTTTCTAACGATACTCCACAACATGGGGTAGATAAGGAAAAAATAACATCCCCACTTTACGTGTAGGGGAGGTACCCTATAAATAAATATTTTTCTTGATTTTATTTTACCACTTTGTCCGCATGATTAATATGTATACATGTGCCAAATTACAGCTTCCTAGTACTAACCGTCTCTGAGCTAAGCCGCGGACAGACAGACGGACATGGCGAAACTATAAGGGTTCCTTGTTTACTACGGAACCCTAAAGAAGGGAGGGAGGTTTTTTAGTGTGTGTTCCAAAACTAGGTGGTTTTTGACTCATTCAGAAGACTAAACCCAGGATATTTTTTTTTCATAATGACACATTTTCATTGACATTGTCTATTTTTTTTTTTTAAACTTTGCCCCACTCTAAGAATTTCTTCCTGTATCGTGGGTGCGTTTACAAACATAGAAACTCACATACACTAACACCCAGACCCGGAACAACTACTTGCAGATTATACAAATTTTTGTTCCGTGCGGGGATCGAACCGGGCGACACGTTGCGCAGCAGTCGATCGCTCAGCCACTGCGCCAACCGTGTCGTCACGGTTTTACGGACTCGGAATTAATGAAAACAAGTGTCTCTTAGATACGAATTAGAATCAGTATCCCATTTCATAATGTTCAAATCTGGGTACTTAACTAGCTTTAGTAAAGGTAGTATTATATTGGTGCCGATTCTCTTGTACACCTAACTAAAATTCCTTACTTTTGGCTATGAGAATTTTAAAGCAATTCTGGCAAAACAAATATCAAAAAAAAAAAATGTTGACACAACTAAAATCGAATTTGACAATCGTGACTCCACGTGGTTGGTACCCGTGGTTTGCCATAACCCGTATTTTTTTTGGAGCCAGAGGCGCGCATGGAGTGTAGGCTCGATGTGTTTTATATGGAATTTTTTATTTTTTGTATAGAAAATATTAAAAAATAGTACCTACATGTTGAGTGTTAGGGGTTTAAAGGTTTCATAAAGGGGGTCGAAATTTTCATTATTTTTGCGATAGGACGCACCATTTTCGAGATATGCTGTTTTTGCACGTAAAGTCGAGATGTTGGTGTGAATTTTAGTTCATGACAACGTATTTTATCCCACACCTTTTTAATCGCGATTAAAATTTGTCAGGTTTAGTGCGGATTTCACCAATGAAATTGAACGCGTTCAAGAGCTGTCAGTGTACAATATTCCATAAGTTTTTGACACTGACAGCTCTTGAACGCGTTTCAGTAATGTTGATCGCGTTCAGTTTCATTGGTGAAATCCGCACTTAGTCTGGTTTGATTTTTACAATCAAAATTTTAGGTGAAAAATGTCAAATTCAGAACAGCAAAATTGCCATTTTCACTAAATTAAAAACTCAGTACTATCTTAGTGCTGTCAAACTAAAATATAGTTAAGTTGTCACACGACATGACTTTAGTTTATTTCAGAATGGGAAATCGTCGTTTGCCTGGAGTAAACTAAATTTTAGTGATTTTTAATCTAGTTTAGAGGCATTTGTGACAAGAGAATCGGCACTATTATCTGTGGTAAAGGTAACTAAACAACTCCTGTAGTAGTCAGGTTGTTGTTGGAATGTTGCATCAAGGTTGAGCGGAGTTGACCTCTGCCGTCACCTCAGGGCCCACATTCATTAGCCAAGATATTGTTTGTATTACAATCTGGGATTAGATCATCTACTACTAAGGCCTAGGTAATCCAACGTCGGATTGTTTTTTGTTTGAATCTATCTAACCTTTTCCCAATTATGTAGAAGTCGGCTTCTAGTCTAACCGGATGCAGCTGAAAACCAGTATTTTACATGGAGCCACTACCTATGTTACCTCCACAACCCAGTAATTGGGTAATACGATACCCCTTGGGAAGATTGGTTGTCAGACTGGTGTTCGGGCTTCTGACGACCCAAGGCCTGCCAAGATATTGGTAAAAAAAAAACTGCAGACTAATACCTACTTTCTTTGTTGTTATTACTCTGCTTAATAAAACCCTACTTCATCATGACATGACTGTATTACTGTCTACTTTACACATGACAGCTAAAAGTAACAGGAGCTACTGGCTATCTGGCTACGAATAATAAAATTCGCAAATTCTAGATTGTTTGATTTTCATAAACTGAAAGATCATGTTTGGCCTTTTATGGATGTGTCAAAACCACTTTGGTTTGGTTGCTTCAGTGAGAAAACGAGATAAAGCTACGTACAGTACAACTATTCTCCTAATATCCCTCGGTAAACTTCGTGTTTCGCCAGTCGTCGGATTTGTTTCAGTTGCCCTTTACACTTGGTGCTTGTACGTATTGAATCCTACCACTGCGCCCGCGTTGCCGTCAACCATAATTACCAAGTGCAAAGAGCAACTGATATAAATCCGAGGACTGATGAAACAAGAAGTTTATCGAGGGATACTAAAAAAATAGTTGTACTGTATCTAGATATATGTCTACAGGACGTGTTATATCCTTTTTTCGCACTTGAACAATAACATTGACACTTCCAGTTCCCTTAAAATGGCCCCTGGGCCCTAATTCACTATGACCACTTAATGATTCCTTACTTCGAAATCACGTCAATTCCTTAACCAATTACGACATCTGCTAATATGGTATTCTCTATGACACAATGAACGAAACCGCGCGAGATGAACGCGAAGTTGGCGTGGTTTGAACTGTCAAAATACCACGCTTGGGAACCGTACGGAATCGCTAGCCGCGTAAGGTATTAGTTATTCTGTGATCGTTAGTTTTAATTATAGGAAGATTGTATTCGGGTAAAATTCAGCAAAACTTATATTGAAGAAGTTAAGAAACAATTGTCTTTCATATACACTTACATAAGGGACGTTGTAAGGTCATGCTTCATGTACCTACTTATAAACTATTGTCGAAAATGTTTTCGATGTACATAATTATGTGACCACATTATTAATAGGTAGGTACTTCTATATGTGGTTTTATTTACTTTGCTAAACATTTTCAATATAGTATAGAAGATATGCAGAAACAAAAAAAAAAAATACAAATTAATCAAAATACTTAGATTGTGAAACTTCGTAAAATTGGTATAAAAAAGGTGGCAAATTAATAATACTTACAACATTTAAGCAATAATTCTTACAATAATTATTCCTCGAAATGGTCCAATCAATTATTGTTATTTATTATTTTATTATTATTTTTATTTATTTATATCTCCCTTATAACTATCATTACATATATCATACACAATAATAAAATTAAAACTAAAAATACCTATTCTAATATTTAAAATATAATTCAAGTGTAAATAATTAAATAACGGAAATATATTGTATATATATAAATTATAATGTAATTATGTAAGAAAGAAAATAAATAAACGAAATAATAATAATGTAATAATAAAAAAAAAAATGTACAATAATATATACATATAATAAAATTTATTATTACAAAATCTACAAAAACCCTCAAAACAAATAAAATAATTATGTAGCATGTAAACTCACTTCTTTTGTAATATTTTGAAAACAGACATTTGTAGGTACGTTCAAAAGCAATAATCTCAATATCTCAATACATTTTAATACTGCTGTCAAAATATTGTCAATGTATTTTTTTTTTAATAAAAATTAGCCATACGGTTTTTAATATCATAAATAACAATAAAATATAATAAAAAACTATACTTTAAGAATTATTGAAGTTCAAAATGGACTATTTGCAATTACAAATTTTAGGATCAAATAATATCGAACAAATATTCAAAACGCACGCGTGATTTCACAATGTGCCATAGACAATTTGTCTTGCAGCTTACAGAATATGACATTTCGATTCCTTGCCGTAACATGGGTTTCTGCAAGGCACGATAGTGACGTGGTTTGCACGTGGTAAGACTTATGCGGGGAATCATAGTTACCATACAGAATTGGGGCCCTGTATACTTTGTATCGCAAACAGCAAAATACAAACCGACCCTGGACCGCTAACGATTTAGATGAAAAGTTTGTTTTTTTAAACTAATTAATTATGCACATTGAACTTGTAAAAGCCATGTCCCCGAGGCCACGCTGATACACAATAAATGAGGGACGCCGCCGGTGACATTGAGCCCGCGCCATTAAGCGCACGAAACGACCACACATGGGCACTTTAACTGACGGTGGGCTGTTCCAATGTCACATAGATCACTTGTGGTTGGTTGTGTTTGATCAGTGACTTTGCCAGGCTTGAGGTGGCACAAAATGGTGATAAAGTAGTTAGGTATACTTTTGATTTGTTCGTTGTTATGAAAAAGCTCATACAGAATAACAGAAGTTATCACTATCATCACTACATATTATAAAACAAAGTCCCCAACCGCGTCTGTCTGTCTGTCTGAACGGCATAAACTCAAAAACTAAAGAACGGATTTTCATACGGTTTTCACCATGGACGAAGTGGAAGGTTCACGTATATAATTAATTAAGGTTTGTAAATTGGCTGATAAATGACGATGATTGTTGAAGATTGAAGAACAAAAAGCATACCGACCGGGGAGCTTTATTGGTTGTGCGCTGCGTCATCCAATAGAGTTATATGAAAACAATGTATAACGAATTAATACATTGTTTACCTGGATTAACACTTATGGTACTTTTAATCCCGGAAGTACATTCCCGTGGGATATTTTCCAAAATCCACGCGAGCGAAGCCGCGGGCAAAAGCTATTTTTATATAAAGGAAGCTACTACCGATCTATTCTGTACTTAAATACCAAAAAATCTCACCGTGAAAACTTAGGTGAAATGAGCTTGAAGTGAACTGTTAATAGTGTCAATTCCGAGCATCAGGTGGAATGTCACCTCAAGCTCACTTCACCGTGAAAACATAGGTGAAGTGAACTTTAAGTGAACTATCAATAGTGTCAATTCCTAGCATCAGGTCAGTGGAATGTCATTTGAAGCTCACTTCACTTAAGTTTTCATGGTGAGATTTACAGATTACACCGGCTGGTCTTTTTATGAAGACTATGTGCGGATTTCACCAACGAAATTCATCTATCTATATTCATATTATGACATCTAAACGTGTTCAAGAGCTGTCAGTGTACAATATTCCATAACAATTTGGACACTGACAGCTCTTGAACGCGTTTTAGAAATGCTGATCGCGTTCAGTTTCATTGGTGAAATCAGCCCTTACCCATTCATCATAGCTATTAATATCAACCGACAACAAATAACGACCTCAACTTTATTTGTGAACCATTTACTGACAAAATGTTTACTCAAATTACGATGTTGTGCGACAGACTATAATTGTATTTAGCCTCACAAATCTATCATCATTATAGACTGTAATTACTGCCGACCCTGACCCTGGGTGGCGTGACGGGGTTTCATTTTATTTTAACTAATTAAAATGTCATTGTAATTGCTAAAGGATAGGGTGTAGGTACACGCGATAGTTTAAGCTGATCTGATAGGTAGGATCTGGTAGGATATCTATGGATCGACAAATTGCTGCAGTTAGGGCATCTCGTTTGTGTAATGGGTCGCGTCATGGGACCTATTTACGTGCGGTTAGTGACTAACCTGGTGTCAGTTTTTATGCCGCCCATGGGACTCTGACTTGGTTTCACATGCCGTCGAGAAATATCAGATATGCCGGTTTCCTCACAATGATTTCCTTCACCGTTTTTGAAGCAAGTGATAATTTATACGATACGCACATGAATCTGAAAAGTCAGAGGTGCGTGCCTTGGGTTCGAACTCGAGACCTATGACTTGGCAGTCCGACGGTCACACCACTAGGCTATCACTGCTGTGTGTGTGAATGAGACCCATTGATAAGTTCAAAAAACCAAATAAAATAAAAATGGCATTTATTCAAACTAGGCTGAGAACTATTCGAAGTCAAAATTACTTAAGACAGTCCCCCAAAACGCCAACCCTTAACAGTTATATACAATCTACTCATCATTATGAACAACTTTCACTATGGGACCAACCCTGAAATCGCGAAAAAAGATTAGCACCATTCAGCTCAACCATTTTGAAGGGAACTGAATGATCCAACACACGCGCCGCCATCAGCGAGACATTGGGCATTAATGACAGCCACATGAGACATCTCTGGAATGGTAACACATCTACGATGCAGCATCTTACCACCAGGTGGTGCGTCAGCTTGTTTGTCATCCAATAACATACAAACGTTTTTACAAAAAAAAAAACAACTGACTTCCAAAAAAACCACTATAAAGTGAATAACTTTAGCTTTTACTTTGTACTGTTTACTTTGGATGTTGGTTGTTTTTTTTTCACTTTTTTCTTATGGTATTGACCTACCTATACCAATTCGTATACCACTACTTGCTAATAAACAACAGTGACTGGAAGTATTATAACATCATCGAGCTAAACAAAAGTGGGTTAAATACTTATTATAGAAGCTAACTCAAAAACTACCCAAGCAAAGTTAATAAAAATTAAATAGGACAACCGCGCAAGTTTTCTCTACTAAATGAAAGAATAATTTTTAAAATCGATCCACAATTGACGAAAATATCGAAACAACATTCTTTTTTCAAATACATACAGACGAAAATACCCTCTTCCTTCTTTGAATTCGGTTAAAAATGTCTGTATGCCTGTCATATTTTTGTTACTGACCTATCACAGTCTAATAACCCACAGTTTTACTAACACATGGGCTTAAATAACTTACGATGACATCACAAAATTATGTAGTTATCATTTATTCAATTGTCTACAAAACGAGATCGATTTCACTTTCATTTTTTATTCAGCTACTTTTAAAGCCATACTTTATATCACATTCTTATTAGATATGCATCCATTATATAACATTATAGGGAAAATCCAGATTACAGTGCTTTACCCGTGTGAATGTTTTCCACCAGTGAGTGATATTACAATTGATAAGCTTATAGCGAATTATAAATATAACAAGCATTGCATTTTCTTTATTTAAAGGATTTTTAAATAAATATTTAAAAATGTATTTAATGACGCAATAATGATTATTTATTTTGTTTTTCAGACATAGTCCATTACATTAAATTAACACTGATAAAATAGATATAAAATTGCAAAAATATTTAAAAAAGAATTGTTTATTTTTCTCGTTCGTCCTTATAAGCAGTAATACCGCTTTGCAAAAATAGTTTGGAAAAAAATGAGGGCGCCACTATCGCACTTAGGTCACTTCGCATGGGAAATGAGTAAAAGAATTTAAACAAATTGTTAAAAACGCTGCTTGTGGGTGACTCAAAACCTAAGTTAGCACTTGTCTGCAAATAGTGCCATCATCATAGGGTCTGCATTACTTAAGTAATATTTTTAGTTCCAAATGTCACCACGTCAGACTCTTTTATTTCAACCTGTACTTTTAATTTGTTATTGACCACCTAGCATCTATGAAAATAACTCAAGTGCTACGTAGGCTTACAATGAAAACGCAAAAATCTAATGGAAAAGAACAATCACAGTTACTGCTGCATCCAATTGAAATGTCAACAAGCATTTTATGAACCCGCTGCCGCTTCAAACTTGTACCAAATCTTGCATTAATTTCTTAGCAATGACAGTCTCGATCGAACACGACAGCCCCGTTATTTTCTAAAACTGTCTTCTACGAGTATGTACCTCAATTATTAGTAATTATTAGTTCGGAACTGTTCCGTGGAACAGCATTTTATAGTCTACTTTAGTGAATTATTGACGACCCTGCCCTACAATTTGTAGTCTCTTTGCGGAAATTGGCCTAATAACTGAGAATACGTAGGATTGTCTTTGATGTTAAATTGTATAGAATACTATTTATATGCAAAAGGACAAGACTTTGTTCTTTTGCCAATATTGTATGATATTAGTTGGTTCGTTCATGCATCGTTTTTCTCTAAAAGTATTTTCTTTTATTGAAATGTTTTTTTATTTCTTAGACTTCAATTATGTAATTCGCAATGACTTGAATTTTTGCAGTGAAATAAATATTTGAAAAGTGAAACACGCAGTCTTTATATTTTCTTAAAGGAATGCAGAAATGTGAGGTTTGATGATTAGGAGAGTAAGAAAACCGGCCAAGTGCGAGTAGGACTCGCACACGAAAGGTTTCGTACAATATTTCGTAAAAAACCGCTAAAAACACGTTTTTTGTACGGGGACTTTAATTTTTTGTACGGGTACTTTAATTTTTATTAAAATTATATTATTTGTTGTTCGCTGTCAACACAATCTGTGAAAATTCAACTGTCTACCCATTACGGTTCATGAGATCCAGCCCGCTGACAGACAGACAGACGGACCGAAAGACGGACGGACGGACAGCGGAGGCTTAGTAATAGGGTTCCATTTCTGATACGGAACCCTTTTTGTTTTTCTTTTTTTTTGTGGGTGGGAAATAATTAAATAATTTCTCCCGCTCTGGACGGAGCGGGAGGGCGTGTCAGACTCTTACTGACTAAAACCCACCCGTGTTCCTTCAGTGTTGCCTGTACGATGCCAGGGGCCACGGTATCCCTTTCGTACTTTCTCGCAACTTTCGGACTTTCCCGCACGATACGGAACCCTAAAAACACCATTTTTAATTTCGAGATCTCAATGTCGAATCGCAAATCTGTCGTGTGCTTTTCATCTAGTGTTTTTTCTCTAATTTAGCTTATTGTTCTTCCAGGTGTTTGATGTGTAATTGCTAAGATGCCTGTTCTTACCGAGGATGTTGGTCAGAATGGATCGCTGTTCCACGCTATCACCGTCGACGCCTAGCAGCCGCGGCATGGACAAGTACGAGCAGCTGGCGGTGGTAAGTCTACATAGCCAATAGCCATACTTCCGTTCCGTTTGTTGCGCCACTTCTTCTTCCCAGCTAACGCACTATGAAGTGGTGAAGGGTAGGCTTTTCGGGGGACTGTCTTATTTAATTTTGACGTTTGAAAAGTTCTGATTCTCAGCCTTGTTTGAATAAACTACAGCAGACCCCAACCAGACGGGTGTTGTGTCTGCTGGGTAACTGCCCAACGATTGATGTCGGAAGGTCGTATACAGAGTGGCAGGGACATCGACGCGAAAACCGACGAAAAATTTCAACGCAGGAGGGTTCAGAATCATGTACTGAATCCATGGTAACAGTTTTCACGTCGATGCCAACCTTTTTGACGTTTGAAAAGTTCTGATTCTCAGCCTTGGTTGAATAAACTACAGCAGACCCCAACCAGACGGGTGTTGTGTCTGGTGGGTAACTGCCCAACTATTGATGTCGGAAGGTCGTATACAGAGTGGCAGGGACATCGACGCGAAAACCGACGAAAAATTTCAACGCAGGAGGGTTCAGAATCATGTACTGAATCCATGGTAACAGTTTTCACGTCGATGCCAACCTGTATATCACCCGATGCAGGATTTGTATCTTTTGATGCGTAATTCGCATGTGGCGTTATAGATGCCGCCACACTACTTACATTTTTTGTGAACAGTCGCTGTTTATCGGTCGGCTGATGATGAGTTAACAAATAAGGAGGTAAGAGGCACAAAACTTTAATATGTGAACCAAAACCATTCATATAATTATTTATATCAATGACCAAAACACAGGTAGGGTTTAATTCTTTCACATAATTTTGTTAATATCAAAGTTTGCACTTAAAGTCAAACAAAAGAATAAGATTATTTATTTATTTATTTATTTATTTATTTGGATCTCCAACAAAGATTACACCTTACATGCTGAAAATAAAACATAAAAAGATACAGATCCTTGTGCATCTTCAATTATAGGAGACCACAGCTTGCATTAAGATATCAAACAATCAATTATTAATATGGAAATAAAGTATACAATTTAAAGTAAAAACAACAAGAATCAAAATTAAAATTATAAAATTATAAAAAAAAAAAAACTATACATATTGAGTTGAACAGTAGGGAGTTGAACAGTAGGGAGGAAGGTCAACACTTACTCAATATTAAGTTTTGCGTGTAACAGCAACTTAAATTTACTTAGGCTGTTGGAGAAAATGTCTATATCGTCGGAAGAACATGACAGTGAGTTGTATTGATTGGTCATCCTAACAATCGGCGAGTGTTTACCTAGATTTGTTCTGTGTTGGGGGGCTTTCAGTAAAGGGCCGGGATAGCGAGGAATACGGGAAGGGACGTTAATGCGTAATTTGCTAAGAAGATCTGGACAGTCAATGCCATTATTGAATAATTTATACAGGAACAACATGTCGGAGATAGTGCGGCGAGATTTTAAATCTTTGAGTTTGAAGTGATTTACTCTATGTTCGTAAGATCTACAATTTCTTACTTTAAACCTAAACGCTAGATGACGGACAAGTCTCTTTTGAACCCTTTCAATGCGACTTATGTGGACTTGGTACGAAGGATTCCACACCGTGCTGCAGTATTCAAGTTGGCTTCGTACGTAACTGTTGAATAAAAGTAATGTAGTGGATGGTTTTTTAAATTCTTTTGAAGATCTCAAAATAAAGCCAAGAGCTCGGTAAGCTGAATTAAGCATTTGGTCTATATGATTTATAAAATTAAGTTTACCATCCAAGTATACTCCTAAGTCACGAATAACTGTTACTTCTGTTAGTGTGTTTCCCTGAATATTGTAAACAGATTCGACTTTATTGTGTTTTCTAGTAAATTTTATATGAAAACATTTAGTACAATTCAAGTACATTTTATTGTTGGTACACCATTGACTCAGACTATCTAAATCAATTTGTAATAGCTGTGTATCGACATTATTCAAAATTACACGGGTCAGTTTTAAGTCATCAGCAAAAAGGTATGGTGTGGAGTATTTAAATATGTCTGATATGTCGTTAATAAACACATTAAAAAATAACGGCCCTAGATTGGACCCCTGGGGCACACCGGATGTTGCAATGTAGGGATCTGATTCATTACAATCTACAACCACTGAAGAAGTCCTATTCTCGAGGTAAGTTCTACACCAGCTCAGTGTGATACCGATTATACCCAACGACTGGAGCTTATTTAGCAGCAATTCATGATTTACTTTGTCGAAGGCCTTCGAAAAGTCTGTGTACACTGCATCAATTTGAAGACCTTTATCTACTGCGGATGTTAGTTCAGTGACATAATTAACAAGATTTGTGTTTGTAGATTTTTTAACCATGAAACCATGCTGATTAGTGGATATTAATTGTTTAACGTGGTCGTGCAATACTGGGTACAACAGTGATTCAAAGACCTTAGACAAAGTACATAGAATGGAGATGGGTCGATAATTAGATATCACCACCCGTTTCCCATTTTTGTGAATAGGTACTATTCTAGCTTTTTTCCATTTATTTGGAAAAACCCCAGTTTTTAGCGAGGTATTATAAATATTTGCCAGTGGAGAAGACAAATACTCTGCACATCCCAACCAGAATATTGGGGGCACATTGTCAGGTCCAGCACCTTTAGATATGTCGAGTCCAGAGAGTTTATTAAATACACCTTCAGGAAGGATTGAAAGGTCGTCGATGGGTAAAACCGGAACCGAGACAGAAGGTAAGTTATTAAGGAAATTATTGCAATTATCGTAAGGTGGATCATATACGGAGGAGAACTGTTCTGCAAATAAATTTGAAACGGCTTTACTACCGTAGGCTTTGACATTGCCGAGAGTCATTTCTGGAGGGTAAGAAGAATTGCTTTTTCGGAGGTTTTTAATATGTGACCAGAAGATTTTAGGGTGATACTTAATTTTATTTTCAATTTCATTTATGTAGTTGTCATAACATTTTTGGGTAAGAATTTGGCAGTCTTTTCTTATGTAATTAAATTCTAATATGTCCATTGGATTGTTGTATTTTTTTATCTTGATATGAAGTTTCAGTTTCACTTTAAGTAGCTTTTTTAATTGATGGGAATACCATGGTGGATATTTGCCTCGTGTAAATTGTGTTACTGGCACATGTATATTTATGGTTTCGTTGATTATATCATAAAATTTGTCCAATTTATCATTGACGCCATAACATTCACTGAATTCCTTGGTCCAATCGATATGTTTCAGAGATTTATTTATAGCTCCGTAGTCTGCTTTATGAAAGTTGGGTTTACTCGCAGGTTTTAAGTAAGTTTTAGTAAACGTTTGAAAAGTCATTGTCAAATCAAAAGCCGGGTGGTACTTGTCTAGTTCCCTTATAGGGTAAAGGCAGCCACTTATTTCAGTTTGTTCAACATCTGAGAGCACTAAGTCTAACGTCTTATTTTGAAAAATTTTAATCCAGTTTAGCTGTTTTAAATCATTAAGCGCTAAGAAGTCGAGCAGTAAATTTTTAAGGTTTCCCGTGCTAGAAGTTGATGGTATGCAAGATTCAGTAGTAGCCTCATGTATCCAATCAATACAACCCAAATTAAAATCGCCGACAATTGATGTTGAGGAGTCACTGTTAGTTGTAATGACCGAATTGCAATTATCAATAAAGTATTCAAAAACTTCAAGATTTACAGGTGGTGGCAAGTACACAGCACACATCTTTAAGGATTGGGATGTATTGGAGTTGGTTTTAATCATAATCCATAAATCTTCACAGTTACTTTCCCAGTCTGTCATGCGACATGAAATGAATTTATTAGTTACCGCTATGAGAACTCCACCGCCTGTTTTTTTGTGATTATTCAAGCTTGACGATTCTCGGTCTCTTCTATATACAGAATAAGAATCATTAAAAAGTTCAGAATCAAAAATACTTTCGCAAAGCCAAGTCTCGGTTAAGACGAATACATCATAATCACTGTCATGTATGTGTTGACGAACCTCAGATAAATTGCTACGAAGACCTCTGGTATTTTGATAGTAACATTTTAGGGAATTGAATTTTATAAAGTTTAGGCTATTGAACATTCTTAGAAACAAAATTAAAAAGTAAACAATAATGACACAAAAAAAAAGAAACAATAATACAGTACTATAAGATCTATGTTAATGACTTTAGCTTTTCAAAGTCTTCCACAACCACACTTTGCGCAGTTTCATCCTTCTTCAATAGAACTCTCCCATTGCGAACCCATACGAATCTGTATCCTAGCTCCTTGGCACGAACTCTTGTCGCCGCATGAAGAGCCTTGTTCTCAGGAGATAGGTGTTCAACGACGAATATCGGCACCGGCTTTTCGTTAGCTATGCCAAGGTGACTTGAATTTAGTTTATTTTTCGAATTTGCTTTGTTGAATTGAATTGATGCTGCAAGGAACGAATCTCTTAGTCGCGGGCTATTGAACTTGACAAGAATAGACCTCGGTCTTGCGCTGCGCGTGTCTTTTTTGGCGACCCTCGTACATAGTTGAATATCTGTATCCTTAATATCGCATTTAATTACTTTGCCTAACTGAGAAATAGTGCTAGTCAAATTCTCTGATCTGTATTCCGGTACACATTGCAGTTCGATGTTACTCGAACGAGCGTGTTGTTCCAATAGGTTCATTCGTTTTGTTACGCACCTGAGAGAATTTTGAAGAACACAATTTTCCTTCTCGAGCATGTGTATTTTAGCGGTCTTATCTTCTAATGTTACCTTAATTTCTTCGTATTTCTCATTAAAAAACGACAAGATTAAATTAATTTACAAATAATTTCAAAAATATTTGATGTTTAGCTGCTTCAGCAATTTGTTTACTTATTGGATTTGAATATTGTTTAACTTAGGGCCATAGCAGAATAGCTACTTTTAGCATCGGACTGTATCGATGCTGCGTCGCGTTTTGGCGGCTCTGTGTTCCATTGCAGTATTAAAATCAAATTGCAGTTTTAGAGAATATATCGATGCTGCATGGCTATTTCGCGACTCGCACTCGCATCCGAACGTCCTGCATTCGGATGCAGTAACGGAATCGCGCGTTTTAGCGATTGCTTCGATGCTAGAGAGGTGGGGGGATTGGGGTGTTCGTCAAAATCTAGTGCAGTCGTGTTCCGCAGATGCCAAATCGATGCGACCGGCATCCGAATGTGAGCTGCTGTGTCGAGCTTTTCCGAAAAGCGACTCAATCGCCGCGTTTGGCGTTTTTAAATATGTGGTGTGGAATGTTTGGTTGCTGCATTTAGCTTCTAAAAACCGGCTAAATCGCCGGTCGCCGATGCTAAAAGTAGCTAGTCTGCTGTGGCCCTTAATTCGGCCGGTAAATATTTGTGGGTAAAGAAGTGATTCAAAGCCTTTACGTTAGTATCAGCCGGTGTCAGGCCCAACTTATAAGAATGCCTCGCTATTTTGTAACCGTCCGAAATACTTGCAACAATATTTAATTTGGGTATTAGGAACATTGGCATTTCTATTTCGGGAACAAGACATGCCGCTAATAAAAATAAGTAAATAGTTTCGTTGATATTCTACAGAATTAATTTAGACATTACTCATTTTGTACAATGAGTCATTATAAAATACACAACAAGGGGTTCGCAACAAGTCAATCATCATCCACAGAGGATGCCTCGTTGAGAGGTGAAACACGTGTCGATTTCTTACAGGGTTCTTTATGACTCTTTAAGAACAGTCAAGCGAATTAGGTTATTAAATATACGTCGTCTATTGTATTTTATCATGGATTTCCGCAAAGTCACGCCTGAGTCAATTAACAATGAGTCATTATTTTATTTTAGTTACGTCACAAAGGTAACCTAAATGTGTCTGGAAATGTTACGATAATAACGCAACGAAGATACATAATGTCCAAGTTCGTAGGACTTGACTTTTAGTGGAAGAATTACTGCGGCAGGGTTACAATTACGCCCGGCTTGGGCGGAGCACCGACGTGTCCTCACGGTGGCGATCGGCGGCGACGATCTCTCTCGTCCGGCCCTGGTTCAGGCCATGGTTCGGAACGAGAGTGCATGGGAGGCCGTCACCTCCTTCTGCGAAGCAGTTATGCTCGCGAAGGAGGAGGCGGAGCGCGCGAGGGAGATGCAAGATGCGCGCCCTCGTGCCCCTAGTCGCCGCAGGAGACGCCCTGGGCGTCGGGAGTCGCGAGCCGACTTCCGGCCACCGTAGGCGCGGGCTTGCGGACGGTGAGCAATGGGTAGATCGCCGTACGATAAGAACCAGGCCCGGGTCGACGGCGCGTTGTGTTCCACGCGCGCCTCATAGAGATGTCACCAACTGGCGGGGACGGACCCCGCCAGTTGGTGCCTAGGACCAATGCCTGCTGGGGTTGCGGGTTTCTCCGAAAGGGATATCGCGGCCCCGGCACACGGCCAACGGAAGGAACACGGGTGAGTTTTAGTCAGTAAAAGTCTGACACACCCTCCCGCTCCGCCCAGAGCTGGAGAAGTCATTTGACGATTTACAACCCACAAAAAAAAAAAAAGGGTTACAATTACAGGTAAAGTGGTCTGCATAAGAACGGCTATAAGAGAACAGGCTGACGAAAAAAAATATAGATATTGAAAGTTGATAGACAGGGTAGGAATAAAGTGAATACAAAGATGACGGTTAATAATGGTGTGGAAGAATGAAAAGTACCCATAGCGCCGACCCCTGCTAACTTAACACTTTCGACTCCACTCACTTTTCACATACATATTGGAAGTGAACCCTCCGGTAGGGTTGCTGGCATTACGTTTGTGCTAAAGGTAACCATCGCCGACGGTCAGCGACCTTAGGTTTAAAACCGTAGGTATAAAAAACACTGTAAAACGAAGTAAAATTGTGTTTTCAGGGGGTCATGTCGCTATACGTAGTTTCACACCTTTTAATTTTTTTGTGGATATTTAAATACAGAACACAAAACAAAAAAAAAATGCTTGGATTTTAAAACCAACGCATATAAATCTTGTTAAAATATACATCAGATTTTATTTTCACGGTTTATAATGCTGTATTCGCTAAGAAAAACCTACATTTATAATAGTCCCTCCGCGAGGGCTCCTGGCATCCCATATGCGACTAGGTGAACCCTCCAGAAGGGCTCCCGGCTCTGAACGTGTAAAGATAAGGGTAGGAGAACGAGAGATTTCCACTTTTGATAGGTATATTGTGGTTTGTCCAGGTGGGCGAGGGCTCGTACGGTGTGGTGCTGAAGTGCCGGCGCCGCGACACGGGCCAGCTGGTCGCCATCAAGAAGTTCCTGGAGACGGAGGAGGATGCCGCCGTCAGGAAGATGGCTCTCCGGGAGATACGCATGCTCAAGGTAACTGACGTCATTTATATTCAGGTAGTTCACAATATTTTGATTTATAAGAGTGTCCGTGGAGTTTTCTTGCCCGTTCTTCTCCATAGGAACCTACTTTGTTTTGGAATAGGCAACTAGCTTCATGTTTCTGACTGACCGACTCCTTGATAATTCAAAAATGTCTGTAATTGGTTTATCTAAACAAATTTATAAAGATAAAATATTTGATTTTTTGTATGTTTGTTTGTTACGCTTTCGCACTAAAACGGCTAAACGAATATGAATGAAATTTGGCACACGGGTAGAACATGACTTGGGTTGAGACATAGGATACTTTTTATCCCGATATTCCCACGGGATCGAGATTTATGCGGGAAAAACCGCGGGGCGCAGCTAGTTTTTAATAAATGCTTTGAGTTTGAATTTGAGTTGATTTAGGGGGTCTACCACCTCCAATGCAGTATTATTTTAATATTACTTTAGTGTGGGAAAGAGATGAAACTTTATAGGACATATAGCTCCATCTCTTTTCCCCACTGAACTAAGATTAAAATAATTATGCTTTAGAGGTGGTGGTAGGCCCCCTGAAAGGAGTGGTAGAATATAAGGGTGCGGCACAGACTATTAAACCGATCAACTTACTCCATAAGACAACATAAAATCCACCGTCCCATACATTTGGGTCGAGTAGGTATACTAGTAGGTATTGAAGTTTTTTATGGGACAATTTACAATTTTTTCGCGATTTAGATGTTAGTCCCATTGAGTAAGTTGTTCAATTTGATGGTATGTACCGCACCCTTTTTGACCACACCTTTCCGACATTGAGCGGCAATCGTGCGCGGCTGCCGCTCACGTCCTGTCGTGTCGTGTTGTGTTTGGACGACTGCCGCGCGCGAACGCCTCTGTCTACCTGCCGCGCACAAACATTATTAGGAAATTCGTCATTAATTGTGTCTGGACGTATTAAAAGCTAGGCAGATTGATATTGCCAACTGAGGTGTGCGGCGTGTATCGGATGTGCCGCGCAGTACTGCCGCGCATACGTTCGTCGGTTTTGTCCTAACTAGAGCGCGGCGGAAATGTGTCCTGCAAACGCCGCGTGTTGCTGCCGCGCTTTTGACGCTCAATGTTTGGACACACCTTAAGAACAGCGTTCTAATGTAGGTATCGTTACTGATGGCGGGTCTTTCCCGCTATGTACAATGTAGGAGCCTTAATTTAAGAGAAAGTGTGACCTGAAGTAAGCATGACTATATGCAAGAGTAGCTTGCATTAGAATGACATCCGCTCTCATCACCGGCCCGCATTTATAATAATTTGGTTCGGTATCAATTCTCAGAGCAGTCGGCGAGAAAACACCGAACTAATCTAGATTAAAAAAAACTGACTTATTAAAGTGTTATTAGAAGCCAATTCACTGAATATACGTCATTAATAATTTATACTAGGGGTCATCTGATGAAAGTATGCCATCATTATTCCACTGCGAAAAAAGGATGGTGCTATCGGCCTTGTATAACTCCGTCTCTTACTCACACTGAAATTCATACGTCATAATATGGGGGTGATCCAGTATAAACTCCATCACATCACGTGTCCATTTTACCTCACATAACTTTTGGTCCAAGTCATGTAGACTATGACATAATTTCCAGAAACTCCGACACGACCACTTAGTGAACATGATTGAGGTGTTCCGTCGCAAGCGGCGCTTCTACTTAGTATTCGAATATCTGGACCATACACTGCTTGACGAGTTGGAGGCTGCCCCCGGTGGACTGGGTGAGGACACCGCTAAGAAACACCTGTACCAACTTCTTAAAGGAATTGACTACTGTCACCAGAATTCTGTGAGTATATTGCCCTTAGTAGACCTGAGGGTTGTAAGCGCAAACGATGTAGGGGGGTCTATCTTTAATATTTTTCCTGTTATTCTATTTTAATTTTTAGAGTAGCGTTTGTGACCTTGCTTTACATTTTTTGCCATATCTCCGATGTTATTAGCTCGATTTGGATTCTGTTTATTATTTCTAAAAGCTTATTAGTTATCCTTTTAGAAATAATAAACAGAATATTCAGAAAAATACGGGTGGTCACATGCCCATGGGCGGCATTGTATAATACTGATCTCATCCATCACTTCCGTCTGCCGTTTGGTCCATTATTGTCAATTGAAGAACTCTTTTGCTGAGAGAGTTTGTCTTTAGCAGTAAACTGATGGCCTGAAAACAGAAGCCAACGTAGGGAACCACCCAGGAAACTTGCCAAAAACATATTATGTGAATGTAAAGTAGCCACGTAAACACTCCAGAAGTTTTTTTTTGCTTAAGAGCGTTTATACAGAAAGTGGGCGTGGCTAACCAGTGAACTAACTATTGATTATGAAATGCAATAATTAATATCGTAACACCGAATATTCACTAGTTTATTTCTTATTGCCATTCAGTAATTTTGCCAAATTAATCAAAACAGGTAAATATTTGACAGCTATTTGCGACGTTACCAACTTTTCGGATGAACGCTCTAAAGCCTTTTTGTATAAAAAAATATCAATTCCACCACCAGATCATTCACCGCGACGTGAAACCAGAGAACGTGCTGGTATCAAACGCGGGCATCGTGAAGCTGTGCGACCTAGGGTTCGCGCGGGCGCTGGCTGCGCCGGGCGAGCCTTACACCGAATACGTCGCCACGCGGTGGTACCGCGCCCCGGAATTGCTCGTAGCTGAGCATAGGTCAGTAGCATAATACACCCTGGACTGTCAGCTCCGATACTGACTTAACTGGTTAACTAACAGCTATCGAGTTGGCTGTTGGTATTTAAGTTGGAGGTCGAATTGGCAGGATGCAGGAGGAGCACTGGACCGGTCGTTGTGCCAATGCTTGGGGGAGACTTTTGTCCAGCAATGGACGTCTTTCAGTTCAACAGTGTTGATGTCTAAGATAAGCTATTGACATTGTTAAAAAGGTAGCTCATACGAAAACAAGTGAAAAAGTAGCTCAGTAGATTCTGTTCTCGTGCTGTGCGACGCGAAAGGCTGGATGACAGCCTGTCAGGTTTTAGGGCCTCAACACACCGCGTTGCGGCGCCGCAACGCAGAAGCTTCTCTGATTTTTGCAATGCGACGTCGCTTTTGTCTGTCACCCCTTAGTCTTCCCGATGATGTTTGATACAGGTATCTGGTGCCACGGAAACCTAGCTTACTTAAACACTGCTTAATTCTAGCAAAAAAGCAACCTCAAACGTTAGCACAAGACAGCGCAACAGTTGGTGTTCTGAGAACTTCTTGAAGTGTAAAGAGATCAACACTCTTTCAGGTATGGTCCCGAGGTGGACATTTGGGCGATCGGGTGCCTGTTTGCGGAGATGCTGACAGGCGACCCGCTGTTCCCCGGAGACTCGGACATCGACCAGCTGGCCCTCATCATAAAGTTTGTCGGTCAGTTTGCGAAGTTTGTTGTTTTAGCGTGGCATTATCATACATGCAGTATTCTTCCTAATTTATTATACTTTGACCGAGACCGCTGTTCCGCGCTTTAGGAATGCGCGGCGAGGCGCGGGCAGCGTTGCCGAATGAGCGGTGGGCAGGACGCTGCTCGCCTTGAGCGTTGACGAATGAGCGGCCTGCACTGCCCCACGTCTCGCCGCGCACTTACCTAAAGCACAGAACAGCGGCACCGGTGAATCTATAAAACAGCCATTTGTGGAGGGATATTGCAGGCTGATATTGCTGGGTTTGCTTTACTGGACCTAGTGTAGAAAAAATACTAGAATCGGTTGATTCAGTGACCCAATGTAATGTCTTCGACTTATAGTTGATGTGCTAAGATAGCCCGTAAAATCTTAGTTTTTTTGCAAATTGCAGCTCTACATGTTGAATTTCGAGGACTTACTTAGCTCATCCCATAAGATACGGGACTCAGCTCTCTTTTACTGTCTTAATAATGATTATTTTCCGTACACCATCAGTCTGTTCCTCCTCAGGCAAGCTGGCACCTCGTCACCAGCAGGTGGTGTCCCGGCTGGCGGGCGGCGCGGCGCTGGCGGGCGCGGCCGGCGTGGGCGCGCGCGGGTCGCTGCCCGGCGTCGGCGCCGCGCGCGACCTGCTGGCCGCGTGCCTGCGCACCGAGCCGCGCGCGAGGCCGGCCGCGCAGGCGCTGCTTAGACACAAGTATGCATGCATCACAGTCAGTCTATAATGTTCCCTACGAGCTCCTAGGAAGTAGCCCGTAAAGCACCGATGCGGGTTGGGAGTAAACACAAGTCTTTGAATGTTTGGTTCTAGGACATGCCGGTTTCTTGAAGATGTCCTTTGGGTTTTCAACCAAAACCTACAATTTGTAAACCGAAGTCGTTACTAATAGACCGCTTATTTAGAGTTACTGTAGTAGCTTTCCAATCTTAAAGCCTTAGAGCGTCTTCGGATCTCATCATTGCACTGGTTTCTAACATTTATTTTGCATATTTACAGATACTTCTGCACAGACAATTTTGCGGAGAATTTCAACGCTGAATTGAGAAAGAAATTGGGCAAAGAGATTGAGGTAACCCCTTTCTATGTCTTCATTTGTTTTATACTGCAATATTAAAGCTTAGTGTGTGATCATGTAAATGTTCAGTCTCCACAGTCACAGCCATGTGGGACGGCGCGCGTGACAGGCAAGCCCCGGCAACAATGGACTCTCAACATTATATCGGTATGTACATATTTTTTTATATTAAACCATACTGTCCCACTGCTGTAGATTTCCCGGTAGGTTTCCACATATTTTCTCTTCCTCTCTTCCCCTCCCTCTCTGTCTCTGTCTCCGTCTCACCGCTAAAACCATATGGGTCTCCCGGTCAACTGTGAAACCAGCCTTACGCATAATATGAACGGATGTATGAAAAGACGCGGAGGAAAGCTAAACGAACATCTTCGTTTCGCTTCGTTCCCAGTGTGGCTTGCGCTTTATAAAACTTTACTCTTTCTAATAAAAAAAATTGCGTAACTTTACGTGATTTACATAAACAGCCAAACATGTAAAAAAGTTTATTAGCCGTTCAGAAGTTAGCTGTCATCATTATCATTTATGTTCCTTTCTAATTTGTGGGCATAGCTAAACTAAACACGTTCATTTGTATCTTTACTTGTATAGGACAGCACCAGATCGCGGACAGACAGCACGGCGGGCGAGTCTCTTATCGACTACAACTATACAACACCCAGTAAGTACAATTTATTTCTTTCTACTTTAGTGCCGATTCAGGCACCCTGGAAGGCGGCTATGGGAACTCGGTAATAGACGCAACCCCATCGAGTTTGAGCTCGTTTCATTCGTCTTGACGAATGTTCAGAGAATAAAAAAATAAATATCATCTTATTCATGTCATATTATATATTTCTCAGATTCTGAAGCCCAAATGGAGACAAGTCCTATGGAGAAAAAGCCGAAGGCCATCCGCACTGTCTGTGAACCTACACATGAAACCTCAGAGGTGGGTAACTATTGATGAGCGCAGACCATTATAAGGTAGGACATTCACGATAGACGTTGAACCATTAGTAAGTCTTTGTAAACTCATACTTCAAGTAATTAAACAACCTGCGGTCGTTGACCCCAAAAATAAACGCCCATCACGTCTGCGGAGTTTCACTAGCTAATTTAACCTTGTCGAGAATTGTCAGAGGATCATTCTGGCAAGTTTTGTCTGGACTTGATCTCTTTTCTTATCGTTCCTATTTTTTCGTACAAAATTATTATAGTATAGTTGTTGCATTTTAGCATAGCAATAGCGGTCATTGAACCACCTACATTTTCTAGTATTTTTTATGTCAAAAACTGAAATAAAAGTCCGTTAACGTCCGGAATCAATATCTATCGTGATCTTCAACATGTTCCAATAACGAAAAACCATACATAGTTTATTGTTTGGGTTCCTACGAAGAGATATGAGGGAAAGGGCAATGAACTTTATTGTCATGCTAAAACGCGACAACTATAGTTTAAATTTGTCTTCAGCACGCAGCTCAACCTGCGTCTGTGACGGCGCTACCGCCGGCGTCCCGGCCCGCATTACCGCGGTCACTCGCCAGAGCCATCAATGACACGTTCCAAGTAACACATTAATAGCCATATTTTACTTATTGATGTTGTAAAAGATTCCTACATTTACTGATAAGATAACGGGGCGATTCTATTTGAATGATGACATAAAAGCGACCGCCTTAAATGTTCGGGAAACACAGATTTATTGAAATATATTTTTTACATACTATTTGTAGCATCATGTATTTGTTGGTGGCAATAGGCCGACCCCTATTACATGGGTCTTAAATATAACTGGCAAGATGTGGGTGTATTATAGGTACACACCTCTGCCTAACTCCTCGGGGATTACAGGCTTGATGTAATGTTATTTGCAATACATATCAGGTACAAATGTTCTGTATACAGAATGTAAATGCAGGGCTACAGTCGGCAAGGTCAAGTAAACAACATGTTAACAGTATTAGTAGTAAAGACATAAGATGCAACTATAGCGATGATGACGTGTGATGCTCATAATAAACCTAACTAAGGCAGTGATAGCCTAGTGGTGTGACCGTCAGACTGCCAAGTCATAGGTTTCGGGTTCGACCCCAAAGCACGCACCTCTGACTTTTCGGATGCATGTGCGTATTGTATAATTATCACTTGCTTTAAAAACGGTGAAGGAAAACATCGTGAGGAAACCGGCATGCCTGAGAGATATTTCTCGACGGCATGTGAAGCCAAGTCAGGGGCCCATGGGCGGCTTTAAAACTCTGACACCATGTTAGTCACACGAAAGAAGAAGAACATAACTTATGCACCTAAAGCGATGATGACGTGTGATGCGCATAATAAAATCCAGTGAAATCAGTCACAATGACATGGGCTTCAATATAAATAAGCTTTAGCTAATTTCGCAAAAAAAATCGATCTAGGAATGATCACAAGCATATTTTGAGATCAAGTTATTTTTCAGACGTTTCCTGTACCAGTGAACACGTACCCAAGGACGCCATATATTAAAAAGTAAGTCGTAAGTAGTTCATCCTCCCATTAGAGCCGTAGAAGTAGACCACTAATAGGCGAGATACAGTTACGGAGGTTAGTCCAACAGCGGATTTGAACAAAAAAGAAATACACTTAAATAATAACTTTGGAATAAATAAAAATCACTCGACTTACATGCGACGTATATGTAAGGGTTAAACTCGATGAGTGTTGCGGCACAGATTAATACCGATGGAACAATATGCGATTTAGGTATGAAGCTACAAGTACGCGGTGGGGCCGTCTTTCTGGGCCAATTCAGTGAGTGTAACGTAGTCAGAAGATATAAGAGTTACGCGATAGAAAGAGAGGCAACTTCTAGGTGAATATAACTAGGTAATTAGCGCTGTGCGGCCTGAATTGCACTTTATTGTGTCGCAGCATGAGTCGCTTTTTAATGATTAGCGGAGTGTGCCATCTGTATTAATCTGTGATTGAGGTCTTCCATTACCCAAATTCCGTTATATCACTTTTTCCTGGTACATACTGTTTTGTCTTGACTTTGGAAATAAGATTTTTTCCTCTCTTACCTATATTTTTCACATGTAAAACGTTTTTTGAAGTCACATATTCTAATTTTTTATCTAAAGATTCGGAAATCCAGTCTTCGTTATCTTTAACCTCTTGTCTTCTGATACCACTCAGGGTGAACAACAAGTTGGTGATGGATGAGGAGCTGCTCCGAGGTCGTGCGGCCGCTAAGAAGGGAAACAAGAAGAACGTGCCCGAACTGTCGCTGCCGTACGTGCCGGGGGGTAAGCAGCAGAACAGGACTGGTTGCACTAGAGGTAGGTGTACCAGTATCAGTGGTGACTCATTCCTTAACATACACATACATAATCTCACGCCGTTTTCATTTGGGGGTCGTCAGAAACTACAGAACGCCACTTGCTACAGATTCAAATTCAAATTCAAGTCATTTATTCAAAATACGCTAACAATCAGCGCTTTTCGTACGTCAAAATTACATAAGACAGTCCCCCAAAAACGCCCACCCTTCTCCACTTCCTAGTACGTACCTTCCTAGTACGTACCTTCCTAGTACCTACCGACGGTCCGTACAAACTCCTTTACATCTTTATTTTATATCGTGTCTAACCAAGTTGTCTGTTCTTCTACGCCTTGACAGATCGTGCTGAAAGAAACTGTCGTTTTGCTGCACATAGTCACCGCATTTCACGACAAAATATCGTTGGTTTAGAAGTCTTGCTTTCACGAAAGAAGATCCCTCCTTCTTCAACAACTTTTAGCTAAAGCGATCTGAAGGCCAATTCTCTTACTTCAAAAACTTTCACATTCAACTCGCAATCTATCAAACTTGTAAAAAAAAATGGTTAATTGATTGTATTTTTGACAGATTGCGAAAGCGAACGTTCTTAAAAATTACGAGAACTGCCCGTCTGACCTCTGAGAAATCATTTAAATATCATAGTACGGTGGTTAGTTGTCAACTGTCCGAGTCCGGAAAGCCTGCTGCCGACCCTAGATTGCTAGAAATCCTTTTATAGTTTCAGTATTAATCAAATCAATCTGCCTAGCCTTTTCCCAACTATGTTGCGGTCGGCTTCCAGTCTAACCGGATGCAGTTGAATACCGGTATTTTACATGAAGCGACTGGCTATCTGACCTCCACAACTCAGTAACTGATTATTACGATACCCCTTGGCAAGACTGGTTATCAAACTTTCGGATTTTTGACGACCGTAACAACTGTAAAAGATCCACGAATGACACCCGAGATCAACGGCGTAACGTGCTTTCCGACTCACGGAGGAGTCTTGGTATGTAAAGATGGTCACCCATCCACCGACCAACCCTGGCAAGCGTAGCTTAACCTGATGGATCGACCCGTGCAGCTGTTGTTAGTTAGCCACAAGCTCCTCAGGTTCAGTAAAAAATATTATATTATTTTATTCTATTTTACAGCAACCAACAGTCCAGTGAAGAAGGTAAAGAAGCCGATCCAGGTGTACCACTCCGTCTCGAAAGCGTACGACAACTGGGACGGGATTGTGAGTTTTAACTTATACTCCCTAGTCTCTAAAGTCCCCGTCACGAGAAGCTATAAATTTTGTAAACACACATTCAGGGGTTCGCAATTGTAAATCATTGCAATATAAGTCTTATCTCGGTAATGTAAGGCATAATTTAGAAATGGCGGCTCAAATGTTTACGTTCCATGATTTAGACGCGTTCCAGTACCACAAAACAATAGACGACAGCGCTTTACATCGCTAAATATAACCCGACCAAACCAAGTGAAATTGCTCGTTAATTTGTTACTTTGAGTTGATTGAATTTGGGATTATTTGTTGTTGATTGAATTGTCGCTACGTAACTTAGTAGAAGTTCTTTATTTACAAAATTTATAGGTTCTCGTAACGGGGACCTTAGTACGTACTGCACTAGCTTTGACTACTTCCATGGAGAATATCGTCTGAATACGATTAGCTTTCGGTCTTATTGTGTAAAATCAGTTTGTCTTTCTGTACATTTCTGGTTAACCCAATATTATGTACCTACCTACTTGTAACTAGATATATACATACATGTGGAAGCTTGTAATTAGCAAATTTCCCGACCTATGCATGATAAAGTGATAATTTAAGTTTGTTATTATAAGTCTGTAAGATATATTTAGAATGCAATAAATAAATTACTTTCCGTTAAGCTATGATTCAGTACGCTCCCAAAGACTTAATCGATTCTGTTTCATCGCAGTTGTCCTCCTCACTTTAAATTGTAAAGCAATTGTAATGATGATGGTAAAACGTTTGGATCTGTCAGACTCTCTAACCATCATTATAATATTGCTGGTTGCTCAAATGACTTCTTACAATATTGCTGGTTGCTCAAATGATTTGTTACAACATTTCTGGTTGCTCAAATGAGTTCCTACAGTATTGCTGGTTGCTCAAATAACTTCCTACAATGTTGCTAGTTGCTCAAATGTTTTGTTACAACATTGCTGGTTGCTCAAATGATTTGTTACATTTCTGATTTCTCAAATGACTTCTTACAATATAGCCGGTTGTTCAAATGACTACTGACAATATTGTTGGTTACTCAAATGATTTTTTACCACATTTCTGGCTGCTCAAATTACTTCCTGCAATATTGCTGGTAAAAATTCGTACAATATTTCTGGTTATTCAAATGATTTCTTCTCGTAAACAGCGTAGCGGCATGGAGATCTCGACCACCCGATCGCCAACTAACCTGCCCTACATGTGACCGTACCACAACTACTGGTGGCCCAACCACCGGTAACTACCAGGAACCGTCGTCACCACCGCGAACAAAGACTGCTGTTATCGTGCATATTCACGTAACGTACCTTACAAATCAATAGTGAAATGTTATTTTAATTTAATGTTTAATGTTTTAAATTAGGTAAGTAGCTTGTTAATTTCCCAAATTGTTTATATCGATATTCAATCGATTACGAAATTACGGTTTATCGATTCTTTTTCGTGTTTTGGATTTTACTCATAGATATATGCAACCGAGCAGATTATAAATCAATCGCTTTTTATATCGAAAAATTTTTCAGGCTTTATTTATATAAGAGAGAGAGAAAGAGCGAAACTAAATTTTGTATTTTTTGGATCGATAAACCCACGATTTTAAACTCGATTGATTTATCGATTTCATTTTAATTTTCGATTAGAATAACAACCGATAGTTATTAGATTAGATTACCAATTCTGTTACTTAATTTATAAATTGTTTAAATTATTATTATTATTAATTAATATCTGAACATGGATGAAATGGAACGGATTGTCACAAACAGACATGCCAAAGGGATTTTTAGAGAATAGAATTTTGTTATTTTGACGAGTTTTGCCGCTAAGGGGAGCGGTGACAGGGAACGTTGTTTGTAAATATGTATAGTGTTACATTTTATTACACGCAATAAACACTTTATATATCTTGTTAGTTTTCATTACATAGTCCCAGAACCAAAAATTCAAAGACATGGGACATCTACAAAACCCTCACTGGGCCCGCTGGTGGATTACGGCCCACTCCCTCTCACAGGGTCCTGAGGCCTAAATCCCAGGAGTGGGAACATTATATTGTGCTATATAGTCAACTTTTATCTCATTTACTACATCTACTCTCATATCATAATCATCATTTCAGCCGAAAGACACACTGCTGGACATAGGCCTCCCCCAAATGGGGGGTTTTCCATAATCGCCACGCTTGGCAGGCGGATTGGCGATCGCAGTATGGTATTAAAATGCATAGAGAACGCTGCTGCCCATTATCTAGTAAGTCCCTTAGTCGCCTTTTCGACACCCACGGGAAGAAATGGGATGGTAATATTCTTTACGTCCGGCACCACACTCATATCGGCACTCTCATATTGTTAAGTCCTAATTATGAAATCTATCGTGAAACCAAAACAAAATTAAAAGGTTTTGTTATAAAACAACTTAACACACTTTCCCTTACCTTTTAATGTTCATAGACCACTTGTTCAGTCTCATTTGTATGTTTGGATGGTTGTTACTCAATCACGCAAGAACGGTTAAACGAATTTGGATGAAATTTGGCACACAGTTAATAAGTTTAGTTAATAACCTGGATTACATATCGATTATAGGATTACACATTATAATATCTACTTTTAATGAACTAACGCGAGCAAAAAATAAAATAAAACGGCATTCATAAATTTTCATTATTATAATGTTATTCTAGTTGGCAGTTAATGACTATAGTACAATAATATCATAGATGTACGTCACCTATGAACGATACAAATGGCATACAAAATTGCTATAAAATAATAACAGCATATCATGAAGATTCCGATTCTGCGTTGAAGTTAACTTTGGCTTAATTTATCAGAATCTGGACTTACATTACACGAAAATATATTTCAGCTTATGTTAGGCCGATACTTGAATAGTGCAATACATCAGATCAATACTTGAATACTCTAAACATATGAGACCAATACTTGAATACTCTAACATATGAGACTAATACTTGAATAGTCCAATACATGAGACTAATGTTCGTTTTACTAAGTGACAATGAAATGAATCCCTAAATAAAAGTGCACTGTTAGATTTTCTACTCTAAGCGCTATGCCTAGCGTTGAAAATTCAACAGTGCACTTTACACCTTCACTAACTTTACTTTAGTATCACTTAGTGAAGGTGAAAACAGGCATTATACTTGAATAGTCCAATAAATTAGGCCAATACTTGAATAGTCCAATATATTAGGTTTTAGGGGTATGAGGAACAGGGTGTAAAGTTTACTCATCCTCTATAGAAAAGGGAGGATCCTCTGACCAGACGGGTGTTATGTCTGGCGGGCAACTGCCCATAGGTTGAAGTTGGGAGTTTGTATATATGTTTATCGCGCGGTAAACTCTAATTGCGTGATGCACGATTTGTGTGACGTCAGTATGTTGTGACGTCAGGTCTTTGATGCGTAGTTCGCATGTGGCGATTGTAGATGCCGCCACAAGGTCTATACTTGAATAGTCCAATATATTAGGTAAATTTACTAGAATGGTCCCAATATATTAGTTCAACACCTTGCATCATCCCCCTGTATCCCTTGGGGTCGAATACTTTGCCCTACCATGCAAGTTTCAAATAGAGGAACAGATTGTGAAAAGTCTGGTTACATAAGCTTCAATATATTTTCGTTTCCAAGCAGTAATACTGAAGCGCTATATGTTGAAAGACTCGTAAATATCACATTAGCCTACACGACAACTAACTTACAATTTTGTTCATTAATTAGTTACTGCTAACGAAATGCATATGTTTTAAATATTAGAGTTTTCGAACTATCGAGATCAACTTAATTAATATACGAGTAATTAGCACCAATAGTAACACAAAATATACAGGCTTTTTTGAAATCCTTGCATTTTCTTGGTCAAATCGTCACAGTTTTGGTTGGTCAGTAGAATAAAAAACTGATTACATACTTTTGGAATGTTTTTACACTTTATGAATACTGAATAATTACTACATACGTGCCTTGATATTAACAGACGTTTATGTAAATTATATGCTCTAAGTAATCAGGCTGTGGCGAGAAAAATACATACGGCAGATTTAATAAACTGCGACAGTTTGTTTGCTTAGAGCGTTATTCGACTCATACCATATACTTTACACTGTTGCCATACATAATACCTAATAGGAATAGCCTTTTCAAACTGTATATCCTAGGACAAAACTTATAATAATATTATGATTATACTTACGACGTTACATCAATTTTTTTCACTCTATATTTACAAGAAAATGTACAATCAAAATTACTGTTTTTTCCTTTGACAAGGCCCGCTTTATCAGTCAATCCATTCAGGCTTTTAGAAAGAAAGCAAATTAAGTTGTCTACTCATTCAGATTTTAAATTTTAAATAAGTAGGTAAGTATCCAATTTCTCTCTTTTTTTAATAAAGCATCCGAGAATAGAAAAATACTGTGCACAGGCATTTCTCTTCAAACGCAACGGCAACAATGCAAGTAAAAGTTTCCAGCTTATGAGCTAAGTGAGTACAAGAACGAACGCATCGAGTGCGCGTGCTCACGTGACGTCACGCTTATATTCAAGATGGCGGGGCGCACAAGATGTCTGGCGTCTGTAGGGGCGGACACGCGGCCACCAGGAGCTCGCCACCGCTCTCCGTGATAGGCACCGTCTTGTGGTAGTTTATGAGATCAGCTGGAAACAATATTATTTTTAAATTAGACATTATTTAAAAGGCTTGCAAATATTACGGAACTGCCACAAATACTACGGAAAGTGAAAGTTTTCTCGGGACAAACGAGGGCTTAGTAGAGTAAGATGGAAGTCGAATCTGTGGTTACGAAGCACCTTTTGGGATTTACTTGCAAGAAAAGTAATAAACATTGGTGGTATCTTAGAGGATCCTTATTTTGAATACACCGAGGGTATAGATATTCGGTAGTGCTTGCAGCGCACCGGGTCGCGGTACGTGACGTCACACTCTCCAGCAGTATGCTTGTGACTACGTACCGAGCGTGTCGTGCGCGACGTGTCCGGTGGGCAGCAGGCGGTAGGCGCGCGCCGCCTCCACCAGGTAGTGCTTGCAGCGCACCGGGTCGCGGTACGTGACGTCACATCTCCAGCAGTATGCTTGTGACTACGTACCGAGCGTGTCGTGCGCGACGTGTCCGGTGGGCAGCAGGCGGTAGGCGCGCGCCGCCTCCACCAGGTAGTGCTTGCAGCGCACCGGGTCGCGGTACGTGACGTCACATCTCCAGCAGTATGCTTGTGACTACGTACCGAGCGTGTCGTGCGCGACGTGTCCGGTGGGCAGCAGGCGGTAGGCGCGCGCCGCCTCCACCAGGTAGTGCTTGCAGCGCACCGGGTCGCGGTACGTGACGTCACATCTCCAGCAGTATGCTTGTGACTACGTACCGAGCGTGTCGTGCGCGACGTGTCCGGTGGGCAGCAGGCGGTAGGCGCGCGCCGCCTCCACCAGGTAGTGCTTGCAGCGCACCGGGTCGCGGTACGTGACGTCACATCTCCAGCAGTATGCTTGTGACTACGTACCGAGCGTGTCGTGCGCGACGTGTCCGGTGGGCAGCAGGCGGTAGGCGCGCGCCGCCTCCACCAGGTAGTGCTTGCAGCGCACCGGGTCGCGGTACGTGACGTCACATCTCCAGCAGTATGCTTGTGACTACGTACCGAGCGTGTCGTGCGCGACGTGTCCGGTGGGCAGCAGGCGGTAGGCGCGCGCCGCCTCCACCAGGTAGTGCTTGCAGCGCACCGGGTCGCGGTACGTGACGTCACATCTCCAGCAGTATGCTTGTGACTACGTACCGAGCGTGTCGTGCGCGACGTGTCCGGTGGGCAGCAGGCGGTAGGCGCGCGCCGCCTCCACCAGGTAGTGCTTGCAGCGCACCGGGTCGCGGTACGTGACGGCGTAGCCCCACACGCGCTCGGACACTCTCACTAGGAAGCTGCCGGCCGCGCAGCCGGAAAGAGCCGCCTCGGCTTCTGACCGACTGATGAGACCTGGCCAAAAAATTATTGTTGTGAGTAGGAGACCTCCAAAAATGTTACTGCAGCCTCATCTACCATCGCTGAATCCGAAGCGAACAACCCTCAATTTGAATATAAAAATTTGAACAGTTTTATGTGAGGGCTTACCGTGGAACCAGTCGACAGGCTTCTTGTTTTCATCAATTCCAACTCCTCGTTTCAGCTCGTGAATCTGGAACCACTCCACCACTGCCTCTTTGCTAGGCGGCTTGCCCGCTAGAACAAAGCCCCAATCAATAATTAGTCGTGGCCACATACTTGACCCAACACATTCGTTCATTCGTCGATCCATATTGCCATCGACTCTCAAACAAGAAATTTTTTACTGCTGTTGAGAACACTATGTTTACCTTGTGCTGTGTCTGGTGGTGCGGGAAGACTTGCACTACGCCGATGTGCTTCTCTTGCCGCGCGGGCGATCTCTCGCATGCTTGCTTCCGCTTCTTTTGCTTTGCGCTCTGAAAGGGCAAGACCACAATTTTATTATGTTCACGTTAAGAAGTCTGGTTTTCTGCACAAAGAACCATACCAGCTGTTCTCTAAGTGCCAATTTCACCAATGAAACTGAACGCGATCAGTACATCTAAACTGCATTCAAGAGCTGTCAGTGTCAATATTCCACAACGAAGACATTAGAGCGTCGATTCTGAATCTCGTGTAACAGTCTCTTTCTGACGCTGGAACTAGAATATTCGCGTCGAGAACTGTAGAAACATAAACTAGAAGACGTATGTACACACCCTGGTCCCGCCAGGTCGCATCGTGTGTCTGCGCAGCATGATGTGCAAGTCTCATGGCCCTCGCTCGCTTGGCCCTCAGTCCCCGCAGTATGTCGCCCGCCCTGGCGGCGGCCACACGGCGCTCCCAGGCCGCCACCAGCACGCTGACGCCGTCGCCGCCTGCGCCCACGCCCATGTCCTGAACACACAGGGGCGTCTTTGGAGACACTCGTAAAGACTGAACAGTTTGCTAGAAACGTGGTAGATTTTCAACTTCTGAAGCTTAAAGAAGTGAGAAGAAATGAAGCATAGAGTGAGCAAAAGTGAAATTCGGCAAATGAAAATGATATTGATCTCAATATTGGTTACTGGTTCTGTCAAGTTATCCTCCTGCTAACAATAGTTATTCTACTTTCAAGGCAGAAAAAGAAACTTATGGAATGAATAAATGGAAAAAAAATAATTTGATACAGTCTGGGTGGAAGGTTTTCCATAATGATTATAGAGCTGTCATGATTCTAACTTGTTAGTGCGATATGAAAATGATTATGATATCATGCATTGTGATTATTTTTCATATCGTCAGGGATAGTGCATTAAAACGACAGTACTGTTTTACAAAAATCTATAATTATATTTATTCATTCGTATAATATACACATAAGTTATTCTAACATGAGAAAACTTATTACAAAAATATTTTGCACATTATAAGCAAGTTTACATTCAATTAACAATTTTATTGTTCTTCGTTCACGCTAGTCTCGGACTATTTGATGAAACCTCAACTGCCTAGAAGATCGTCAAGAAAAGAATTGAGAAAGTAAACAAGTACAAGTGTAGTATTCGAAATTAAACAAAAAGGGTCTGAACTTTCAGCGTATATCAATTTCAGGGCAGCTTCAAGGCGAGTTTAATATCTAATTGTGTGCGTCCACTTTGTTCGCGCAGTAATTATACTTCCCAAATTTGTAACTGCTCCAATTAAGACTATAGAGGACCATTTGTTGGTGTTTTTAAAGTTCTTACAACGAAAGACAATCAGGAAGCGGTGTAAGATAGATACACTGTAGTAAGAGTTAAGAATTGCGACCTCATCGCTAGTAAAGCTCATGATTAAATGCCTCCACCAAAGGTTGAGTCCAAAATATGTACTTTTGAAGCAGTAGAGATGCAAAAAGCGTAACTAACACACGAACAAAATTGAACCACACCCTAAAAATAACTAGACATAGTATGACAACAGTACTACTAACTACGCCTTCAACTGACCTGCAGTACGTCTCTCTTGCCCTCAATAAAGTTAAAGTGCAGCGTGTTCTTGTTGAGGTCTAGCTTCAGGGAGTCGTTGAAGTCCGGCTTGTCTCCCAACTCGTCTCCCTCCAGCTTCACGTCGGGCTCCAGAGCCTCGATCCTCTGCCGCAGTTCGTCCACCGTGCAGTAGATCTCTAGTGTGTCTTCTAACGGGTCTATCGTTTTCGGAGATAGGTCGAATTTCTGGAAAGAGTGAAAGATTTTTTTTTAAGTTCCTGTTAACTTGGGTTGAATAATAAAGGTTCTGAAAGCGTCGAGTTATAAACTCGGGTCCAAAATCCTTTTCTGGCATGAAAATGACGAGATCTTATCTGGACTTTCGAAAAATCTGCTTCTTTCATATCCTGTGGAAATCTTTATGAACATCCTCCGTCCGAGGAAAGGCCCCTAACAAAACATTCTACACGATGGTCTTCTTTAGCACATAAGGCCGGGATCCGGAAACTGCAGGGAAAGCAATCATTATTCCAGTGCAACCATTGGCGACAGATATAAGACCATATTAGAAGTTATCTAACCTGTTCTAAATCATCGAGTGGCTTGTATTCGATGAGCTGCGTGAGCTCCTTCTCCACGGACTTCCTGAGCTGTTGCACCTCCTGCCGCGCCTGCGCCATGGCCTTCTCCCGCGCCTCCTCCGCCAAGATGCTCTCTATCGACTTGTCATCGGGATGTTCACCCATCACCCATACCTGCAACATGAGAGTTTTACGGTGAAATCACTTTATGCATGGTTTGGTAGTACTTAGACAAGCTTTGTAGCCAACCAGAAGAATATAACAATTCAAGGTTACTGAATGTTTTAGTACATAATAATATTGTTGATGGAAAGCCCAATTAGACTTTTTCAAATATTTGGGAAATTCTTAGAATTAAAAAAAATTTGAAAATTCTTAGAATTGAAAAAAACAAAAACTACACAATGATTTGGTTTGCACACGATTTGATACATAACACGATATTTTAACAAAAAAAATTACAAAACGATATGGATGACGATTATCATCAAAACGATAGTAAGTTGGGTAAGGGTATTGTCTGCAAAGGTCGAATGTTTGACCAAACAATAGAAGCAACCTTCAAATGTTGGCCAAATGATGTTTGAAGGTCTTCCAATAAGCTATCGAATAACGCGGATGTAAGTTATATTGCCAATTATGTACATCATTGTTTAGCTGTGAAAACTGACTCCTGTGACAAATTGCTAATGGCTTTGATTTAAATTAAGTGACTGATTTTTAACAGTGGGTGCTTTCAAGTAGAGATTGCCGTCTAAATCTCCATAGTTATGTAATCTGAAATCTGATCATATGAACTTACAAAAACATGCACGAATTCTGTGTTATTAATTCACTTTAAATTAATTTTTCTTTAGATTGTTGTCTTAGGTATTGCAAGCCGGAGCGCGCGAGGGAGAGGTAAGATTCGCGCCCTCGCGCCCCTAGCCGCCGCAGGAGATGCCCCGGGCGTCGCGAGCCGACTTCCGGCCACCGTAGGCGCGGGCTTGCGGACGGTGAGCAATGGGTAGCTCGCCGTCCGATAAGAACCAGGCCCGGGTCGACGGCGCGTTGTGTTCCACGCGCGCCTCAAAGAGATGTCAGCACCAACTGACGGGGTCCGTAAGGGCCAATGCCTGCCAGGGTTGCGAGTTTGTCCGAAAGGGATATCGCGGCCCCGGCACACAGGCAATGGAAGTCAGTAAAAGTCTGACACGCCCTCCCGCTCCGGCCAGAGCGGGAGAAGTTATTTGATAACTTCCCACCCAAAAAAAAAAAAAAAAGTATTGCAAGCCTTTTTTTAAAACTTTGACACTCTTCGGCACTAAATAATTCGAATGTTCCTCACCCATGGCTCTCCGTCCTCTCCCGTGAGGAACTGCACCTGTTTCTTGCCATTCTTCTGGAACTTGGGCGTCTCGTCCTCTTTGCCCACCTTCTCATCCCAGAGCTGCCAGCGACGCACCTGGAATGTCAAAGGATATTCGATAAGTTTCATTCATTTACTCTTGTAATTCATTAAACTCTATAATTACCTGGCTTAGCAACAATAATTTGAAAATTAATCTAAATAAAACTAACATAATGCATTTTAGACAACGTGAAAAATTACATAATTTATCAAAATTCAATTTATCTTACAATGACAATAATATACAAGAAACAGATACAGCCCGATTTTTGGGACTAATCATTGATCCGCAATTAAATTGGAAAAAGCAGGTTGCTGTCCTTAGTAAAAAAATCAGTAGCTCGTCGTTTGCCCTCTATAAACTTGCTCCTACTGTCAATACAAACACCTTACTCACGGCGTATTTCGGACTTGTTGAATCTTTATTGAGATTTGGGATAATTTTCTGGGGCAATTCAACAAACAAAGACACAGTATTCAAAGCGCAAAAGCGTTGTGTACGGGCTATGTTTGGGTTGCAAACTATGGACAGTTGCAGACCAATGTTCTTAAAGCACAGAATTTTAACACTTCCGTCACTCTACATATTGGAAATATCGGTATTTGTAAAAACTAATCCGCAATGGTTTCCTCTTTTGTCAAATAATTCCGATAGAAACAGACGTGAGAAGTATAGACTTTGGGTGCAGTCACACTCGGTCAAAACAGCACTTCTAAGAAAAAGTGTTGTATGCATGGCCCCATTAATATACAATAAAGTTCCGAATGACATTAAGCAATTAAATTTTACTTTATTTAAGAAAACACTTAAAAAGCTGCTTACTGATAAGTGCTACTATAACATTATTGACTTTTTAAATGATACATTTTGAATTTTATTGCTTATTTACGTTTATTACATCGTATTGACATATTTTGCCTGTAATTATTATTGACTACTTTTTGTACTGACTCTGATTGTGAAATGAATTATTGACTATATCTTGCACTGGCTCTAATTTCTATGTATGAGTCTGACATTCATAATTAATTTATAATTGCCAATCAAATTAATAACATATTAAAAACAATATTTGTACGCCGAGAGAGGCAAAACATGTTGGTCCGGTAAAATTTCGCTTCTATCTATATGTGCATATTCATGTATCATGTTACACATGTTTAAACAAATAAATTGATCTTTATCTTTATCTTTATCTTTATCTTTACCTATATTAGAGTTATAAGATGCCCTACTTGACCAGGCACATATATTGTATGAAATCAGAGATTATACTGCCCGTCGAGTCTATAAAAATAAGCACGCGTTTGATGTGAGTTCGATGTGATAGTGTCGGTGAAAAATCACTACAGATGGGTGAAAGATGATTTAGCTAGAAAAAGGGTGGTTGTCAATGATGATCACAGTTAGAGGTGTACGGACACACAGAACCCAAATAAATTAGGATGAGAAGGACGATGCTTATGACGAGTTACACGTAATTCATCATAATCATATCCATTACTAGCGGCGCCCCGCGGTTTCACCCGCATAAGTCTCGATCCCTTGGAAATATCGGGATAAAAAGTATCCTTTGTGTTAATCCAGGTTATAAACTATAATAATACCAGCCTGTTACTGTCCCACTGCAGGGCAAAGGCCTCTTCTCATATAGAGAAGGCACGAGCATTGATCACCACGCTTGCTCAAGACGGATTGGTGATTTCAGACTTATACTAACTATAAGTCCAGGTTTCCTCACGATGTTTTTCCTTCACCAATGTCAGTAAAGTCCAAGATAAATTCAGAAAGTACATATGAATTGAATAAGTCACATTGATGTGTGCCAAATTTAATCCAAATCCGTTCAGTAATTTTTGCGTGAAAGAGTAACAAACATCGATCCCTCCATCCATCCATCTGTCCTCACAAAGTTTTGCGTTTACAATATTAGTAGGATATATCTATCTATACATAATTATGTATCTTTTTATATCTAAAAATATCTGTAACAAAAGGCAATCACAATCTTTCGTCTTTCAAATTTTGCACCTTATCAAATCCGAATCATAGATCCGCATTGCTAATCTACATAAACCAATAAATCCATTGCGGTCGGCAACTTCACTATAAAAAAACAATCGCAGTTTGCAGCAGTTACATTAAGTAGTATTATTGTTAGATGCAATCTATGGCGTCACGAATCGGCAGTCCATTCAGCATAGGAGCTGAACAAAAAACGACCTTGTGCCAAATTGAAAGCCGGGCTGAATACCGAACAAGTGCTGGTTACATTAGAAGCTTAAACTAGTAGAATTATATAGCAGAGAATGCTTCACAATGAGTCGTAATTATATTCTTTTAGATTAAATACTTGCAGGATGGAGCGAGTCTTAGGGCTAATATCACCAATGTAACAACACAATCACCACCTCTAAACCATGTTCAACAGCTATGGAAACTAACAGCTCTTTAACTTGGTTTAGATTTGCTGATCGCGTCCAGTTTCATTGGCGAAATTGGCACGTGAGTCGCCGAGGGTACGAAATGTTACCATTTTTTTGTATTTTATATAAACATTTAGGACTAAGTATTGTATTTATTTATTAAATTTTTGACTTATTTTGTTATTTTCACTATATGCTGCACCGGTTGACGTCATCACGTCAACGCCGGCTGTCGCTGAAAACCAGCGCTGGGGCTCTGTCTCGCATAGGGTCCCAGCATTATGCTAAGCGATGGCCGTTTTGCGTGGATGTGACGCATATTTTCCCCCAAATTGTTTATTTTCGTGTTTTGTCCTTACCTTGCGTCATGTGTACCGCAAATATACGTATTTTCTTTCTTTTCTTTCTTTCTTTAGCCCTTAATCACTCTCATTTTTTTGGAGTCCCTAAGGGCTTAAAAAGTTTCAGATAAATAATTATATAAATGTGAATCATAAATGTGATTATTTTCTCCCTTGGATGCACGAGACAGGTACACTTATATAGGGTGTATCAGACCGAAACTGTACAACTTTCTCCATGGGATGAACATCGTAAACGGGAAAAAAATAACAGCAGTCCCATACATTTGATTGGAGCAAGTATTGATGTTTTGTATGGAACAGTTGATATTTTTCTCGTTGTTACGATGTTTATCCCATGGAGAAAGTTATTAATTTTCATGGTCCACACCCTTAAATATAACCACGTTTCTGATATATTATAAGATAACTGAAAACATTTATGAATGTCATTAAAAAGTGTTGAGTACTGCTACTTAGTAGATATAGTTAACTTTATTTAACTGCCGTGAGACGTTTTACAGGAAGTAAGAGTTAAGTTTAACTACTTACCGTGATGTAATTCTTTTGAGAAGTTTTTATTTGCATGTGAAAAAAATACTTTGGACTCAATGACCCGCTCCTGCATCGCACGGTTTTTACGACTTGACACAACATCGAGATTTCTTAGTCTATGTAACTTCCGGAATAAATTCTCTAAACGATGGTGAACATATTATATACGGGGTGTCAGGGACATCGACGCGAAGCCGGCTACCATGGATTCAGTACATGATTCTGAACCCTACTGCGTTGAAATTTATCGTCGGTTATTTAAAAAAAAACGCAGTAGGGTTCAGAATCATGTACTGAATCCATGGTAGCCGGCTTCGCGTCGATTTCCCTGCCACACTGTATATAACGATAATATTATTGATACTTACATTATGCAAGCTGGTATTTTGATAATGATAGAGTACCTATAGGAAAATTATACTTGTTACCTACCAAAATTTTTATTATAACATTCTTCTAGAGACATTCGTGACGATTGTTTTTACCACAATGATATTATTAAACGAATTAGAAAAGGCATTCAAATTGGATGAGGTAATTATTTAGGTGCGTGCTATAGTAAAACGCAATAAACGTTTGCAAAAAATGTAAACAAAGCCTTTGTTACGAGTTCAAATAGATTGTAGTAATAAGTGATTATCCGCAGTGGTTTCATTAGGATCTCTGTTACGGTCGGAATTCTTTGTTTTGATTTCTGACATTCTTAGAAAAAAAAAAAAGTGGTTTAAGAAATTGTATTATTTCTCTATAATTTCTAGTGAGTTTTTATAAAAAGGGAGCGAGGTATTTTATTGTTCGATTCCCGCACAGAATTAGTTCCAAATCTTAGATGGTTTTTGTGCGTGATAAGACTTATTTTAACTGACATATTCAGAAGAGACCCAGGGTTTTTTTTTCTTATTGGCACGAACAACGTCACACTTTTTCAGATTTTTGTCTAAATTAATGAAAACAAGTGTTTCCTAAATACGGATTAGAATCAGTATCCCATTTCATAACGTTCAAATCTGGGTACTTAACTAGCTTTACTAAAGGCAGTATTATATTATCTGTGGTAAAGGTAACTAAACAATTCCTATAGTAGTCAGGATGTTGTTGGAATGCTGCATCAAGGTTGCGCGGAGTTGACCTCTGCCGTCACCTCAGGGCCCACATTCATTAGCCAAGATATTGTTTGTATTACAATCTGGGATTTGATCATATGACCTGGGTGCACCAACGCCTTTTTTTGTTAATTTGTGCATTGGATAAAATAAGAACAAGTCATTCAAAGTCGGTGTTATAGAAGATAAGAATTGAATGATTGAAGAGGAACTGTACAAATACAAGCCCACAAAAGATGATTAAAAAGTTTTAAATTCACGCAGGAAGGAGTGGAGGAGGCCTTTGCCCAGAAGAGGGACAGAAAAGGTTAGGAAAAAAAAACTCCAGTATGAGACGGTACAAATTACAAAGCTTCAAAACTATTATGCTTATTAGTTCTGAAGCTAGACAGTCAGTCGCCACCTAACTCAACAAAAACTAGACATTCATAGTAAAACAGAAGCTATCAAAAAGCCATTTATTCAAATGACCTTCCTGCCTAATGTACCTAATCAAATCCCAATCTTATCAAGTATAAAAAACTACCACAAAAAAGTGCTCTATTTTTGCCACGGATACTATAAACAGCCAGCATAATTGTCTATATCGATGATGACTAAGTAGTCAATTTAGGACTCACGTAAACACGGAACTTGCATTATATTAAATTAGTATAGAAGTGGTGAAACTAAAAAAGTTGCAAGCACAAACAAAGAACAGCACACCCCGGGCAGTAAATCCTACCACTTGTTTACCTCTGACTTTACCACGACATGTGATGATGTGATACAAATAGAGATTTTTTCTTTTATCTAGGTAATACTAGCAAGTCCACCCGGCTACACATCAAGCTATACATTTCCTGTTTGTGATGCATTCGCATTGTACGGAACTCTTATAACCCTTGTTTTTCCTTTTTTCATTTAATCAAAGTATGTCATAATTTCACTCCATTTCTTTAAGTACTTATGTTTTTATTTTTTGTATTTGGCATCATGTTTTTATGTATATTCATGTAATTTGCTATGTTTTAATTGTGCTTTTGTGTGTCTTTTCTATGCACTGAATAAATGTTTTATCTATTTATCTATCTTATACAATGCGAGATCAGCTTATACTGGAAATGTATAGCAAAATTATTTTGTAGCATAAAATATTAGTGTTAGTTGCCAGTGAACCCTAAACTAGGCAGTTAGTCTGTATCTTAGGGCTCGGAAATTCGGGATTTTATTTCCAAACTTATACGAGATACTCTCATATTTAAGGTCGAGAGGAAAAGTTAGGATTTAACTATTATTTATTTAAATCTGTGGTTAAGGAGTGAATACGGAACTTAATCTCCAGACATGACGGTGTCAGTTCACGATATCCTACAATGCTTCACGCCATAATTTCATATCTAATTGAAAGGCCTTGAATTATATTCTTTAATAGATACACATTTGAAGGGTTTATGCTGAATTTAATTGATACTAGACTATCACTACGCTTTGCAGATCATACCCTCACTTTAACTCAAAATAATCAAGTAAGGTGAACGGACAACAGTGTCGAAGTACCTGTACATATGACTTCATACTAGATCCACAATCGTAATAGTCATTTTGACGTTATTCTTCCACGATCATTTGCTAATTTGATGGTCTTCTTGCCGGTTCTTCTCCAAAGGAACCTACTACGCTTTGGAATGGGCAACTAGATTCATCTCTCTGACTGACCGACTCCTTGGAAATTCAAAAGTGCCTGTAATTGGTTTAATTATTATTGAAATAAACGTTTTAGTCACCTAGGCAACTTCTTCTTCCTTCGCTCGTGTCTGCAGGGGTTACACGATAACAGCTCATGTAGTGTTAAAAGAATAGTCAATCAGCGAATTTGGTGATCTCTCTTATCAATTCAAGATAGGAAATATAACTTTTGATAGGCATACTTTTCCCAAACAACTTCAATTGAATTTACTAGCAACTGACGTAACGTCTATATACAGGAATGTCAATTGGCATTTATTGTGTCATGGCGTCGCCGAAACTCATAAACTAATGGAAGCGAAGGTGTGTCGAATGACTGTACGCGTATTAATAGAGATAAGATAGGCACCTACTGGGTACTGAGTTCTAAGTAGGAATTGTTTTGATAACAAAGTTACTACGGTATGGATAGGAAATTCTGATTACCTAGTCACCGGTAGGTCTTATGTTTTAACAATTGATTGAAAGATAATTCATTCACTTGGAAGATAATAAATTCAATTTAAAGATAATTAATTCAATGAAAGATAAATTCCAACTTCCGTGTTTAAGTCGTTATTGCCATTCAATGAACTCATTTTACGTTTAATTTGAAGTCAAAAGAAATCACTAATTTTGACACGATGCAAGTAAGTGTTAGTGATGACTATGATAAATCATAACAGTGACAAGACCTTTCTCTGTGTGATCATAATATGAATGTTTATAACTTTTTTGTGTTTTTTTTTATGTGTGTGTCTTATGTCTAGTCGCTAAGCTTGCTATTCTTGAAAAAGTAAGGCATCTGATATGCTTAAGAATGTTGTTTCATAGATAGAGCCCTCCTAATAGGAAGGCAGTGCATTATCATTTACTGAACACGTGTTCAACAAGCTATATTATCAAACATGTACTACTTTTAAATTCATTTCATATTCTTAAATTCGTCAACCATATCCTTTTGCCTGCACATTCTGTAACCGCAAGAAGCGATCTCTTCTAAAGAACCTTAAGAATAGATATAAAAGCTTGAATAAGATATTTTACCTGTTCCTCCCTCATCTTGCAGAAGAGCGTCTGCTTTTGCGTCTCGTCGAGCTCGGCCAGGATCTCGGGGTCCACCCACATGTCGCGCAGGATCTGCTGCAACATTTTGCCGGCCCTGAGGACAATAAAAATAAATATTGTAGCAGTCATTGGGTTTAGTTGAAAGTGGAAGTATAGGTACAGTTGGCAGGCCTAAAGACAACACAAACATAGCATATAGCAGTCATTGAGTGGAGGGTTTAGTTAACAGCCCTACAGACAATGCAAAAAAAAAAAATATAATAGTAGGTAGGCAGTAAATAATATAGATCTGACAAGAAAAGCTAAAAAAGTAAGGAAATGTAAGTATTTTATTTGACAACCCTGCAGACTCAAAGTAATTAAATCGTGATATTTGTGACCCTGAACGCAGTAAAAGAAATAACCGTAGTCAGCCAATATAGATATTGATAGTAACTAAAGCTATTTTAATTCACCAAGAATATCACCCAGACAAAAGCTCTTTACGTTGTATTTTTTTGGGTAGACCTTATGTTTTAACAATTGATTGAAAGATAATAAATTCAATTGAAAGATAATTAATTCACTCAAAAGATAAATAATGCAATTAAAAGATAATTAATTCAATTTAAAGACAAATAACGACTTCCATGTATAAGGGCGGGCCTTATTGCCATTCAATGAACTCATTTCACATTTGCTTCAATTGGCAATTATACTCATGAACTTGACGTCAAAAGGAATCAATAATAATTATGACACGATGAAAGTAAGTGTGATGACGATGATAAATCATAACGATGACAAGAGCTTTCTCCGTGTGATCATAATATTAATGTTTATTCAATATCGTCAAAATTTTGCTGTCTCATCAAATCAAACAAATTTCAACGAAAATAATTTTGAGCCAGTAATGGTCAATGCAGATGTTTCTTACAAGACTACGTTATATTACACCGGTAAACAAAATAAATTATAATAACGCTAACATACTCAATTTTACGAAATGAGAACATTGAAACGATTTACAAAAACTAATGAATTCCTTGAACAACAAACAAAGTTAAAATCAATAAGCAAAATGAAACTACAAATTCTTAGTACCGAACCCCTGAAGGCATTTCTTGCTTCTAAATAACAAGCCATCGACAGTGAAAGCAAACTACACCTAATTAGTCTATTTCCTATACTACGTGCCGGCCGAACAGTCGACATGATGACCTGCAATAACTGTCATGGCGGCACGACAGTTCCGCATGGCATAGACTATAGAACTGGTTGACCTTACTATAATAAGTGCAAATGTAAACTTGTTGAAGAAGTAAATAGATTAGCAGACAAAGGGATCGTAGGCATGTGCTAATGAAACGAGGAAACCCGTAAGTTAATTGATAGATAACATAACATCACGTTTGTACTCCTTATGGCTGTAAGAGTAGGCAAAAGTAGCTCTCCCCTATTGGTATAATAATATACTTCGCCAGGTATAGCATTCCGAGACACAGTGGTCACGTGGGTGACACAAGTCAGCACATCTGTGTTACCAGAAGTTTGTAATAATAACTCCCCAACCACCTTTATTACCTGTGCGAATCCGATAAAACAATGAGGTTTTAATTAACAATTACGTTGTTTTATGTTTAAATTGAATTGTTTTGTTTGATAAGACAAACAAAACGACAGTTTAAATTAAATGCTTTTTAGATATTTTTTAACAGAATGGAGACTGAAACTCTTTCCATAATTCGTGTTTTGTTGCAATAAAGTGGCAACTGGATAGTGACGTAAGCATGTGTTACGGAATTCCAGACCTTGTTTTATTAGACCATGCTCTCCCCCTAATACTTGGCGAAAAGTGGGTGACTTTTCGCCAAGTATTAGGGGGATAGCCTAGCGGTGAGAGCAGTGATAGCCTAGTGGTGTGACCGTTGGACTGCCAAGTCATAGGTCTCGAGTTTGAACCCACGGGCACGCACCTCTGACTTTTCGGATTCATGTGCGTATTGTATAATTATCACTTGCTTCAAAACGGTGAAGGAAAACATCGTGAGGAAACCGGCATGCCTGAGAGATATTTCTCGACGGCATGTTAAGCCAGGTCACTTGGTCGGCCCATGGGCGGCTATAAAACTCTGACACCAGGTTAGTCACTAACCACACGAAAAAGAAAGAAGGGGAGTGCCTATTGCCATCAACCGGGCATACATTTTTGGACAGCTACTGAGAAATATACATAGATAGTTACTTTGCTATAGAAAGATACTACTTATGATGTATAAAAGTATGGTATGTGTTAGATTGTAAAGCTTCGTAAAGATGGCGCCATCTATGTCTCTGGGTAAGTTTATATTGTTTTAGTATTGAATAGCCATGACTGTTGTTTGGTTTTCTTGACATTTTGTAATATAATACTTATTGTTTTTTGCTTAAATGGAAAGGCTCATGCTATTTATACTTATACTTCAAAAACAGTATAATTTCTGCGTCCGTAATCCGATATGACATTTAAATTTATTTGCCAAACTATTTGTTCAGATATAATGTAATATTGTTATAATCTTTATCTAACAACGCAATAGTCTGTAACCTCGCCATGTTTCGTAAGACTACAGCTCAACCTTATATCTGAATATGAAATCTATTAAACTGAAATCAATGGTTTTTTGTATTAAAATAGTATTACTTCACTTATAACTTTTTTGTTCTCTGTAAACTTTTCATCCGTCACTTCATCCACTGTAATGCTTAAGAAAGATGACACATAATCTTCCTACAATTTAAGATGAAATGTTTATATGGGATTTTTATCCGTATGACCCTATCGCTTGCTGCCATAAAAATACAGGTGTTATTTTTTCGCATTGGAATTGGACGTAGAGAAGTTGAAATTGTCAGTCATAACCATAGATCTTCATAATTATACTACTACATAATCTATGATCACAACCGTTCCTCTAAACGGCGTAAAGTGTGTATTCAACAAATATCTCGAAGAACCTAATGTTAAATTTACACTAGAGAATGCTGGATACAAACTAAAAGTAATGAATTTACAGGCCACACCTAAACTGTAAGCTTACCTACTTCAGGGTTTAATACATCCACAGACTTTTATAGAGTTGTTTAAGTAATTGCAATTGATTCGTTTTGCAATAACGTTAAGTATACATAACATACTAGTAACAATGTAAATTATGATAAAGATCTCTCAAATATCCCAAACAAACCGGCTTCCTTCTAATTTGGATGTTCAAAAACGGAACTTTGGTATTGGCAACTTGTGCAGTTCCTTTATTTCTCAACTACAGAGTTGTTTAAATATTCGTAAGTTAACTACAAACTTGGTTTGTTTCCCATTTGAAAGCACAGCGACTATTATAGGTTTTATTGAAAAACCTTTGACTCAGTGATAAATCTTGCAATATATAAAATTCTCGTGTCACAGTTTTTGTAATAAAACTCCTCCGAAACGGCTTGACCGATTCTTATGAAATTTTGTGTGTATATTCAGTAGATCTGAGAATAGGATGTAAACTTTTTTTCATACCCCTAAGTGACAAGGTTTTTAGGATAGGTAGGTAAAGGTAGGGTAGGTAGGTAGGAAGATAGGGTAGGTAGGTAGGTAGGTAGGGTAGGTAGGTAGGTAGGGTAGGTAGGTAGGTGCACCGTAGATAAGTACTTAGTGCTACCCGTGCGAAGCCGGGGCGGGCAGCTAGTTTAACAGTATTACGTAGTATACAATTTGATATGGGTTGGAATATTATCTATGATTGTTTTTACAACTTAAGAAAATCGACGGATGGCCTCATTTTTAAACTTGGGATTACCACAAATTAACAGCCAGGTAAATAAGACCAATGTTAAAGTGTTTGGAAAATTCCTCCTCTACACGTTTGTTTGAACAACAGACAGAACTATTATCAACATGGAATCTTATCATTCTCTGTTTGCGCATAGTAATCGCTGCAGAGCCCAAGATCATGTAGGTACTTTTATTTCCCAACATTGTTTAATACTTTTTTGATGACATAAGATAAAGGGGCCTAAAAATATCGCAATTGAATTCAGATAACGACAAAATACCTGTATCTTGAGTCCTCAAATAATTTTGGAACAAGACTAGCTACGGTCGCTGCTCTTGTGTAAATATAAAATCTGGACAGAGAACATAATTAGAATCCAAAGAAAAATAATGTTATTTGTATAGTGGTTCTCCAGTTATGAACGCACTAACGGACATAAAGAGATACGTTTCGTTTTCAATATCCCCGGATGATATAACCACCAAAACAGTAGTAGTCCGCAGAAGAACAAACACTGTGATCTTTAAAAATAAATTGATGTAAAATATCAAGCACTGGTGTGAAGCGTATGCGTGGTTTTCCCAACACAAGCCGGTCACGAATTCAAACTTTTTGTAGGCTTCAAGCCCAATGATGTAAAAAAAAAAATCTTACGTTATAGGCCCACCAGCTGACAGCTCTAATTACCTCTCTCATGTATACCTGATTAACTAGCAAATGATGGATTAGCGTAGTCAAAGATGAAGCTCCGTAGCGCTCAGGTGGAGAGACCTATGTCCAGCTTTAAACTGCTGCCAGACTCATGACGATACTTTTTGCAGAACCGCCATATTCCATATTCCTAATTCAAATTTCAAACAACAGCCGTTACCAAACGTGATAGCGCGGTGCTTTTAGCATCGGGAACAAAGAGTGAATATTGCAAAGGTAGTCGTGCGTCCGCGCCGCATATCAATCGCGATCCACGCGCGACATACATTATGCATGCGTCTGCGCTGGCGGGAGAGCTTGCTCTGAGCAGGTGCAGAAGGTTTAGTGCACCCCATCAATCACGGTACATTCATTCATCCTTTTAGTTTTAGTAGATGCAGCCGAATATCTTACACAGTGAATCTTCACCATCGAACCTTGAATATTGGCATGATAGCAGACAAAGTCTAGGTAATTGTATCAAAGTGCTCCTTACAGACGAATCGAGGACAAGACGATCAATCCACCATTTTGAATTATTTTTAAGAGTCCGTTTTACATAATTATTAGATGTAGATTCGTATTTCAATTAGGAGTGCTTTGTTGTTTTATTAGAGTCAACCTTCTAGATACAAGTTTTTCTTCTGAAATACCAGCGTACTACGCCTCGACATAACTTGCGTCTACCGACCTTTTTCAGAACGAAATATCGCGTATTCTGTTCTGCAAAAGGTTGCCGGCGACATTAAGATGGTTGCTAGCCATTGTGGTGACTGACTGGCAATGTTTTACACTCCAAAAAGGGAGAGATGGCAGGTTTGCGCTATGATTGAGATCTTTATCTTGCTAGATGATATTTTTTCTCATTCGCTTTGTGAATGACGGAAATAGAAGAGCCATTAAAGAGTCACAATGCTCAAAAGTTAAAGTCAAAACCGCGCAAGAAGAAGATAACAACGACAAAAAAGAGAGCAATTTTATGAACATTGTAATTGTTATAGTTGGCAAAGAGTTACAGACTGAAGGTGTTACAATTTGTGATAGTATCAAAATCATAGTAAAGTATCTAGTACAATTCCACAACGAAAGAAATACTGATGGTTATTCAAGACCTCCAACAAAAAATCACTGACAGAGGTTTTCTCGCCTTTAAAGCCAAAGACAGAGAAAAAGTGAGCACATTGTATATACATGAATATTCATACAAACATAACGCTCGCAGTAAGCCACTGACAAAGGACCGTCGTGACGGGCGGTTGCGAAACGCTCGTGATGGATACAACTAAGCTATAGTTCAAAAGTGAAGGTGATGCAAATGTCAGAGCTTTGAGCTTGCTAGCTAACTTGAGTATTGTTAAGGATAACACAATACAAACCTTCTTACTACTACCTACACTTTATATGACTATAGCTTTTGGTTTGGTAATCGGGATGATGTATTAGCAGGATTTTTTGGGTGCTGATCTGCGTGGAAATTGAACTACTGCACATGTACTGTTTCTCATTAGATTTTTTTACGCTTAATACCAGAAACCCCAAGTTACCGCGACACTTACTTTCACCTCCAACTTATGTATCTTGGCACTACCACACACACAGGTAGACTAAGGACTCAAATTGAGCTGTAACTTGTTTAATTCAAAATGTTGTACAAGAACTGAGTAATATAGAATATTGTGGAACGTTGGACCAGTAACCTGTCAATGCAAATCTCAATCTTCAATTCGAAACGCGTCAAGCTACCGGAGTTAAGACACCTGGGCACGATAGCAGTGGCGACAGCCTCAATATTCATAAAACCATTGCAGGTATTGCAACAAATCTTGGCTAGAACTGTAGCGTGTTCTAATACTACAATTTTATAACTGTGTAACTACTTATAGTGGTTGAACGGAGCGTTTTTGCAGAACAATCGTGCTAAAGCTGCTGAGGGAGAGAGTTACTGGGTAGACATTATTCATTGCAACGAACTGCCATACTGCAGTTATGTGAATAGTTAGTTACTTTTTTTGCCATTTCCCAATACCACAGCTAGTAACAACAAGCAAAGCTAGTAACTAAGGTCATCATATCGGAATCAATTTTGCACGTCATATTAAAAATAATCTAGATGAGGTCGGCGTTTCCTGTCTAACTACTCTGAGAAGAAATGCCGAAACAAACTCAGATCGCAGTCCCTTTTATTTTAAAGTCCAGACATAATCTTGGTCAGGCCATATGTGGACCATTATCGTATACGTAGATTAGTGTCCGAAATGGTCCTTTGAAGAAAGAACCACACAGATTTTAGTGGACCTGAACGATGAACGACTGACTATACAGTGGTTTACGCCTGTACCAAAAGTATCTGATGAAAATGTAAACAAATCCTCGCCAGGTTAAATTCTTACACATTCACTCACTTAAGGGATTTAGTAACACATTCATCTGTATTTCAAAAGTTTAAACTTAATATTTCGCCAATTTTTCAACAATAATTGTTAGAATAACAATTTAAATCTGTTATTGAAATCGTGTCATCAACGTAGACTGAGGTTATAAAATAAATCTCTATTGTCAAATGAAAAACATCTCTGTGGTGATTTATAATAAGAATTTCCGGTTTTCTGTATTCAAATAATCAAATCAAAGCACTCAATTTCTAAGTGGCGCTACTGCTGGCATTCACAGGTGGGTTTTCAGATCCGTTTGTTTACGTTTTCATCGATACTTTTGGATCAGACTATAATAAGTTGTCTCTGATACGATCATGTTCTGTTACTAACCCTAAGGATTCTGTCGGAAATAAAAGTATTCTATTATATTCTATGCGGAAGACATGAGATAAGATCAACGGAAAATTAATTCAGTTTACGATCACTTCTGATTGGTCATGGTCGTAGTAACTCGATCTACGCCTGGCGGCTACGCGATTTATCATATTATGCATGGACAAGATAAAGATATTAGTAACTTTGAAGTCCTTGATAAAACTAAGTAAATTGGAATTGAGATATGACGGAATAACGTTTTCGGCGAAAATTCAAGCACCGCTAAACGGCATGATAAAACTGTCTGATCTTGCTATAAACAAAATTTTGATTATGTCATGCAATAAAATATATCCAAATAAATATAAAACCTGAATTATGTACCTTGACTGCATTTAATTACGTCATGTTTAGTTGTTAACCTTCAATAAGTGCAGTAAGCTTCTTGCTCAATGAAGAAGAAAGTATGCGCCCGCGCAGCGTAGGGGTGACCCCGCGCGAGGTCAAGGATAGCGCAAAAGTTCACTCAGTGAGCTTTGCTTTACTGCACTGCTGTAAGTGTGCAATGAGGCTGTACTAGGTATATTATAGAAGTTACAGTACGTATGCATTTATGCGGCACCACATATGTGACTGTCCTAAGTTACCCGATTCTGATAAAAATTTCGTCTATTCCTACATGTGTTTTGGTCGGCTTCGCCCTAAAGGAAAGGGGCTGTGCGTATATACAGATTGAAATTGAATTCATGGGCATCCTTTTAAGGGGTCATTATGGGACCAAACTCCAAATCGCGAAAAAAAAACTGCTGTTCTGTTCCCTACATTTGTGGGTTAAACCACGCTGGGATCGGTGCATTTCATTCATTTATTCATTCATGTTCTGTTCCCTACATTTGTGTTCGCGTACCTCGTCAATGAAGGGATCCCAATTTTTTTTTCGCGATTTCTAGGTTGGTCGCATTGTGAAAGGTGTTCATAATGATGAGTACAATGACCCCTTAAGAGGATACTCATGAATTCAAATTCATCCTGTATACACGGCCGTTAATATGGCACATCGAATAACATTAAAAAATCGGATTCGTAAAGCTTCGTTTCTATCACTCATAGGTACCCGAGTTTTCTTTCTTTTCTGTTAACCGTCTCATTCCTCTTCAGAAAGATCATGATTTGATATCGGTACTCGTCGTGTCAGCGAAGTTTCACTAGTTTATTTTAATTAGACCCCACGTAAACTGAACCAGTCGTACTTCATCATAAAAAAATGTTTTGTATGAAAAACTACTACTTCTAGAATATAATTAATAAACCACTTAAATTTTTCGAGATAAAACTTCACAAATGATCAAGAATTTTAGAAATCCGTGTGTTTTTGTGAGTCCGTGACGGGTCAACATCATCAACCAATTGTTGGACTTTCTGGCACAACCCAGTTCACAAATATTGATGTCAATTAACACCAGCGACCGCTACGTCTTTGTGACTGAGAAAAATTCTGAAAACCTTGAAACATACATTCACATAAAAGAAAGTAAAATACTTTTTGTTTATGAAAATAAGTTCTTAATCATTAGTAGGTAATTTGCGCTCGAGGTTTTCGAAGGGAGAATGGAATCGATGCAAGATTGAGAAATGATTGAAGCTGGAAACATTAAACGTAGTTTCTACCGATTAAATAAATAATCCGAAAAATTCATAATTTTAGACTATTCTAAAATTGTAAATGTGTAAATTGTATTAAGCCTTGAACATAATAATTACAGACGAAAACACTTAAACATCTTTTAAAAGCTTATCCTTCCGTCAACAAATTACAGTGTTAAGGTTCTTGTGGATAATGACAGCAATCATATCTCTGTCACAACTATCAACTTCGATTTATCGGGGTTTGATTATGCGCATACGTTGCGCAAACCACGCGGCATGCCTGCAACTAACTATTCAGGTTTCACAAGTCGTAAAATATAGAGCTGGCTGAAAATGTCTCAAATGTGAGCTAAAAAGGTTTCACTTTCCATCGATACTGGCAGCTTAGAAATTATTGGTCGCTAAGTAACAGCAGAAAACAATGAATGTGTACTCGTACAAACTGTGTTTGTTCAAAATGGTTCAAAACATTGCCTTTTATATCAATCACTATCGAATGTATATACTACAGACTGCCTTGGAATTAATGCCGAACACCTTGACCATATTATAAAGCACAAAACAAAAAAGTATCCATGGCAAATTCTAGAACAGTGAAAATTTGTAAATACGCAGAGGAATAATTCAAATTCTTGTCAATGGCGCGAGTTTTTGCAACGCTTTGAAAACAATAAGCTGTCTGAGTGACATACGTCAGATGGGTTTCCGCGGGAAACAAAGGGAGCTCGAAAGTAGGTTGCACAGACAAATTATTATATTAGGTTACCTTGCCGTGTCATGGAGTTCGCTCAGATTTCTATCTCGTCTTTTATTTAATCACTTTCCCCATACACCATGCCCATAATTACGTAAAAGTATATCAGTTAAATGCGTACCTACTCTAACACGAAAACCATTTTCTACATTCTTGACTTGACAAGCAAGCGAATAAATTGCTTTCGTGCTTGTATACAGTTCATTATTATTAAGGAAATAATTTATTGAAATATGATTTACTTTACAAGGAGTTATATAAGAGGAGTTACCAAATGATAAAAAAATGGTAAATTTATTGATGACGGAGGCCAACTATCATCTTACAGTTCAAACATTTTTCTTTATTTAATCCTCCGTTTAAAGAAACATAAAATCTTATCGCCGCGTGGGCAATTGGGCAGAACAAGTCAACACGTGTGCGCAAAAAAACACAGGCGCGGCCGGTATAATGTCACGCACGTCACTAGTCAAACTTGAACTGCGAAAATTGCCCTTAGTGCTACGAAATAAAGTCGCTGTCGAAATCACACTGTTACAATTGCTATGGACTTGCGGTTGACTGTGTCGCCGAGTCGATGAACCTAGTCCCTTGCTATACGACCAAGTATAGCTTTGGAAAAAGATGAATAAGCATGTGTCTGGCTAGTTGGAGCTTTTGAAATATTTCCTTGAAATGGTCTGATGAATATTGTAAATAATCTCGCGGATCCAGGATTGTCATTTGGGAGGGCCTTGACCCCGTTGAGGGTAGGTCTTAGCAAAGCAAACACTAAAAAAACACACAACATTTTATAAGCCTCCTCGGATTACTTTTCGCAAATTCCTCAATGACTTCGTAGTTTCTAGACTACCCGAGATATCTCGGTAAATATACATGGCGGCCAAACCAGGCAGCTTGAGGGCCAAAATCGTCACGTATACAAAACATCTTAGAGAAAAAAACTTTAAGGATTATTGATGATAATTGTAAATACTTGCTGAAAAGTTTATTTTCAAGTTCACATGAAGATTTATCACGGAAGAACTCGGACGCTTTTGGGGCTGGATCCACTACTGACTGGAAATATCCGTATTATTGACGGAATCAACTCCTTCGGATATAATTATGGGATTTTTGAATATCCCGAAAGCTTACCTTGAGAAGTATAGCGTTCGTCCAGTAGTACCAAGTTATCACAGTTAGCAGTTATGCAACTGCAAACTTACCAAACGTTTTCTTCTCAAATACATACCTATGTACTTGCATTGTAGTATAGTACTTATAACATTCATTTGTTGGTTTCAAATGGAAATGATTATCTACAGTGCAATTTTAAATGACAATCAACTTGCAACGGTTCAGCCGATAATGTTCCCACTGTTGGGACACAGGCCTCCTCTCTGTGAGGGGGAGTGGACTGTAATCCACCACGCGGGCCAATACGGGTTTGTAGATGTCACATGTCTTCGAATTTTTGGTTCTAGGACATGTCGGTTTCCTCACGCTGTTTTCCTTCACCGTTTTGAGAGCAGTGGTGTTGAAATAATTTACACAAAGTAAAGCGCCTGTCTGGGTTCGAAACTAAGACCGTACTCGTAAATCGCGGCCATTTCCACTAGGCCACCACTGCTCATGCAACTGTTTTATCTATATTAAACTCAGAGTTTAGCTTTATGTAAGTAATTTGTCTAGAATCTACTGTTGCCGTGGAATAGTGCCGCAACACACATCAAAACCTTAATGCTTACCGACCGGAAAAAATATAACCACTCATTGAAACTAGTGTTTAAAGCTCTCGTTTGCTAAGTTTAAAAGGTCAGTGCAATCTACCGTTATGTACCTACCTACATTTGTCAGCAAAAAGGCTGAGCTTTCATTATGAGCATTGCAAATATACATAGGTATTCAAATACATTATTATATTTAAATGTCTGTCTGTGTAAAAAAGCGTCTGTCTCTGGGACCGCTTAAATGAATTTTCATGAGGTTTTCGATTTATTCCGGGAGATTTATGTGTATAATACATTAATATTAAGGCGACGATAACCGACTTTTAATGATTTTATACTGAAGATCACGTCTAAACGAGTAGTGTTAATGATTTGGAAAAAATATATGTTAAGTTAGAGCATTTTCTTAATAACTTAATATAGAAATATTTTAGATGATGTTTATATTACATAGTTAAGTAAGTTAATTTGTAAAGTTATGTCTAACGCGGATAAAAAACTGAGAATGACGTAAAATCTATGAAGCGTATTTTTCTGAAATCTTCACCTTTTTAAAAGATAATTTAATTATTGATCTTTTAGAATACGTGTTTATTAAAATACCTTTTGTTTTATGTATAATAAATTAATAATGCATCTAATTTGGGACAGCGCTCCTTGATGGGCGAGTCCTATTACTGGCTGGACATACGACGCGTCGCGTGAGCTCAGTAGAACACGCAAGCTAACCACTCAAGGTCACTGGCATTATCTGCGTCTCAAACTTACATATAATAAAAAAATCTCGATATTTTGTCGTCTTTAAAACCGTGTGAAGCTAGGGCGGGTCACTAGTTCAAAATAAAGCTACGATCTGGCTTCACCAAGATCTTACGATTACTTACCTACATATTATAATTTAAAACCTATTAGGACACATTTGTGCACAGCAAGTCCTTGTCCAGTTCACTCTACCAATCAATAAACAGTTATTAAATTGATTTGTCGTAAATTAAACGTGCTTTAAGTTTTATTGTACCTCTATTACGCAATGATATTACAGCAGTGATAGCCTAGTGATGTGACCGTCGAACTGCAAAGTCATAGGTCTCGAGTTCGAACCCAAGGCACGCATCTCTGACTTTTCGGATTCATGTGCGTATTGTATAATTATCACTTGCTTTAAAAACGGTGAAGGAAAGCATCGTGAGGAAACCGGCATGCCGATATTTCTCGACGGTATGTGAAGCCAAGTCAGAGGCCCATGGACGGCGGAAACAGAAAGAATGCAATAATGTCTGCCAAATTACTGCATCGGTGGTCAGCACGAGGTCCTGGGTGCGGTTCACAGGTGGGGCAAAGTGATATTGGGTTTTAAGGGTTTCGTAGTCAAGAAAGAACCCTTATAGTTTCATCATGTCCATCTGTCTGTCTGTCTGTCCACGGCTTCGCTCAGAGACTCTTATTACTAGAAAGCTGTAATTTTGGCATACATATTAATCACGCCGACAAAGTGGTAAAATAAAATCATGAAAAAAAAAAAACTGTACTTCCCCTACACGTAAAGTGGGGATGCTTTTTTTTTCCTGGTCTATCCCATGGTGTGTCGTTGGAAAGGTCGAAAATATTGAGAGCGTGTGAAAACTATTTTTCGATTCGGGGATCCGTTTGCGAAATATTAAGCTTTAAAGTGCTAATTTTGTTAGTGTAGTGTGTCCCCTTTTTTTTTGAGGTTGGGAAATTATCAAATAACTTCTCCCGCTCTGGGCGGAGCGGGAGGGTGTGTCAGACTTTTACTGACTAAAACCCAACCGTGTTCCTTCCGTTGCCTGTGTGCCGGGGCCGCGATATCCCTTTCAGACAAACCCGCAACCCCAGCAGGGTAGTGTCCCCCCTGCCAGCTAAATGGTTACATTTGGATTTATGAAAAAAATCACAGCAGTAGTATATAAAACTATCACAGCTAAGTAGGCTCCTTTCCGACACACACTTGGCTGGTTTTTTTCCATCTGGAATTTCTCAGTAGCAGCCTGGAGTCTGGATTTGTGCCTGGTTGATGGCAATAGGCTCGCCCCCTATTACACGGGACTCAAACATAACTGACGAAATGTGGGTGTACTATAGGCACACCTCTGCCTAACCCTTCTCGCAATACAGGCGAGATGTTATAGGTATTACGCAATAAGCGAAAAAGTTAACACTAAAATTAAATTAATCATAAATTCACACACAGTCATGCTTTCATACGAAACTTCTCCAGGAAAACGCAATACAAAAAATTAAATATCTAATTAATTTACTGTACAATTAATTTTCGCAACGAAATTATGCTGTAATTACGCAAATTACAGTTTGAGTGTTGAAAACGTAACATTACAGTGAGGTCGACGCCCCCTGACGATCGTGCGAAAATAAAAATTTGACATGTGCTCTTGTTTTTTAACTAGTGTTAAAACTAGGACTTTTATAACTGGAGTTTATGGTCCCTACAGTAGGTCAGTAGGACTATCATAGATAGAACTGAGTAACAACGCGGCATGGGGCAAAACAATGTGAACTTTTTTTAGGGCACTGAATATCTGATATGGCCTGCGGACTATAAATAAATAAAAAACCGGTTCTTTTTACCTTTTGGAACTTATAATAACCAAGTTACCAACTCATCTTGTTAAGGAATTCTATAGAAGTTTTTTTTTTTTATAATTTGAATTATAAATCAGTAAATTTTATCTACACTTGACATTTCTTCACCCTGCCATTGCAGTGAGATATGGGCAAAAAAAAATAAACCGTTTTATTGAATCATCAAATGGGGCATAACAGTACCTATAATGTTATGCATCATATATATTTAACCAGAATACCCGCGAAATTTCGCGTTGTGGCATAACTTTTTAATTAGTCCAGATTTTTTATTCATATTCTTGACACCTCTTTAGGTCATGAGCTATCCGAATATCAAAAATAGTTGGCCTAGGTCTAGAAAAATAAGAAAAATATCTGGCGTGAAAATTGATTCACTGTTATAACGTTTAGTAGATTATTATAGCTCACCCTTAACTTAACCTTTAAATAACCATAACCATGACGTAAACAAGGAGTTTTTCTTACAAACCCGTGCTCCATCCGTACTCAGTCTAACACAGATTTAATATACATAATCATTCAAATGAAACCTTTTTTATACCGTGTTACCTAAATCTACCGACATGAACAACAGTTGCAAAATTATCTTCTAATTGTTCTAGATTTTTAGTGAATTTTAACCCGGTCAAAAATAATCTAGCTGTTACCGAACAAAAGTATTGAATGGTTAATTTTTTTCAGACATTTTCTTATTACGGACAGTCAGTGAATGTGCAGTTATGAATTAACATTTTGTAATGTTCTACTTAAATTTTAATAGTAAGATAACTCTATGTTTTTAAAGATATTTCGCACGCGATTAGGTTTTGGTGATACCGCTGAGGTTGACTTGAATAGTCAACCTCAACGAAATAATCAAAATTATTGACTATAATAAATAATAATATGTCGTGATGGCCCAGTGGTTAAAGCCTCGCCTCACATGCACGAGGTTGTGGGTTCAAATCCGGGCAAGTACCAATGTGACTTTTTCAATTCATATGTACTTTCTGAGTTTATCTTGGACATTACTGACATCGGTGAAGGAAAACATCGTGAGGAAACCTGGACTTATAGTTAATATAAGTCTGAAATCGCCAACCCGTCTTGAGCAAGCGTGGTGATCAATGCTCGTGCCTTCTCTGTATGAGAAGAGGCCTTTGCCCTGCAGTGGGACAGTAACAGGCTGGTATATGTATGCCTCGAATTCAGGTTCTCGATTGTAGGGTAAGGTACAGTGCGTCACAACGCATTCATTCATTTCAATTTTACGAATGTATTTGGATAAATGACTTCACAAGTTATTGCGTTTGCGTAAAGATCATTTTCACCTAAAGCAGAAATACATATTGGTGATTTTGAAGGCGCACTCAGTTCAGATGGTGATCGGTTTTACGAATTTTGTCGATACTACTAATTGTATATCTATGTATAATCTAAGTCGTGTCGGACTGTACTACACTACTTAGTATAAAAATATTCGTCTTTTTAAAAACGCGAAGTTAGAAATGGACTTGGTTAACGTGAGATTAACCTTAAAATAGTTGACGACACGGTTGGCGCAGTGGTTGAGCGATCGACTGCTGCGCAAAGTGTTGCGGGTTCGATCCCCGCACGGAAAAAATATTTGTATGATCTGCAAGTAGTTGTTACGGGTCTGGGTGTTAGTGTATGTGAGTTTCTATGTATGTAAACGCACCCACGATACAGGAAGAAATTCTTAGTGCGAGGCAAGGTTTAAAAAAAAAAAAAACTAAGCTCAGGAAAAGTTATTTTGCACTTATTTATATAACGATCTGTGCCCATGTCTACATTAATCACATACAGCACAAGTTATAACTAAATAACGCAAAAAGACTACATTTTAGAATTACAGAACGAAAAATAGACGTACTGTACGCCGTGCGTTTCCTCCTTTCACGGAGTAGAGTCGTTTCGACCGCAGCACACATTCCCGTTATGTTTTTTTTTATAAAAAGGCCTAGATTTTCTAGATCTGTTCCCGAGAAGAAGCGAAATCGACGCCGCTATTGGTCAGCGAGTGAAAATGTTAAGGCTACCATTCATTTACGCGCGCGTACTACGATCAACATTAGTTTTACGTGTCTTGTCCCGAAATTCTTCATAATTTTCCAAGGAGCTGTAATGCATTATTTTATGTCCGTATGGACTGAGGAACCAAGTCTTATATTTAAACGCGGGTAAACGCTAACAATTTCAGCAGTAAAACCCTTAAAATTGTAAAAGGTGGCACATCAATTCAAACGTCTGAATTGATAAGTCACCTTAGTGGAAAACTAGCTGACGGTATTAAAAAAAAATGGTATGATTTAGTAGTATTTATGGAAAGGTAATACACGAGAATCCTACTAATATTATAAATGTGAAAGTTTGTATGTTTGGATGTTTGTTACTCAATCACGCAAAAACGGCCTAACGGATGAAATTTGTCACACAGATATTTTATAACCTGGATTAACACATAAGACACTTTTTATCTCGGTGGTACATTCCCGTGGGATAATTTCCGAGCTCCACGCGGACGAAGCCGTGGGCGAAAGCTAGTATTATTATAAATAATAATAATACACAACAATACATTTGTAGGCATTAATCTGAACTTTTGTTTATCATACAGCAGTGAGGTCCGTATTTTGTTATTAACCCGAAGATAATGAGTGACTCATGTTATTCGGTGGGTTTTCACAATCATATCAACAGCTATTTTATTGCTCTATTTGAATAATCTGTGACAAAATGTTGATAAAGCATAGCTATTAAAAAAAACCTATATCCTATTAGGTACCTTGATAATTTGATAATATGTGTCAACTTTGTCCGTATTAGGCATTAAACAAATCTGCGGTCAGAAAACCGAGTTTCCCTGATTGTATCCCATTAAAAAAAGTTAATGTCATTCAGGGACGACACCGCGATGTGTCTTAAAGCTTTCCAATGGTTTTTTGTCATGTGGCTGAAATCGGAACTAACGCCGCCATCTTGTTTTTCAATACGTATACATACGAGCGCCAAAAGATCCTTGTAGAAGTGTACCTACTTAGTAACGAGAGCGATTGACGGAACTGTACGAGAGAGAGCGATTGACGGAACTGTACGAGAGAGAGCGAGACAAGCGAGTGTATAAAATTATAAAAACGCAGAGAACATGTCGCTTAGTCGCGGCTCTCTTCGCACCCGCGGAGAGCACGTTCACAATCGCCTCGCTGGAAACACGCTGGCAAATCGTCAATGTGATAACGCTCCAAATGTGCTAGTCAAACCATTCGGTTCGCCATGAAATGTTCGCCTTGAACAACCAGCAGCTTTACCAACGAAGTTTCTAACCTCTCAGGAGCGATGTTCAGTTTCTAGATTGGCGCATGCGCTAGAATGTTAATGTTCCAACGTTTGCGCCAATTTGCGCGTAATGACGTCTAGCACCATATGCGGCCATGTTGCCGCTGTTACTGTGTAATTTATTAAGATTTATTGCGCGTTTATTAAATTATGACAGTTTGTGATCAGGAATTTGTATGACGAGAGCTTTTGTTAATAAATAGAAGAGTTTTGTTAATAAAATCTTCTTGAATAAGATATTGTTCTTCATAATCTGTGCATTTTTCGAATTAATTTATCAGCCTCAGTACATAGAGAAGAGCAGTGGTCCAGTGGTAACGGCTGCGACTTACTAGTCTTATCTTCGAACCCAGATAGGTGCTTTACTTTGTGTACCTAAATTGTTTCATCACCACTCCTCTCACAACGGTGAAGAAAAACATCGTGAGGAAACTGGCATATCCTAGAACCAAAACTTCTAAGACATGTGACATCTGCCAACTCCCACCACTGCCACTCAATCTCACCGGGAGGAGGGCTGTGTAACATTATAGGCTGTTTATGCTTATACGTATGCTGTATCTACAAGAAAACCAAAACGCCCAGCAAAATGAGTAAAAACATAACATTCACAATCAAATTCAAATAAAAAAATACTCTTCCAATCCAAGGCCTCAGTTCTATCGTTTGACCACACAGAAATAATTGACGGAAACGCAATTGCCCAAACAACACACAATTAACGAATATAGGACGGAACTCGTAAACCGCCGTGACAGACAGCCAGACAGACAGAACGGAAGCAGATTCATGGCTTAACTAATTGATTAGCCAATAAGCCAAGCCACAGTACGTGAGCTAAACAATAAAGTGTTGTGAAAACTAGAAGCGTTGTCAATTGCCACCGGTATACCAAAGACAAATGCAAACAATACTCTTTTGTCCTTGAAAAGATGGTGAAAGTAGTCGCAGAGTTTTGCGGCTTAAGCCTTTTTTTTAAGCTTTTTTTTTTTTAATGCCTCACCCCTTTTTCGAACATGACCGTTCATTTTTAAACTCTCGGCTAAGCGCCTGCGTTGTTAGCGATAAGTTGCAATAATGTATAATTAAGATAAACGTAATGTATTTTTGTGATATTGACGTAAAAACAAACCGATTTAGATAACAGGATTTGGGTCAAAATTTATTCGAACTTAGGTACTTACTTGTTGGAGAATTTAAAAACACGATATCCCAAGATTATGGGTTATGGGTTATTGCATATTTCCACACAGTTATGGAAAATAATTTTAAAAAGAGGAAATGTCCAAAAATGTTTTTTTATTATTAAATACTAACGTTGAATAGTAATTTAGGTTTACATTTATTTTTTATTTTTCTGAAATATTATTTCAGTGATTCCAAGTTCCATATTTTTGTCGCTTTTATTTAGGTGTAGTTTCATGCTGATTGTTTCAAAATAAAACATAAACGTCCATTTAAAAAGCGGACATCAACTTTATCTAAAAAAAAATGGGCAGGCACTAAAGATGCTAATTCGACCCGCCCCAAAAAGTACAGTCGCTAAGACAAAAATTCGTTCAGGCAGATGCGTTTAAAATTCGGACCAAATCACAGATTTTACTTCGGCTAACTGTGAAGAAAGCTAGGTGACAATTACAGTTTAGCATTACTAAGCAATACTCTATCTAAACTAAACGCTTTCTCCTTTAAAATATGTAGTGAAAACGCTTAGAACATTTCACTGCTCAGTTGATGTTAGGTAGCGTAACATCTTTTTATGATGTATTTTTTAATTAAACCTGTCTATGAGCATGTACATGAATGTACATGATCATAGACAGGCTTAATTATTACATTATGATATAACCGGAGCAACCGCGGGGTAAAATAAAAAGATACTTTAGTCATCTATACTGTAGTGAAACACAATATGTAATTGTGTTTGTTTGTGTGTGTATCTCAGGGGCGAGGACATCTTGATATATGATAGCTGATATCAGATTTTTATAAATAATATATTTTGTGCGTCTCAAATGTTCTGTAAAGTAGCGTTTTAGCAGAGCAGTATTCAGCGATTCCTTCCAAATAGGCGCGACGCGACTCTAGTAAAACAATTTCTATGAAAACTTCATGGAAATTGTTCTAGCAGAATCGCGTCGCACCATCGCGTGGCGCCTGTCTGCGGAAGCCTGTAGCGTTTTAATAAATAACGTGTCACAGAAATAAAGCATCTATTTATAGAAAATCTCTCTAATTCAGCTTCATTTTCTAAATTCACTTTTTCGTGCGACTGTATTTCAATTTAAAACTTATACTAGTCGACAAAAAGTGTTTAAACGCACATTTTTATTGCTGCTATTTATAAAACTTGACAATTATGCATCTCAACGGTGGTTACTCGCTTTCGTTTTCTACCAATTAAAAGTATTCGCCCGCTGAAGACTGGGGGCTATCGTAAGAGATGATAATTTGGCACTAATTACGAGCTACTGATTACACGTCACGTTAATGTAATTACTGTTGTTACATGAGATTTTTCCTCATGTTCACTTTCTTTGGGTGTACCTCACGTTTTTTTGTTGAACTAAGTTTTTATGAAAATATTTACTAGAATTGCAGAAAGGTGCAGAATCAGTCGCTATTATCATGAATGAATAAAATAAAATCTATACACGGTTAATTTTAGCTCGTTCTGGAACGAAAAGCTATAAACTCGATCATCGAACTCGAAACGATTGGGACTATTATTTTCAATAAATTACAATTTAAAAAAAAACACGAAAAATCTAATTTATTGTTTTTTTGTGAAATAATGAGAACTCGAAGTAACTGCGATCAATGCATATGTGTGTAAAACGTATCGACGAACGGCAACACTTGCGAACGGTAACCATTGAAAAATCCATTCATCGATCAGACAGCATAAACACACATACGCAATAGATAAATAGGTACACAAATAAAAATACGAAAAGCGAATTCAGACTTTATTTCTTAACCGTAAACGATAACAAATAGAAATTTCACCAAACTAGGTACAAGGTAAGTAGGTACGCAGTTTACTAAAATTATTCTGAGAAGTGTCCGACCGGACTTCAAAAGGATGCACAACCGAATTCCGCGGTTAAGTGTATAAAAATAAGGTCTTAATTCGGTCCAATATTTACATAGAAAAGGGCACCACCATCTTATAATGAACTCTATTCGACAGGTAAAACGATTCATTTTTCTGTTTACATTGCCTGCCTTTGTAGAAGCCGCCGCGCCGCGGCCGCAAGCAAGCATTGTCGCATAAAAATTGGTTTAGGCAGTATTCTTTTTATTTATCATAAATATGATAGGCAGGTATGCTTATTAAGTACCTATTAGCTCGATTGGTCGACACTCGATCAAGGCCTTAAATACAACTCCCAAGCGTACTCGTCGTGTCTAGTTGAAAAGGTACGAGTACTAGTAATTTCGTGATGCGAGAGTGGTGAATGAAATTTCAATTAGTTTCTCTCGTTTACGAGGAGATGTGATAGTTGTAAACACCGTGCCGTGCTTTCGATACTAACGAAAGATAACGGAGGTGAATGAACTTACACCAACCTATCGTACCAGAAATAGACGAGAGGGACGGGTGGCGCCACTGCCACGGTAAACAACAGCTCCGTATAAAAAAAATCATAAAAATTGTAATTCTGTGTAAAAGTGGTGAAAGTTATGTGTAAAGAGTGCGTAAACGAACCAATATCACTATAAAACGTTAGCAACAATTTGTGAAAAGAACTTTGCAAAATAACATTCAGTGACAAATAAAAAAATTGTAAACAAACAAAAGTGTAATGAGTTTATTGTATAAAGACATTACTCGAAGCTCGAAGTAAGTCAAAAAACATAAAAACTTTACTTACATAAACCCAGGTGAACTACACTGTGATTTCAGATTAAAAACTAAAGTATAAACAATAGTGCAAACAATTTCAAAAATTCAAATGGCGCGCTTCACGACGCTTCTTTAACGATCGTTTTTCCTAGTATGTACATAGCTATTTCAAGTGATATCACCAAGCTCAAATAGCAAGTGTGATAACGCAGCCGCATTAGAGCGACAACACTGAAGAACCCAAGTTCGATCCTCAGCGAAAACAATTCTATTTTTCAGTTTTTATTTTTCTTTGTTTTACTATTAGTACTACAAAAAAATAAAAAAATGGATAACGAAAATATAACCATACGCAAAAAGAAATCAGTGTTACATGATTCGCTAAATGATTCATTCCAGTCAACACTGTCAGCTGACGACTACCTAACAAAGAGTCTACCAGATCTGTCAACTAGAAATGAGCCAACTGAAACACTACAGGATGAAATACAAGACCTTAAACGACAATTACAAGATGCCCAAAACAAAATTGACAATTTAATCATTGAAAATAGTGCATTAAAAACACAAACAATAGAACAGCGAAATACTATCTCACAACTGCAAATAACTTACGCAAAATCTACATCTAAAAAAGCCAAGCAATCTATACCAACACAAACGTCAACGCCAACAATAGGAAAACATGTACGTCATATCAAAACCTTCCGAAGTGTAAATCAGGATGAATCGCATGATAGTGCCGCTAAATTGGAATTCACGCGGGAAGAACACCTAGATGGCGATAGTGTGACGGGTAATAAAAAATCGATTTCCCAAAATAAGCCAATAGAGGGCAGCACACGACCTATTAGATCAGTCCGAAAACCAAAAATTCAAATATTAGGTGGAAAACAATGCACCGACATCGCTTCAGCACTCATAAATTCAAGAAACAAGACGAATTATCAAAAATACATAATTACATCAACGATAAAGCCTTACGCGACGACAGAGGAACTATTGTCAACAAACTATGAACTAAGTGACTGTAAAAACAACTTTTTAATTTTATGTGTCGGTGAAAACGACACCAACCCGAACAAAATAATAATAGAATTAGCGTCTACACTAAAATTTGTAAAAAAAACGAATGTTATCATTTTAAGTGTTTTGCATAACAGTCATTTAAATGAAATTTTGTTAAATAGCTTGTTAAAAAATATGTCACAAAACTTTGAAAATTGTACCTTTCTAGATATTGGCAGACATTATTTTAGTAAAAAACGTTATTTATTTGATACTTGCAAAAACATTAACTTCATAATAGACACAAACTACTACAGCCACACTTTTCTATCGTACAAAGAGCCAATCGTTATTAACACCACCCCTAGCTCGTTCAAAGATCCAGTTGTTGTGTACACCGTTACCAACATGAACAAAGAACCAGTCGCTGTAAACACTGTCACTGACTGTAAAAATACAGAAACTGCTATTCCAATAATAATTAAAGGAACAATTCCGTATTATTTCCCTAAAATAATAAAAATAGATGATACCCCCATTAAAAAGTTTTTTCGAGACCACGTCAATATTTAACACTATGCTATTTCACCAAAACATTGCAGGTTTGTTAAATAAACAAGAGCAATTAGAACTATGTCTAAATAAATTTCAAGAAAGCGGTACTGCAATGGATATTATTTGTCTTACTGAGACCTTTATCAAATCAGGCGACGAGCACAACATCTATATAAAAGATTATAATGTAGCATGTAACTTTTCAAGAAAAAATGAAAAGCGCGGTGGGGTTTGCATACTAACTAAAAAATCTATAGATTTTAAACAAATAAATATTTGCGAATGTATGTCAACTGAAAAACAATTTGAATGTTGTGGAATAGAAATACCTACCATGAAATGCATAATTGTATGTTTATATAGAATACCAAACTCCAGTACAAAAACGTTCCTTAATAAACTAGAAATTCTACTACATAGATTAACCTCACACAGGAATAAAAAAATCATCATAGCGGGGGATATAAATATTGACACTCTTAAGTCAAATACATCTTCAGAGGACTTAAAAAGCATCCTATCGAATAATAATCTACAAATTCACATTAAAAATCCAACGCGTAAAGATTCATGCATCGATCATATATTTAGTAATATAAAATATGCAAAAGGTGAAGTTCATTCATTATTCCTTTCAGATCACAACACCGGCCAAACCCTATCTTTTTCGACAAACCAAGAACAAAGATTACCCTTCTGGTATGAAATGAAAAGGGACTTCAGCTTAGAAAATACCTTAAAGTTTAAAGATGTGTTATCTAAATTAACCTGGTCCGAAGTGCTAGAGCAAGAAAATTATAATAAAGCTTTTGATATATTTCACGAAACTTTACAATTATATTACAATCTTTGCTTCCCAATAATTAAAGTTAAAATACATTCCAATGTTAGCGCTCCCAAATGGATCACAAAAGGATTGAAAATATCAGCCTGTCACAAAAGAACAATAAGATACCGTTACTACAAAAACTCCACTGACGACAACAAAAAAGCCTACACAAAATATGATAAATTATTTAAAAAATGTATATCTAACTCTAAAAAACAAAACAATAATTCATATTTAAATAATGCAAAAAGTAAATGTAAAGCCACATGGGATATCATAAAAAATAAAACAGATGATACAAAAACATTTGAAACAATAAAATCAATAGATTGTAATAAAACAAGCGTTGAATGCCCAATGAAAATTGCGACTGCCTTCAATGATTTCTTCATATCTATAACAAATAAGGAGAACAACTCTCGTCCAAATTACAAGTTAATAGATTCATCAAATTCGACAATTTATCTGAGACCCACCTCTTATGAAGAAGTTTCAAGAACCATAAATTCACTTAATAACACACGAGCTGTTGGTTATGATTGCATCTCTACAGCCATACTAAAAAACTGCAATACAGAATTGGCAGACATTTTAAGTCACCTTATAAATCTATCGTTTACGCAAGGAACCTTTCCAGAAAATTTGAAATCATCAATAGTAAAACCATTTCATAAAAAAAACTCCAAACAAGATATGAACAACTATAGGCCCATCACGTTAATCCCGATTTTATCCAAAATTTTTGAAAAAATAGTACACTGCCGTTTAATGAATTTCTTAAATAAATTTAATTTAATAGTTAATAACCAAAATGGTTTTCAAAAAAATAAATCTACAACACTTGCTGCGTTCTCACTGATACAAAAAATAACAGAAAACATCGATAAACGTAACAGAGTTGCTGCCATTTTCTTTGACATGAGCAAAGCGTTCGATTTCGTAGATCACAAAATCTTACTCAATAAATGCGAGCTATACGGAATCCGAGGCAAAGCACTAGATTGGATTAAAAGTTACCTAAGCAACAGAAAACAATGTGTCGAAATAAACCAATTAAATGATCAACTTGAGTCTACTCCATTCAGATCTACTTTTAAAACAAATAAGTTCGGTGTTCCCCAAGGAAGTGTACTAGGCCCTCTTCTTTTCCTTATTTATATAAATGATATTCCTCAAGTAACATCACATCAGTGCATTCTATTTGCGGACGATATTTCGGTTATAGTACCAGAAACCTCAGAAAGCAACTAAGAACATTCAATAAACAACACTGTAGAATCAATAATGAACTGGTTAAAGGACAACAATCTAACAGCTAATATTTCTAAAACTAAAATTTTACAATTCTCTAATTATAACAATTCTCAAAGAAAACCCTTAGACTTATATTATAAAAACACTAAAATTGAAGAAGTACTTGATACAAAATTTCTAGGTATTATCTTAGATAGACATTGCAATTGGAAAGCACACACAACTCGCATATGCTCTAATCTAAACAAATTTGTCTTTGCTCTAAAAAAGCTTAAGAAGGTAGCAAGTCAAAAAACTGCTATGGCTGCATACCATGGCTACGTCGGGTCAGTTCTTAGATACGGTCTTCTTTTATGGGGTAATTCTTCTCAGGCTAACAATGTCTTTATCACACAAAAAAAATGTGTCAGGGCAATCTGTGGGGTTGGACCGTTTCAATCTTGTAGACCTTTGTTTAAGAAATTAGGATTACTAACTCTACCTAGTCTGTATATATTAGAAGTAGGATTATTTGTTAAAAAGCACTCTGAGCTTTATACTAAAGCCATAGTAAATAAAAAATTCCTTTCAAGAGATCCAACCCGACTGGCTGTCACAAGATGTAGAAGCACACTAGTTCAGAACAATTGTTACAATATGTCTGTCAAAATCTATAACCAAATACCCAAACAGATCAGAGAGCTACCACTAAACTACTTTAAAAATAAACTTAAGAAATGGCTCTTTATCAATGCGTTCTATACAATAAGTGAGTTTTTAAATTATAAGCAAAGCTCGAAATATAATGTCACTAGTAATTTTTTTTTTAAATAACGTAGTTTTAAGGATTTTTAATTTTAATTTTATTTTTATTTTTTACTTCATGATCTCAATAGTAAACAAGTGAAGTGTATATAATTTTATTATAAGGTATTTTTTGCATGCTGAAATAGTAAGTAAGCAAGATATGTGGAACTTCTTATATTTAAGTTAAGACCTATTGTACCATATTTTATGCAAAATAAAGAAATTCTAATTCTAATTCTAATTCTAAATGAAATACCTACTTGCAGGTAAGTACTAACTTGCAGCCGGTTATTCGTCCAACGTCCGTTGACCCACCGCGAGCTCGCTGTCAACTGATTCGCACACGCACAGCTGTGCCGCGCTACGTCATCACCGAGCGGATCGCGTACGATCTTGCGTTTATGAATGAAATAGTGGAAGCGTTACTAAGATTTAACTCGAATGACAGAATAAAAGTGATAAATTTCTAACTTCTATATTAGATGTCTTAAAAAAACAATAACAATGCTGATAGTACCTATTAATCGTCTGGAGTCACTGTGTTTCGGCTCCAGAACGATTTAAAATTATTCGTGTATATACAGGGTGTCAGGGACATCGACGCGAAAACTGTTAAATTTTTTCGTTAGTTATAAAAAAAATACTACTTTTTCATAGAAAAGTGCAATACCTACGCGGTTAAAATGTGTGGCACAGCTATTTTATTTTATTTTATAACCAACGATAAATTTCAACGTAGATTTCACATCCCAAAAGAAAAAAAGAAAAAAAAAAAGAAGGGGTGTTCAGAATCATGTACTGAATCCATGGTAACAGGCTTTGCCCTGACAACCTGTATAAAAGGAGAAACTGACTGACTGACTGACATATCAACACAGAGCCGTCGTAACTACTGGGACTAGGAACGTGAAATTTTGCACACACACAAAAAGTACTAGGCATGCATGAATTCACGATAGTATGCAATCATTATATGAATTATTGTGAACATCAATCATTCAATCTTATAGTATACAATCTTAAATATAATATACATCTAACACTAAAATATAGTGTATCTGGTTTAAATAATAACAATAACAACTTAACGAATAATGGGTAGTAATAAATTATTTACAAACTATTAACACTAGGTACGAAATACAATAACTAACTACACGAATAGATACAAAAAACAAAAGGACACTTAGGCGTCGAAGTATTCGTCCGCATCGCTGTCATCCGGAAACGTGCCCAGAAGACTGGCAGCATTGCCACGTTGAATGGCAATGCTAATTCTTTGGCCAAAGAACAAGCCAGCCCTCTGGTCGCGTGAAGTGTCGACCAGTCGGCGAGAAATTTCCTTAAAAAGGACACGCGCACTCGGACCCCATGACTAAAATATATAAATTATGTACAAGTATACAGAGGAAAAAAAAAGAAAAAAAAAAAGGAAGCGCTCATTGGGCATCAAAAAATTCATCCTCATCGCTGTCAGTTGGAAAAGTGCCCAAAAGGCTGGCAGCATTGCCACGTTGGATGGCAATGCTGATTCTTTGACCTAAAAATTGGCCAGCCCTCTGGTCACGTGAAGAGGGCACGTCATAAAACAAGTAAATATATTATGCTACTAATAGGATTTGGATGAGACAGACAGATAGTTTATAACATGGATTAACACAAAGGATAGTTTTTATCCCGATAATACGTTTCCATGGGATAATTTCCGACTTCCACGCGAACTAAGCCACGGGAAAAAGCTAGTCCTTCATAAGAAATAATTGAAACGACTTACGGCAATTAGAACATTTCATGAAAATGAAGAAAGTTCCACCTCGGCTCCCATTCTCTTTGAACCAGATGCTTGAATATTCTTGGGAACTGAATCCAAACTGAGGCGGCCTCATAATATTTGTACGGTAGCTACCACGTAACCTAGGTCAACATGTCTGTGCCAAATGGGGTCTTAGTTAGTGTTTTCATGCTAATTGTTACTTTGTTTAACCTATTAACGATTATTATCATGTTCTGTATGATGAACTACCAACGAGCGCTTACAGCTATGACTTAAATTTAAATTATCAAAACTTTGTGCACTTACAGAATAATTTAGCATAATTTGCAATTCGCTATGCCTAACGCAGATAGGTACTTTAGGTACCTAAAAACCTACTGTTTATGCCTGTTATGGGCCTGTTCAGTAATATGTAGCTATTCAATTATTTAAATTAATATTCACCGTGACACATATACACAGTCGTCTTACAAAAGCAGCCCACTTCTTGTATCCAATGACTAATAAACATTCATTAAAAAAAAGTATATTGTAACAATTTTATTTATTGCTCCTAGCGGTATTTTATGTCGGGTACGTGGCCCTTTGTAAGGCGACTAAAATGTATACATCAATTGTTTTTAATTTAGAAATCCGCCCCGTTTTTTTTTCAATTTTTGTTTTTGACGACCCACTGACCTAAATAATGTATACAATTAAATTAGCAACTAGTTTGATTTTGTCTAGATTCAAAATATGGAATAGGACCAGGACCTCTAATTTGTAATATGCTTGTTTACAAAGTGTATTTTTAATATGAATTTAAAATTTTCTTTGATTTAATTGCAATATATAACAAGGTATTTTGTTGTAACATTTAACACAGTACCCCATAAAAAGATGTATGTACTTTAGATAATCTTAAAAATGGTTGATGTATTTTATCTTTATTTCTAGTATTAAAGTTATGTCTATCAACTATTTTATTAAAAAGATGTAGATTGTTTGTTAAATGCATATATTTTCGTAAATGAATTGGCAAGGTACCGTCATAATATGAATCCTTTTAAATAGTTTCCCGAGAGATTCGCTGAGACGTAGATTATAAATGGCTCTGACAGCTCTCTTTTGCAAAATAAAGATGGATTCAATGTCAACAGCCCGACCCCACAGTAAAATGCCAAACGACATATTGCTGTAGAAACGTGTGTTATGGAGTTCGAAGCGCTCTGTCTTGGTTTTTTATTTGGTCTGAATTTTTTTACAACGCTTTCAGTTATAGCACGACGATGAACAAGTGAGATGTTGTAAAAGTATTGCCTGTCTGAACAGTAAAACCTTGCGAATGCTCCGTAACAGGATTAAGTAGTCAGCACAAATCGTACACAATAAAATAATCAATAATATCCAATGCACAATGACCGACCCTGACCACTATTTCAGAATAGGGCTATTCTGGGCTATACAGGGCCTTTTTAAATTAACATTTCCCACATTTCGCCAGATAAGTTTAATTCCCTAGGGGGCGAGCCTATTGCTATCAACCGGGCACAAATTCAGGCTCCGGGCTGTTACTGAGAAATTCCAAATTGAAAAAGCCAATAACACTTTGCCAACACCAATGAGGCAGTCAAACCTAAAAAAAGTCACACAGTATAATTTACTTCTCTAAAAAGTTGTCCTATTTTCAAAACCAAAAACGTATAGTCTGTACCAAAAGTATCTTATGAAAATGTAAACAAATAGGCAGACCATAGGCCAAATGATTGTTTAAAGAATATTATTATATAACAAGAAAACATAGGAAACGGATGAAATAAAAATGAATGCTTTCTTTGCATAACAATAATGAGTCAATAAATTATCTGTTGTTGATTTTAAAATTAATAACCTGTAATCAGGCAACAAAAGATTATACAACAAGAGTACCTACGTATGATTATGTTTGATTTATTAATGCCTATGTAAATAGTAAATAAGGAAGGCAGGTAGATAAATGTTTCTAGATTAATTAAGTAGGAAATATCTGGTGTTATGTGTAAAACAACGTTAACCTAATAAAACACCGTATTATTGTAATACTATTTACCTACATATTAATGATTGATATTGTTATTTTGCAATAAAATATTAATTTTCATATTTTTGGGGTCAGATTGCACAACCATGGCTTGTTTTGGCATAAAACAGTATTACCTTGCACTTTTTTTTTATATTTAATTTATAATGTTTGTGAGTTATTATTACTTTTATTCTTTCATAGTACCGCAAATCCTGCAGAAATAAAAATCTCAGAGCTTGAAGTGAACTGTCATTCTAAGCATGCTACGGATTTATACTACTATTTACTACTAGTTCCACTATTAACACATCCCTCTAATGACATCTCACTTCACCTAATATTTGCATGCACTGACAGATTTTTAAACAACCAGCTGTTCTGAAACTAATAACACCTGAAACTAAACTGCGCTTCCTATTCTGAACAACGATAAATCGTACCTAACATATAGTTACGATAATCTTTGAACGATCAATAATATATGATAATAATAACAAATGCCAATTTGCGCATTTTCTTCAATCTCTATGACCATAGACTATAAATGTATGCTATCTATGCTCAGTGATCATCACACATTAAATATTTTTAATCTGTGACCCACTTATGCGTGTAGCGAGGTGTGTGTTGTATGTAATCTACTAATAATCATATAAAGTTATGTTTGTTTTATAGCCGTTAACGTAAAGTGCTATCTGATTGATATAGTATGGTATTTATTTTCATTAGATTGTTATGTATGATACATGTAGGTAATTATAGGTATGTATTGATGTGTTTTTGCGGTCCGGCCAAGGATTTTCTGTACGGAAATCATTCGTTACAGCCCCAGATTGAAATATGCTGGCCCTAGAGAGGGGCCAGAGTGTTTCAACAGTTCAACTTTGCGTATAATTTGGCGGCACTATATCGAAAATAGGTACATAGTTGGGACTTATTATCTACCAAGTCATTTATGGGATGGCCATCTTTTTCATTCTACCTGACAAGATTTTACGAGAAAAGAATGAAAATTATCAAGAAAAATAGTAATATGTAAACAAAATGGTGATTCGGTAACAGGCCAGCAACATTAAAAAACACCGTATACTAATGACACATACTGCTCTCCTGTTTTTCTTTTTCCGTGACGTAGAATTTCCACGAAAAACATCGAGAGTACCTACCGTGTTGATCTGTTCGTCTTGTACAGGCAAATAGATTGTTTGTCTTCCAAATGTATCGTTTGTTGTTATGGTCGGAAAAAACGGGAAAGGTGAGTCATCTGGCGTTGTTTTTGTTTGTATTTTCCGAGAGATTGAATCTGTTTTTCTGTTTTAAACAAATTAGGTAAACACTAAGAAAATTATTTAGTGGATCGATCTAAGTACTTAAATTGAATCAAGACAATAGGTAGGTAAGTGATATGATAATACATAACTGAGTTTGCGTGTCTTTATGAGGTCTGTACATGCAATACCTACGTATAGAAACAAAGATGAAAAAAAAAAAAAAACCATCGCTGAATTAATTCCCATTTTCCGAAAAAAACAAATAGCACACAGAGTGACAGGAGAGAGCAGCAGTAAATGCATAAATCCCGAGTTCAATAACCATAATCGGTGTGCATACGCATCCTTTGACGACACCGCCGCGCATGCGTGATAGCATTGTGTTTCGGAACTGGAGCAGAAATGAAACATGAGCGGTGTCGTTCAAAACAGCACTATTTATAGATTCCCATGCTCATTGCGATTATTGTGCTCATCGGAAATAGAGTGGAGCTGGTTATCTACCGGATGAGCGGACGCGGGGGTTTTTGTGGCCAAAGAGATAGAGGTATCCTGGATGTGTGATAGTCTGGCTTTAATTCCCCGGAACCGGATTGAGCAATGAAGATATGAGAGGGGATATTCCCTTTGACTTGTAATGTATCTGCATTTTCGAGTGATATTTGACATTTAGGGTAGGTTTTTTTCATTACCATACAACGTGGCAATGCTTTGAGCCGGCACTTTTTCTGTTGACAGCGCCGCGGTTTTTTTTTTCATTCCCTATGTTTCGTGCCCCCCCCCCCCCCCCCCTTTTATATACTTGTACATATTATTATTAATATTTCGACTGCTGGCTTTTAAATTAAGTAATTATTATCTTGGAAATTGAAATAAAGATAATGAATAATAAAGGTTTCGGTAGGTGCCTAAATAAATAAAAACATACCAATAAATATTTTGGAAGTATTCTTACCTTTTTTATCCACGGGGCTAGACCAAAACGTAGTAAGACATCAATACCTGTAACAAACAAATTTTGCAAATTATTCTATTTGCAGCAACAACAAACAGTATTCTATTCTATTCCGGCCGAATTTTACCAACGAAACTATAAGCAATCAGCACATCTGAACCGCGGTCAAGAGCTGTCAGTGTCATTTTATATTGACATTGACAGATCTTGAACGCGGTTCAGATGTGCTAATCGCGGCAAATCAGCCCTCAGTTTCCAAACAAACGTTCAGTAGCCGAAAGCTTGTCTCAAAAACAACTCTCTTTCTAAGTGTTTATCAACATATTAAGTGCTAAAACAAAAACACGTGATTTTAAGTATACATTAATCTCATATAAATTCAGAAAAATATAGCAAAGCATAAACAATAAACTTATCAGTTGTTATTATTCACATTTGATATTCTAAAAGTCATCTCCGGACTCCGGGTCATATTTAATGGCGTCCAACGTGATTCAAGTCTACAATTTCCTAGGGAAGAGAGTTCCTCATACGATTTACTCAAGTAATTTAAGAGAAAGAGTCACTAACTCTTCGAGGGAAAGTCGGTAAACGCTATCTCAGCCACGATAGCTGTTTGCGAAGCACTTAAAGCGTAAAATTTCACTCGTCGATGACAATGTCAGGGATTTTACCAGCATTGTCTCATGTGGCTAGTCTTACGGTCTTTATCTCACGTCGACAGGTTGATATTATCTAACAAGAGCTGAATAAATATTATGTGTCAGTCTCTGAGTAATCGACAAATAGAAGATAGTTTTATCTTGTGATTATTTTTCTATTTTTGTTCCGAGTGTTGCTCTACTACGACCGCTTTGTTTGTTATAAATTGTAATTTCATATCCTACTACTATTTGTTATTTGTTCGCTGTTAAGGCGAAAGCGTCTGTAGCCCGCGAAATACAAATTTTGTTACGTTTTTTGCAATTTACAGGTCAGTATCAGGTTGTATGTTGATTTAAATATGATCCGCGGCCGTATCAAATATTTATTTATTGAATTATAATCATAGATGAAATCATGACATTTGAGACCAATTCTAACTTAAGGAGTTGTATTGCTGATTCTAATGATTATAATTCTGTAATACCATATAATTTGTTACAGTCGTAACGAATCGCCGAATCATATTTTAATCAACATACAACCTGACACTAACCTGCAAATTGCAAAAAAAGTAAGAATATTAGAATTTCGCGGGCTACTTTAGCGCATCCCCCTTAACCGCAGATCTCGTACCTATTTTATTTATAACACCTATGTTCAACAAATAAAAACCATGACTTTGACTTCGATTTTCACTAGTTCGCGGGACTTTGATCGTACATATGCGCGATTAAACATACCAATGTTGAATATCTCGTCCAATACGCTCACATGATTAAAATATTTGCATACATCGCTGAATCATAAAGCTAAATGTCCACAGCTGAATGTAGTTCTACAAAATTAACCAAAATATGACCGATTCCGGGGATCGATTACGTTGTCATTCCAACTAGCATAGAGATTTATGGTTCCTGCTTTTAATAGAGTTTATTACACATGACTATGTTACTCATCCTCTCAATATAAACCACAACTGTCATATTTGTTCAAGAAACTTGGAGAGAAATGGGAACGCCATTTGGTAGGTCCAGTTATGTTTAACAGGAACTGACTCATTCAAAATTAATGATGATTCAAGTTAAGTAAGTACTTTAACGATTGGCCAGTTGTCATTGGTTTACCGATCAACAAAAAGTATTGAAACCTTCAATGAAAACAGACTTTTTTTAACAAACTGTCACCGTGAAATGCTGTCACAATATTTACCAAAAAATACAAAAGACGCAGTTTATAAATAAAAAAATATTTTTAAACATTCCAATGAGTTTTTGATCTCGTATAAAAGGCCGCGACTTGCGAGTTAGTAGGTCGCGAGTTCGAACTCTGACAGGCGCTTTACTTTGTGTAAATTATTTCACTAGCACTAGTCTCATGCACGATGAAGGAAAACATCGTGAGGAAACAGGCATATCCTAGAACCAAAAATTTTAGGACATGTGACGTCAACCAACCCGCACTGGGCCCGCGTGGTGGATTCTGGCCCATTCCCTCTCACAGAGAGGAGGCCAGTGTCCCAGGAGTGAGAACACTATAGCCTGTTATTGCTTGTAGAGTATTAGCATAGGGAAATGACACTTCACCTCTTCGCTTTTGATTTTACTTAATGCTGATCAATTTGAACGAATGTCACGTACTGGCAATGTAATCAGTTTTATACATGAACACTTCAATCGATTATTCACACCTCAAGTTACTTCCGATCGCATAACAAGCAACAGGCTGAATGAAAATGTGGATTTTGCTTTAAAAAGTAAATAAATAATTCTAAATTCAAACGCAATTCCATTTGGTTACGCTGCTTCAGAATTTGGGATAACTGCATTGGCGAGGCATCCTAGCTTTTGTTGTTATTGAGAAAAAGGTATCTTCATTTAAAAGTAGCATAACTACTAAATTCAAAACCGTTGAAGTTGCACAATCAAAGGCAGCGCAACCTGTCATGTCCATTTGGCGTCGAATACAGGTGTAATAAGACGCGACGCGTAACGATTACCTATTACTACAATGATTGACAGGTTGACAAGCAGCTGTTAGCATTGGCAGCTAGTAACAAAAACTTACAGAGAGCTTACGTACAAAAAAAAAAATACTTTAGCGCCTAATTTTTACATTCAAAAACCACTGTAAGCACTAGCAATGGAATACAATTGGCTTGATTAACTGGATTCATTGATTAAATACTAGGCCCAAGAAGTGATCTGTGTTCTTTGATTTCCCATTTTCTTCTTTGACGACGTAATATTGTGTGCGATGCAATAAATTGCAATTGCCTTATACACGGTACTGAGGTACCTGTAGGTACCGCGGTGCATAACAATCTACTAAAGTTATGTTTCTTACTCTGAGATAAACATAGAACAATAAAATATTTTAATTAACCTTTCGGCATAGTTTCATTCATCATTAAAAACAGCCAGACTGGCCGTAAAAAATAAGTGGCTATTAAATTATATAACATTTTTGATTAAATTGATTTATTTTGCAAATTAATATCGATTTACTTGACGTGATTGTCAGAAAAATGATGCAAACGATTGTCAATTGTTGTTTTCCAGTAAATGTTTTTGTATAATGTGATGTGTCGTGAAATTAACCACAATTTTATCATTATGCAAACTGCAAATGATTATTTTTAATTTGATGACAATAGATGTATTTGACCGGTTTCTTAAAGATTTCAAACACAGCTTCCGTTTATTTAATATTTAATGAGAATAATAAATAATTCACATTACAATAAATAACCATTTACCATAACATAAATTGATGAACCTCACAATACCTTTAACCGATATGCATTTAGTTTTTACTTCACCGATTTTTTGTTGTAACGTTCTCGTTCTTTTTTGTTACCATTCGTTTTATAACCTTCCTTGACCCTCACCAAACATGTCAATACACGTTAACCTGACGCAATCAATGTTCTGATTAGTATGCACAGGGCACACTTCCCGTTGTCGAAGCCGCCAAAATCCGTGGCCGTTGCATAACCCCGTGAGAAAGCGTGGCCAAGTTGTCAGTTTTACGACTATCATAACCGGCATTGTTGTAAATACGGAAATACGTGTTTTGTATATTATTTCGTTGTTGTTTAAATGCGGGTTGTTGTCACAATACATGTGGCGAATGATTGAGTAGTGCGCTGCCGTGGTTTCAATTGGGTACGAATCTTTCGTAACATAAAGGAACTATTGGCTAGTCTTGTCTGTCTTGTGTGTAATGTGTACTTGTATTGTATTATTTCATAGTACCGTACATATCTTATTATCTTCCTTCTTTTCACTATTTCACCTTTTCGTAAGAAGTTACGTATAATACCAGTCAGCAATATTGGAAGCAAGGTTAGACCCAGGGAACGCTGTAGCCTAAAAGGAACATAAAAACATCATGACTCTTGGAGGTTCTTAACTCGAGACTTTAATTACGTCTCAAATACCTACAATTTATTTTATTTTATTTGAACATCCATAGAAAGCCGACTTAAGCAGACAAAGAAACTTAAAAGTCACAAAGGAAGAACCAAAATTTGTTTTTACTTCAGTCCATTTTAAAACAGTGACTGGTAACCGTACAGTTTTGTCGAAGATACCGTTATTGATTTAAAATTGACGACAACAAGGTGATGACAAAAGAAAATAATACTTTATGCTTTCATCGTAAGCCGTCATACATAACAGTACTGTCAGTCGATTCTGTAAAAATATTAACGTGAAGCTTAGGTGAAGTGAGCGTTAAGTGAGCTGTCACTGCCATAGAATCGACCGGCAGGATGCTTGGGATTAACACTATTGACATCTCACTTCACCTAAGTTTCACGGTGATATTTTCACAGAATCGAACGGTTGATTGATTCATAAATAAAATTAAAGTTGTAACAATCACAAGCATGTCTTGTGAATATTTTTACAATAATTCAATAATTATAAGTGCAACATGTAGTCATTTGGTTTCTAACATTTCTAGCCTGTAACTATCCTGCTAAAAGACAAAAACCTCGTCACATAAAGATAAGAGAAGAAATTTTATCACTACGCCTGCTCAATATGTGCTTCATATGCTTGCGATCTGGTCTTGCCACGATTTTTCTTGTACGGACTTTTCTTAAGGTCAGTGCTACCTTACTAATCAGATTCTAGTTAATGTCAAATTTTGAACCCACGGTGGGTTAATTTGGGCATCCTTTAAAAAGAGGCTTGCAAGACCTTCGATACCTTTACTGCTGCTGGGGAGTTTGTTGCGCCACTTCTTCTTCCTAGCTAAAGCACTTGGAAGTGGTGAAAGATGGGCGTTTTAGGGGACTGTCTTATATAATGTTGACGTTCGAAAAGTGCTGATTCTCAACCTAGTTTGAATAAATGACTTTTGAATTTGAATTTTTTAGAAACCCCAGTCCACGATATTCTTTTTTTTTGTTCCTAATATTTTTTTTTTAATAGCACCGTGTTAAGAAATTTTCCGTGTATTTTTAGCCAGTAATTTCAGAAATAAAACAAAGCCATGGAAGCAGTGAACCATAGAGGTCGCGCTGGGCCTACTTAGCGCGTTCCGTTTGACTTTCGTTTTCGTCAACATTCCACTGTTTTGGGTTCAAGGCTGAGTAGCATAGATTCCAAAGAGGTTAGACATCAATGGAACAGTACTCTTTGTTTCAAGACATGCGTTGATGTTTTCTTTGGTTTAATTTCAGTTAATTGTTACTCCTCCTATTCATTAACGATGAACACTTTGTCACCCACAACTACTCGCCCAGTGGAGCTACAAAAATGGCACATTTTATCATGTTTATGGTATCCGCCATTCCTTGAAATAAGTCGATAAACCAAATACATAACAATATTCATAAATGCTGCCAGAATTTGGACGTGTTTCCGGTGGACAGCGACGTGGAGGAATTTTTGAATGAGAAGCCATGTTCGTGTACTTTTTGTGGGTGCTAAATATTTATATAAAAATGCCTCAAGTGCCTTTTGGACACCTCAACATCTAGCTCTTCCTCGATAGGGTAAAATGCAATTCCGAACTCATTACAGCAAAAATACAGTTAGGTAAATGAAAGAGTTTCCAAAAAGTGTTTTTCGGCTGTCATTATGAAAGACAACATTTTTTTCGGCTGAAATGAAAATCGGCACAAAAAAATCAGAATTGTTCCACTGACTTTTGATTGTTCATCGAGAGTAATGTTCCCATGAATATCAGAGCAACACTTCCACTGTAACTGGTATAGTATATCATAATTTTATGAGTCATTTGGCATCTGTGTCATGTACGGACGTATACAATGTATGTTGGTAACGATAAAGGTCTGCCCATATTAACCTAATTACGAAGTTACACTCAATCGTGAGATCGATATAATCTTCTTACTTTTGAAGTGTGGTGTAACATTAAATTGCTCTGCGCATCACTTGTCAAGAGAGCTCAATGCAAAGAAATTAGGTCTCCGAGATGAGTTTTTGAGTAACCATGCTTTGTTTGCTTTATTGAGATCAGTAATGATCTTAATAGGTGCAGTTGCTTTATAAACCTGGCCGATTTTCTTACAAAATGAATGACATTTTGTTTCATTTTTGTTCATGGGTCAAAAGTGACAAATTGGAATAAAAAATGTCATGTTAATTGCCTATCTATCTAGGAAAGTCGCAAAGAACACGCATGGATAATAGTGGCGTAGATTGGCAACGACCTGTCGTCTTGTAACTGTTCACAGTTTTTACCTGAAGTAAAAGAGCAATGATCTTGCTTCTGCGCGGTATTCCAAGTTTAAGCGTGGAAACCGCTGCAAAATTTGTCAATGTCAGAGACAATTTTCACTTTTTCCCAGCACACAAATTAAAGCTTGCCATTCAAGGTCACGCGAACTATTCAACATACTCGATATTTCAATTATGTAACTAACAATAGACAAGAAACTACTTTCTCGCCTTTTTTGATTCATTAAATCTCTGTTACAGATATTGACGCTAATTTGACTGAAAAAGTGTTATTGATTTTATCGTTTCGCAAAATTACTTAATTATAATTTCACAGATATATCAAATAAGTAATTTTGGTGTATTTTAACATAATAAGGTAAGCAAATACCACCATATCGTCGGGTAAGCACAGGTGTGTCTTTAAAGACGCCATCTGCAATTCGAAGGCTTCGCAACCTTAACTGACAACTTTTCGCCGCCAATAAAAGTTAAATACAGTAGATATATCAAAGAAATTGCGTGTACGTCATCGCTATAACTTGGTGTTTATGCTCCTTGAAGATAACCTCCAGACTAAACAAACACAAGCGACACATACCGAAATATTTCTATCGGATTACCATACAAATGGCCGCTCATTCCTATCACGGAACTGCCTTCGTTGTAAAATGTAAGAATTTACAACAACTACTGCCTCGCCTTAATCGTGATGTACATAGTAGAGACGTATTCCAAAGAGATAAGGTTCAGAATTGTATGCGTTCTTGACTGGTACTTTTTTTTACTGGTATTGTTGATAAGGTCATGTCTATGATGTATGACCATAATGTAACGTTCGATACGATCTTCGAAGTTTGAAAGTGTGTACGTTTTGTACAGGAAACAGCGTGTTACTTTTTTTAAATAAAGAAAGGCATTTATTGTGGGGATGGGTATTTAGTTTTGTAGCAAAATCACGTAACAACATATTTTCTATAATTTATGTTATAGTGTTAACAACATACATAACAATTATATTCATATCATAACATCACACCGGTAATCCCCGAAAGGTTAGGCAAAGGATACAATAACAATATCATTCAATCATGTAGTTTCTTTTCAGAGTATCATTGAGTAGATATTTACCTAATATTAAATCCATTTTATCTTATTCCGGTAAACTTAAATAAAAAGTCATAGTTGTATCAATACGAATTAAAATATCTAAATGATTCACCTTGTCGAATAGAAAATAAAAAAACCTTGAGCAAGATCGAGGCACAACGCGATAAGTGTCGCTATCTGGAATTTAGCAAGCTATGGTTCCTACATAACTGCTGATAAAAATTTAAAACACACTTTGGTATACATAATCAATCCTATTATATTCCCACTGCTGGGACACAGCCCTCCTCTCGGTGAGAGACAGTGGCCTGTAATCCACCACGCGGGCCCAGTGCGGGTTGGTAGATGTCACATGTCTTTGAAGTTTTGGTTCTAGGATATGGCAGTTTCCTCACGATGTTTTCCTTCACCGTTTTGAGAGCAGTGCGTGTATTCAGAGCTATACATATAGATGCAGATCCAGCATTAACAATAAAATGTTGTTTATCTCTGATTCTACGAGAAACCAAAACCGAAACTGATGTCATATGACGCGACGACGTGAGTGAAAACATTATTGCAATGTTTATAAACAAAATGTAATTTCCGAAAAATATTAATTAATCCTAGTCAATATACATGCGAGTCGATTAGATAAAGTATTTGTACGTCAAAACGTCTAAGGATTGATAAGATAAAGAAAGATTACGATGACCATAGCAGTTTTATTAGGCTGTTTCTGCTTCACAGGACAAACATCGCTGCTTATTGAGAACCTAATTATTTTAAAGTAAATGCATTTGTGTGGTATTATGATTTTTTGTGTTACGTTACCAAAATCCTCATTGGACCAGTGGTCGTAATAGCTACTGCTTAGCATAAGGTCTTGGGTTCTAATAACGGGTCGGGCAAAGTGTTATTGGGTTCTTCCATCTGGAATTTCTCCATATCAGCCCGGAGTCTTTGTCCCCGGTTGATGGCAATAGGCTCGCCCCCTATTACATGGGACTTAAACATAACTGGCGAAATGTGGGTATATTATAAGATCTCTGTCTAATCTTTCGGGGAATACGCGCGTGATGTTGTTATGTTATGTTATTTATTACAAAAATACGCTGAAAGCTATCATTACCAATAATTACTATGTGATTGCTGAAAAGATATGACCGACGTTTAGTAACGATAAGAGTGACTAGCCACACCTATGTCATTCATTTATCAGACTCTTTGCAACCAAGCCCATGAAACCTACCTTGATATGAGTTTCATATCGGACTAGTGCACATAGGTACATCAACTCACATCTTTATACCATAGAGGTGAACAATTTCAGAATGCCACGTGCTACGATCTGAAGTTAAAATCGAGAGAAAATGTTAACAAAATCGTGAATCGTGGTTCGGTTTCGGCAAAAGAAATTTGTTTCGGCATAAATTTCGGTTTCGGCAGAAAATCTGCTGAATCTTCGGCCGCACCGAAACTCTGCGTTCATAAATTATCGCGCGTCATTCGGCTGCCTTCGAGTGAGTTCGTGGCTGGCATGTCGCCCGCCATTATAAGCTTTTTGTTACTCACAAAACTGAGGCAGATACCTTTTTTTTTTTTTTTTTTTTTTTTTTTTTTTTTTTTTTTTTTTTTTTTTTTTTTTTTTTTTTTGGATGGGAAATCATCAAATGACTTCTCCCGCTCTGGGCAGAGCGAGAGGGTGTGTCAGACTTTTACTGACTAAAACCCACCCGTGTTCCTTCCGTTGCCTGTGTGCCGGGGCCGCGATATCCCTTTCAGACAAACCCGCAACCCCAGCAGGGAGGCAGATACCTAAGATTAGTTTTCGGTACAAAGTCCTGTTTCGGTCGGACTCTAAAAAATCATGGCATCCAATCCCTCCAATTTTCCAAAAATAGGAGTATGAAAGAACTCTACTTATTCACAGCAATAGATCTAACTAACTAATAACAGATCATTTTAAAAGGTAATGTACCAAATTCCTTTGTAAACTATGTGCAAACAGACCTTATTAGGTAGAGTCCAAATCTACTAACGCAGTATCTACAACTCTGACTAAAATGGACTTGTTACAAATGCCACTGCATCTAATCTAACTATGTGCTAACGTAGATATTATAATAAGGTACTATTTAACACTATGAACAAGTAGGTCTGTATGTATGTATGCAAGAAACTTTAGACCAATGTAGCTTTCACCGGCATCCTTTTCAATCACAATCTGAATTATTTGGAAGAATATTGGTAATCCATTGCTTCTTAAGTTTGAAAAATTCTACACAACAACGTAACTAACGCAATTAATGTCGTTGAACTGTCAAAATGAAAGCCCGCCGGTTTTTTATTTGAGAATTTGAAGTTGACACCTCGTCAAACTTTACTTTAGCTTAACAGAAGGGGGAGCCCCCGAAATTTAAAATATCTTTGCAAAAAATGTAAGAAATATTGAACTTCGCAGGCAACATTGAAGGAATCACCTTAAGTAATGCTAAAGTACATTCTTAAAAGTTTAAAACCTCAAATTTTTTAATCAGAAACCAGATATTTGTGTTCTAATTCTAAGGGGTAAATCTGACTTATATGGCTGGCGCCTTTTCGGCACTTTTCCTGTTGACAGAGATGCGGATTTTTTTTATGATGCCTATGATTCTTTCCCCTCCTTTTTTTAATATATATTTTTTTTTATATTTTAAGTCTGTTCGCGTACATATTATGTAAATATTAACATGTTTAAAAATCAATAAAAATAGAGAAATTGTATTCAAAGTGACGAAAAGAAGTCTAGTCTCGAGGCAGTGCTTATTTTAAGAGAAACCAATGCAGTATGAATGAATCGTAAAAAACAATCCAAATAAAACTCGACGTCTCATCTTCAAACGATTACAATATTTGATTAGTGACATAATGTTTATAGAAACACTTTTTCTCGTAATCTTTAGAGACCGGAACAGCCGCACCTAAGTCAATAAATTTTAAAAAAAATCTTGCTAGTCGAGTTCTTTGACATATTTACAACTGTTAACGAAAACACGCTACTGCTGTACAACTAGTTCTTTATTTATTTTAATTTATGAGACACTGCTAAATTCTTTCGTATGTATGTATCAGGAAAAAACTGTATACAGGACTAGGTTTTGTCCGCGGCTTCGCCCGCGTAAATGACATAAACTATTCCACGGGAATGTACTACCGGTATTCAAATTATTCTATATTCACATTTTGAATCATAATCCGAGAGTTTTGAAGGATATTGCTTCTTATGTTTGAAAAATTCGCTCAACAACATAAATAACGCAATGGCTGTAGGTTAACCGTCAAAATGAGACCCATTGCGATCAATTTGTCACTGTATGTGTGTTATGCGCCCCGCAGGTCATGGTTTTCCTGTGTGCCAAATTTAATTTAAAGCCGTTAAGGCGTGCAAAGTTAACAGATAAGCATACAGGGCTATTTTTGCATTTATAATATTAGTAAGGATGTAACAAGAATATGAAAGCGCTTCAAAGTCGTCTGAATTTTCCATAATTTAACTTCGGCTTTTCTTTACGATGAGAAATCAGTTTTATCGTATAGTCCTTTAGGTAATAGTAGGGCTAGTATCCGCAACTCCACGTCTAAGCGCGTATTTTGCGTACGGGTGGGAAAATCGGTTATTCGATCCACCCCAGCTCCTCAAAGAAGGCCAGCAACGCCTTGGTGTCACTGACAATCTCACGTAGGGTAAGTACCTGGGTTACCGAAGTACTTTGCCCTGTATGCCGCGACCGCCCGGGCAGTATAACAGCATATGAGCTGCTGTCTCGTATAGTCCTTTATATAGCGAACCTCTATTAGTATCTTTAAGATAAATAATAACTTCGATGTATGATATAATGACACATCAGTATGCTAGAGTATTACGTCCCACAGACAGTCCTTGTGACGTACTGCCCGATGAGTCATGGCGAGAGAACCAATGAGTTCACACAACGAAGTACCCATTAGTTTAAATATTATCATAACGTACAAAATGTTTACGATCCCTGACATTTAAAACAGAGTAATTAGTGCTAAAGTAACTGCTGAAAATTTAAATTGTTATTAGTACTGGTGGTTATGCATATACATATATTCACGCCGTCTTAATCCCACGGGGTAGGCAGAAACTACTCCACCTGCTGCGATCCTTACATACTCCTCTTACTTCGTTTATGTTCGCACATCTCTATACTCCATTTGAAATAAGATTAGACATTTAACTAAAACTTTTTGGCAGTCCGTCCAACCGATTTTGACTTCTATTGCGTTGGTGGCATGACAAATGGCTGCTTCAGTATACGTACAGTTGGTATTGTAACCACTTTTTTGCTTTTGATGTCATCCTTATGCCTACGGTACAAAAGTCAGAATCGGTTGAACGGACTGTAAACAAGGTTTGTTTAAATGTCTAATCTTATTTCAAATGGAGTATAGACTTATACGCACACCGGTTATAAAGTAGGTATTGAAAATCCTTGCTTTTTAGTTTATAGAAGTTGACATACAGCGGTAGCTATAGATAGATCGTACCATCCATGAAAACGCGCCCCACTCTTTTTCCTAATCGGTTTGAAATCGAAAATCGAAATCAAAGAAACGAGTTTTGTCGACGGAAGAATAGACAAAATGACAGTTAACAATCACAATCCGTCATTTTTTCTATTCTTCCGTCGACAAAACCCGTTTCTACGATGGTCATGCGTGCAGCACGTTTAGCGTGAATACAATAGAAGCGGATTTTGTTTTTTTTTAACAATCACAATCTGTCATTTTGTCTATTCTTCCGTCGACAAAAACACGTTTCTATGTATGTCATGCTATGCGTGCAGGACAGCTTACAGTACAGAGGCCCTACCATGAACATTAAAAATACTTGCTAAATACATGACAGGTTAACCTGACAAGTTTTCTATTTGTACCTTGACCATTTCCGTCTGACCTGCAATGTATCAACTTCAGACCTGCTACGTTATCCTACGGTACGCCATATTAAACAAAAGTTCGGAAAACCTTTTCCGGAAATTGACCTGGGGGCCTACCACCACCTCTAAAGCAGTATTATTTTAATCTTACTTCAGTGGGGGAAAGAGATGGAGCTATACGTCCTGTAGAGCTTCATCTCTTAACCACACTAAAATAATACTGCTTTAGAGGTGGTTGTAAGCCCCTTGCTGGTCCCCAGTAATCGCGTTTAAAAATAGTGGGGCGTGTCTTCGTGTATCTATAAACTAGAAATGAAAATATTCAACGCGAGATAAAATTCTTGAATTATAAGTTTATATCTAAACCACAACCAAATAAAAAGTAAAAGATAGTAGTAACCAACGCATTCTTTTTAATTACGACAGTTGAACAAAAAAATATTCTTTTGTAAGACGTTTTACTTCAGCTGCTTCCGTAAAAGATTAAAATTAATTACTACAGCTGCATTTGCAAGCATCACGACATTACATTAATTAAGATAAAGTAAATGCGCGTTTTCGTACGTAACTATATTTTTAATTTACTACCGCACTGTACCGGATATATACTTTTCTTAGTGCTCATTCTTCTGTGTCGAATTCATCAGCCAGAGAACTGAGTATAATATACAGATTGTCCACACGAACTCAGCGCATTTATTTCAATTAATCCATTTACTCCTTGACATTTTTTTTTTAATTCTCAAGGAGTCAGTCAGTTAGTCAGAAAGTTGACGCTAGTAGCCTATTCCAAAACGTAGATCTCTATGGAGAAGAACGGGCAAAGAAACTCCAAGGACACTCTTTTAAATCATATGAAATCCTGATTTTAAGGAATCACTGCCATGAAGGCAAGTAAAACGCCCGTTGCTTCAACCCTCATTGTAATGAGCTCAACATAGGAAGACCTTTTTAAGTATTTGTAAGTAAGTATAACCAAAACAATGCAATTATTAATGAGAAATTAAAACGTTGCATGTCCAATTAGAAAATTCTTCGTCTTTTTATTTCATAAAATATTTAAACTAACCTTGACTGTTTTAAAACTTTGTTTCTTGACATTTAAAAAAATTTGAGATAACAATAAAAAATAATTATTTTCAAAGAGCCGTTTATTTATAGGTATTGTTCAAATATAGCCTCTGTGCCAATGTTAAAATAAATTTAAGGAATATACATAATTCAAACTTCATGAAAACAATTTCACGTCGAGCTGACTCTGTGAACAGCTGAAAGGTCGCGCCAAAGTACAAAAACTTTGAGTAGAATTAATAAAAAAAAAAAAAACGAATAAAATAGAGCAGAAAATTTAAATTTCATGTGTGGAGCACATAATTCAATTTAGTTTACATTTCCGCAATACTATACGCGACCGCTACTAATCTCGTAAAGCATTTTTACAAAGAAATATAACAAAGCACAATGTGCCACACAAAAAAAAAACAGAATACTTACACAATAAAAAAACAAAAAATTCCTTTTTCGAATCCTATAAAATGTCACGTGGTCACTGAACAGATTATGCACAATTAAAAACTTTTTAGTCAACTTTCAAATTGGCGCAGTGTTTGAATAAAGTTAAGCGTTCGATGCGCAACGCACGCCACGGCTGCGCGCTCTCGACCGACTGCCTCCGCTCGGAAACGAGAGAATGTATGGCGCAACGCAATACAGCGATTGTAGCAGGCGGAGCTGCTGAATTGCGCGTTGTTAATTTTATTGCACTAGCTGAAAGCAAAAATTTGATAGAATCTCAGACTATAATAGGTAAGTCTGAAAGACCAGAAGGAATCCAGAGAATTCACAATATATAGCAAGGCTAATTTGTGACTAAGAAAGTTAGATTAGCTAAAATATAAACCACTGCAAAAAAGGAACCAACTTCTTTATGTATTTTTCACAAATGTTTGGATGGAGAACCTGATAAATAATAGCGTAGGTATTAAAATAGCAATAATGTATCGCTGATCTTACCAACGAAGTTAAAAGGCCTACAGCATAAAAGCAGCTGCATTGTAACGCGCATACGAGTACGGTACGCACATTACTCTTTTGCGTTATTCAGCGAACAAATCTTTTATTCCACAGTGAATTGGTTTTTTGAGCATTATGCCCCATTTCTTTTTATGGGAACAATACAGCACATAAACACAGTTCTGATAATAAAATTCAATTTCACGGAAAATAACGACATTGCTGCTGAGAAATATGAAAATTATTGTCTCCTGCTTGAAAATGTTCTCTTTGGACTTGCTTTAAAGCATTCTAAGAATATGCTGCGGCCGCATCTGCATCTATCGTGACAAAACAATGCGTGTCGAAGCTTCGTATGTTTTGCTAGATAAAAAGTTATCGCGCTAATGCGGTGGTCACATTAGCGGCTTCATAATTGTAACGAATTATCGTGCTATAATCCAAGATGGCTCTCCATTATTTCGGTCGGTCGGTCCATTATTTACAGTCGAAATGACCAATGCTAGTCCAACCATACGCCACGCTTATTATGTACCGCCACCCGGGCGATAAGTGCTACGCAACCCGAACTATCGCGACGACAACTGTATCGCAATAATGTGCGAAGCTTCGTCACGATAGACGCAGATGCGGCCGCAGCATTACGAATAACATAACATCTCACCTTGTTTCCCCGAAGGGTTAGTTAGAGTTATTCCATACACCCACATTTCGCCACTTACTCAACTTTACAATCAAAATTAGTTAATGTTCCTATTTAAAGTACTATACTGAAAACCAGGTCAAGTTAAGCATGCTTGGTTATCAGTCCGTTATTCAAATACGTTTAAATATGGACTGGCAGTCTGGCACAATCATGATAACGTGATTGATGTGGTTCTTTCCCTAAATCGGTGCAAATTTGCTAGAGCAAAAACTCATTAATCTGTCCTCCCAGCGAAGAATACTATAATACTTTTCTTTTTTATGAAGGGCGTCTCCAGGTCACCTTGGAGGTTGTCGCCTACTTACCAGAGTATTGCCTGATAAATAAGATCTCCAGCCAGAGTCAGCATAAATTAAAACTATGCAATAAGTCCGTTCTTTGTCTCTGGCCAGTTCGTCACAAAGACAACATGAAGCAAACTTATGCAAATATTTGCAGAATCTGATCATAGTGTTGTGAACACACTTCCGCGGCCTATCACGAATCGAATTGTGTCGCAAACCGGCATTACGATTATCAAACACACCCTTCGTACACCTAACAACACAATCCTGCGCCATTGTGCGCACTATTGACCAGTATTGCGATACAAAAAGTATTTCTGCGTAATAACTGGGTTCGTAACTGTATGCGGATTAAATGGCGTGCGTCGAAAACTATAACTGTGCATGACGCAAATCAACGAAATACTAATAAAAGTAATCTGATGAAATGTTTTCATGATTGGCGAATAATATTTGAAACTGAGAAATGTAGTGCTATTCTGTCAAAATCTCACCGTGACAACTTAGATCAGAGATTCCCAACCGGTGGGCATAGAGTGACCAATGGGGGGGCTTTTATGTTCTTGGTATTAGAAAATGTTAAGACTAGTTTCCAAAACCCAAACGTTTCATAATAGGATTGTAAAATGAGGTTCAGCTGTTCTGCACAAGTCAACAAAATAAGTTTTTCTATTTCTGTTTGAATGCACTAAAGAAAACCGAACCTATCCAAGGGGGTGCAAACATTTTCGACTTCACTTTCACTCGCTTTAAATTCTTATGCTTTTCTGCGTATGTCGACAACGTAAGTTAAGAAAGTTAGGGGGCGCGTATGTTAAAAGGTTGGGAACGACTGACTGAACTTGAAGTGAGTCATCAATCCTAGATTAGCGCATCTTAGCGTCAGGTAGGATGACAATTCACTTCAAGCTCACTTCACTTCGGTAATATTTTTACAGAATAGACGCGAGTAATTCCGGATACAAAACAGAGCATAGTTTTGATCACTGCAGATATAAATCTGGTAGTGCAGGAGAGATTGTTGTATTGCTTAATAGTACCTAAGTATATGAAAGGTCTAAGGCCATTAGACCCGGATGCCAAGCCCCCGTGAGAACTGACCTGTGTTATGGTTGCACGAAACTAAAACACTCTAACTGAACTAAACACTGCATTTTATACAAAGCTGGTTGAACATGCATTGTTAATGATATTGTTTAAAAAAAATACAGATTGACAATGAATGAGAATAATAACAAGAGACTAGATGATACATGAAACAAAGGTACCTACTTAAGAACAGGGGGCCTACCACCACCTCTAAGTATCATTATTTAAGCAGATTTATTTTAATCATATTTCAGTGGGGGAAAGAGATGGAGCTATACGTCCTGTAGAGCTTCATCTCTTTCCCACACTAAAGTAATATTAAAATAATACTGCTTTAAAAGTGGTGGTAGGCCCCCAGAAGCCTCATTGCGACAATATCTAATTCTCCTGTTCTTACTGTTTCCAAAAGACATTGCTGCTTGATAAATCTTCGTCAAAAAAAGAAAAACATAGATTTAATTTATTTTTCCATAACATAAGTACAGTATATTTCTTTTCCGTCGTGACTCTCGGCACTTCGTGGGACGTGGCAGAGGGACAAAAGCCACGATTGCACAAAACTTTAAACCCCATCAAAAAATTACACATCCATGTACCTGTGTTTTACCACAATCTTATGTAGGTACCTAATGTGTTCACAAAAGATCTTGAATAGCTTACGTAACTTTCTAATACTCGCCACTTTCTCCTCAGATACTCGATACTCTGTCAATACGATATTGTCGCCACTCATCGGAGAGCAGACGAATCATAGGAAATGCACGTCACTTCTTGTAAGTGCTTTAGTCATTTCTAGTGAGTTCTAACGAAAATCAGAATATATTATTCTAACGAGGACACAATCCAGGGGAGTCAGTTAATAGTCCTGAGGCCGTATTTTGACGTTTTAGAGCCATGATCACATTGAACACACCAGTGCGAGTGAGAGAGATGGAGCTATAAAGAACGGATAGCGTCATCTCTCGCAATCATGTTAGCTTTATCACTTCATATTACAGCCCCAACAATGCTGACTGGCTGGCACGGCAAACTGTTGCTCGACAAGAGTGAAGTAGACAAAAGCCTTGGCCGTTACCAGAAGAGTAGTATTTCATATCGATAGGTAGAGCCGTAGAGGTAATACGGGCTGGTGCCAGCATCTCCACGGCACAGTGCGTATTTTGCGTAAGTACGGATTTGACATCAAGTACCAACTATTCCAATGTTCCATTCACCATTTTTTTTGTCAAACACTTTTCGGTCATGGAATATGGTCAGGCTGTAAAGCCAGTTCATGCCATAGTTGATGAATAAATCCCATTAAATCCTCTTTCAATCCAAACATTTTAAGCTACCAGAGAATATAACCTACAGTTTACAGTACCATAATTTAAAAACCGTTTACAACATGATTGTCACCTGACAGTCCATTGCCATGTCCACATGTCGCTTAAGTGGGTCAGTAGTCCTAGCGCTTCGTCACGCCACACGGCGCGGTAAACATCAGTTGATCGATGGAGGTCGATGCCTGCTGGTACATACCATTCGATACTAACTGCGATAACCTTGTAGCTTCATTAATCGTTCAGTTCAGTTCATCTTCTTAAGGGGGATGTGCTAAGGTAGCCCGCGAAATTAAAATTTTCTTTAGTTTTTTTGCAATTTGCAGGTCAGTGTTGATTAAATTTAGATTGATAAAAAAAAAACTCGTGGGTGCTTTTGCCTTAAGATGAAAGCGTCAGGGTAACCCGCGAAATTCATTTTGCTCCGTTTTTTGCAATATGCATGCACTGTATCAGGTTGTATATTGATCTAATTATGATTCGCGGCCGTATCAAATATTTATTTATACAATTATAATCATAAAAATCATCAATACAATACAACTCTCTAAGTTCATATTACCCTATTGAATGACTATTTCATGAAATCATGACAATTGATACCAATTCTAACTTAAAGAGTTTTATTACTAATTCTAATGATTATAATTTGACCTGCAAGTTACAAAAAACGTAAGAAAATTTTAATTTTGTGGACTTCCTCTGCGCATCCACCTTAAATAATTTTTTTAACTCACTGTCAGACAACGCACAGTCTAAACTAAAAGATTTAGAAGCCTTAAATTTTGCACAAGAGTTCCCTATATTCCCAAGGTGAGAAAAAAAAGAAGAATATTTGAAAATACATCCCCCAAAGGAGTTAAATAGGGGATAAAAGTTTGTGTGGAGGTTCATCATTTTTGCCGATGTTAATGCCATCGAGCACACCGTGTGTGCTTGTTTATTCCGTAAGCGCCATCCTATTAATAAGCCTACGCCCGTATATCTGTCCATCTGCTACGCCAGCATTAGACTGTGTCTGCACCACTGTCAGCATTGCGATAAAATAGTAAAACAGGAATAAATTACCCATGAACCACTACGGAGTACATTGTGCAGTCTTTCTTAATGAGCCCTTATGCTGTGCAATCAATAGAGGGGTTACCATAACATGCGGGTTGTTTACTAACCCGCAACAGTTGCATAGTAACGGCAAACTAAGGGCAAACGCATCGTGAAGATTCGGGGTGTGTCGTGTCGTTACTAATCAAGACCTTTTGTCTGTTGTCATAACTCCATATCTATCTATTTATATCCATTCGTCATTCTTAATTTTTTGTTAACTCAATAACTGTCTGTTGAGTGTTGGGGTGTATAAATCAATCTTCTTTCGTTTTCGTGTGGTTAGTGACTATCCTGAGGGGCAATTCCCGTAATTTTTAAGAACTCATTCGCATCTCATTCGCAATCTGTCAAAAATATAATGTATTTACCAACTTTTTTGACACACACATACAGACAGTTTGCGATTTGAATGTGAACGTTTTATAAGTACGGGAATTGGCCTTCTGATGTCAGAGTTTTTATGCCGCCCATCTGACTTAGCTTCACATGCCGTCGAAATATATCTCTAAATTTCGTTCCACGTCAGCTGTTTATTTCTCCCGTCTTCCCTGCATGTTCGAAGAAAATTAATAACGACGCAAAATCGCTTTTTCAATCTGTCAATTTATCAAGAATCCATTGAATTTCAACTAGTTTAATTGTTGTGTCAGAGTGCAATAAGAGATGAAAAGCAAAAACCTGCATCGTAACCGCAGGAACACATGTATTGTTAGTCAGCGAAAGCGGTTACATCATTCAACATTTGAAGCGGGGCATCACTAATTACTGCAATTCATTAACACGCCTTTATAAAATGAAGGCTACGTTACGTGACGTGCGAATATTTTTTTTAATCTAACTAAAACACTGTAATTAAGATTTTTTTGATAATACCTCTATTACCTATTCTTGTTTAACTTTTTAAATGCGCATTCAAAATATTGTGTCATTTGAGCATAGTTAACTAATTATTTATTCTATTTCCGCTCATTAATCTAGAAACACGTACCTACCTAGCAGACATGGCAAAGTAAAATAATGTAGGTAAAGTCATTAGATTGTAATCTGGCGAATGTAATGCGATACTAGTCTAGATTGTCACGCGTCACCGACGTTGGACAGGTCTCTTTGATGCTCCATTGAATTTGTTTGATACACAGCTACAAATAGCAGACATGGTCATGATAACCCAGTGGTTGGTAAACTCATTAGTCAATAAAGCCAAATCTCAATACTATAACGACTGAGATTTCTTAAGAGAGCCAATCCTTTATTTGTGTCCAAACTGTCTCAATACATTTTTTTAATCCTTAAAGAGGATGGGAGATCCTCTTTCACTCCACAACGCTTCCTAAAATTAACTTGCTAATAAGTAGGATGCCTTCATTATAATTTATCGACAAATAATAATATGATGAAGGCATCTTTGGTAATTATTAACAAGTTAACCTTGGAAAAGTTTGAAAGGTACAGTAATATTAATTTTCGATTCCTGTAAATTTTTGGTGAAAATACATCACAATACAATAAATCTTTGAAAAATAATTTGAATTATGAATAAAACTTAATATCTTGCTTATTGACCGAAATCCCGACCCCCGCGCGTATCAACGCTCGCGCTCATCGAAATTTGTACAGAGCCACACTCTATAGGCCAAAGAGCCGCATGCGGTTCTTGAGCCGCGGTTTTCCGATCACTGTGATAGCCCAACTGTCTGAGCAATTTAGGTCCTAGATAACTATCGTTAATGACACTGGTAAATCATAATAAAAAGTCATTTATTCAAACAAGGCTGAGAATCACCACTTTTTGAACGTGAAAATTACAAAACACAGTCTCCCAAAACAGGAAGCCGACCCCAATATAGTTGGGAAAAGGCTTGGCAGAGAGAGTCTCCCAAAACGCCCGCCCTTCAACCACTTCCTCCTAGTGCTGTAGCGTGAAGAAGAAGCAATTAGAAGTGGTGCAGCAAACCCATACATAGTCAACTAAGAGCATTGAAATAGACCTTCATTACAGATAGTCACTACAAATGACAATGAAAATGTCCTATATACTCACAATTCCAGTGAACTTTTCATAATGACAGTAATGTCAGCTTTCATGAATGAGAATACCTCTGACGCACCATGGGCACATAGGCAGTCACCGACTCGCAAAAAACCTTGCGAACAGACTATTCTCGTATCGCATCGACACGACAGGTGAATATTTAGAAACCAAGAAACCATGTACTTATTGACATTATGACCAATCTCCCCAACAGCAAACAAAATAATAATGAATACATCAATTAGCAAGCACCCGTTTACAAACTGATTGAACTGACCTTACATACACGAACGGAATCAAACGACCAATTGACATTACGATGAACACGGGACTACGGGACACCGATCAAGGTCACCATGTTTTATTAATTGAATGCCCCATCAATCTCGCAGTAGTAAGTGCTTCGGCTAATGATAAAGTAGGGAGGATGTCAAAGTTCTTCGTGATTTTACTGTGATGTGCAATTAGAATAATCGTATGGTTTGTATATGCGTGTGGTCTTGGATGCTGTGATTGTATAGGTAGATATATGCTGTAGTGATTATGAAAATGGATGATACGTATGAGCAGACATTAACAGCGATCATGCAGGGGCACGCTTACTGTGCGTTTGCACTGGCGAAACATTCACATATAAACTATGTCGAAATCCCTATTTTATCAACGTTCGATACAATGTTTGACAGGAAATAAAGATTTCAACATGTTTTTATCTCAGACCAAACAAAAAACCAAGACAGAGCGCTGTCGACAATAAACTGAAGCTGGTTTCGTAAACATGTGTGCACTTTAGTGGTGTAATTTGATTGTAGAGTCATCGTAAAAGGTTGTAAATGTGTGCGTGTGAGCATGTATGCACAGAGCGTCGGTGTAGTTTTGGCATGCTTCACTGTATTGTTGGCAGCGCTCTGTCTTGGTTTTTTATTTGGTCTGAGGTTTTTATATGAATGGTTCGCCAGTGCAAACGCCTAGATGAACACCACAGTAGGTCCTTTTAAACTGTTCATTGTAGGAATCATTCGGAGTCATTTTCAAATTCAAATAGTCGTACATTGAGACAAACCTTACCTGCACGAACAAATTCACAGAAGGATACGTCAAAATAGAAATGTTTCGAACAAAATATTGATTTTCTTGCAAAATGTTGCTAGCACCGTGTTTCCCTTTCTCCACGATACAGACAATCAGATTGAACATTGTTGTTCGGAGGCAAATGATTTGTTTTCTGAATAGGAATCCGATTCGGCACACAATTGAATTCCTGTTCATGGAACAAATATGTGAATGTGTGTCCAAACAATGAAGACATTGACCAGATATGTTAGTGCAAGTGATGTTTAGGTAGCAAATAGTAGGTATGCATGCGAATATTGTTATTAGGGATGATATAGACTTTGAGAGGGAGCGTAGGGCACTAGCTGTCAGAGGCAACATGTTGGCCCGTAGATTTATTCTGACCAAGTAATTTGGTACTCTTTTCAAGACCTTTTACACGAGTAATCTATGGGTAAACTACACCAAGAGATCGCTGGATACCCCGCGCGTGCAATATAATAATACTTTCAGGATGTTGTTGCGACTGCCCCGTTTCTACAGGCGCCTCGGAAATGTTCGCTTAGACACAGGCGCGGATCCAGCCCTTAAAATAGGTTGTGGTCACAGCCATTCGAAAATCGGCCAAGTGCGGGTCATAGTATGAATTCGCTCATGATCGATATAGTGCACACAGATATGTTTACGAAATATATGACGCCCTGACCAAGATTTTGTACAGTTCTATGTGGGCAAAGCCGTGGGGCGAACACTACTACATTATTAAACCTGTAAAATGTCAGTTTGGTCGCTCACAAACATTATAAAAGTAAATGTGTGTTTGTTTGCACATCACAGTGTCACATTTAGACTAAACGATTTGATGAAATTGTTCGATTTCATCAAAACGACTCAATTTAGGTTACCTATGTTTACAAACAGTACAAAATGCTAACGTCAGCGCCACGCCACGCCACCAAAAAGGAAGGCGGCTCGAAAGTTCTGGCGGCAATGTATACGTATATGTCGTAGACAGATCTCGCACGATTCATTTTTTTATTTTATTTTATAAACGCATTTTATTTAATATCATCAGCCTATCGAACTCAACCGACCATTAAATTGTGACGTCACAAGTCTATTAGGGTTGTGGGCATGCCCATCGTGCCCACAACGATGGATCCGCGCTTGCTTAGACACAGATGGCTTTCAAGCCATAATTTAAAAAAAACCGGCGAAGTGCGTGTCGGACCACGCACAATGATGGGTTCCGTAGTTGGAATAAATTTATCCCAAGAACAAACTTAACACTGTAGTTGAAAAACATATTCTCCCATACATTGTACATGTTTAACAAACTGCAAATTTAAGTTGGTCGATTATTACTCGTTAACCTGTAAAGCCTTCTCAGCTGTGATAGTTTTCCTTTTAACTTCGTTATTGTATATACTACTGCTGTGAATTTTTTCACAAATCCAAATACTACCATTTACCTGGCAGGGGGAGGACACTTGACTCTAACAAAAATTTGCACTTTAAAGCTTAATATTTCGCAAACGAATTCCTGAATTGCAAAATGGTTCTTACACACCCACAATATTTTTGAACGACATTTCCAACGACACCCCATACCATAGGATACACGAGGAACATATTTTTCTTGATATTATTTTACCACTTTGTCGGCGTGATTACCCATGCCAAAATACAGTTTTCTAGTACAAACCATCTCTAAGCTGAGCCGCGGACAGACAGACAGACGGACATGGCGAAACTATAAAGGTTCCTTGTTTACTACGGAACCCTAAAAAACAGCGTCTCTGCTGGTGAGTGCGAGGTGGTCGCAACTGTATCCTGACAGCTGTGGCGGAGAGCTATTCTCCAAATAGGAGACATTTTATGCGGATGCTGCTCAGGTAAGAAACATGTTTTGTTGTCTGGTCGGCCTATGCGTGGAGTGTTAATTATTATAAATATTTTAAATCAATCTGTACTTCTAACACTATAATATAAGTTGTCCGAAATAAATTAATTTTAATTTAATTGTTACAAAAATCGTTAAACTTGTAACGGAAACTAGACACCGAATAGAGCTCAAAGGTTTCAAATAGCATCGATAATGATCGTTCACATAGTATTCAGAAAGAAAATTATATCTTTACACTTAACACTGTAGCTATTGTAACCCATAGGAAGTTTTTTTCTATTTTTTTTATCGTTGCCCCACACTAAAAATTTCTTCCTGTATCGTGGGTGCGTTTACAAACATAGAAACTCACATACACTAACACCCAGACCCCGAACAACTACTTGCAGATCATACAAATATTTGTTCCGTGCGGGGATCAAACCCGCGACACGTTACGCAGCAGTCGATCGCTCAGCCACTGCGCCAACCGTGTCGTCAAAGTCAAGTCAGGTCAAGTTGCGAGGTAAACCCATCACAAGTATCCTTAACTTACCGGGCTGCCTCTATTTTGTGCTGTAGAAAAAAATTATGAGAAACAATAAAAACTTTTTATTTTTATTTTATTTATTTACGTCAGACAACCGAGGGTTAAAAATCATATTAAACATTCACTCAAAAGACATCAACGACATGGCCTATATAATAAAAAATATTGGCTTCTATAAATCTGTGTATTTGTTTGCGACTGGAGCTACGAAAAAGCAATCTAAACTATTTAAAAATATTACATTATATTATTTATATAATAAAGAAAAAAAAAATGATTGTTGGTATGCTTGTTTGTTTGTTTGTAATGAATAAACTCAAAAACTACCGGACCGATTTTAAAAATTCTTTCACCATATTATCATAGACTAACATAGGCTATAATTTATAAAGATATCACGCGGCGAACCTCTGGCGGAAGCTAGTTATTTATATTAATAAGGGTAATTTAGGCAAGCGAGGACTGTCGTCGACCGCAGGTAAGAGTTGTCAAAAGCAAGTTCATCTTTAGATTAGACTAGCAGCGCTCCGCGGTTTCATTCCCATAAGTCTCCATCCCGTGGAAATATCGTGATCTAAAGTATCCTATGTGTTAATCTAGATTATAAACTATCTGTGTGCGAAATTTCATCCAAATCTGTTTAGCCGCTTTTGCGTGATTGAGTAACAAACATCCAAACATACAAAATTTCACATTTATAATATTAAGTTAGAATTAGGATTTCTAGGATTATACTTACATCAGTCGAATACCTGCTCCACATCCACACCACACTCAAGCTACCTCCACATCCACACAATACAAATAACTTTTATAGTTTCCACTTCATCACAGGATGTCACTGACTGCCCTCACACATCGTCCTATCTTTCCATATTAACTTACTTACCGAAAACAGCTTCAGGTAATGATTTATTCTCAAATGAAATAAATATTAAAAAATAAATGAATAATTTTGAATACAATAAGGCGTCACTCCGTCGGGAGGTCGTAAGCAGTCAGGCTGCTTGGAAATAATCTAATTACCTACACAATGTCGCCCATGGGCATGTGACCTCCCGTATTTTTCTGAATATTCATGAAACATTATCAAAAATGAACTTTAAAAGGAGGGTGTATCTTTAATATTTTTTATTAATTAGTAGTGGTTGCCATATCTCCGATGTAATTGGCTCGATTAGGATTCTGTTTATTATTTCTAAAAGGTTATGAGTTATTTTATCGTATTAGCTAACCGCCGCGCGCATTTGCCGACTATGAAAAAAAAACGGATGTGACGAATTTTTTTTCTAAAAACTATCAGTATTTATTCAAAAAAACACAAATATAGTCCATAAAATTATAGGGGGTTTTGAAAAAATATATATAAAAAATGAAAAAAAACAAGCTGGGTCTAGCTTATTTTTTTTTTTGTTTTAAATTAATTTTCGATAAGTTTTCATGAAAATTCAGAAAAATACGGGCGGTCACATGCCCATGGGCAGCATTGTATAAATTTTTTAAAAAATAACACTACAAAGTAAAAAACTAACTTTAATTTCGGAAGTCGAACCCTTTGGTTTTGTATTTTCTTTTGTTGCCAGTGACGAACTGAGAAACTCCTCCTTTTTTTGAAGTCGGTTAAAAATATAACATCTTACGTACGGGTACTAATTAATATCATAGAAAGCAACAGTCAAATGAAATGGAGTAGACCTATAATTGTTAAACCACGATAATAAAGGTACACACATTGTTTCTTAAATTAGTCCTGTATCATATTCACACACAATGACACAGCACACACAGCACAGCACCACACACAGCACACAGCAGTCGCTAAAATAGATGAAAAAGAACACAATACACAATAAATAATTATAAAAAACCTAGTTTTTATAAACAACCAGCTGGCACAACAGACATTGTTCTGTCCAAATTCATACAAAATTCCAACAGAAATTGCACTTTCAGTTTTCACGAAATTTCCAATTTTCCCGGCAGCTTTTAAATCTTCTCTTTCCGTAAACCGACCGCGTCCGATCGAGCGTAACCTAATTCGGACTTTTACGAACTTATTAAAACAAAGAATTGCCAAATCCGTTCTGATGAAGTGATGCACTTACCAACTAACAGATGAAAATCTGTTAGTTGGTAAGCGCATAATTTTTAGGGTTCCGTACCTTAAAAGAAAAAAACGGAACCCTTAAAGGATCACTTTGTATTCCGTCCGCCCGTCTATCTGTCTGTCTGTTTGTCAGTCTGTCAAGACCCCTTTTTCTGAGGAACGTGTACCAAGGGTAGGTTAGGTACCAAGTTGAAATTAATATCAAATATGTAGGTATCAGGTTCCTGGAGCTAAAAAAATCCGACTCGTAGTTTCGAAGATTACCGCGTTCAAACAAACTCGTCAGCTTTATTAATAGTATAGAATAGATATGTCAGTAAGTCGCTACAACCGTAGTATTTGCGATAAATTTCAATTGTATGTGCTGAAACGTTCACAATACAATAAACATTTTGTAACATCATGGCGGCCGGTCCAATTACCTACTAGATGCACGGCTGACTGCGCGGGCGCAGCAGGGCTGATAGCTATGTGCTTTACTTATGCAAAATTTAAGTATTTGTGACGTATATTCAATTTAGATAGATAGAATACTCTTCTCTTATCTAGATCTCTTCCTCTTCTTCCCCTCTCTTTTATTCTATTTTATATTGTAGCATAGGTACCTACACAAGGTAGCGTTTCTACCTTTTCAATTTGTATTAAATATTTCAGCTCTATCATCTAGTCCTTCATCTTCTTACTTTGTCAATATCATTTGCTTAAATAATCAATTCGATTCAGAATTCAACCAGTTTCAGTTGCTCCTATCAGGAAAAAATAGGCACAGATGATGTCCTTACACACCACCTATCTATTATACTCTTACTAAATGGTTTTAACGGCTGTTTTTAATAACACTGACCGCTAACATGCAGATGACCACGGAACCAATTACATCATCGTTTTGGTCGAAAATCCGATGTGTGAGATCACCGACAATAATTGCCAACACAGGTGTTCCGATCAGTCTATAGACGCTGATACCTACTGGCTTTATATAATATATACATAAGGATTCTTTAACCACATATCACATATTATAAAAACAAATTCCCCTCCGCCGCGTCTCGCAATAAATTCAAAAACTACCGTACGGATTTCCATACGGTTTCCACCAATGGACGGAGTGATTCATGAGGAAGGTTTAGGTGTGTGTAAATTGGCTGAAATATGACAATGATTGTTACAAAATGGCAGATAAACAATCATATTCTGTCATTTTGTCTATTTTTGCGGCGATAAAACGTAGAAAACCGGTTTTTTTGGTTGTCATGCTACGCGTGCAGGTTGATATATAGAAACGAAGAGGATAAAAAACCATAGGAAGGAACCAATTGTGTAGAAGCAAAAACAGAAGGTAGAATCGAAGCCGCTAATGATTCGACGGTTAAAGTTATTACTTATTAAAGAAAACACATACCGAGCCAATAAAAATGCAAAGGTTCAGAAAGTTAACGTTAAGAAAAAATACAAATACTTAGCTCGAAACGCTGATCGTCGTCGCGTCGAATTGCTAATTGAATGTCCATCACCAACAAACTTTGCAATAAAGAAATGTATGTACCATAAACAATATCTTTCAAGAACAAAACTCTCTCAAGATAAGTCGTAAACCTTTCACTAGAAGTGCCTTTTTTTTTCATCATTGATCATGAACTTAAGATAAGTAATGCTATCACGAGATTCCCTTATCTAATCGTCAATGTGGCCTGTCACGGAGAAAATAACTTTATTTTTCTCCGCATGGATTATTAGATTAGGAAAACTATTATCTAGGATTTAATTTTTTCAAGAGTGAAATTCCTTTTCCGTTCGACCTTTGCTGTAGCTGTACCGCTTGTAGTGTGTTAAGACAAAGACGCTGAATAAAGTAAGATCAGGATGGATTAAAATTTCAACACAGCTAGTGTGCAAAGAGCCCCAAATCTTTAGAAAATTACGTGGCTTTGTTGCTACACCTTTTTTTTGAGGTTGGGAAATTATCAAATAACTTCTCCGACGAGGGCGTGTCAGTCTTTTACTGACTAAAACCCACCCGTGTTCCTTCCGTTGCCTGTGTGCCGGGCCGCGATATCCCTTTCGGACAAACTCGCAACCCTGGCAGGACTCGCAACCCCGGCAGGTTGCGATCGCTTCTCCGTCTGGAATGCACAAAACCCCACAAAAAATCCAATGCAAATTGCATTGGATTTTTTGTGGGGTTTTGTGCTGCTCTGATAAGTATGCAACATATAAATATAAATAACATCTATGGTATGCAAGCACCTGTTGTGAAAACGAAGATGTGCTTAGCAATAACTGCACTGCAAATGATTGTAATGAGTAATTTATAAGGCTGGCCAAGGTGCATACTTTGCATATTATTTTCGAAATGAATTTGCCAATACATGCTAATGTTAGGTCGATAATAACGCAATTTCACGCTTTAAGAAACTAACGTGGGTTTTTGTATAAATAAGTGAAACTATTAAAACGCACGTTTTAAGATCTCAATATTATTTTAGCAGCCTCCATCCAGTAAATTTGTGTACAATGCGTACATAAATGTATAGTTTGCAACATCCCAATTGTCAAAAACAAAAAGCGCTCATCCGACAAGCGACGGAGCTGGCCTTGGTACAGACCTTCTATGTGTGGAAGCACGGGTCGATGAGCCGACAGTAACTAGCACATAAACGTAACATAATACATAGCTTTGTACCCACTCGTGATGATTCTGTTGTCGGGTGTGAGCCCTTTAAACTGTAGTGATCTTAGAATTCACAAAAACAACCGGCATTCTCATAATATTCATGAAGGTTCTTAATTAAACGGTTAAAACAATCTTAATCAAGATGGAAGACTCCACGCTTAAGAAGCAATCAAAGTACAGCGAATACTTTGTCCCTCTTATCCATGGCCAGGTAAAGACTCATCCGGCTGCCCCTATGTTAGGACCAGCTACAAAAAACAGATGTGGTTGAACATTCATATCTTAGCCAATTCGCCAATTCAACTTCCAGATGTCCTCCAAACCGCAAAAACATTTCATGGTACTGACTGATTGTAAGACTTTCAGGTTTCATGATTAATCGGAAGGCTTCTATTCAATTGAAAATCTCCAATTAATCAACAGTCGTCATTGGTCATCGCAAATTACATACAAATTAAAATTGCTACGGCTTCTTGCTCCCTACATAATTATGGGTTCGACTATAAAAAGCCCGAGAATTCTAGGAAACACATCACATATCCATCACTCTTCAGTCTGCAATCAGTACTACCAAAAATTACTTCAAGATGAACAAGATCTGCTTCCTCATGGTCTTCGTGGCTTGCCTCTGCCTTTTCGCCGAAGCACAACTGACGTTCACCTCCAGCTGGGGCGGTGGGAAGCGCGGGGGCGTTGCCCCCATGTCATGCAAGAACGAAGAAGCCATCACCACGATATTGAAGCTGATCCAGAATGAAGCCGAGAGGTTCATCATCTGCCAGCAGAAGCCTTGAAGACAAAGGACGAACGACACTTTTCTGAAGACGATACTGCGATGTTATAATGGAGAGTTTGTTTAATATATTGTTATTTGTTTGTGTTTTCTTGATTCTACAATAGAGACATTATAAACCGATATTTGTGGAGTTTCATTTGACACCCGGGACCGACAGTTAGGTTTCTTTACAAATCAGGAGGGGTCTTTAACTTTATAGGGCTTTTTTTGTAAAGAATTATCTGAAATTCACAGACTGACCGCACGAACTTCAGCTATCTAATTACGTTACATATTTTAGTAAACGATTACGACTAATCTGTTTCATTTTGACAGTTCAACAACATTCATTGCGTTATTTACGTTAGTGAGCAGATTTTTTCGAACTTATGAAGCAATGAATTAGCAATCTGTTTCAAAACGATTCAGATTCTGATTGATCGTGTATTACGCAATTAGAGTATAGTTTTGGGCCTAGTATTTAATCAATGAATTTAGCCAATCAAGCCAATTGTATTCAATTGCTAGTGCCAATCTGTTTCAAAACGATTCAGTTTCTGATTGATCGCAATATGGGTACTGCTCAACTTAGTTTGACAATGATTAAAATCCATGAGCGAAATATGGTAAATTCCTTGCCAACGCTCCCGATACAATAGTTTCGCAGATTATTCCGCGAGCGTGTGTATGTAGGCTTGTCCGTTGCGGGCACCGTTATCACTCGGGCGTCGCTCATACGGAACAGGTAATCGGTACGTGGGAATTACTCCACATTACTGTTCGAAAGTGATGCCCATTGTTCGACCAATATTTTGTCTAGGTTTTACGGTTTTCGCTTTCGGTTTTGTGGCTTTTGTCTGGCTAGTTAATAGATGACCTTCCGGATTTTTGCGTGTTGTCGTAAAAAACGTTGTCTTTTGCCTGTTAGAACATGACGAAACTTAATAATTATTTAGTTTGAGCTGTTAAAATACATCAGCAGTCATAGCTAGAAAACAGAAAGATCATTTGTGAAAAGTAAACTCATTTGGGACATTGAAGAAAGGTATGTAAGTAGTTTATTAGATCTAATTGAGACTCATCATCTTGCATGTAGTTGAACATGTCCACGCGCCAAACCAAATAAAAAACCAAGACATAGCACTGTCAACAGTGACGTGTGGTTGATTTCGTAAACATGTTTGCACTTACCGTGTGGTGAGGTGTAGTTTTGTTGTAAATGTGTGCGTGTGTACATACAGAGGTGTCGTTTTTGCATGTTTCACTTTATTGTTCGTAGCGCTATGTCTTGGTTTTTTATTTGGTCTGAGGTCCACGCATCAATCCAGCTAACGATAAGAATTTACAGAAAAAGAAATATCCAATCTAGATAATCCCGTTCAGTACACATAGTTATCATGTTTATGAAGAAGAAAAAACCTTCACAAACATAATTATTATTTAAAATTACAATTTATTATAAAACTCCACATCATATTACATAAGTAACCTACATAAATAAAACCACTTTCGTTAAGACGACAGTCAACACAAAACTCGTTAAATTGTTTTATTAATGCGAATATGCAAATTCGTTGTTAGTCATTTATAATATAATAATCAATGACTCGAGTTATCGATGTTTTGACGGCATAGATGTCATGTCTCGACACTAACACGACAAGGGGAAAAAACGAAAATCTCATTCAACCTCATCTCATTATGTGACAATGACATTTGGATATCATTCTTTTTTCAAATGAAGTTTTCTAGTCTAGTGGTCGCTGAAGATGGGGCCCCCTGCGTTTGATCCCCAAATTAGGCAGTGTTATTGGGTTTTCCCAATACTAATTCAGTGGCAACCTAGGGGTAAAAGGTGCCTGGGACAGACTGGATGCGGAAGGCGGAGGACAGGGTGTTTTGTTGCAGCCTGGGAGAGGCCTATGTCCAGCAGTGGACTGCAATAGGCTGAGTTGATTATTTGATTGAGCAGCCTAAAGTCTGGGTTTATGCTCGATTTAGGCCTAAAACTAATCATAAACCACAATAAATGTCTCTTTATTTGATTTATTAACATTAAACACCAATTAACATTATTAATCATTTAAACCCAATAATTATGACATATAAACCCACGGCACTACCCTAATTAAATAACTTCGCATTGACTTCACATTGTCACATCTCTATTTTCTTCACTGCTTCGCCGCTGCGTCACGTTCATGGCTCTTATGAAATGGATTGATGGTTTTAACAGCTTCTATATTCGCGTGGGTTGACAGTTTTCCAGGGATGACGAGTTTCACAGCAGTTGAATCTCCCTGCTACTCAAAGTCGACTTCTTGCTGTGGACAGCTAACTTGATGCTGGCAAGTTAAGTATCAGGGAGTTTGTGGTTTTGGAGCCTTCTAATACAGGCATTATTTGCCTAAAAGGAGGCTCCAAACACGTTTCAAATGTAATTTTCTATTTACACAATAACCTACTTTGTATTTTTTTTTATGATTAATTAAGGCACCCAAACGTACAAACGTTTGGGTCCTTTAAAACTTGCACGTATTCAGCCACACCTACATTTGAAATCTTACCGAAAACAAGAGTTCGCTCAACTTGTTGGTAAGCTACTACCTACTACAGTCAGCTTCAAAAAGATGCATACATCGACAAGAGTTAATTTCATCGTTTGATTGTCTACTATATTTGTGTTCCATAATACCTACAATATTAGTATCAATGTGTAGATACAATTACCAATGTCTAATATGTATTGAGGCTCCACATCATCATTCTCCAGCCCTTATCCTAATTTATTATGGGTCGGCGCAAATGTCCCTTTCTTCTATACTTCTCTATCAGTCGTCATCTCGGTACCCACCCCCTTTCTATCCATATCATCTTCCACACAGTCCATCCATCGTTTCTTTGGTCTTCCCCTACTGTTATAGCCATCCACATTCATACTCAATACGTTTTGTAGTTACACATTGATACATATGGAACCAAGATTGTGGACAATTAAATTAATTCTTGTCGATGTATAGTTTCATCTTTGAGGCTGACTGTACTAATACATACTACAAGTGCATTCATTATAACTTGACCCGTGACGCGATTAGTAGCATTGAATTTTGCAGTCTTAGTTTCAATATAAGTAGAGTTAAAAATGGACTGACCACCAGTCACATGACTGCAAGATTCAGTGCTACCAATCGAGTCTTGGGTTAAGTTATAATGAATGCACTGTACATACATAAGCTAGACTGAGCTTACACAATAGCCATAGTCTCTTTAGTCTCAAAGTTACAAGACGCAGCGTTGATACGCCTATTATGCGGGACCTGTTTGACAGGATCGCAGAACTCTTTGTGTTCGCTTTAATGCCGATGTAGTTAAGTCGATGCAAATATAATTTTGTCGGTTGTGATTTTCGCTCAAAATACATATAAACGGACCAGTAAGGAGCTTAACTGTAATAATTATTTAAGAGGGTAATTAGAACTACCTACCTACTATGAACTTTTTCATAAGGCATGTATTGAGGCGGACTCGCTGGAATTCATGATTTTTCTCGACTTTTAGTGGTTTATCGTTAGATCCGACACATTAGTGTTTACTTTAGCACCAATGTGTCGGCACCACAGTCCAGCCGTCGAGAAAATCCGTTCATGACACCTGTCAGTTGAACAATTTCTAGTAAGTAGCAATTAATGCATTTCTAAATCAATGTTTTTGTTCGCTAGTTAGCCACATTTCATATTTCCATACAGTAATATTGCCTATCAAAACAGATAAATATTTTATAGCTATTTGCGACGTTCTCAACTTTTAGGATAAGCGCTCGTAAGAATCAAATTTTAGTATGAAACTGACAGGTGTCAAGAACGCATTCTCTAAAAGGTCGGACTGTAAGCTGTGTAAAAAAATATGCCAGCCAATAAGGTTGTGACTATCCCGGATACGCTGGTCGTAAGTACCTACCTATCTACATTTTAGTAGATATCACCGCGCGAGGCTATTCTGCAGGCCAAACGATAGATTAGGTATAATAAAACCAGGTTTTTCCAAATGTATTAGGGATGTGTCATCAAAAGCCATAGTTTATATTTAAATAGGTATAACGTCCACCAACCGAACTTGACACGGTCAAACTGATGAACAAAAACAAGCGCAGTTACTTAACTATGTAGGAACAATGTTGATTACATTGAAAAAGGCTTAATTTATTCCATAAATTGTCGTCACGGACTGCATAATACGTCGACAGCGTGATTTATTGTTTAATATCTGACTTAATTGAGATTCAACTCACTCCCACTAATATCCTGGCAGCAGACGATTATGCAGATCGATAGATACTAAAATGGTTTAGACTGCAATAATAAATCAGCTGCAATATCTATTCAGCTCCATGATTACTGACAAATGTTTGTACAAATGTGTTGCCTAATAAGATAGATTGTCCATTCAAATCTGTGTAGTTCTATCCTCAAAAGACCATTTCAAAGACTAATCTACATGGTCTTCAAATGTTCTGACCAAGATTATGTCAGGACTACACAAGAGTCTGCGACCTCTCAGTTTGTTTCGGCCTTTCTTTTCAAAGTAGTCAGATAGGAAACGCCGCCGACTTCATCTAGCTTATTTTTAATATTGTTGTAAAAGTGAGTCCAATATCCTATTACAGAATAAAATACGAGGGCGACACTGAAAGTTTTTAGAACTAGCCACTTGTAAACGGTATAATAAAAAAATAAGTTCATATTGTGAAAATAGAACTCTTTGCCAATACTATTGTGAATGTATTTTCTGTGTCACGTCAGCATGAATTTAACGCGAGAAAATTTTCGCAATGATTTTTTATGACTTTCGATGTCATTTATGTCAACAGGAAAGTTATGATAGATTTCGATTGGCCTTTCAGGATGAAGCCCCATCTCGTGCCACTGTTTACAACTGGTTTGAGTTTAAACGTGGTCGCACTAATCTCACCGATGATCTGCGTGAGGGACGGCCTTCTACGGCGCGGCGACGACTGAAGATAACATCAGTATTGTGCGGCGTATGATATAGACTGACAAAAGAGTGACTTATCAGGAGATTCGCACAAGCTTAGGCATCGGTATGAGTCAAGTGCACCAAATCCTCCATGAACATTAATTTAGCGGTCAAGAAGCTTTGTGCCCGGTGGATACCTCATAATTTGACAGAGCCCCAAAAACTCCGTCGTGTTGATTGGTGTCGCGAAATTAAATTAAATTAAATTCAAAGATTTAACGGACGTGACTCAAATGCTGTGTTCGACATACTTACGGGTGACGAAAGCTGGATTTATTGTTATGATCCTGAAACTAAGAGAAGTCTGCTGTCTGGGTGTTTCCTTCCGAAGAGTTGCCAACTAAAGTGAAGAGAGGTCGAAGCGTGGGAAAAAAGATGGTGGCGTCGTTCTTCCGAAGGACAGGTACACAAACAATTGTTTGCCACTTGTCTTGGAAAAAGTTCGGGAGAAACGACCTCGCAGTAGGATCCTCCTTCACCACGACATCGCCTCGTCGCACACCGCCAAGCAAACAATCGACTACTTGGCGACGTCAGACGTGGATGGGTCACCCGCCCTATAGCCCCGACCTCGCACCTTGCGACTTTTATTTATTTCCGAAAATAAAAGAAAAACTTCAAGGAAATCGTTTTATGGACGCCGAGGATGCAGTGGCTGCGTTTCAAAATGCCGTCGAAGAGACCCCTAAGGACGAATGGGCAAAGTGCTTTTCTCAGTGGTTCAATCGGATGCAGCGATGTATTGATGTAAATGGACACTATTTTGAAAAGATATAATAAAACTAATAACTTGCTAGTTTGTTCAGTTTTTTATTTTCTAAGAACTTTCAGTGTCACCCTCGTATGTACTTTTCAGGCCGGATTGTCCTGCGGACACCTATGATTTGTCCTCTGAGCTATATCTAGGTATACTAGGTATACTACCTAGCTACTTGGGCCTAGGTCCTCCCTTAGTTTCATCATCATCTTGGACCCTTTTGGTCACCATTTGGTCGCGACATTGTGGAGAGGTGACCACATAAATAAAATGGTGATTAATGAGGTCCTGATAATGAGGTAATAAAGTGAGGTGATGATAAAACTTTTATCGCCAAAATCATTCGTAATTTAGGAACTAACGGTTAGAGGCTTGGCTCTCCATTCGATCTGATAACTTTTTAACAGTGAAAGCGTTATGTAAGTCTTGGCAACCTTAGTCTACATGAAATTTTTTTGGTGGGATATCATTTCTTTTTGTAGAATGCTCTAATTCTTTTTGTTTTTCGATATTTCTTAAGCTTTTTTCATAGCCCACACCCTATCTTTGCCTCTTTTCTTTGATGGCGTATTATTTGCAATAGGTAAGCGATAAATCAGGGCGGTGCTTTGATATTAACCGATTATATTCTACTATAGCTGACTGTTGTGCTTTGATACTACCATAGTCAATATTTAGGTACAAGGTGAAGTCCGAAATGTATGTTATCAAAATTTAACGCGTAATTTTTTATGACATAAATGATTATGCACGCATGTGAACAGTAAGTTTAACGCAGATGGAGAACATATTGTACTGATATTATACATACAATCATGTTAAAATTATAAACTTTAGGTACTTCTAGCATAGTCGGATAAAATCCGTAAGAAATACAGACTTGCATCACCCTTTAAGGGGTTGGAGGGTGAAACTTACAAGTTTTTTTTTTTTTTTTGTTTATGTGCATTTCCTAGCCTGCATACCAAATCTCAGCTTCGGGAAGTACCCTAGAGGGTTTATTTTACATATAGACCTGCATGTAAAATAAATCCCAATACGTGATTGGAGGGTGAAAGTTACAGATTTCTTAGGACTTCGGAAAGTGCCATAGAGATTTTCATGAGTGAATTCAGTGAATCGACGTAGTTTAGCTATTAATAAAATCCAAAGTATAAAAGCTACTTGAATGAAACTTAGTGTGTTTTATAAGTCTTCTAACTACAGCATATCCAGAGAATTTGAACTCTCTAGCATTATCCAGGCCGAAACTATGAGGGTTTGAAAATACGACGAAACACTTCGAGAAAAGGTAGCTAGTGCCCCCCTACTTTTTGTTTTCGGCTTGGCAACTAAAGAGGAGTGTGATGAGAACCTTATCTCTAGAATGATGTCTGTGTCTCACGAGCTCAGAATGATACTAAAATTACCTCATTAGTGACTGAACTAACACGAATGTATAAATCAAAATGTAAATACGCATTTGAATACGTAATGAAACATAACATTAGGATTAACAGTTCACGCATCAAAATGAATACCTACCTACTACGAGTTAATTAGAATTTATAAGCAGACATTTCTGTCAAATTTAGAAAATGCAAAAGTAGAAATCCTCGTCATGTGAAATCACAATATGCATGCGCCGATAGACTGTTTTTTTCTTAAACATTTGTTAAAGATTTTAGTAATTCTGATGTAAGTAATATTAGAACATTGTTAATTCTAGAAATCGCAGATTTTCAGGAGGCTGTAAAAAGCTATTTTCATCTATAGATTGATTTGGATTAACTGCTGTAAGATCTTTTTGTATCCTCTACCTAGGGTTCTGCTTGTGCTTTCTCTATTTTCTGTCAAGGAAATTGTTAGCCGTTCATTTTTTTTTTTTCATTTTTGACGATAAATTAAACGTCAAATAGATTACATAATGGCCGTAACGGCAAAAAAAACTGCTGTGAAAACCATAAAATATTATTTATAAAATAAATCAATTACCTTTTTACTAAACTTTATGGCGTTACAAATTTTTTCATCGTCCATGTGCCAGTATTTTGATAAACGTTTTTAAAAAAAAGGTTATTTAAAAAATTAATTAATTGCAACCTGTGCTGCTTATTCTCATGATTTCAAACGTCCATTGCAACATTTTAAAACAATTCATCAAAAATTTAAGAGAGTACGCGTTGACGCGAACATAAATCTTGCTTTTCCCGGCGCGGGCGCATACTGTCGTAGCTAAATACTTCCACTGCACTTTCGTGTGCGAATCTTCTAATTGCTCGGTAGAAAGTCATCGCGGCAGTTTTTTTATCAAACTATTCAGTGCTTCCGAGCTCCGGCTGTATGATTTTTGTGCGTTACTTTACTTTATTATTATTACGTTTAGATTCCTCTCTAACAAGATGAAAGTCTGATCACACTTTTAATGAATTCCGTATGCATTCCCGCGACGACTGCAAGCGGTCTCGGAAACTGAATCACTTTTAGAACTCACGAAAGTCGATAATTAGTTAAATTCGCTAATTAGTTAGGTCCTTAAGTTTTTGTTAGTTTGTCAAATTAATTTTGGATTCAAACGTTTCTTCCTTCAACTGCATACCTACCTATAAATTATTTTCCGCAAAATAATATTCAATTGCCTAACTCCCTTAGCTAACAGAATCCACACAAGGGGCATATATGACATCTAAAATTACATCAGAAGTTGAAGGTGGATACCGGACGTATCCACCTTCAACTTCTGCTGAAACTGCAAATTTCAGGTTTCATTGTAGGTCAGTTGGACCTTGACCTCCTTCATACGAGTGACTAATGGGAGTATGTAGTGCCTATCTAAACTACAGCAGGGGGTGGAAGTAATCAGCATTTGACATCCAGATCAACATAAAAAGAAATCCTCATTTCTGCTTTTCGTAGTTCGTAGAGAGGTTCCACAAACAGCTGTGAGCAGTGACTTTGACGATATATATGTTGTTGGTATAGTGGAAACAACTGCAAGGGTATTCTTTTGCAGTCTTCATCAGTAATCAATCTAAGCTATGGTGAAATTCTTGGAAGCATTAAGCAGGAACTACAACTACAGCACTGACTGCATGAAGTAGGAAGGTAAGGAGATGATCCAAAATAAGTATTTAAATTCTGAATGAATTTCGAGTAAATGCATCACTGAGTACTTAGTTGAAATTTTATCTCCGCTGATGTTGTACATTAGTAGCAGAGCTGTCAAAATAATAAGTACCTACCGTCAACTGCCCTAACTTCGCCTGGCGTCCTATGTTTACCTATAATAAAAAAGATGTAATATTGTTTTCATTTTACTTGTATGGCAATCGAAGATTAAAGCTCTCTATGAAAACTCACAAGTTTCTATTGCCATACAAGTAAAATGAAAAAGATATTACGGCTTTTCATTATAGGCAAAAGTAGGACGCCAGGCGAACTTAGGGTTGACCAGTTGACCGGTACCTAGCTAAACCAGTCAAGTATCAGTGTCTATTTATTCGTCAGACTTTTGGGGCATGTTCGTGTTTTTCAGTACATGAGATTAATCGGTTGAAGGACACTGAACGACTCACAATAGAAGTTTTATTGCTAAGTGTAAATAGCGTTCAATTGTTGATGCAATCAATGTTGTCTGTAACATTTTAGTACTCATGCATTCCCAAACATTTTAAAGACACAAGAAATTATGGAATTAATCCAATGTAATCCCTATTAAATTGAAACTGCACTGAAAGCATACCAACTTAAGAATGTCTTTAACTCCGTAGAGTTGTATGTTCGTAAAAGATAAAAACCCGCAGAAATGCACTATCGCGCATTGCAGTCAAACACCAAAACATTACGTTAGATTCGGTGATTACAGCAGCTGGCAGGCAATGCGATAAAAAAATATTGATAACGACTAGTGCATTTCTCCAATTTATTCATGCAACACCGGTCCGCAAAACTCCAAATTTTGAGAAGGTACCTAATTGGGAGTTATGGGCCCAAAAAATCATAATCCAACAGACAAACGAAATTATGCAAAAACAGAAAATCTCCATCCGTAAACTCACCTAAGTCCACTGCATCCAAACGCATACACAACACGTTCTGACTGATTTAGATAGAAAACAATCGAGAAGCAGCTGCCCTCGTGCGCGACCGGTCGCAGGCACGGCGGCGCAACGACTGACTGACCAGCCTACTGCAGACTACTGCTGGCCAGTCAGACACTGGACATCAGAGACCAGTCTACCACGTAAAACAAAAATTTCACTACGCCCTGTTTTGTTTACGGCGGCGCAAGAGCACTGCATTACCGCGGTTTTCGCCCCACTTCGCGAAATGATTTCGCTTACCTGATGTTAGTTTGGCCGAGTTAGTTTAGAAACCGAATCAAGTGTAGTTTACTCATCCTGTTGTGTTCAAGTCCACCTGTTGAGAGTTGGTTTGACTCGGTGTGAGGGTACCTACTACCTACTCTCGTTCGTTACCGGACCCAAATAAACACTTCTGACAGACACCTCACACGTCACGATACGTCTGGTCCAAAAATCCATCTATGACGAAGACTAATTCTCAATTTTTTTTTTAATTATTTATATATTAATTTTAATTCTGTGACCCATTTGTCAATTTGACATAAAATTTCAATTTTGCCTTTGGTGACCTATAATTTATAATTTGTTTTACTTAATTATTTATTATATTTGCATTTGACATTTTATTTTTATTTTTATTCTGTGACCTTTTTAATTTATGGCTATTTTAATTGCATTGACATTTTATTCTATTGTGATTTATTCTGTTGCAGTACTGCGAAATTTTAAATTTTATTTTATGTATTTAGGGTTTTGCATTATATGAATTTTATTATATTTATTATTTATTTATTTCAATCTTAAGACGTTGGTGATCTTATGCATTTAAAAACTACATACTATAACTATAACACTCTAGATTATACGAGTATTTCCAGCTAAATCGATAACTCCTTTTCCTTTTGGGTACGAAACCTAAATAAAGAATACTTGACTCTAGCGGTTATCCCAATTGGATGATAATGGGTAGATTCCACCAGTCACATTTATTGCTGCAAACGTATTTGTGGCAGGCCCCTACTTGATCAATGAAGCTTATAAATGCGGCAACCCATAGTATGTACCTACCTAGTTCGAGGGCATTTCTACAACCTTCTTCTTTTCGAATCGGCATTAAATAAATTATTAACGACATATTTAACTTACTATATTGCTTATGCAGTAGGTAGACGTGGCTGTTTTTCAGATCTACAAAATTGCAGGACATTTGGGGCATGCGGTGCCTGGAGCACGGCTCTTACGACCATTTTTTTATGACAAAATTTTCGCGTCTCGTCGCTACGCGGCGAAATTTTCGCGTCGACGGAAATGTCATCACTACTTACAATTTTTTTCATTTGTAGCAAGGAAAAAAAAATTTTAATTTATTTGCCAAATCATTGAACATGACGACTTCTTGGAATTTCAATTAATGTGGAAACTAACTAAATTGAACGAACAGTCGATCATCCGAGTCGTAGTTGCAAATTAACAACTTTATTGATTAAAGTTGTGTATTTATGAATATTAATTACTTATTTTTTTTTACATATTATGTAGTTACTATAAAATACAATTAAGAATTTCTTACAGGGTTCTTTATGACTCTTTAAGAACAGCTAAGCGAATTAGGTTACTAAATATACGTCGTCTATTGTATTTTATAATAGATTTCCACGAAGTCACGCCTGAGTCAATTAAATGCTACTAAGTAGGTATAGTAAAATAGTTGAAGTAGGGTAAGGAAAGGTAGGTAATTAGGTGCATCGAATTAATAGTTCACGACGTCAGTTAACTAAGATCAGACATCGAGAAAGAGAAAGAAGAGTAATCTATGTAAAAGTTAAGTAAGCTGAAAGCTGACATGGAAACTGTTCCCTTGTAGTAGAATTAATAAAAATCGAATGTCCAAGAGACTCACTAGCGCCATCTATCGTAACAGACTACTAACTCATTTATGAAGTTTTGCATTAACTGAAATCAACAAAAATAACGATAAAATATAATATTTTATTTAAAATTCAATACATAAATATATTCGTTTTACAAAACATGAGCGTGCCTTATCCTTGCAACCAAAATGCTAATTTCAATTCAAATCCGCCGGCATTGCGCATCCTTTAAGCGCCGCCAGTATATTGTTAGCAGTGAGTTCACTCATTACGTCTCTCGCTTCTATAGCTGCACTGCCTATGTGAGGCAACACCACGCAATTAGAAAGCTTGAGCAGTGGGTTGTCTAAAGGCAATGGTTCGGGAGTAGTGACATCTAGACCTGCCGCTCGAATAGTGTTATTTTTCAAGGCTTCAATCAACGCATCCTGGTCGACCGTACCTCCGCGGCTAGTATTCACAAATATTGCTGTCTTCTTCATTTTATTAAAAGCTGCTTTGTTAAACAACTCTTTAGTTTCAGGTACTAATGCAGCACAGCATATGATGAAGTCGCTTTGAGCTAGTATTTCATCAAAGGTGACTTTGATGGCACCGGTTTCTTTGGCCTCAGGTCTTTCACTGCGATTGTAATAGAGTATCTTGTTAGTGTTGAAAGCCTTAACGCGTCGTGCGACCGCTTGCCCTATTCGGCCGAAACCCACGATGCCGACGGTGGAGCCTGCGAGCCCGGGGCCCGTCATCCAGGTTGGGGCCCAGGACTTCCAGCCGCCGGAGCGCGCTTCATGCTGCGCCTCGGGCAGACGACGGGATGTTGACAGAAGAAGGGCGAGCTGGAAATGTGGGATAAGAAATTGGATTTAATTATAAGAAAGACATAAGTAGCACAAATTGTTATATTATCTTTTTGAAGCGAAAACTTCAGTAGGCGCGATGAGCGTTCTTGGGCAGTTTATGGATTCGCGTCACCGACATGCTCGCACCGTAGTGCTGTACTATAGAAGCTAGATAGCGCTAATACCAGTTTTAAGTTTTCACTTTTTAATATTGATAATCATACCTACTGAACTGAACATTAATTCAAACACAAACTATTTATTTTAATTTATGCATTTACAGGTGCTTTTCACTTTCAAAGGGTCTGTCGAGCAAGTTGCATTTTTTAAAGTGGGAAAGGAAAGAAAGAAAAAACATTGTTGTATTTGGCAATGTTTGTTTTTTCGGTTTTGGACATTTATTCATTACTGGACCATTAGAAGTCATGCTCAAAAAGTACTTAAGAAATACTCACAGTTAGCTCAGCCGTAGCATCAGTAAGTACATCAGGAGTGTATCCAATCTTGATGCCTCTCTTCTTGCACTCATTTACATCAATATGGTCATGACCCACGGAGATGGTGCCCACCACCTTCAAGCCTGGCCCAGCAGCATCCAACAACTCCTTATCAATCTTATCAGTTAGAGAACAATAGATGGCATTTGTACCAGCAACTTGTTTCAGAAGCTCAACCCTTGGCATTACTGTAGGATGAGTGGATATTTTTACATCACATCTGTAAATTGAAAAAAAAAAATTTTTTTTAGAATTTTCAACTTTATATTTTTTGGCATTAGTATCGGATGAGTGGATACTTTTACGTCACACCTGTAAATAAAAAAAAGTTTTTTTTTTTAATTTTCAACATTATTTTTTTTTGAGAGTCAGTGATCAGAGACTAGAGTTGAAGTTTGTGTTTGTTATTTATGTTAAGGGTATGATCAACATAAAACACAAAATATTAGTTGAAATGGACATAATGCGTAAACTTTAAAAAATATTCAATTTAAAAGAAGGAAATATAACATAGCTTAAATAAAATGTTATTTTGTCTAGGAAATCCAAGCGCCAAAGAAGGAAAACTACTTAACTTCCTATAATATATCCATTATTATTTGTAGATAAATACAATGGATCAGAGGAAAATGTTATATTATTCAGAGAATGTATCCAATGAACACTAAAAAGAAAAGATTTAATAAGACATATGCCCCTAAGATGACCCACTTACCGAAATAGTAATTATTTTGTAAATTACGTTTTAAAAATATGAATGCACGGTGGTACTGCTAATAAAGATTGAAACAATTTTACCATTTAATTTATCAAGTCCTCATAAAAATAATTAATAAATGGCCCAGCTTAAATGATAATAGGTGAAGCTATGTTGATAACATCTTTGTTCTTAAAATATAGGGCAAAAGGTCACAAATAAATAAGTTTTGCTGATTTGTTCAGTCCCAAGAGACAAAAATTTGCTATTCAATTTGGTTGTAGTATCATTCTAGTGTATTCTGATGGGACATATTGTATTGAACATATTTTAATAAAATGAGCTTATCGTCACTTACTCTTTTTTCAGCAGATTTACGCCACCTTGTGGCATGTCACTCCGCGTCACAAACACCTGGTATCTTCCGGAGCTCATCTTCCTCACGCTTTCAAGAACGCCGCGGACTAAAGACGGCGCAAACAACGCTACACTTTTATAAATCATCAATCAATAAGTTGCTTTCCAGCCGGTCGCCGGGCTTCCTTGTTCGTGGGCGAGACAAGGTCGTTTATTTACTCGGTAGATAGCTAGGCGGAGACGCTGCACTTTTTTTCGAACTTTCGCCCTTGAAAAGCGAAGGTTTCACAAAGTATATTGTAATGTGAAGTGCAGCCACCGTAGCAAGTATAACCTTGCCTCTAGTTGAACTTATAAAAGATGAGACGCTCATATTATCAAGTTACTGTTATTACGTAAAATTGCTATTGAACTCCCTAGATATCAGTACGTTTTTTTTCGTAAATACGTGATAAATATTAGCATGGTCGGTGACAACACGTGATCAACGTGGTGTTGTGCACCAACTGACTAATGTTAATTATCGATATCGAAATTCATTCATTCATTTAATTTGGTTATTTTTAAATGAAGTAAAACCTATTTAACGCACTATGCCCTCTTTCTGGACATTACTGGACCGTGAACGAAACACAAAACTGAACCATCACGGTCGGGTTCGTGATGCTGAATAAGGGGAACTAGGGGAAGGGGTATACTCGGTTCCAGTCGTAGTTTTCACTTCTATCGTACAAAAGCACATACGACTGCCTTTCGAAATTTTTGCAATTTAGTAGAATTAATCGCAATCACCGCTTTAATTGAAAACACACTGGACTAATACTCCGTACCCGCAACTTTATGAAAAATTAAAACGTTTCTACCGTTCGATTCAAACTTAAATGGCGCTTCGGAAGTGCTCTACTCGCTGTGGAGTACCCCAGCCCTCACCCCCGTTGACCTATGAATGAGGATCTGTACTGCCATTTTATCACGATAGGTGGCGCATCGTCGACATGGCCATTGAAAGCTGTCAATTCTATACATTTTGTAACCTATCATTCAGTTAATTTAATTTTTCTCGTAATATGCTTAAGTATGCTGTACCAGGATGGACTAAACTACTAACCCCGGTGTTCATTTATTTCCTAAAGATACTACGCTAAAAAAAAGTGGGGAAACTAAAAAAGTACTGTCTAAAAGTAACTTTCAATATGTTGATTGATAAACTTCGGTAATATAGTGGAGTTCTGGTGGAGCTATTAACGTTTTGGTGAAGTTCTACAGCAGGAACGTCAAGTGCTTGTCTTTCAGAAGCTTGAGAGCTTTGATTGCCGAAATTAAAATTTCGGTCATAGATAACTTAAAAACTAAAGAATACCATTTATAATTAAAGTAACGTTCTCTCAATTTTCGTAAATTTTCCTACAATGAGTCAAGTGAGGATTAACACGTTCCAACTAAAAAATGATCCATATGTAGAGCCTAGCACTGATGAAAAATATTTTATTAGATAGAAGTCTACTTCTCAATAAGATCTAATTTCTTTCCAGTAATCCTTGCTTCTCGTTAGTTTAGTTCGTCTTTCAATTCTTTATGCTTCCAGGAACAATACATGTTAGCAATAACGATGGTGGATCGGTTTCAACACAAAAAATAACAAAAAACACTGATGTAAACAAAGCGAAAATGATTTGACAGCGGCCATCCCGCTTCATCACCGCATCGCGGCGCCTAGCGCAGCTTTGCGCGTGGATCCCCATTCGTTACTGCGCAGCGACTCGCCTCATGTTCTGAGCCACCATTTAAAAAACGATTATTCTGAACAGGTCGGGTAATCTTCAAGTAAAATATCCTAACCTTATGTCTATAGTATCGTCTATGGTTCACATATCTCATTTGACAGTTCCCTCCCCTCCCGCCTTCCGTACTTCTGCCTGAATGACGCTATGTTTCACAGACTAGTTAGCTTTTGTTGATCTGTCACAAACTTTTGAATTTGAAGTTTGTTTTTCAAAGTTGATCCTTGATCGTGTGAAATTCTACGTTGATTTATTTCCGTAACTTATCCTCTCGATTTCTGCAGCTGTAATATTATCGTACAACATGCAAGTGCTGTGTTATGATTTGTGCTAGTAGACGAAAGGACGACAGTTTTCATTATGTTTCCTAAAAGTGAGATAGGACTCAAAAAATGGTTACACTGTGAAAGACTGCGAAGCTTGAGCTTCCAAAAACTTCGCAAACAGTTTGTATGTCGAAATCATTTCGAAAAGAAGTTTCTTTCAACAACGCGCGATATAATTCGTCTTTGCCCCGACGCCTATCCAACGTTGTGTACTGCTCGCGAGATATCCAGTGGTCTCCCTCAAACTGATGCATTAATAACCAACAACTCTGGTACGTACCTATTTGAATATTATGACTTAGTCAATTTATATTTCATTTATGATCTGTACATGTTTTACTACTGCACTACATGCTAACTTGTACAGTTTATTAGTGTAGACACTTTGTTCTCAACAAGAAGCATGCCCTCAGTTTAAGCAGTTATATTTAATGATTTTAAGTATTTAAAACATTCAGAGACAGTGGACGAGACACAATTTATGTTTGATTGTTATTACATCTATAGGTGTTCACACTCATTTGTCTGTCGTATCGATGAGCCTTATATTAAGGAAATAGGTCACGTAATCATGTTGTCAGTATCTTGGTGGCAGCACTAATTGTGCAGGGTGCAACGGACTGTAATTTAAATATTATTGTTCTTGCAAGCTCCTTCAATGTTAAGTTTTTAATAATGATAATTAATATGAGTATAAATTTACATTTCAGAAATGGAAGCAGATGTAATTTCTTCATTACAGACTTTGCCGTCTACATCTGGATGTGGACATAAAGTCATTAAGGGACCATACCAATAGTAGGTAAGAAATACAAATTGTTTAAATATTAGTTATGGGAAGTAAGTACCCATTCATAACTATTTTTGCTACAACTGAAAATCATTTATATTCTGTCAGCTAAGATTAGCAACCTTACATAAATGAACATTTAGTGAATTTTAAGTTATATTTATATTCATTTGTAAGATTGTAGATTTTCGGTTGTTTGTAAATAAATAGTAATAGTATACTAAATTACCTAAATGGTCAGAGTATATAGGGGAAACCATTTGATATGGTAATCAATTAAATTATTTATTTTTCAGAAGTTGTTCATTGTACTCCATCTACAAAGAGAAGACGGCGTATCATACATACGAAAAATAAGCTGTCGCCGCATTGTTCTAGGCTTTACAAGGAATACACTAAGTCAAGACGGCAGCTAATATCAATTTACGAGCAAAAAAGGCATTAAAATTTTTAACAGAAAAGACTTTTGTAAAGCTCACTGAAAAATTAAATCCAATGGCAAAAGCTTTTTTGAGGATGCAAATTAAACAGTTTTCTAAAAAGCCAGGGGTCGGCGATTCTCGGATGAAGAAAAATTGATAGCAATGGCAATAATGAAAACTATTTATTTAAAAATATTTATTTTGCCATCCAAATACACGCTTAACAAAATTATTTCTGAATTAAATATAGAATCAGGTATCAATCCTCAAATATTTGAAGCTGTGAAAAAATAGGTAAGATTTTTTACATTAAAACAACTTTCTCTTGCGGATTCTGAGTTACTTTGTTCCCCTGAGTCCTTTGAGCTATCGAACTGTGTCGAAGCGAAAGCATTCAAAGCTCAGCAAGGCATGGAAGACGAAATGTCCATTCACGTGCAAGAAGAAGCAAACAAATACTTAGAAAATCATTCTGAACAGAGTCCTATTATAAAAAGTATTAAAAATCATATCAAATCTACGTGTTTGACTTCATAAATTGTGAATTGCATAAGGATGCTGTTTCTGAATGCTTTCTCGCATTGAATTTAAGATTAGCAGTATTTAATTGGTGTAATGTTAAACAGAAAAATGTAAATGTAATGTAATGTTAAAATATTAAAAGGCACAGATGTCTTCCGACTGAAAAGTAAACCTTTGTTGTCTCATGTGTAATTAAAACCATTGAATAAATATAAAACAAAATTAAAAAATAAAAAGAAATGAAAGTAAGTAATAACAAAAGTTTTATTTTACCCACCATTCCCTTTCTAACTTATTCGTAGAACATATTGCAATAATTGCAAAAACATTGCAATTATTGCAATACGTTAAAAGTGAAATTAAAATTACCAATTCGTAGCAAGAAAAACCGTTTAGGATGACGCCTTACCACGCCTTTGCCTACAATTCCGCGCCGGAAGCAACACTACATTAAAAAAAAAAAAGCTGTCATCCATGATATGTGAACCTTAGCCGAGTCGATTTTTACTCTATGAGAGTGCCCTGTCTGAAGCTAACTAGTCTGTGATTCTGAAAGTTGGCAACGTCGCAAATAGCTGTCAAAAATTTACCTGTTTTGAATAATTTGCCAATATTACTACTATGGAAATAAGAAATGTGGCTAACTAAGGAACTAGAATATTAATAATGAATTGCAGTTAATCAAAACAAAGAAATATTTGACATCTATTTGCGACGTTGCCCACTGTCAGAATAAACGCTCTCAAGTTTGAATCGGGGTGCAACAATCGACAGATTTACAATCATTTCCATCTCTATTATTTGTGTATTTGACGAACTGTCAAACAAGCCGAGCCGGCACGTCAGTATCAAGTTGACATTTTTAGAAACGTTTAGAAATCACATCTGGCCTTGTGCAGAAGGCAGGGGCACTGTTTGTTTACTGTGCATGATCAATTCTAGGATGTAAGAAAAAGCTAACGCGTGACGCGACACGAACAATACAATTTCTAAGAAAACTTCACAGAATAACAATAACCGGTGTCGCGTCGCACTGATCTGCTGTAGCCTTAAAGCTATTTAAATGCGTGTTTATGGTATATTAGTGTATGAGATGTGAGAACCACATCTCATCTGCATCTCATGATCGCCACTAAAATAAATATGGTCATAGTCCAATCACAGGAAGATTTTTTAGGAGGTTAAAGAGTAAGACAACACGAGAGCTCAGATATAAAAGGGTTATTCGCACCCCCTTGAAAGCAAGATTTTTGTGTGTGTACCATTGTGATGTAATAGGTACCTAGCTTGTAAATGAACTGACAATAAGCACCTAATCAATAATACTCAAAAAAGAATATAAATAAAAGCATTTTAATCATTTCTCACCTAATAATTAAATAATTATAACAAACTAATCATTATGTTCATGTTGAGCCTCTGACTCTCTCCAGTTATTTTGGATCATTTCCACAATCATTGTCCAACATTTGGACTGCATGAAATAATAAATCGAACACACAATAATAAACAACCATGATAAGACTAGAAAATAATCGGTTTCAGTCTCAACAACACTTGAGATTGGGCCTTGGAAGTCCTTAGATGTAACTAAGAGACTTAATGCATGCTTTCCTGTAACAGCATGAAGGAATTTACTGAAAGACTGGATGTTATAATCTGTGCCATTGAATTTTCCATAGGGTCTGCCATTGTGAAACACTTTCAGTGTCGGCACTCCCACTATCCCATAAACAGTATTTGTTCCACCATATTTCAAAGCATCCAAAGCTACCATCTTCACGTTAGGATATGCTCGTGCCAATGCATTAAAATGTGGTGCTGCCTTAGCACTGAAAGGGCATGCTCTGGCATAGAAGAAGACCAGCAGGCAGTCAGCTTCAATGTCCCTGCTTGTAATTTCTGGATTGACATGTAAAAATTTGATTAACTGTGAGGCATTGACTATTTCCACTGTTGGTTCCACTTCCTCATTTGGGTCATAGACTATTTCTTTGCACCTTATTATTTTTCGTGTTTCATTTGCTGAGTTTGTTTTGTTCTCTGCGGTAACATTGGCCAAAGTGACAGTATTGTACAGATTGGTGAGAGTTTTATTGACATCGGACACAACATTGGAGAGTAGCGATTCTGATTCGTCTACATTGGGAACATCATTGATGTCGATGTTTTCTTTAGTCTCTGTATCTGCTTCTTCCTGAATATCAAATTGTGTAGTAACTGTAGCTAAGCCTGAAAACATTATAAATTAACAAATGAATTATTTGTTTTAAACTACATAGTTTTTCAAATAAGAGAACTGGTTATCTAAGTTACCATATTGATATAGTATTTTGTTGAAAAAGATAATTTACTAAGAAAATTGTATTATTCTCATAATGTGACTTCAACAAAGAAATTAAAATAAATTAGCACAATATTTAAATATTCATAATGGTACCTATTTAACTTGCAGACAATTCTAAATTATTTATTAGTTTTGAGTTCAATGTTCTTTTGTGAGTGAAATAGTGGATGTGAAATATTAGACAGAAAATCATGATTATTAAATATATTTTCTATAGATCTGGATACAATAATAATGTTTACATTGGTTGGCCGATGACATTTCCTTAGTACAATATTATGCAGGAGTAACAATCGGATGTGAATTTCTACTTTTACCGAGTCCCTATGTCAATTCTATCTTTATCAGATAATTACGAGTCATCATAAGTATACCCCCAGGCTGTTCAACCTTAACCAATGCAGGAAGAAAAAAAGAACATCGTTTACCTAATAACAAGGTTGCTGCCCATTGGAAATAGAAGAAAATAATAAATACGTAACAAAACTTACCAACGGCAATAAATATCACAAAACTAAAATGACTACTCATTCGTAGATACATGATGGAAGCAGGCGACCGCATTCGGCAACAGAATAATTCGGAAAATTAATGTAATACCTATTTAAAATATTTAAAATTTTAATGTTCGTATGTTGACGACTTTTGTAAATAAATCAATTTTGACGTAAGGTATGTCACATAGTGATATGTCAGAAGCAACTCTCTATAATAGTTACTTTACTCTTTGGAAGCAACTGAGAGAGCGAGCGAAGTAGCAATATTTTGATCACAATAAAAAATAGTAAACAGAGATAGCAATATTACAATTATTACAGTTGTGTTGGAAGCCCCAAATAGAAGCTCTGAGTAAGAAAATAAGTAGTGCAGCCTACGCTTTGAAACAACTAGCAGCGGTTCTCAATAAAGATGCATTAATTACTGCGTACTATGGATTGGCTGAATCCATTCTTAGATACGGGGTTATTTTCTGGGGAAATAGTACGGACAATGAAGTAGCGTTTCGGGCCCAGAAAAGATGCATCAGATCGATGTTTCGACTTCAAACAACAGACAGCTGCAAACCCTATTTTAAAGAGCATAGAATATTGACATTACCCTCATTATACATTTTGGAAACGGTAATGTTCACTGTAAGTCATCCTAACTTATTCCAACGTTTGTCTGATGCTGTGCCAAGGAATAGACGTGACAATACTCTACTCTGTGTTCGCGGCGGTAAAACTGCTCTTTTGCATAAGAGCATTTATTACATGGCTCCGACCATATTTAATAAATTGCCCAAGTTATGGAGATTATTGGATGTATCTGGCCTTAAATTGAAATTGAGAAAATTATTAATAGAGAGATCTTATTATAGTATTTCGGAATTTATGAAAGAGGATAATTTTTCTTGATGATTATGTATTTTAATTTATTTTATTGTATAATGTATTGATAATTAAATTGAATTGACATTGAATTGAATTAATAATTAACTTGACATAATTGAATTAATAATTAACTTGACATTGAATTGAATTGATAATTGAACTGACATTGAATAGAATTGATAATTGAATTGTATTGATAATGTAGTACGATTGTTATAGTAATTTTATCATTTTGAATTTAATAAGTGTAGTCCCGGTTTAAAACCCAGCAACTGTACGCCACTCAACAATTTGTGCGCCACGTCACGCGGCTGAACATGTTTGAACTTTCTTTTCTACTGTAATATCTTGCATGCAATGTATGTATACCATGTTTAAACAAATAAATATACTTACTTACTTACTTACTTACTTACTTACAATGCATATCATTCTTTCGGTCGATGATGGAAAGCAACAACTGCACAGACGTTTCACAGCTAAAGTTGCCTTTAAAAAAAAACTACGTTGATGAAAAAGGGAAACTGGTCGGTCAAATAGAGCCGCGAGCGACTCGACTTATTTAATGTACCAATCGAGTTTCATGCCTGGTCGGTCAAGTAGAGCAGCGAGCGACTTGACTTATTTACTCTACCAATCGAGATTCAAGCATCCAGGTGATCCAAGTCGTTATTCTAGTACATACGCAGCCAATAAAAGCCATCGCCGGCAAGTGGAAAGCTTGAAATCGTGCCATAAACTCAAAAAAAGTCGGTGCGAGCCGGTCTAAAAAAACGGCCACTAAAGGTGAACGTCCCCTGGTCCACACCAGCCGCAACGTACAGGTCGACATGAGAGTTTGACGTGGTCACATTTGGAACTAAATATTTTACAGAACGCAGACCTATGATTATGGCACTATTTTGCTGACCAGTGCTAGTATGTTTTGATTCGTGTCACCGTGTCACCCACAAGCAGCGTTTTTTGTTACACATTTATTTCCCATTCGAAGTGACTCAAGTACGATAGTGGCGTCCTCATTTTCATTTTACTTTTTTTGCTAAGCTGTACACATGGCAATCAACGGATTTTGGTTTGCTTTGTATGAAGAAATGAACAGAACCATATGACTTCATACAAAGCAAAACAAAATCCGGTGTGGACTAGTGGACATTCACCTTAACCGGACGGCTTGAAGCAAGGTTTTCTCGGCAAATGTATGATAGAATAAAGCAATTATTTCAATATATTCTCTATTTAATGTTAAAACCCTAAGAATTACTTATATCTATTTTCCTATGGCAAGAGAAGTATGGAACAAAAAGACGTTGTGCCGACCCCAAATAAATTGGGACATGGGCAGAGGAATGATGATGTTATGGCAAGATAACAAAACAACAACAACAGCCTTTAAAACAAGCTGCAGCTGAACATTCCCTTGTAATTTGTCTCTATCAAATTCACTGCTATATATTAAATTAAAAGCATACTAATTCATACATATTTGTTCCTTAGTTTAATGCAATGCAAAAATAAAAAAACAGACATAACTCATAATAATACCTACCACTAATTTGTTTGTTTCTAATTTTAAAATATGCATCATTACAGTGGTAAAGGCCCCGACTTACGTGTCGTAGCTCGCTGGTTAGAACCCCGTCGGGCACTTTACTTTGCGAACCAAAAAACCTAAGACGTAATTATGGGTCACTCTCTAACAGGTAGGAGGTCTGGATCTCAGCAGTAGGACAATTATAGGTTGATTATGCATTATACACATAACGAAAAAAATAATGATCTTAAAAGTAAGTTTCTGTTTGAGTTTCAAGAACAGTTATTATTATCATCATTTGACTAGTTTCTGATTTTTTTCAAAGTATCACAATAAAACACCAGCATCTCTCCAATTTTAATCAAGGCTTTCAGGGAGCATTCATCATCATGTTCGGTATTACACAGTTGACTTCTGTGACGAAAGCGTTCATGATACTGGCCCCTAGAGCAGTCTCCATGATGTATGACCATCTACTCTTCACCATACAAAGATACCATTTCGTTCAGCATCCTTAGCATCATTACTTGTTCACACAAAGTTCTTTAGCAATACTTTTCAAAGCCTCAGTCTGTTCCTTCAACAATTTTAATTTCTGTCTTAAATAATCCTTTTTAAAATTTAAATAGTCCTCTTTGATTTTAATTTTTCGTTGTTCCTGTGCTGCTAACATATCACAATTGAAAGCACAATCTCTATTTTTGTGCTTGGACTTTTGTTTTGTGTTATTGTCGTGGTTTGTCATATTTACTTCGGGAGGTTCTGTGAATACTTTTTCTTCAGGTACAGATTCTGGGTCACTGTATGAGGCATTAGAATCTACCGCATTACTATAACTGCCTTGATCATTATGATCTTCAAGAGGTATAAACTCTGTACTATGATTTGTTGTTGATGATACATTCTTCAGACCCAAGGCTTCTTGCTCAGCTGGAGTTAGCATCGACACTAAATTTGGTAGCTGACCATTCGATTCCACCTGCCGTTTCTTCGTCTTTGACCGTAAATCATGCCAAGTCTGAAATAATAAAGTTCAATTTAATCTTTTTTAGAATGGGTGTAGCTACATAACTAAATAATTAACAGTTATTTATGTAAGGATTTTAGAGGAAACATAATAACAAGAATAGTACTTTTCTCCATTGCCTCCAAGATTTCTTCGCGCCGGGTATAGAGTTACATTCATTCGTAATAGTATGCCACAGTTGTTGAGAGTCCCTATAATTGAAATCCTGGGTCACTTTACCTGATATCAACTCAGGATGTTTTGTCATTAATTCTATCAGTTTCTTTTTCTGTTTTACAGTTACATATATTCCCCTTTGCCTTTTATTTCGATCCATTATTTATAATGCTTTCAATTCACAATAAACACAACACAAACACTTAGGTAATCAAATTGTTTTACATATTTAATGCACTTTAAGTATATTATATACCATATCATTAAAACATATTGTGTAAAAAATAACAGTACCTATTGATATTTACTGTAAATTAATATTTTTTCAATTAATTAAATTATGTGTACACAAATATCAAGATTCCAATGTTCACCGATTTGACACACAGATTTGACAACAAAACAAATGACAATTTGGATTTGACATATGAAATCAAGCCATAGACATAGAATTTTAGATTTTCTATTCCAATGGACTTGGTGGTGGCGCGCATATAGTATATTATCTATGGTGGCGCGGACTCTAGTACTTTATCATCGTAGGGTGACACTTCACTTGGTATAATGTATTCGCAAATATCACAAAATAATATGCCATCGACATCTGAATTTTTTACCATCAAATTGCTTAAACGATCATTCTTTTGATGTGTGTCTAAAAACCGACATTTAAAGTAGACCAAAATGTATGTTTACTATTTGTCTTTTGACCAAATACAACAACTAAGGCAAAATAGGTTTTTTTACACGTGGACACGCAAATACACAAAACTGTTAAGTGAAGTGCTTAGGTATAGGCGTTATTTCACGTCACTCGTTACAATAACCGGCTACGGGGCATGTAACCGAATAACTTGTTTTGAGTTACACTTAAACACGTGATTTTTGTAATTAGTTACATAGCGATGCAGTGATCCACAGACTAAGTTACTACCCTACTGGTACTGACCGACCGGCAAAGCGAGCCGAGAGTTCCCGAAGTCCCATGGTATAATAATATACTTCACCAGGTATGGCATTCCGAAACACAGCAGTCACGTGGGCAACACAAGTCTACGTCATCACATCTGTGTTACCAGAAGTTTGTAATAATAACTCCCCAACCACCTTTATTACCTGTGCGAATCCGATAAAACAATGAAGTTTTAATTAACAATTATGTTGGTTTATGTTTAAATTGAATTGTTTCGTTTGATTAAACACACGAAACGACAATTTAAAAGCTTAGGTTTATGAAAATCTTTCCTTAAATCGTGTTTTGTTGCAATAGAGTGGCAACTGGATAGTGACGTAAGCATGTGTTGGTCCCGGAATGCCAGACTGTTTTATTGGACCATGCGAAGTCCCAAATGGTGACACGATTAAATCCGAAAATGCACACACACGCCAACTTAATAGTGTTAGACTATTGAAAAAGTATAAATAAAGAAAAAACTAAAACGTGCAAAAAAAACATCGAATTGTAAATATTTCAAATCATTATATACACATATACAATCAAATGAACTTCTAAATACACCTGCATAACTTTCATTATTATAATACATTATTCGATACAGTTCATTTGTATTAGTATTACGTTATTGTAACTACTTATATAGCTACAAAAACTTATTCGTTCAAAAACTTAAAGCTGTTTCCGTTTCGCAAATAACTGTAATACTGTATCACCGAATAGAATTTGAAAAATAACTAGTTACTAAAATCACCTGTTTTCAAAATAGGTGACGCCTTCGAAGTAACTAGTTACGTTACACTTCGCGAAAATCACGTAAGGACCATACCTATAAGTGCTAAGCCAAGTGAAGTGCCAGTATCGTGGATGGGACTCTAAGAGGATAAGAACTCGTAGAGTATATAAATTTTCTGTGCAGTGGCGTAACTATATCATCTGAGGCCCGTGGCAATTTTTTTGAATGGGACCCTCCAGCGTCCCAGTAAAAATAGTCACGTTAGAATTTAATTTTAATAAACCACTGATGTAAGTAGTTACCCAAAACTATTATGTGCATTTCAGTTAAATATCTAAAAATAAGTTATATTTTCAAAAGCATCGGTTTATACAAATATTTATAATGAAATAACAATTTACTTAAGATTTTTTGACGTGACAACGTCTTATAAATTGGTTTGCCGGGTGACACTTCAAGAAACTGCGTTACGCTCCGCTCACGTTATGCGCTCACAATGAGAGCGAGTGAGAGGCACGCGTCCCTTCCACTCGGGCATGGTTAGCCCGCCTAAGAGCGAGAGAGACAGACATAAAAAGTGAAAGGCACGCGTCCCTTCCACTCGAGCACAGTTAGCCCGCCTAAGAGCGAGAGAGACAGAATTATTTCATCCTTCTTCCTACTATACGAATGAATATTCACATTAAAATTATTTTACCACTCAAAGTCGTTGTCACGTAAAACTTTCGCCCGTATACCGACTTTACAGGCAACCAATTTTTTAGTTGACGTTTTAGTATACCGCTCAAAATCATAACCCTCTCTTTGCTTCGCCAAAATGTGCAAAATGTGGCTGTTATTTTTTAGTATATTGACTATCTTACGACTTCGACTGCAGAAGCTAGTACACGTAAATATCTAGTTAAGTTATCATTATAGCTGCTTGTTTGGCGCTAGTTTCACAGAAGCCTGCATCAGCCAACGACGTCGAAAACAGTTCGTTTTCTGTACTAAGAACTGATTAAGATTTTGTTGAGCCAGTGCATTCAAGCAGTGTGTTTAGACGTACTGCACGGGGTTCGGTTACAACAGCTTACAATGCTGATTGTTCATCGAATGGTAGGTATACTTGTATGCTATGTAAAGCATGTATGTAAATCGGTTTAAAGAAATTTTTATTCTCATAAGAACTTACAGTCCGCTTATAATGAGATACAAAGTAATACGTATGATAATACAATACAATTTCCTCCCAGAGTATTAGAAGTTATAATGTACATACATGTTTCTTAAGCTTATTTTTCTTCTTCTTAAGTATTTACGTTATCGCACTCTTTTATATCGTCCGGCAATCCATTGAACAGCTGTGCTCCTTCAAATAATATAGTCTTTCTACCGTAATTAGTGCGTGCGCTGATGACTTCAAGATGGTTTTTATATCTATTTCTCAGGTTATATGAAATTGTTTTTTTCTTTAGTTGTGTGTTAGTTTGTATTGAGTTGGTAGTTATGTTTTTAATTAGAATGCAAGTGTAGTAAATGTATAGCTGTCTGATATTTAATAGTTTAGTTTTTTCGTACAAGGGCTTTGTTGGAGTGAGATAATGATAATGGAACAGCGTTTTAATTATTTTATTTTGAACTCTTTGAAGTGGGTTTAAATTATCGTCGTTGTCACGTAAAACTTTCGCCCGTATACCGACTTTACAGGCAACCAATTTTTTTTTATTAATAAAATTCTTTTCTCTGAGACATTGAAAGTACCGTCACGTGGATTTGAAAAAAATATATGTAAATCGATAGTTAATGGTACGCGATGATTTAGTCAGCTGAAAATATGTTCAATAAAATTAATTATTATAAAAAAACAAAAATGTTTTTCTTTACCGCAGTTTTGGATGAATTTTAGTGCATTCAATAGGAAATTTGTGATTTAAGAGATTTTTTTTACCCTTTATCACACCGTTCTAATAGGCACGATATACCCTTCCGGCCAAATGAAGTTTGTCAGCAAAATTTTCGGTTAAATCGCGAAATTTCTCGAATGAACTAAAATTCATCAAAATCCGCGATAACAATAAGATACTTATTTGCTTTTTTGTAATAATAAATTTTATTTAACATATTTTTGGCTTACTAAGTCATCGCGTACCAAGTTGATTTTATTCCTATAATTGTTAACTATCGATTTACATATGAATTTTTCAAATCCGCGATGACAGGACTTTTAGTGTCACCGGCTTCTAGCCTATTTGGTTAACAAAATGAGGGAATTCCCCGACCGTCACTAGCTCGCCCGCGTCACTAATGTACCGCGACAAAAAATGAAGCAACCAATGGATGCGTTCTGAAAATCGACATCTTTTTGTTATGAATTTGTTGAATTTTTTATGATTAGTTTGAATTTGTATTTGGTCTTTAGTTGCGCCCCACTTTGGTTAATTTTAAGTACTTCAAAAAATTATAATTTTGTTAAAAATTTTGAGCTCGTGGCCTCTTGGGCCGGGGCCCTCTTGGGTCGGGGGGCCGTGGCATTTTGCCAGCCCTGCCACCCTATAGTTACGCCACTGGATCTGTGCTAATGAGTGCTAGATTATATACACGCAGCGACTCGTTGTCGATTTCAAAATCTCACAACCACGAACAGATATCGACAGCCGATTTGTCGGTAGCCATGTACATAGCCCCAAAACAAACTAGTCGGCCTTGACGGTATTTTTTTTCTACTATATAGCGAGGAGGTTAAAAAAGTAGATATTTGTATTTTAGCATGGTAACAATAAAAGACGTTTTGTGACGTAGATCGGCCATTTTGTTTTATATTTTGTAGAACACAGACGAACGAACTGTCATTCATTTATTATTCACCGAATGTCGTGGAAGTAAAGTGCGCCGTAAAAAATAAAATTCGTGTAATCATTATTCCAAGGCGTATCTTTTGTTCGTGAAATTATGATATGACGAATATTTGTGTCTTCTACATTGATTTGTGAAATAAAGTGTGGTAAAATGGCAGGTCCTGGAGGGAATTCGCGTCGATTTCTACATGTCTTCTTGGATTGTCTACTTCTACTACAACTAGCGCAATACGTAAGTGTATAAAGGTGTTACATTTTCATTGTTCCGCGCTAATAAGTCGACTAATGTAATAGTGGATTTCTAGGTATTTCTTTGCTATCTCAGGATTCTCAGGGCAGTCCGCAGATAGACTGTTTGAACGTATCCTACATACCTAATTGTTTTTTTTTTTACGAACTGACTCAGAAATTTCACTCGCGTGACTTCATGTTACTAATAGTAACTATTGTTGTTAAAATGTGTTATTTGTCTTGTAGGGCTGAGTCTGTAATTTACCAATCTAAAACGAATTTGTACCTTTTTAACCAATCTAAGCTAAATCAATAGAATATAATGTTAGTAGGTACTTCACAGACAAGTGGGGGGTTAATATCGTATCAACTATTAAGCAACAAACACTGACTAACAGCACAAAAACTTTATTTAACTAAATCTTGCATGCAAATATTCCAAGCAAAAATGCTTACATCAATTATCTTATTTGAGAAATTAGTTTTAAACGGTTACAAAATGTATAGGTAAGTCTAAACAGTTGACTTTCGTTTTTTCCTGGATATTCCTAAAAGTTTTTATCTTAAGACTTGTTAATTCATAATGGTAGTTAGAATTGAATTATAGCTCCAACAGCAACATGAATACAGAGATAGATAAATAAGATCCATAATAAACAAAGTTTGATAACAGAATTTGATATGTAACTCGTGCATAAGTCAGGTTGACTGATAAGTTTATATTTTCCATTGTTTTACATTTAGTCAAGCATTAGCATAGATCATAATCAACAAGTAGGAAGTCTGACACATAATGTCATAGTCAATAATACACTTTAAATTTATAATTATAGAGTCAAAATTTATTTTTGATTTTGGTTACTTCCAATATAAGTTTTCATGTTATCATAGCCCTCATATCGTCCAAATAAGTTTATCTATCATCATTGTATTTCTTGAAAATTGTTTGTTTATATGAATAAGTAATGATATTATCTCACACAGAGTGTTATCCTGTTGCTTGGCTTTAATCTTTTCTTATCAATATTCAACAAGTACCAGTATTAGACTAAGGACTATGTTTCTAGAAAATGTATAGGTAGTTACAATCAACACATCACAAAAGTAAAAATTAAACACAAAAGTACTTAAAAAGGTAGAAGAAATAGGAAGTAGTATTGGCTAGCTAGTTAAAGTAGATAACATGAAAACTTGTCTTTTACAATGAGCAATACTTTACATATTGCTGTGCCATTGTTTAATTTCACTATTCCAAAAAGTATATGTTGTCCTTGTATATTGTTTCTCTTCCCGTGTGTGATAAAGGTGTTTTGTTCTACATTGAGACTGTGACAGGGTGATATTGTGGACCTACCTCACTCAGATTTTTGACAACGTTATTTGTAGTCAGAAGCCCAAAGTCTGACAACCAGTCTTACCAAGGGGTATTGTGTTAAATAGTTACTGGGGCGTGGAGGTCAGATAGGCAGTTGCTCTATGTTAAATACTGGTATTCAGCTGCATCTAATTCGACTAGAAGCTGACCTCAACATAGTTGGGCAAAGGCTAGGGAGATTAATTGATTCCTATGAACGTATGTAGCTATGAATGATTAATGTGGTAAAAAGGTACAGGGTAAATTAAACCAAACTACCTATTATTAATACATTAATAATGCAGCGAGTAATTATTGACAAATAACAGACACATGAGAATTGTTAATTGCCAAAGCATTGTACAGAAACATTCTAGAAAGCACAGCCATTAAATATGTTGAGTGGTCACAATTTGACATGACACAAGCTGATATATGTCAATCAGGAACTCAAATGGTCCAATTAAGATTAATTTATACCAATAACCGCTTGTACACTTCAATTGATATGGAATTAAGCTTACTAAAGGGGTCTGCATTGTCCATAAAGCCAGAAATAATTTTATTGACCATTATTGATCATCTACTAAAAATAAAAATAGATCTCAAATAGATTTCAGATCTATTTTACCAGTTTTGGAGTATATTTCAGGGTTAATTCAAAGAATTGTCTTTGAGCAGTCACAACAATATTGTAGTCAAGTTCATTGTTTTATCTACGTAATTACATACATACTCAAATAATAAACATGCTCTTTTGATAATAATGATAACTGCGTATGTTCGACTTTTGAGGGGCACAATATTTTTCATGAGGTAGTACTGGTATACATAGGCTACTTGGGCACCATACAAGAGAGCATATGAAGTGTTAATATAAGCATATACGGGCGTGTAAATTACAAATTTCCGGTCCCGCATTAAGGCTCTCGCGAACAGGCCCGACGTGATACCGATAATTTTTTTACTGTGAAGTTTTCTTAGAAATTATTTTATTACAGTCGCATCGCGTCTGTTTGCGGGAGAGCCTTTAAGTTTTCTATTGACGACTAGCTTTTCGCCTTAGTCGGAAATTATCCCATGGAAACGTATTATCGGGATAAAAAGTATCCTTTGTGTTAATCCATGTTATAAACTATCTGTCTGTCTCATCCAAATCCTATTAGTAGCATAACATAATGATTTAATACTATCGTGAATTTATGCTAGCCTACTTGGCAACTTTTCGTGCCAAGTTTCAAGTTTATTAACTCAAGGAATAAGATTTTTCATACAAACGAAATCCCCCCTTTTCGCCCCAAAGGTGGAATTTTTAAAAACCCCTTAGGGCTCCCCTACATTATAAAAGGAAGCTGTGTGCAATATTTCACGTTCGTAGTCCCAGGAATATATTATATAGAAGATAGATAATACGCCAAAAATATGAAAGGAAGGAATAGATAGATGTAATAGAATATGTATTAAGGCTTGTGCAGACCAGCGCGACTTGTCGCGCGACGCGACACGAACAATACAATTTCTAAGAAAACTTCACAGTATAACAATAACCGGTGTCGAAGTCGCGCTGGTCTGCACAAGCCTTTATGAAAATGTATTTCGACGTAGAGTACCTAACTACCTACATTCTTTGTTTTTGTAAGTCGGCACTTATTTGTACCGGGTGTTTTGCAGTCCGCAAGGCAATGATTAACGACCACACGGAATACTTGCAAATTGCAAATAAACAGATTTGAATTACTGCGACACGCGTAGCCTTGACCTTAAGCTAAAGTTACGGAAGGGCGGCGGTGACAATATGGCAATACCTAATCCTTGTCTAAATCCAATTTACTCCAAAACTTCCTACCATCAATGTTAAGGACAATTCCATGGTATTTTCTAGACCAAGGCTAGGAGCTCGTTTGAGCATGTTAACTATTTTACGAGGCTGTTGCCAACATCTGCATTCATGTGCGCGTTTAAACCGTAAAAATACGTCTTGGGAATCAATTTGGTGTCTTGACCAATCATAAAAATCATCATTAGCTCTACATTCTTATATGAAACCATATCAAAACTAGTTCTGACAAGGCTGTCAATAAAATCGCTATTATTAGAATTTACCAATGGAATCTGTAATGACGTCAAGGTTCAAACCCATCAAAATATCGGATGTTTGAACTTCACGGAACAAGTTGCGTCAGAATTATGTTAATTACCGAGTGATCAAAAGATACTATGATTCCGGAAACTTCTAAACCTGGGTTCTTGACATTAGTCGAGATAAACACCATCCTCACCCCTTTTTTTGCGAAATGTCTTCTTCCATATATCTGTATTAGCCATTATCGCTGTAGTCACCCCCTTTCTAGCCAGCCAGTCTCTTGTCTTCCCCTAGTCTTATAGTATAGCCATCTACAATAATCACATCATCCGAGATGTAAACGTTTAAAATTCAAGCCGAACCAGAAACAAAAATAAGTAATATAGTTCTAAACGCGATTTTAATTAAATTCATAGTAGCCCTCTTAGAAGGTCTTCCCATAAACGATGGTGTAGTTTCCATGCGTGCCCGATGCAGGAACGGACATGGTTGCGACTGCAAACGCGCCAAGGTTCAACGGCGTACTTCGAGTGCTCGTCACGCGTGCGTGAGGCACATAATAACTAGCTTCATTTTCCTTATTACCACTCATTCAAGGCGACCGCGAGAAAATAATGCTCTTAATTACCCAATTCTTTCAGGTAGGAAAAGCGAAAATGTAAAGGAAACTGCGCCTGGTTTGGATATTTTCCACCCTAAAAATTGGGTCAGCATTTTGTAATTTAGAGCTTGTTTTTTAATTAGTCGGGGCTAAGAGTTGGGGTTTCAGACTTTCAGTTGCCTCGTTTTAGCGCAATTTATAAAACGTTTACTTCTCCGTATATTCTGGAACAGCCTCAAGTGCAACAAGTTATGCGCCATAAGATTCAATTAGCCGCACATCATACTGTAACTAAGAGCGCCTTGTACGCAATGTGTGATTTTCCACTTAAGAAAACTACAGATGATTAGCGTTTCATTAAAACTTCGCACAAAACATTAATTCACTCGTGTCCAATGTGCTTAGTACCCCATGTTGATTGGGCATTGGTTTTACATATTAAACATCCTTCCGCTAAAGTCATCGTAAGTTCGTAACTCATCGTTATTAAGGAACAATGTTTCGGCGAAAATTCGCGTTAATTCTGTGTTGCATACATCGACTCTGACGCCATTGCCAGCGGACGTCCAAGTTTGTTTTAATTCGGACGGAATATATCATACATAATTCGGGATACTCTGGAAACCTTGGCTTGGTTTGGAGGTCATAGCGAATGTGATTTCGATGTTTTTTACAGAATTTATTTCTTAGACGGCTTGTATAGCATATTCATTCAGCGCTATAGAAATGGCAAAAATTTGTGGCAGGGACGTAGTTAAAGGCGGCTGTCTGTTGAAATAATTTATTTTGACACTGTCATTTTATAGGCTAGATAGATTTTTATAAAAAGGAAACGGAAGTTGCCGATAAAAAAAACGGTCTAATACCGAAAACGTAATTGGATGGGACATTACCGCTATTTTTATAATTATATACGTTTGAAAATGTTAATACACATTTTACATGATTTATAAAAAAACAATAATAATTTTGTTAAGATATGTATACTTACAAAGAACAGGAAATAAAGTTGTAAAATATTTCTAGTTATAATGGGCGATTTGGAACGGACTCAGGTTTCAGACATTGATGATATCTGATTGAAGGTCGCAGATCGACCTCACCGCAAGTTACGCAAAAAATTGCAATGACAATATATAGTATCGGTACTCATACGGTCATCTTTTCGCACATCCCATTTCTAATCTTAAACCCCGATTCCCTACTTGCTTCCTTTTTCCCCTCTACTACCTTTGTCTAACTCTATAACATAGATCTTGAGAAAAAAAATCACATGGAAAAATTATTTTATTTCTCGGGTAAACCTGAATTTCTGGTTCTGTGCTATTCGCCGAATCGGAAACCTACTAAAGGGGAAGTACATTCCGACTTTATAGATCCATATAGGCATCAAATATTTCGTGTCCGTCAGACCAACCTCTCTGTAACGGGAAAATTCTGTATCAACCGACGAGACAATATAAATACACAATGGGGATCCACGCGCAAAGCTCAACGCAGTTGTCGCCAGCGGCGGGATGGCCGCTGTCAAATCATTTTCGCTTTGTCAGTGTTTTTTGTTATTTTTTGTGTTGAAACCGATCCACCATCGTTATTGCTAACATGTATAAGCATAAAGAATTGAAAGACGAACTAAACTAACGAGAAGCAATGATTACTGGAAAGAAATCAGAGCATAATGAGAAGTAGACTTCTTTCTTCTTTTTCATCAGTGCTAGGCTGTAGAGCCTAGCACTGATGAAAAATATTTTATTAGGAAAATTTACGAAAATTGAGAGAACACTACTTTAATCATAGATGGTATTCTTTAATTTTTAGTCTAGGTTTATTTTTTATCAGTGCTAGGCTCTAGATTTGGATATTTTTTTAGTTGGAACGTGTTAATCCTCACTTGATTCATGGTAGGAAAATTTACGAAAATTGAGAGAACGTTACTTTAATTATAAATGGTATTCTTTAGTTTTTAGGTTATCTATGACCGAAATTTTAATTTCGGCAATCAAAGCTCTCAAGCTTCTGAAAGACAAGTGCTTGACGTTCCTGCTGTAGAACTTCACCAAAACGTTAATAGCTCCACCAGAACTCCACCATATTGCCGAAGTTTACCAATCATATTGAAAGTTACTTTTAGTTGTACTCTTTTAGTTTCCCACTTTTTTTAGCGTAGTATCTTTAGGAAATAAATGAACACCGGGGTTAGTAGTTTAGTACATCCTGGTACAGCATACTTAATCATATAACGAAAAAAAAAAAATTTACTGAATGATAGGTTACAAAATGTATGGAATTGACAGCTTTCAATGGCCATGTCGACGATGCGCCACCTATTGTGATAAAATGGCAGTACAGATCCTCATTAAGAGCCCCTAAGTACGTCATGATCTCGCAATCACTCACTTGCAAAACCGGAAAGTCCTGATTCAAGTTAAACAACTGCAGGAGTCAATCACAAATGCAATATTGAAGCAAAACAACCCGTATCGCATAACGAACTAAGTTTTATTTAGTATGATTTACCAATGACAAATGGTGGCTGTAGTAATTACGGAGCGGTGTCAGTCTTTCGTACAGTTTAGACTGGGCATGTTTAGGAGAAAATCAGCGGGCCAGTGGTAAATATTGATTAGTGAGGACGGAACGATACTGTGACACGCAAAACGACGGAAGCCAGACAAATGATCAAGTTGTTTAGGTTAATTTGTAATAATATAGATTTTCAACTAGTTCTTATCAGTTTTGGTAGGAAGACGAAAGCCGCCCATAATAACTGACTCTGCTGATAATCCTACAGGCTGTGCCTACCGCTTGTTGCCACGGAAGTTGACTCACTCTCGGCGTATGGTCACATCTCGGTCACACTGATTTATTTCGATGTTTTGTTGTATGTTTCGACTCAAAAGCATATACTATAAAAGTAGTTAACCTATGAGTGTGAAGGACAATTCTTAGTATTGTTTTTTATTTATACTGTTAATACAGTCTTGCGTTTATAAGCTATTAAAAGGAGATTACTGAAAGGAATTGTTGCGAGAGTTTATCGAGTCAATGACTCAAGCCACATTCGGTAAGGATCGATAGGCCTCCGAGAGATGAGTCCTATGCATTGTATAGGCTTCACCAAGATTGTAAATACAACGCTTCGGTCGCCATCACAAGACTCATCTTCTTCGTGTCGCTGGCACCACAGTTATTCATATTTTGTTACCCCAACACTTCGCCACTTCCATGGAGTTATCGGTGGCAGCGCAGAGGTCACTTTAGCTGCATGTTTTGCACAGAGTTTGTGACACAGCTCCACATCCACACACCATGCCGCCGTTCCGACACACACAAACACAGACCGACAGACTGAAAGAAGGTCTCGCTTAGGTAGTCTTAATCCCACCTCACCAAATGCTGGTTGATTATTAATTTCTTAAAAGTAAGAATATGCTATACTAGTTTTGTTTGACTAATTAACCGTATAATTTGTTGATTGATTTTTGCTACAACACGTAAACTTTGTTGCTCCGTTCCCTAGCTTTACCTTGAATACAGTTAGCTTAGATAGTAACTTCATTAAATCATGCTGTGTTCTCGTTTAGCTGATAGCCAACTCCCAAAACAAGTTGAGGTCATATCTGTATGCCAATTTTTAATATCTACATTAGCAGAACGTCTTTTGGGGAACTTTTTAGGTTTCTAAATATTGTGTGATTTATATTTATAAAACATCTATTTATGGCACAGATTAGTACAGATGGAACACTCAGCAAAATCATTTAAATAAAAAGCGACTCTCGCTTCAACACAATAAAGTGCAATTCAGGTCGCGTAGCGCTAATTACATACAGTTATATTCACCTAGAAGTTGCCTCTCTTTCTAACGCGTTACTCTTATATCTTCTGATTACGTTACGACCACTGAATTCGACAAGTCGAGCCCGCCGCGTACCTATCAACAACTAATAATTACGTGGCCCAACACATGGTAATGTTTAAGGCTACTGAGCTAGACGTTTCAATGTAAATGATTAACGAGTGCGAAGGTAATACTTAGCTCCTTTGTGTAAACACAATATGGTTATCTGAGCACATTCAAAGAAACATGATTGTGGGCGTGACGTAAACATTCTACAGAAATTACAGAGCTGAGGTCTTTGAACCTTTCTATGTAAAAGGTTTCGAGTAAAGACTTAATCTTTCAATAAGTTGAAAGGGCTGAATTGGACAGTGAACTGAATTGAGGGCAGTAACTGAAGGGTCGAAGAACCTGGAGCTGTTTGTATTGATATCAATTTCAAAAGTAAATGAATAGCTACTTGATTGTTATGCTGAAGAAGCAAAATTTCGCCAGACGCGCGAAACCGACGTTTACGTGATCGTCCTTTTTCGTTTCCAATTATGGCACAAATTCCTTTTATTGCCGGGGGAAGATTTTGTAGACAGAAATTCTTGAGAGTCCGGAACTGTTTCTTGCTCGTTGAATATTATTAAATTTGATTGATTTGATCTCCAACATCCTTTGCCTGAAGTTATAATTACACCCGGCTTTTGCCATGTCAAAATGTTGTCTTTTATTCAAGGTTTTGCTTGAATTTGCTTTCATTTCATTGACTTGATTTTAATTAATTAATAAAAGATTTTGCCTATTTTAAACTGTTATTGTTGATATATTTCATGATACGCACGTGAATTATTCAGTGTTATTCAAGATTTTTATTTCACCGTTATATTCAGTTGGCTGAGGAAAAAAAACATGATTTTGGGTCAGAATTTGTTTATCAATTTTAAAAGTCATCTGTCTTAAATATTTAATACTGATTTTGGATTCTGAAGTCAATGTTATATGCATGGTGGCGACCCAAAAACTCTACAGGAAATTGCTAACCGTCCGACCATTTTAGATCTGTATGTTTAAGTAATCAGAAACTGTTTCACTTGAACAAATTCAAAACGAGTATGTTTTCCGTCGCCATACCGAATATTATATTATAATAAACATTTTGGATCTATATTTAAGTATACATTTTAAAGGTAACTACAGCCCACGGATTCCTGAAAACTATTTAATCTCAGTCACTCTCCAGTAATTTGATTGTCTGTAGTTATTTTGAAGAAGAATAACCCCACACCATCTAATTGAAATTTGACAACAGCGTTACATTACATGTCATAGTATTAAACTCCAGGGATTTGATTGATGAGGTCTTTAGTTGGTGTAATGTAACATGAACATCTCAGTAAAATACGGCCTAAACTATTTTTGTTTTCATTCCAGCACTGTATAATTCAAACTTTGATCTGGATTCTGTAAACACCTCGGCTTTCATTCAGTAACATTAATAATTGTCAATATCATTGTAATTTGTAACGGGCCGACTTTTTGCTATTGCCCCACATGGCTGTCCTTTGAATGATATTCTAACGTCATCATCCACATCCGTTCTATTCAATTGAATTACAAATATATTGATGTCCAATTTATCGAAGTTTGCGTCTTTGCATCTACGGACGTCATATTCTCCCCCAATCTGCTGGACTTTTAAAAAGTCCTTCCAATTTGATTATTCGGTTGTTACACCATTTAGTAAGCTTGTCCTTATACATTTATGCTGCTTTGATGGAAACCACGTAGGCTTTCTGATCGTCACTACAAAGTTAAAAGTGTAGAGAGTTATATCATAAGATATAACTCTCTACACTTTGTACTTTGTAGTGTACATTAGTATCTACTTACGTTTGTTTATCGTGAATGCATGACGCGGTTCCAGAACTTTATTTACAAGTTTATTTATAGCGACGTGTTTCATAGCTACATTCCTTTGCGAGTCCACGCTTGGCAACACCACCATACTGTGGCAAACTTACTTCTTGTTGACCATCTTACTTGCAATAACGTTCTTCCACATGAGGGTTGTGGGAAACTTTCATTGTTATTAAGATCTCGTTGAATGAGATCGTGTCGTCGTCTAGATGTAATCATAAAATAATCATGAATGACAACCTGAACAATAAAGAAAGGCTTTTTCATAATGTAGATAGACAAAGCGATGACATGGTATTTGGTGAAATGCGAAATGCACTCTTGTAAAATATCCAGATGATGTTTTGTAGTGGTGATAAAATCAAGCTAAATATTAAAGACAGTATGTTAGTTGGAGTGTGATCACATGTTAGCTTATCGATGTGCTCTTATCACATCTATATATCCGTTACCCGTTAGTAGTTTTGATGATCTTTGTCCATCCTGGATGCTATCTAAAATTATTAAATCGGATGACCAACAGATGATTCATTATGTATGTTTAATAAGTTAGCACATAATGGAACAATAGAAAATAGTTGCGTAAGTAATTATTTTTACACGTGTTTTGCAATATTTGGTGTAGTAAGCAAAGTTCGCGTGTTTTCCTCCATTACGGTAAATAATTGATTAGTTCGATATGTTTCCGTTCATTCAATTTGCGAAGCACGCGATTTTTGCTGGCATACATAGCTTGTCTATCGCTACATAATGTACGTATCCAGATCATGTCATGCTCTCCTTGTTGCTGATCAAATAGGTGCATTTACTAACTTTGCACTTACAGCGTTTGTCCACCGCCACCGTCAACGGGACATCAACGAGAAACTAGATTATCCGAACTGACAGTGACGTCTCGTTGACGGACTTGCGGTGGACTAGCGGCTATATTAAATATATGTATCGCTACTTCGGTGCCGTCATCTCGTTCTCGTTGACGTCCCCTTCACGTGACGGTGGACAAACGGCCTTTGTCCCTAGTTATTACATAATACCTTCATAAAGCCTGCAGAACATTGGTTTGATACGTCTCTCCAAAGACAGAATAATTACAACAAGCACGCATTACTGAGAAGTCTCAAACGTGCGTCATGCGCGTGTCAACTGAGTTAAACCTTAGTCATTGAGCTGAATGCTGTTTGAAAAGTAGTTGGCGCTACTTAGAAGAACGTAAGGGTTTCCTTACAGCGTTTTCCTTGATATTTCAGTGCCACCGCCAGTATCACATTTCAAATCAGCAGGTTTCCACATCATAACGAACGAGTTAACACTGTCTGTAAACTGTCACTAACGAGATACAATAGATTTTTTATTGTTATCGACTTCTACAGGCAAATCGACAGTTGAGCGGATTAGCGATCGGTTTTCAATATAGAAAAGTCTCTAAAATTTCATATTAGTACATATTGGTTGGCGATTTGATCCGAAAACAAAATTCTATTGCGCAATTTTAAGAACATAAAAGCGACGCAGGTCGCATACATAAAATGTTACCTGAATAAAAAGTTTGTAACACGTTAATGTTCACGTTATACAACTTCTAATAATATAACCAGTTTTTTGATCACGTTGTCGTTGGGATACTAGCAAAAACTCTCATAATATTAATTAGCTGGCTTTTAAACTACGTAATATTTTTGTTGCAGATACCTTCAGCATCGGCAGAAGGCCACTGCATTTGGTATGGCGTGTGTTCCTCCGATGCACAAAGACCGACAAACTGCGCGTACAATGGAACAGCAAAGCCCATCCAGAGCACTGCAATGGTGAGTACTAGTGATACAATTATGCTCAGGGACTAAACACACCTGTCAAGATCATCAGCGTCACCAGAATATACAAACTCATTGTTAGAGATCTACTGACAAATGGGAGTTCCTGGCTACAATATGAAGTTATTTCCTTTAAATCGGAACTGTGCCAAGAATTTACAGCTAAAGAAAATTTGCTATCAGTAGTACTAAATATGTGTAAGTAGAGCACGTACGTAAAGCCTGTTAGGGCATAATGAGCAACGCGGCTTGGCTGTTAATCCTCATCCTCTGACGTACTGCGGGCTCGTCTGATTGGCTAACGCAGACTAGCTGCATCTCCCTTGTCTTGTTCTTTGTGACAATAAGCAGCGCGAATTTCTTCGTTTTACTTTCTCCAACTGGAAGTCAGGAACATTCTAATATTTCACTAATACGTATATTGTTCTGTAGTTATTCAACTTCGGATTTTGCTTAAAATTCAGTTCGTGAACTGGTTTTTTGGTGTTGCTAGCAGTTTATTTTTAAATCAGGTTTTGTTTACACTAAAGTAATTTAAGTGGTTATGAATTCGTTTTGATTTCGAAGTACAAATTTTATTTATTTTAGTAAATTCATCAAGAACTTCTCAATCGCCTTGCGTCGCATTGTCAGCTCAAAAATGATTGGTTCAAGCATTTTGGACATTCTGCACTCTGCAGACATATGCTGTACATTTGAAGGCTTTCGTTTCTAGAAAAGTTGAGGTTTCTTTGGTCGTACTTTAGTTACCGGAACTCCAAGAATGCGCAAAACAAACTCGTTTTTAATTTTTGCACCCCCAAGGGCGCTGTGAGCGACACTTATCTGGGTCACCGGGTGAGGTTACTTTGTGTTCTTGGTGCTATATTTAGCATGTGCATGCAATGATGACGTCACACAAGTCCTAGTTTTCAGGCGGAACTTGACCCATGTCTAACAATAGCTACGTTCAGGCTAAATGAAACCTGCATCGATTGACGTTTATGGGAGACAGTTGTGATTGTTTGCAGCTGTTGAAACAGCGGTCTGTTACCTTGTATTGAGTAGCGTGCTTCTAAGTGCAGTCTTGCAGTCTTTTCTCTTTTCGGTCAAGAAGAAAATTGATAAAAGTCCATTAGTTGAAGTTTATTATCACATAGGAAATATACGGCGATGCAGCTGCTACTAAATTGTTTATAACTTGTATTATTGCGATTACATATAGTCAACATTGACTCACAAACAGTAACCATTGGTACTGTGTGATAACAATATCCTTGCGAGTTGTAAATACCAATTAGAAGTAGCTAATTGTGTGAATCAGAGCAATTGTATGGCACAGGCATGCTATCAGTTCCTGCGTTCTTGCCTTGCGTTTATGATGACGTAGGTTTCAAGCAATTGTTTTTGTATCCAGATAGAAATGAGTGCTGGACAGGCGGTTGCTATACATTTATCAAAACTGAAGTTCACCTTGAACCCTCTGGTTAGTATCTAGTGGCACGTATGGAAACAATTGGCGCTACATTGTTGCTATCAATTAATTTTCGCCCGATGTCTGCCACGTGCCGAGATCTAGCTTCGCTTACATTCGGGCCGCTCGTTTTGTTTTGAATCTGGAAAGTTTATCGTTCTGCCTGAATAAATCTGCAATATTTAGGTTTAGAAGGAATCGTGTTTTGTGAGTTTATGATGTTTTGAAACGTCAAAGGAGTACTAAAGGAAGTTTTAAACTGTATCGGTCGCTTTATTATACAGGGTGGCCAATTAAGAGGTATACAACTTTTTTTAGCCCCCACTCTGATTTGATGCCAGATTTTGCAGTTGTTTGGTGTCTATTATTTAGTTAAAATGCGGCAAATTTGTTATGAACAGTCTATAAGACCATGACCACCGCAAAACTTTCATACATTTCATCCTGAAGTTCTTAAACGAATTTAAAATCGACCTAATTTTTCAAAAAATATATTAACGTGTAACGAATACTATTTTGATCACTAAGGATTTCGAGATACGTCCTGACTTTGTTTCCGTGGGGTTATCTAAAGGGATGTGTCGTGGTCATGCTTGAAAACGAAAAGCAGAATATTTGTTAGTGGGATACCTAATAAAGTAAGCAAAAATTATGAAATGTAATGAAAAACACGATGAAAAGCGATCGAAGAATAAAACAGGAGCAGATTAAGCTGATCTTATTCACCGTATAAAATTGCCAAGCCTGAATAATATACTTATAGAAAAATATACGGAATAAAAATAATCTTAAGTTGTCAATCAATTTGCCTAACTTTATTGGGATCGGCTTCAAGTCTAACCGGATTCAGCTGAATACCAGTATTTTACATGGAGCGACTGCCTATCTGACCTCCACAACCCAGTAACTGGGTAATACGATACCCCTTGGTAAGACTGGTTGTCAGACTTTCGGGCTTCTGACGACCCGTAACGACTGTCAAAGATCATGAATGACAGCCGGGCTTAACGTGCTTTCCGAGGCACGGAGGAGTCTCGGCATGTAAAGATGGTCACCGACCTACCCCGGCAAGCGTAACTTAACCTGACGCATCGACCCTTGCAGCAGTTATTACTTAGCCACGAGCTCCTTAATTTAAAGTTATAGACTTCCTAATTGGCCACCCTGTATCATGTAGACATAATACCACATCATAAGCTTAGACCAACAAAATCATACTGTTTCATCAAATCTATATATTTTTTCTATATCTATATATTAAAACTAAAGGGGTCCATGGCAAAGAGCAGCGATTAGTTTATGGCTCACGATCGAGTTGGATGGAAAAAGGAAGCCCTTGCCTTCGCTCTGCATTGGTAAAATACAGACTGATTGTTATTATAATATTAAAAACAAACATCAGCATCTCCCATTAGCAGGTGACTCATGCCAAATGGAATTCTTACAAATGACTAATTAGTTACCGAATTATCATTTAAATCTGTTTAACTTCAAAACAAGTTACGCCCTTGTGAGGCTGAGTTAATAATACATTGATTAATGAATGAATCACACGATAGGTTCCACTCTTAATAACAATAAGTAATTGCGTAACATTGTTTACTTTTCATGCTAATTTAATATTGTCCCCCCAAAGATTTTTTGGGGTTTAAGTACTCAAAATATTTTTTATTTTTTTTTCTGTTTAAATGATATCGCTTGGTAGATGAATTTTTCGTGCATACTTAGTTATTCTCCCAAAAAATCCAGTGATGTGTTTTTTTAAATTTAATTTAATTTTTTGTTTGTTTCCTGTTTAATTTGGTTACTCTGTGTTAGGTTTGGTGCCAGAATATAATCATTAATAGTTTATAAATGTTTTAATGTTTCGTCCTAGGTACTGCTGTGCTTTGACTTTAAACATTTTTTTTTTTTCAACTTCACGGTTTCTTAATTCAAGTGTTTTCGACGCAGCCGTTGTTATCTCATCATGACTTTACAAGTTTTATTTAATAACTGACTTCTCTAGCAATAACAAATCAAAAACCGGTTTAAGGTTTTTTGGTTACTCTGCGTTAGGTTAGGTTAGTTACATCATACGTGATGTAATTTTTTAACCGACTTCCAAAAAGGAGCAAGTTATATTTTCGTCGCGTATTTTTTTTTTGTTTTTTTTTGGAAAATAGGTTTTATTTCTATTTAGTAGTTATTGTAGTTTATGTTTTATTTTTCGTTCTAGGTACTCCTTTGATTTTAAAAGTTTTCTATTTTATTCAACTTCGTTTTCTTAATGCGCGTGTTTCCGACGCAGCCATTGTTATCTCATCATGACAAAGTCAATCAAGTTTTATCTAATAACTGGCTTCTCTAGCAATAACAATTCATAAAAATGATTAAGGTTTTTTTTTGTTACCTAAAGGCTTCTGCAGACAGGCGTGACGCGAGACCCGGTAGTACAATTTCCGTGAAGTTTTCATAGAAATTGTTCAACCGCGGCGCGCCTGACTGCGGGTTGCTTTAGGTATGCAGCAACTTTAGATTATTCTTATTGTTTGTTGCATAAGTTGTTTGACAAAACTAACTAGGCTTTTTTTATCGACCTGCTACAGGACTGGTGAAAGCCGGTCTGAATTTGGTAACTGGTAACTTCCTCTAAGCCTTACAGGAAGTAACCAGTTACCAAATTCAAACCTTATCTAAGGCACGTTCATACCTATCATTTTATTTGTCCTTAGGATTCCCATTTAAATGAGGAAGTAATGCTGAACCAAGTTATACATGAACTCATATTTTCATTGTTTTTATGTGCATAAAAATAAACTAAAACAGGATTTTGTTCACAAGTTGTCATTGAGAAGTGGTTTGAATAATTTGCAATTGATGTTGAGAAGTTCAGTCAAGTTTGAACTTTGATAATGAACTTCAAAGATTTAATTAATGATATCTCTTTTTTATGTTAATAATCTATTTTTAGTCATCCTTCCATTCGGGATAATTATACCTACTTAATCGTTAAGTAAAAAACAAAGATACGTACGTACCTATCGCGGAATTGCTTTTACCGTTGTCGCGTCGCAACTGTCTGCGAAATCCTTAAGTCCTGAGGTTAAGGATGTCGTAAAGGATCGACTTAAGAAATTTGTGTAGGATTACCAAGTCGAGACATACAAAGACTACAAAACGTTAAGTTCATAAGGAATGCCGTCACAGTATCACATAACTCACCCACGATATACTCATAAAGCCTCGGGCAACTCAAGTTATTTCCACGAAATGGTTTATCGCAAATAAACATTTCTATGGCCAGATAGATGGGCCTTTCCAGACAGAAAGATTACACATTGTTTAAAAATATATTCATTACGACAATAGCATGTCGATATGAATTTTATGAACTAAATACTGACTCAGTTCAGGGAACAGTGACATCATCGAATGAATATCGAATGCTTATCAACAGCATTGTACTGAAGTGAAGATGTCCACGTCACACAGCATAATATTTTGACTGAAGTACAAAGACTGCCAAAATAGATAATGTATCTATATTATGTGTTTCTTTTCTGTGGGAGTTTTTATCACGAAAGAACTAGTAATTAATTATAATGACTTGAGTTACTCAGCATTTTGCAAAGATATAAATCTTAAACGGGACGTACAGCTGTCAATTAGTTACCAAAAGACTGATCGCAGGAAATCAAATTGACAACTTTATTAAAATTATGTAAATATACGTGGCAATTTTTAAATTGAAGGTTGGAAATCTGAGGACAAATTATCTATTTTTTCGTATAATTTGCATTTAGAATAATTTTGCAGTTATCTTTGACTTAACGGAAATTGTACCTAAATGATGGCATTGATGACAATAGCTTGACACCCCATGAACAACGTGATTTAAAGATATGTGCTTGAAGGAATTTACAAAAAATTCCCTAGTATAGAATTAATCTGCTGCTTTGAAGATTAGTTATAAATAGGAACGCGTTTTCTACCTCTACGGGCTTCAGGTTACATTGGTCAGTCCGAAGTGCTTCATTTGTGCCCATCCAATTAGATACTAACATCATAAGATTAAATCATTAGTGCCTAATTGACGTCACAAACTAGTTCCATTAATATCTAAAACACGGAAATGTGCTGAATCCTATTAAACGTGTTGTAAAACTTGGTGTCACTGTCTGCGTTAATTTCGAAATTATGCCAAATTGGCGAATGACTTCACTATTACATCAAAAAATGCGTACAAACGAACCTATCGATGTTTTTCTTAGAGATTCGCATATGGTTCACACAGACTAGACTGTATTATGATTGGCGCGCTCGGTCTCACTCTAAATGCAATGCACAAACAAATGTGGAAGAAAATATGCCCGAAGCAATTGAGTCTTGTCTTGAATTCACACTCCGATGTCTGGGCCGGCTGCCAGAAAGTAAATTTTTCGTTGAATTTGAAAGTATATGTTACAGAAACTAAAGTTCTATAAGATTCTTTGACCAGGAAGACCATCACGATCTGATTATCAGATGATTGTTGATGTGATTATCATTTAGTTTAGTGCCTCGTGATGAAGTTAACTTCCTAGTGTTATTAAACACGATTCAAATATCAGCAAACACAACCAACTTCCGAATATCATAATGTATTTATACGGAGGATTTAAACCGAATCAATAGTTTACTTCCTGAACTGTCATAAATTATTTTAATATTAGCATAATTGTTCTTTATAACCATCACGATGACGTATCGATAAACGTCGTTAGCAAAATTGACGAGTGGTTGACTCGTCAATTTTGTTGAGTGAAAGTTGTTGTCTAAATGACAGAGCAGTGTTTTCAAATAAGTTAAATCATTATGGATCACAACAATGTCTAGCTCTCAAGTAACTTGCTTGGTAACACGGCAATAATAGGAATAAATTGGCGGCAAATGATCAGTGCTATACTTGATTGTAGTAGATCCAATTGAAACGCTTGTTTCAAAATAGTTTCTAGAGCTTTACAAATCTTCAAAGCATAACTAACTTGGTATTGGAACCTAGTCGCTCAAATAGTCAGCCCCGCTGACTATTTAATTGCGTAACACACATAAAATGAAAATTGATCGCATGGGTTTCATTTTGACAGTTCCCCCACGTTCATTGCGTCGTTGTTGAGCTGACGAATTTTTCAAACCTATGAAGGAGTGGATTAGCAATATCCTTCAAAACTCTCGGATTGTGATTGAAAATGGGTTACGCAATTAAACCGGTGCAGGTTTACCAAACATTTCTGAATAAGGACTAGCCACAGGGTATGAAAGATAGCTTTTCATAAAACATCAAATTAACCGTCGGCTATAAATGCTTAACATAGCCAATTTATTTCCCTTTGTGCCATTTCACACGATTCTATATATGCAAATAAAGTCAATTGTTTTTCGTTATTCACAATACCAAAACGAAATAAGGTTACATTACTGGGAATGTTTCTCTCATAACACGTCTTTATTATTTACCGGAGCACAATGTTCATTTCGCGCTAACCCTTGCCATTTGATCGAAGTGTTCGAATGCTTTTATTACATTCTAACTATAAAAACCTTTAGGGTCCTCCGGTCGCATTGAGCTGAAACTGATATTCGACCTTCAGACAACCTTATCTCGTTTGGGAGTATCGATCGTTCTTACAAACAATTTGTATTCCGCAGAGGGCTGCAATGTTTCACGTCAGGAGTAACTGGAGCAGTGTCCCCAATTCTGTTGGATCCATTTTTTATTCTCGCTAAAGGTGTCTGCGGACATAATGTTTTGCGCTATTGAACTTGAACCAAGAGCTGCTACAGTACTCGTGCTTTTGAGGGATTTTGTCTTTGGAATGACAAATTATGTTTATGGCAACCCACCCAACAAGTAGTGCTAACCGCCAGTGTAGTTTGGTTAGTGTACGTCCGTATAAACTCAATGTTTGATCTCGGTACGCAAATAGTTGGACGGCTATATTTACCAAGGCAGTTTCGCAACACGTTGATAAACTTTTCCTGTGTTTTCAAGGAATTCTTGTTCGCGGCTTTTTTAATGGTTACATTTTTGTTTGTATTTGAAGGTCTTTAAAACTACAAGTTAAAGCGTCGCAAAACACCTCGCCTTTAAAATGATGAGAATTTATTAATTTAAAACATTGCATGACTAATTTACTTACAGAATTATAATCGTTGCCTTTGCATTAACTATGATATAATATTACGTATCTTTATTGATATTTTTATGGTTCTGTTCGAGGATATAGAACAAATAATGACGGGTAGATTGACAGGAAGTGATGCGATCAGGTTTTGTGATAATCTCGTAAAATTATTCGATGATCGGTTGATACCGAGTTGTAATGGTACTATTTTTGCTGTACATTTAATGAGCTATTTAAATAGTTAAGTACCTTTACATTATAAATAAATTATATTTTTTGGATTGATTGTTTTATAATGTTCTTACCGTTTTCGAAACAACATTAACACCAAAAATAATATATGTGGTCAGTTCCGGAAGCAAGAAAAATAATCTGTGTAAAAAGTAATCTGTGTTTAGCTGTAGTTAATGACTTCCAAACATGATGAACAGCAGGAAATACACAGTGTAATTTAATTTAACCATTTTATGCATTATCTAAATTGGCATTCATACAGCATAGAATATCATCAGATTTTAAGTGATAACCTTGCTCGGTCATCTACCTTACCCAAAAACAATATAAACAAGAATTTTAAGCACTTTCGAAATGGCGCGTACTTGACATCTATAGATTAGGATAAAGATACTTTACAACACGCGGCTTTTCGACTATCGTTCACTTCGATCAAGAAAGGAAAACTCACCAACACTAAGGCACACGAACGGTGAAAGTTAATCAGATGGATGACATTAATATACTTAAAAATATAATAATAAGTATATTAGTTTATTATGCATGAGCGGCGACCACGGCGTAATATGAAATCGATACCACAATCACTGACTTGGTGAAGGATGATAGACTCCTATGGGAATAGCCTAAGTATGATAGTCATGTAGGTAGTAGGTATAGTGTATTATATGCTTTATGTAGTTATGTATTTATTGTATATGTACCCAGCTTTTGGTCCGGGGGGGGGGGGCAAATCAGAAATTTCTTAAGGTGAAATTTTTCAAATGTCATGATTTCATAAAAAAGTTATTAAATGGAACAAATTTAATGGAGAGAGATGTATAATTATTCGAATGATTACAATTCTGTAAATACATATTTGTTATGGTCGCGAATCATAATTTGATCAAGATACAACCTGACACTGACCAAAGACTGACAGAACAAAGCCCATTTAACCTGTCTTCGCTTATTGTTGATCTCAGCCATTTTTAACGCGTCTGTGAATGTAGGTAGTCGTAGAATAAGGCATTGCTAATAAAATACACAACGGCCAGGCAGCGCGATTTTTTCTAAAAATTGATGCATAATATACATATTGTAATTGTAAAGTAAATTTTCCAGGGGGGGCGGCAGCCCTCCCCTGCCCCAGGTACGCCCATGACCACACGCTACCTACAGTATCGTCTCTTCCCCTTTTTAAGACTGTCCATTCTGTCACCCTATGTACAATTTTTACATTTATGTCTGTAATTTATATGGTGTACATGAGTATCCTGTTCTATATTATGATGACGTACGTACTCTGGAACATTCATAAAAAATGCTAGGCATTTAGTAGCTACAGAAGTTCTGTAAAAGAGTTCCATTTCGAAAACCGATCGATCCAGTAAATGAAGATTGAGGAGCAAGGAGGCCTTAGCAAATGGGACGTGGTTTGAATAGGTAAACAACAGGTCTTCAGGCTTACCTTTCATAAGGTTTGGATTGTTACTAAGAGTTCCAGTCTTGCCATGGGGTAGAAATCGTGTCAAAATCAAAAGTAATTTATTCAAGAAACAGCCCTTTTCGAACGTCAAAATTACCTAACACAGTCCCTCAAAACGCCTGCGCCCGTGTTACCCAGTAACTGGGTTGTGGAGGTCAGATAGGGAGTCGCTCCATGTAAAATAATGCTATTCAGCTGCATCTGGTAAGACTAGTAGCCGACTCCAAGTCCAACATAGTTCGGAAAAGGCTAGGAAGAAGAGGAGATTGTTACTACGCGATATGATGACCATTTTGGATATCGTTTATCGTGCAAAGTTAATCCTGCAGACAACAAAGCCTGATAACAAATTTCTAGGGCTAGCTTTTATCGCGTGCTATGAGCATGTAGTTTAAAAATTAGAGCTTGTAGTGTTGTAGCCCCGGGGTTGTGACCTTGAGTGTGGTGTCTAGGTTAGTTTGAAACACCGACAGGCCTTGGTCGATACGGCCTTGGTTGGAGCTTTCATAGAAACGTGTCCGATACAGATTATAATGACTTCAAAAAATTCAATCTTTTTTAAATGCATTTCAATGACAAACCACACGATATCCTTTGGATATTCTTAGTAAATGAGATTTTAGATTTTATTACAGATCAGGCTTAATTAATTGTTAGGAAATTTAAAGGACCTCGAGGAAGTTTTGAGCTTCTTTTATTTAAGTGATTACATCATCTTGTAATCGGAATAGGCACTAGGCTGAATAAGCAGTAGGCAGGGCTAAAGCTCTGCCCTTCCTTTGCCTGCTGTCCTTTGAAATAAATTTCAAAGGAGGAAATTTAAAAATACTCTCGGGTAATTCTCATCTATTATGTAGAATTACCAAACGTATTTTCCTCGTAATTGTTCATTCATTAAATGGAGTCGGTGTTAAGCTAAATCCTTAATAGCGTAATCGCATGCGCTGTAATTCCTGCGCATAACGGAAAGCCCACGCCTACCACAGCACGCAGCAGTCGACAGAAGAAGTAAACAAAATGACATTAACTGTAATTTCGTCTATTCTTCCGTCGACAAAACCCGTTTCTGCAATGGTCATGCTACGCGTGCAGGTGACTGGCTGTCAGACCAACTGGAACCACATCCATCACGTCATAATTTTCTGCCATATAGAGCTTCTTGTAAACAAATGGAGCAATGGTCGGTAAAGTAAATTATGAGTTATGACATCAGTCTGCGAAAGACAGCCAATGAGAACTTAGTAGTGCTGCGCTAACGCACATAGTGATGCTAGTCAATATTTTTGTATGAGAATATCATTGTATGGCATTTGTGGCCAGTATTACGCGTGCAACTCCGATCTTCGTCACAAATAATAAAAATAATTGCTATGGCATTAGGGAAATACAAATACAAGGTAATTTAATTTAAAATAATGGTAGGCATTTTGTTTCTTCAACATATTAATACAATGACCCATACTACCTACTTGCATTAAGTAAACAAATTCTATTATTTCCACACTTCGATATGTCATTTATGTCTGATTTAAAACGTGGTCGAAATAACATCCGCATTTCAATTTTATAATCCTGTTGGATTTTTCCATTAAACCGTTGGAACTTAAAGACAGACTTTTCATAGTGTGGTTTTTGTTTTGACTCCAGTTCAGGTACAAAGTAATTTCAAAATTTTCGCAATTTCCTTCACGATCTAAAAATGTGTCTAGCACGACCTCACCATTGAAATAGTAGTTAAAATATTAATTAGTCATTCATCATAACAGTTTGTAATATCGATAAGATATGGACGCAGGTGTTATAACAGGAATTCGTAATCACACTAATCACCTATACATTGTTTGTAGTCTAGATACCATTAGTTTTACAATCCACACAAATGTTACCTACAAAATATTCTTCACAGAGGTTTTAGTTATCAATTTATGATTGGCAATAAACTGACAGAATTTTCCAATTATTAGTTTATTACCTATGCTTTCCTTGCCAGCTCTTGTGATTGCGTTACCTACACACTACGTAGATAATCGTTTTGATAAGAACATAGTGTGATGTTATATTGTAGTTTGTCGGGAAAACACTTGAATTTAGAGTGGTTTCCGTTAATTAGTTCAAGATCACGGGAAACCCATTTTATGTTTTCATTTTACTAGCAGGTGAAGGCTGCACCAAGGCCCAAATTAACGAGTTCACTTATGTTTTCATACGTAAGTCTCAGAAAAGCAGCTCAAACGAAATATTTCCCGGACTCATAAATAAGAACTGGTTAGAAGAATTAGTATGTAAATACGAGCAATTAGGAAGACAAGGTCGAAATGTTATAAAACCTGTTTGCTTAATAGATTTTACCTGATATGTTATGATTATGACTTGTGAACTTAGAGCCAAATACTATTTATCTTTTTTTTTCTGGCAGCATATTGTCTCATTTATGATCATTTAAGTGCTATGCTAATGAAACTGATGCGCAAAAAGTAATTAAACATAAAATTTAATACTCGTGGAAAACGAAACGTTAACTACTTTCAGATTTTCTTTGGCGTTTAGCATTTTTTTGCAAGTTTTGCAACCTGTCTAGATATCATTTCTACAATAGGGATGATGCCTGGGTAAAAAAAATGAAATTCTAATTAGTCCGTCAGTAAGATAATAACAAAATATTAGACACGTATTTTTTGCTTTATCATATTAATAAAAAATTACTTAGATAAAACGCATTTTAAGTTGGGGAGTGGAGGTCGATACGTCACTAGTACGTATAAAATCTACATACTCGTGACGTCATGGCACATTTTACCTCAATGTATCGCCAAAATCTTTAGATTACGTAAAAAAAGAAAAAATACGTGTCCAATATTTTTTTACAATTTCAAAGACGGAGTAAAAAAAATTTTTGTCATCATCCCTATTGCATAGATGTCATGTCTATGCAGTATGTAGTGATGAAATCTTGGAGCCGTTGTCGTTAGGTGTCGCAGTTGCCATTAACAGCATAGCTTGCCACATAGTCATTATATAAGGAGCTTATGTATTATATTATAATGGCGGAATATAGAGTTTTTGTTAAAGGCTTGTGTTAGTTTAGTACCTAGTTGCATGAAAGTTAAACAAGATGAAACCCTCTAAATGGTTATATATACATATAATAAGTAGAGTTGGAAACTTGGGGAGTATCTAACCTTAAGTTTCCAACTCTATTTAAGTAGAAACGGGTTTTGTCGACGGTAGAATAGACAAAATGACAGATAAACAATCGCAACCTGTCATTTTGTCTATTCTTCTGTCGACAAAATCCGTTTCTACTTAAACGGTGGTCATGCTACGCGTGTAGGTACCATTCTTAGCTAGAGGAACATTATCTCCATAGAATTACGAAATGTTTGTACATTGTTTTTTCATAACTAATTGTGTATAAAGTAGTTTTTTTTTTCAATTTTAGATAATGATGGACAAAACATGAAATTTTGTATACCGGAAGCGTGTTCGAAATACGACATTATAGTATCATAGCTATACTTATTTAGTTTTATTGTTATCTGGCAGGGTTTATCCTCTATACTTTATATTACACATGCCGTCACGAGTCGCGTCCGTTCCAAATATGATACTCCGATGATACCGTTCTAGATTATCTGACATTTGAGATTCTGAGCATGTAACATGGTTAGCCTGATGCGCACGATTGAAACATGATCATTCTTGGTTATGTTTCGCATTCAGTATTTCCTTCGAGAATATCTTACTTATTTGTTATCTAATTTATTTATTTAATACTTTAAGCACACAAATGTACAGAGGCGGACATAATGCCATTCAACCTTTGGGTGACCCAGACGATCTTGCATACCTACATAATTTATATTATCCGTGTCGCTTTTAATTTAAATTAATTTGATTAATAATATTCATAAAATTATTATTAACCTAATACGTAATATTTTTAATCTTGTATATATTTATTTATATCAATGATTCTACATATTTATTAAATTAATTTTTGGCAATTGGATTCATAAAGGAGTAAGTAAGCCTGTAAGGATCGTATCAGGTGGCCTACTGATATAGTTGCTGCCTACCCCCATGGCAAGTATATGTATACAAAAAAATAAAATGTATATATGTATGTACAGAGGGGTCCAAATTGTGACGTCATAAAATTACATTCTCATGCCCAGGGGTATCCAAAAATACCCCCGAATACGAGTATATGTTCCACAATTCTTGAAAGGTTTCGAGTTATAATTATTTTTCTTGAAAATTTTATGGGAACCGCGTAAAAAACAAAAAACTACTTCTCTTTATTTTTACACGGCTTTATCACATTCTTTTTTTTGAAATTTGAATTGTTATGAAATATTCTTTCAGACAAAATAATCATCTTCCTACCATTGATTCAAGATTAAAAAATTATGATCGAAAAGGAGGAATTAACCTTCGAGTGATACGAGTCTAGTTCATAGTACCTAGTTCATAATAATTTCAAAAACCTAGTCGGCATGTAGGCAATATCACAAAAAACTTGACGCGAAAATTTCGACCCCTGCGCATAATGCGCATGAGCAATCGTTTTTTTTTATGACGTCACTAATTGGAACACCTGTATATTCATAAAATCAAAAAGGCCTAATTTAATCATTATGATTTCCGATCGCTTTTTAATGGATTAAACCGTTTCTGTTATCGTATCACTTTCGCATAGTGCCAAAACGAGATCAGTTGATGTGACGTAATTAATTATTATTGTACCGTTATTAGACGTAATTCAATTATGAAATCAGTGAACCTCAATCGCATAGTGGATATATTTAGTTAATTTTAAATGAACCATTGAGTAGAAGATAGCTTATCTGCTATTAATTAATACTTCCCCGAATACTCAAATGGACTGACTCACATGCTAATTATTACTAACGACGACTGATAGAAATTGAATGACAGATTCTACCAAAATATGAGAGTTGAAATATCGTTGTTGACCACATAAGACTGAGGTATATTTGGATTGGATTGGGGTATCAGATGCGGGCTAGTGTGACCACATAAGACTTTGAGGTATATTTGGATTGGATTGGGGTATCAGATGCGGGCTAGTGTGAGTTTCTTTTAACCATCTCGATTTTACGCATCGACCGCGTTCGGCGCTGTGATTGGTCCTGCAGCAGTGAAGGCAGTGAAGGGCCAATCGGAGCGCCGAACGCGGTTGATGCGTAAAATCGAGATGGTTAAAAGAAACAAACACTAGGGCCTCAGATAAACTAAAACGAACATGCTAGAATTGAGATCGGGTATTTTTTTTTTTTTTTCTAAACGTTGCCCCACACTAAGAATTTCTTCTTGTATCGTGGGTGCGTTTACAAACATAGAAACTCACATACACTAAAACCCAGACCCGGAACAACTACTTGCAGATCATACAAATATTCGTTCCGTGCGGGGATCGAACCCGCGACACTTTACGCAGCAGTCGATCGCTCAGCCACTGCGCCAACCGTGTCGTCAATTATAAAGTTTTGCGAATTAATGTAGATGGCTTTAAGAGTAGGGGAAGACCACTGTGAAAAATGATGGATGGACTGTGTGAAAGATGATATGGCTGGAAAAAGGTCGTCCATAAATCACGTGAGGCTCGAAAGTATTTCGAGTCTCACGTGATTTCGGGGGGATTTGAGGGAGTTCGGAAAAAGTCACGAAATATCACACGGGGGAGGGGTGTAGTGAGATATCAAGTGTATTAATTTTTTCGTTTAACACGCATTTCTAAAACGAAAAGCGGCCCTCCAAATAAAATATTTTTCTGTATTTCTAAGTATTTAAAGATGAAATATTCTGTAATTTTATAAGATAATTAAGCACCTAAAAATACACGCGACTTTGGGTAGAAGGGGAGAGATTAGTCTAAAACCTCAACACGAGGAGGCAGGGGGGTTAAAAAGTTTCTAAAAAAACATCATGTCATTAATAAAGAATAATAAAGAGATAACGACTAACAGAAGAATGGAAGAAGGTATGCTGTATTGACCCTAAATGAATTGGGATAAGGCCAAACGGATCATGAGCGGCGAATAATATGGAGACTATGTTTTTAATTTACGTGTAATCCAGTTATTAATGCCCATTACTCCATTTGCTCCCATCCGTTAGATCGACGCGAAGTCTTCCAAAGTAGTTTCTTACTATGAAAGCATGAAACATTTCTAAAATTTATTTGCAAGTGTTTTTGTTACTTCTATTGTGGGGGCATTGTGGCAATATATTTGCGACGCAGGTGTGCCAGCCACAATGTTTATTGAAGCAGGTCGACGACCTCGAAAGGTATATTTTGCCGATAAAACAATAAGAAAGTTCCTCCATAAAAATGCTGGGAAATTCGTCTTTGTTTGTTCAAGAGGAAATAATGCGACACTGTTGAAAGAAGCAATTTTTTTTTTCTTTTATTGCAATCTACATCATGATCTGCCGAGCCTTTTCCCAACTATGTTGGGGTCGGCTTCCAGTCTAACGGGATGTAACTGAATACCAGTATTTTACATGGAGTGACTGCCTATCTGACCTCAACAACCCAGTTACTGGGTAACACGATACCCCTTGGTAGACTGGTTGTCAGACTTTCGGGCGTTTGATGACACGTAACAACTGTCAAAGATTTATAAATGACAGCCGGGACAGCCAACGGCTTAAAGTGCTTTCTGAGGCGAGGAGGGGTCTTGGTCATGTAAAGATGGTCAGCCATCCACGGACCAACCGCGGCAAGCGTAGCTTAACCTGATCAATCGACCCCTGCGGCTGTTATTTAGTTAGTCACAAGCCCCTCATCATCATTGGCATCTACATATTACCTATAATATCTTAGGAGACCTCTATGATTGGTTACGAATACTTAAGATTTAACTTGGATTTATACTTCGAGTATAAAATCTGCTCGTAATTATTTTCATTCAGCTTTATGAGCTTATGAGGTATTCGTGAGCTACCAACGTAGTCTTTATACAAACTGTTTTACCCGTTTTCCAATTTCACACGTTTCTCATTTAAACTCTACAATCTGATGGAATTTTTTCGAGCGGACTACATGGACGCTACAAAGAGGATTACGTGTTGACAACGGTCGAAAGCCGGGGAAACCGTGTTTTAATTAACGGCAGCTAGCTTGCGAATAGGGCTCCCGAATAGTGACATCACGCCTCGTGTCCGTAAAACGTGCCTATGTGAGCAATGTACATAATATACAAGTGTTGCCATAATTATGTTGTTAGTCAAAATACGGGAGAGAAAAAAAGCTGTTTTTTTAAACTTTTTATTCTATTTTGAACTATATTTTCCATCATATTAAATTATCCGGTCTTCAACTAACAAATTTACAAAACTCTTGGCAGTCCAATTTTAAAATTGAAATATGTATACTTAGATTTATTTCTGCATGTTCTTCATATAAGCGGTTTCTTTCTTTTGTCCATATATTGAATACTATAGTAAAACGCTCGCAGGCGGCATTTGATACAGGTATGGACAAAACGTAGTTTCGAGTGTCCAGTGCATTGGCCAGTAGTGCGTTTTTCGAATATGTAGTGTTATTTATTGTGCGGTAGTACGCAAGGATCCAGCATTTATTTCTGATAGGGGCACATGGGCCAGACAGATAAGAAGTGTCTCCCATATATTTTATTGCATTATGCTTTTTATGGGTTTAATGCTTTTTCAATGAACATTAGCCTACTTCTTCAGAGTTCATTTATGAAGCAATTTCTTGATAGAATACAATCAGACCAGTCCATTCAAACGATTCGATTTTATTTTACTTAAACCGTTTGGGAGGTGGCACATGCCCATGTGCCCCCCTAGGGGGCCTAGATCCGCTCTTGGTGGTACGGAACCCTTCGTGTGCGAGTACGAGTCGCACATGAAGGGTTCGGAATGTTTATTTATATTTCGTCAACGGCTCAGACCAAATAAAAAGAAGTAAGTAGTTGTAAAAGGTTGTAAATTTACAACCTTTTACAATGACACTACAATCAAACTACACACATGTTTTCGAAACCGGCTTCACTTCACTTTTGACAGCGCTCTGTCTTGGTTTTTTATTTGGTCTGTGGTCACCGGGCAACTTTTAGCGCATCGAACTAGCTTGATGAGGTGATGATATTACTGTATTGATCATAATTACGTAAATTGTTATACGAACGATAGTTTTGATCATCATACAGTTGTTTGATATTTGATTATGGCGTTGATATGAAATGAAAAATTATGTTCTATAGTGCTGAAATACCTGTTGGTTTTATTGTTTTTCCTTTCAATACGGTAAAAGGCTCTGATGAAAATATTATTGATCGTGTCTTCAAACTTTTTAATTTTTTAGTTGGTCAGTACCCTAATTGCGTAATACACGATCAATCAGAATCTGAATCGCCTTGAAACAGATTGCTAATCCATTGCTTCATAAGTTCGAAAAAAAAACTGCTCAACAACGTAAATAACGCAATGAATGTTGTTGAACTGTCGAAATGAAACAGATTAATCGTAATCGTTTACGAAAAAAATTGATACGTAATTAGATAGCAGGTTATAAGTTGTTTCTACGGGCTCAGAGAGGGATAGATTACACTTCACTGTAATTTTATAATGGGTAATTAAATTACCATAAATGTCGAACGATAAAAAAGAAATCTCATCAATTACTTATTTAACGACGGTCAAACTGGGTCGTCTTATCGCAGCACTCACTACCGCGAATTTCTTCCAACAAAATAGCTTTATTCTCATGAATCAAGTGATTCATCCAATGTTGAAAGCTTCCAGACCTGCTGATAACCTTAGAGTCGCGGTTTATTAGTAGCTGGAGTAGTATGTTTAGATTTACTGCCACCAAACAAACAATTAGCGCTCTTTGATCACGTATCGGCTGATGAATACAAATTGAGAATCGATTCGATGATGTATTTGACGCGATTTGCTTTTGTTCTGTGATCGTTATCTTTACACTATTATCGGAAATAACTGGCGTTTTATAGCGTATCAATTGATTAGCTAAATACCTGACTTTATTATTCCTTTGCTCATAGTTTTCTATAAGTTTTAAGCCTCTGTCTTACTGGTGAGACCACTGTTCCTAAACACTGCACAAGCATATGGGATGATCTTATGATATGAGGAACAGGTTGTACAGGTTACTTATCCTCTAGAGAAAAGGCAGGATCCTCCGACCAGACGAGTGTTGTGTCTGGTGGGCTACTGCCCGACGATTGAGGTCGGGACGTTGTACATATGCTAGTCGCGCGGTAAACTCTGCTTGCGCGCTGCAGAATTTTGCGTGACGTCAGTGTGATGCGTGCCGCTGGTGGCTGTGGATTGGGTAATATTTAAATTGACCTGAAATATCAAGAATTAATGACTGAAAGCCAACAATGCTGTGGAAATGGAGACATTTTCTCAAGTTTAAATTAATATCATATTTGAATTTTTGTTTCGAGTATAATTTTCTAAGGGTCGAATGACCTTTAAACAAGTCCGCCCGTCAGTTGCCGGTGGCATGGGCGTCGTTCCGCACCTCCTTCCTTTGTAAACTGTACCATGCTACTCACGAACAGTCGATTTCAACATGTAAAATTAATAATATTTTATATGATGCGACCCTATTTCAGGATCGATTGGCATCAAAAAATGTTTTTGTGAAAACTGTCCGTTTTCTTACTGACTGTAAATTTTCTTCAAAATCTGTGAATGCAGATCAAAATGTCTCAAAAATTTAAGGAAAGTCTACTAAGACCGTTTTCCTGTAGCTGCTACGTTAAAGATAGCTGTCCTAACTGCCCCATCTCAAAATTCTCCTGTATTTTATTTTGTTTTGTGCCATAACTGGCTGAAGAGTAGGTCTGTGTACTGTATCTAGGTTACACCTCTGCCTAGCAGGCAGTGCCTACTTGTTCGGGAAACAGTCATGATTTTATGTAAAGGAAATAAACAGTTATATACAGTATATTTCCCCATTTGATCTGATAAATGAACTGCGGTTTAGAGTAAATAACAATTATTTAAGTAAAACAATATTTTCCTTACCTTATTGGTTTCGCAAAACAAATTATTATTATTTTATTATATGTTTTACGTGAAGCAAAAACTTTGTATCCCTTTTTACGAAAATTACGCGGACGGAGGAGTATGAAATTTGGCACAGTTAAAGTTTATATGGAGAAGGAGTGCAGAAAGCTAATATTTTTTTAATAATATACATTAGAAATAAATTATATTAATAAAAAAAAGATTACACACACTACCATGCGTTTGCCATAAGATGGTTACCTTAGAATCATGACATCCTGCTGGGGTTGCGGGTTTGCCCGAAAGGGATATCGCGGCCCCGGCACACAGGCAACAGAAGGAACACGGGTGGGTTTTAGTCAGTAAAAGTCTGACACACCCTCTCGCTCTGCCCAGAGCGGGAGAAGTCATTTGATCATTTCCAATCCTCAAAAAAAAAAAAAAACATGACATGGCAGCATGGAATTAGTATATACAACTTAAAATTTAAATGAATTATGATCGAATTTTGACCTTTGGGCGACGAATAGTATCATCTCCTTCGCCATCAATATCTTTTTCGGTACGGGTTAGGCGTAAGCCAAAAGTTACTTACCTACCTATTCATAAGCGTCTGGTTCTCTGTGGGTTTTCCAAGTAAGTTTAATTACTTCTCACTTAAAATAGCCATTTGAACGAATAGCCCCACATCTGGGGCATTGACTGACTCGAATCTTTTGAGTTCAAAGTTCTACCTGTTGAACTTTTGTGCCCATATTGAGTCCAGTCAGAGAACTCCAGCCGAAAATAGCTTACCATCTATTTGGTTATTTATTACTCATACATATATTTATATTCGACCGCATTTTGAAGCTCAGCCGCTTCCGCAGCCTAGAGCAACGCTCTTAATGAATGAGTCGTCCGAGGAAGTAGGTACTTCTACCATAGCTGTCTGCCGTCAACCAGTTTTGCTTTGTACCATTATGAAGGATCTGAGTCGAGGTTTACAGGTACTACAGGCATGTGAGACTTCAGCTTATGCCTTTAGGGTCTGCACCGTATGTATCTGCGATGCCAGTTAAAGAGATACATAAGCGGCGCTCACCAGTAACCGTCATTGCCTGCATGTTTGTCACATAATCCTGAACAAGACGCCGGAGCCACACCTGCGCCGGACCGCAAGTTGTAAAAAGTTCAGAATATCTCTGAATTAGCCCAGGTTCGCACCGGCTATTTTTCCCATGGCAATTTTTTTTTTCGTTTATTGGATTTTCAACGTTCAATTGAACACACAGTTGAAAATTCAACTGTGTGTTTTGTCAACGCCCTGGGACCAGAGTGCGTCCCAGCGCGTTGGATTCTCAACGCTCGGCTCAACACCGAGAGTTGTAAATCCAGTGCGCGATAAAATCCTGCCGCGATATTTTTACGTCCGTGCGAATGTGGGTTCACTGTAAAATCTACGCTGCCCTGCGGCGCATAGGCGATATTCATTAATTGTGTTTTTGTGTGTCTTGTATGCACTAAATAAATGTTTTGTCTATTTATCTATCTATCTCATTCATATACACACAAGTGGTCCGGCGCTGGTGCGTCATGTAAAGAAAGCATTAGGGATGCTGATGATTTGATAAAACCTCGTTGACCATAACTTTAAACGCTTGTGCAGACCAGCGCGACTTGTCGCGCGACGCGACACGAACAATACAATTTCTAAGAAAACTTCACAGTATAACAATAACCGGTGTCGCGTCGCGCGACAAGTCGCGCTGGTCTGCGCAAGCCTTAAACCGTACATACAGCTGTTCTACGACTTACTTGAATGTTTCGTTTGCTTCCAGACGATACTCCAGAAGTACTGCCCCTCGATAGCTGCGGGCGGTTTCTCTTGCTGCAGTGACCAGCAGCTGGACGGTTTCGCCTCGAAGATCGCTCCCGCTGAGAACTTCCTACAAAGATGTCCGTCATGCTTCGAGAACTTTCTCCAGCATCTTTGCGGGTTGACGTGCGCGCCCAATCAGAGCGAGTACTTGTATCCGTCTTCGATTGCTCCGTTCAATGGTAAGTTCCAATTTTGAACTTGAACTTTTATTCAACCTTCTTATATCATTTATCTTATTAATCATCTTCCTGCTTACCCATGCTACTTGGAGTCGGCGCAACACGTTTTCTCTTTCCACTCTCCCCTGTCAACCGTCACGCTGTCATTCACTCCCTTCTCTTTCATATCATTCCTCAGTCCTCACACAATCCATCGCATCTTTTCTTCGCCTTCCTCTCTCCCTCTCTATCCATAAACATTTATATTCATCACTCTTTTAGTCACATGCGTTTCCTCCCTCCTCATCACCCATATTAAGCCTAACGGTTACCTTTCAACTTATTCATTCCTAATGACATAATAATGTAAATAAGTAGATATTGGCTTTTTAAACGAAAAAGAAGCTGAGTTCTGTGACCCGTACATAATCAGCCTATCACGATTCCACTGCTAAGACACGGGCCTCTCTCCTACTCTTTTCTATAAGCCAAGTCGCAGGCCGCAGAGAGCGTCGCAGTCCGCCACCAGGCCCAGCCCAGCACCATGCCCGGAGGTTCTAGGACATGCCTGTTTCCCCACGATATTTCAATAAATTTTGACCTGTCGTTTGTTTCATTCTAGCCACACACGAAAAGGTCACCGTCGTGACCTACGACCTCAGCTCTACGTATATGCATGCTACCTTCAACTCCTGCTTACAGGTAAAGTGTCTAATGAAAATCGGTTATTTAAAAAAAAAAAATGCTGTTGCATACATTTTGACCGTGTATTGCACTTTTGTATGAAACAGCAGTTCTTTTTAATAGTTGACTAAATACATCTACGCTGGAGAGTCCAGAATCGTGTGCTGAATTCATGGTAACAGTTTGCGTATCGACGTACTTACACTTCTGAAACTTCAAACATTTTTCGGTTCAACAAGTTGTGTGACAATGCTAAAGCTGGTCGCGCTCGCTGGCGCTGGCTGGGCTCGCTACATTGACAGAAAACAGAGGGCTCAACTTGCTTTTAAGTGAATGTTTCGTCCGTGGTGTAAACGCATAGTAAACTCAAGTCTGCCATTAATGAATACGTGGCTTTTGTTGATGATGAATTGATATGCAGAATATCGATTGCCTGCTGTTTACAGATAATAATATTATGATAACTTCATGAATGAGTTGACACGGTATGAATGATTTCCGTGTAAAAAGTAGGTCGGCTCGGCACAGGTAACGTGCTCACATACTGAAATGAATAAAATGTACCTACCGTCTATTCGTATATTTATATTCTATTCTACTTTGCTTGCACTGTGCAGAGTGTGCAGTCATCAATATTAAAATCTATTTCATTTCAAAAGGGTCGAAATGTTTTTAGCTTTATAATATTAATTTATTGACCTTCCTTATCGCACACACACGTAAGCACTTTGTTAGATTAATAAAAGTCAACGTGTTTAATGCTCTTTGTTTGATAATTAATATGCGATGGAAACAGGGAAAGATTAAGAGCCGTTTTACACCAATATACAAAACCTAAGTCGAAGAAGTCTGTTTTTAATTTAAGGTAGGTACAGCCCGATTCAAACTTAATGGCGGCTCGGAACATGAGTTGAGTCGCTGCGCAGTAACGAATTCATGTGTCAGCGGGGGTGAGGGGTGCGGTACTGCGCAGCGAGTGGCTAACTTCCGAGCCGCCATTAAGTTTGAATCGAACTATATCTATATTTATCTTCGAGTTCTTGAAAGATATGAATGTAATGATGATGGTTGCTTTTTTCGTATACATTCAGTTTTATATGTCTGTACATGACTCAAGCCTTTATCTTAGAAATGGCAAAATAAATAAAGCCTCACGTGTGAAAACAACCGATACAAACGTGCCGTGTTCCTTTTATCTTGTCATCATAGAGAGTATCATCTGAAATATCAATTGTAGTCCTTTACGTCAGACCAAATTGTGATGTTTCGATAAAGATCGAATGTCAAAGTTATCGCGATTAAGTCCTGGATTTTATTTATATCTTGACGGCTTTATCGTCCCGAGAGCGAGGTCATCTACCTGACAAATCCAATTAAACCTAGTCTAACATTTCCATTTTGTATGATATTTCGTCTAGTCAATTTATATTTATTGCTGTTGTAGGTAGGTACCTCTCGCCTCAGCTCATGTACATCACAGTATTAACCTCTCAACAACCGTTCTAGAGTAAAGTCTGCCACTCCATTTGCTATCAGTTCAAAGTCAAAGTAATAATACTTGCTGCGCCCTAACAGGGTCATGTACTCATAAGTTTTAGCCTAACCTGTAACTGAGTGTACATTATGCAACAATAAATAAATAAATATATTTACCAGAAACACGGTACTCCGGATCCTCATACATTAAAAATAGGTCTACACGTTTCTCCAATAACTGGTATTAAAAATATTATTTATAAGATTCAACTAACTCTGTGTTTACAAACAGGTGCAAGCGCCATCAACAAACCAGCTGGCCTTGGACCTGATGTGCGGCGAGTACGGAGCGGAGTACTGCACACCCGAGCGCTGGTTCAATTTCATGGGGGACGTGAACGCCTTCAGCCCCTTCCAGATCAACTATGTCAATGACCCGGTGCCTGAACATGGACTGACGCCGTACGATCCTAAGACGAGGCCCTGTAATCAAGGACCGCCCGTAAGTTATGTTTTTTTACCATGGCAACTCATGAATGGAGGGAGATTTTCATGACACTGGTATTTGGATTGCACAGATTTGCTGAAGCATGGAAAACTATTTGGGTATAACTTTTCTAGCTTTGATTTGAAACAGCCAGGAGTGTACCTGGATTTTACAAATGTCATAGTTTGATCAATTGACACTTGATCTCCGTGTTGACCTTTAGTAGAAAAAATATCTCATACAAATGTTTCTGATTTTTATCAATTTAATCAGATTCAGTCGCAGTTGGCAGGTCATTAACTGATTTTAAATTATTATAATCATGCCTTTCTGAGTTTATCTTGGACATTACTGACATCGGTGAAGGAAAACATCGTGAGAATACCTGGACTTATAGTTAATATTAGTCTGAAATCGCCAACCCGTCTGGAGCAAGTGGTGTTCAATGCTCGTGCCTTCTCTGTATGAGAAGAGGCCTTTGCCCAGCAGTGGGACACTAACAGACTGGTATTATTATTATTATTTATAATCATGCCTAGTGATATGGTGTTAATATAAATATCACTTCGATTGTTTTCAAAATATTCTACATACCATCATAGTTACTGTTATTATAATCAAATCGGGCAATTTAATAATAAATGGGTTATACTCCCACGATTGTTATATTATCGTTATGGAATTATTATCAATGCGTGCACCTGTAATTAAAACAGTAGCGCGTGCGCAACCATAGACAAAAATAATTTGTTATATACCTAATATGGACAATATGAATACCGAACACGACACTCAATTTGTCATGTCTTTACGCCTTGCTAAAGATATTAGTTTGGGTACATAATAATATTTTTAGGAATTTAATTAAAGAATAATCAAAAGTTAACAAAGGTTTCAATCAATTAAATCATTTATTTGCATAACACAGGTTCAGAGGATGTTACATAGGTTCATAAGATACTTGTACACTGTATTTTATCCATGTGAGGTTTGCAAATGTATTAGGAACATTATGACATAATTATTCTTAATCAGTTTTCTTATTAAATTACATTAGCACTGAAAATATACATAGATAGTCAATTTCGTTACACATTAGATTAAATATGAACTAATAAATTATAACAGTAATGTCAAGCAAATTAATAATGTCATAGGAATTGTAATTATTATCATATTGAATTAATGTACAAATATTTGCTGTAATCAAAATACAATATCTTTATCTCCGAAGTAGTCTTGTACATTATAATAACACTTTTTAATTAGGAATGTGTATAATTTAGTTTTATCAAAACAATTAAGTTACAACTTTGAGAAGTATTAATTAAGTGAACCGATAGGGAATCGTTAAGTGCGCGCCGCCAGCTAACAATATTATAAAATTCAAAAGTCATTTATTCAAACTAGGCTGAGAATCAGCACTTTTCGAACGTCAATTACATATAAATGCGAAAGTTTTCATAGCTTAACGGCTGAACGGATTTGGATGAAATTTGGTACACGGAGTCACTGATAGACACACTGTAGACGATGAGAGGAGCTGGACTCCTTAATAAAGACCGGTTTAGTTACCTTAAACAAAGAGAAGTGGAAGGAGAGTGGGGAGGCAATTGTCCTGCAGTGCAGTGGAACAATATCGGCTTGTCATATTAAGATAGTTAATTGACTCAGGCGTGACTTTGAAATCCATTATAGAATACAATAGACGAAGTATATTTAGTAACCTAATCTGCTTAAATGTTCTTAAAGAGTCATAAAGAACCCTGTAAGAAATCGACACGTGTTTCACCTCTCAACGAGGCATCTTCAGGATGACGATTGACTTGTAGCGAACCCGGACCCGACGTGTTGACACGTCAAGCGTCGAGAGTAAAGTGTCGATTTCTTACAAGGTTCTTTATGACTCTTTAAGAACAGTTAAGCGGATTAAGTTACTAAATATACATCGTCTCTTGTATTTTTGTAATATAAAGTTAAGAAAAGTGTTAGTCGCTCGTAAAATAACCCTTAACATGTCCCCAGGGCCAGCCGGGCTGCTCGTGCCTGGACTGCGGCGCGTCGTGTCCCTTGCCGCCGCCGCCGCCGGCCGCGCTGGCCCCGTTCACGATCCTGGGCGCCGACGGGTACGCCGTCATCATGGCCATCGTCTTCGTCATCTTCACCACGCTGTTCCTCAGTGGAGTGTTCTGCTGCACTCCTCAGGAGAATGTTGTCGGTCAGTATGGTTTGATTTTTACTTGTGAGGAAATTGATGGTGATGTTTTGTTCAAATACTTGGAGTTTGTTTAAGATCTTTTTAATGATAATTCAACGAATTCTATAGATAAGATAAAGGAATACTTACTCTACTAGATAAAGTGTTACAGTAGTTTCGGGAAATTATTAGTAAGACAAACTATTAGTACTTATAATTGTTGCAGCTAAAATAAGATATAAAAGAATATTATTATTTAGGATGTTATGTCAAACTCCAGACATTTGAATGTCTTTTACCATGAGTTAAGATTAAAATATATCCAATAAATTACTAAGTGGAATATCTTTGAACAAATGAATAAGTTAGATATTATTTTCCATTATTATCCTGAACACTACAATACACTATTTCACAGTGACAAGTCATCCATTTATGCAGAACATGTTTCATAAATCATAATTATTATGATATATTTACTCCCCTTCTATTCAAAATGATCAATGAGGTATGGTCAATACATTAAGAACTTTATACTGTACTTATTAAAGTTATTTATTTGTTTCTCATATATAAATAAAAGTATATTTGATATCTTTATAACAATGGATAAGGTTTGGGATTGTAGCTAGTAAATAGGTTTATTAGAATAATATTATTATGTATAATTTCTTCTGGAAAACTCTTCTACTTACCATAGACTTGATTTATACTAACAGAAACGGTTGTACCGATAATATAGTATTTATGTCAAAGTGTTAGGGTATATTTTATCGGAGACATATACGGCCAATTTCTACTGGAGTAATTAAATATGTTCAAATTTTTTAGTGGAACTACATTCTGATAAGGATGTGAATATCTCTTAAAAAATGGTGGACATTGGCCTTGCCTGTCTAAAGTATTATTATTTTATGTTAAATTCATATCAACTATGGTATAAATAACCGTATACATAATATCTTAGAAACTGTTTTACTATAACCTCTTAGTAAGGTAATTAATTTTAAGCCGCCCTAAACTACCTTATTGACGAGCCAATAATTCTGGTCGAACTTACTTCCCCATGAAAAAGTAAGATTTACGAAAAATTTCCAGATATTTAGATTTCCTGGTACAAAAATCACTTATGGTCAAGTAAAAAGAAAAATGGCAGAAAGGAATGGTGTTCACAGAATATACACCATTTTCCGCTGCTGATTAATTTAATGACTTCAAATATAGAAAAAAATCTACTGACTTTCCTTAGTCCCTCGTTACCGGTTAGTGTCACTGAGCACTGAACGTATGTTCAGAGTAGGAGTTAACGTTACGTTAGGGCCACGTATATGCTGCGTAAATTCGTGTCTGTGAGTCTTATCTAAAAAACGCCGCGTTACCGCAACGTCTACGTAGCGCATTATACGTTCGACGAACACCTACTCTAGAGCAACGTCGGATGCGAAGGGTCGGGGTGGATCAGTTTATCTAAACCGCGTTCAAGAGCTGTCAGTGTCAATATTTCACAACAATGATGACACTGACAGCTCTTGACATGGCATCTACTGATCGTGTTTAGTTTCATTGGTGAATTTCACCCATAGTTAGTTGGTAATATTTAGGTTTAAAAAAGTGCTCATGGAGTTTCTTTGCCCGTTCTTCTTCTTATGAGCCTACTACGCCTTGAAATGGGCAAAGAGCTTCGTGTTTCTGACTGACCGACTTCAAAAGTTCTGGTCCAAAAGTTCCTGTAAATGGTTTAATTAAAATAAATGCTTTAAGTTATGAGTTATTGAGGTATTTAGTAGTTTTTGTGGTGAGGTAGTCTTAGTCAGTAAGGTAGTGGGTGGCCGGTGCGGTGACGTAACGTTGGGTGGTGTTGGGACAGACGGGTGGGCGCGCGACGCGGAGCGGCGGCGCGGCGGGCCCGAGACCAGTCCGCTGCACTCGCACCGCTCCAGTACGTACCACACACTGCCGTATACACACTCTCACACGCAGCTTCTGTGTTCGTACCACGTGCTTAGATTAGCATCTATGTGCAACGGTACAAAGATCTTTTGACGCGTGGCCAAAATCGGAACTAACGCCGGTATCTTGCTTTTGCAATAAAAATCCTGTGACAATTGCACAAATGTTTACCAACAACGCCCCCCTGTCAATGTTATTCAGGCGCCAAAAGATCCTTGTTTAACCAATTTATTTAAACGGAATTATGTCAACCGCACGACAGTAGTAGCACTCAAACTACAGAAAACGCACTTACTGTTACTAAATAGAGGCGCTAACAAAGTCAAATTGTTACCGACGACGGGCGGTTGACTGTAATCCTAAAAGGCGAACGATTATTCGCACTACCAATTTTTTCTTAGTTTTGGCATGCTACCTTGAGTGCCTTTTCACGCATCCCGGTTGCCTGGTAGCCGGTGCCGACTATCCAGTAACACATTCAGCTTTCACACGACCCGATTTTGTATCCAGCTGCGTTTGTACCGTCGACGCGAGTGCAGTCGCGTAGTGACTACGTACCTAATATATCATTTAGTTTATATCGTTAGTATCGGCCGTCGGTCGTGCTGAATTGCTTCTATTATCAGTTATTTTCTCCCTTCTTCGGAATAACGCCAAATCCAAAATCTAACGGTGAATCGAGATAGTTCTCGTGGCCATCTTAGCCAATTCATTTTTATTATATGCCACACATAAAATAAGTGTTATATGTCATTGTTACAAATACAATTATGTCAATGTGTCACTTTTTTACTCAGAAATGAGTTTCATCATTAAAAAGTCATCAATACTCTTTTTGTTAGAACAGATGCTGCACAACTATTAAAAAGTAATAAGTAGATATAGCATTTTAGACTTTACTGCACGCATTGTGATATAGAATCTAATTTGAAAACTGATAAACATTTTTAGACCGCGACACGCGCACCGGAGCTTTCATACGCACCGGAGCTTTCATACCCACCAAAGCTTGTTTAGTGGTCCATACACGGCCGCCGGCTAACCGGTACGCGGCGACCGGACGCACAGTGGTGGATCCGGTGTGCACCCGGCGACCGTTTGCTGGGCAAATTACACCAGTATGTGAAAGATAACGTACATGCCCAAACACTTAGCCGGGTACCCGGCAGCCGGGACGTGTGAAAAGGCACTAATTGCATCTCGATTTGACGTTAGAGTGCACGAACGCTTGTCAATAATTGCAATTTAAACCATATTTCAATGTACGTAAAAGTCACATTACGAGTATACTTAGAAATGTTAGTACAGTCGTTTACCATTTATGATTGCGCACCATTGAGGCATGGGAATGCGATAATAATAAAACTAAAATGTAGAAATTTTGTTTAATACACTGTATTTCATTGCTTCACGTATGCTTCCTCGGTCCTTGATACTTTAGTGGTAAACCAGATCAAGCGTTGGAAAATTTGCCAGTTTTGCATCACTCATGCGTATGTATCACCATTGCAAATTTGGTAGTGACCCCGGCACGGGGCGACTTGTTCATTGCCATTAATGTGAATAAAGGAGAATGCTACTCGTTTGAAATGTTGATCTTGCACATAACTTGACGGCTGTCACGTTGCTTCTCCACCACATAATCAAAATGTACGCAGGGGCATAGATTAATACAGATGGTTCACACCGCATAGTCATTTAAATAAAAAGCGACTCTTGCTACGACACTATAAATTACAATTCAGGTCGCACAGCGCTAATTAACTACAGTTATATTCACCTTTAAAATCCCTCTCTATCGCGTAAATCTAATATCATCTGTTACGCTCACTGAACTGGCCCGACAAGACGAGCTCGCTGCGCACTTGTATCTTCATACCTAAAATGCGGAGTGCGCCTTCTGTACTATTCTGTGGCAAGGGACTCTTTCTACTCGCGGATCCGGGAAATTGGAAAACTGAGTAACTGTTCTCAAATGATTAAACCACTTAAGTGTTTTAAATTGTTAGGAAGGTGTGGACATGCTAAACAGTGTTATTCTGCTACACCAAATTACCAAGACTGCCCTACGTGTCATACCTAACATGTATACATTGTATACAATGCCATTGGAATATTCAAAGAGTAGTTCAGGTCAAAATTCTATCCGTTTTAACAAAAACTACCGGAATTTAGAAGATTGGTAATCTCCGTTAAAACCTCTTACAAAAAATGCTTTTTTTATTCTTACTCTGTAAATGTTTTCGTTTTTAAATTTTTATATTAATTATAAGTAGGTAGGTACTAGTTTTTCGTCACATTTCTTATTTTTTTTAAATATACCTAACATTATAATGAAGTATTCAGCTTATACGTCGCATGCTTTATTTGTTTTTCTGTCTCTACATAACCATATACACTTCTATGTTATTCATCTATGTATGTAATGTCTTTTAATACTCAAACTTGTTCGTATTATGTATTTGTCTTTTAATAATGAATATGAACTGTATTTGTCCGTAGGTAAATGTAGGTGTAAATGTTTAGATATTGTGTGATATCTTGTTAAATGTTTAAGAAAAGTCTATGCATGTTTTACTTATAGGGAAGATTCTGAAAGTAGTCATTCGTTTCCAAGAGTGTTGTGTGTGTTTTAAGCATGTCAAATAGTCAAAAGCCTAATGGGTATTTTTAATTAAAATAAGGAAATAAAAATTGAAATACCAGGAACATATAATGCATGGACTTTTTAATTAATATTGTACTGTGGTTAGATATGGTTCTCGATAACAGTGGCTAGCAACGAATGCTTCGATCCTTTAAATGGTTAATCGCTGACGTGTTCAGCCTCACGACTTACAGTAACAAAATGTTGTAACGAACATGCCGTACAAATATGTATATGAAATGTAACAATAAATAGGCGAATTTGTTTCAACGTTTATTACGTTACATGCTACGTGTCACATATAGTGTCCCCAACATTAAAAGCCACTTTTCGTGAGCCATATCTTTGCGCGACCTCTAATTAAAAAAAAAACTCAATATGCTTTATAAACAGGTGTAGCATCAGATAACAACCAGGAGATGACCACGAACCCGCCGCCCGCGGGCTGGGCCGACCAGCCGGACGGCGGCGTTGGCGACGCGTCTTTCTTCGAGAAGCTCGGCGCGGAGACTGAGACCAGGATGGAGGACTTCTTCCAGTGGTGGGGAACCATCATGGCGTCCAGGCCGTGGATCGTGCTGTTTGTTGGTAAGTGCATCATTAAGACCAAACTGTGCGAATTCTGTCAAATTAAATAATTTAATTTGATGTCACATGTCAATAATTATATTAAAATTCCGAATTGAATGATCAATATTATAACATTTTATTTTATTTTTCCACTTTTAAAATGATGTATAATATTTTTATGTGTTTACGTAGTAGCACTATTTTCGTAGGTAGATGACACTTATGAAGCAATGGATGTCAAAAGCAAAGGCATTACGATCGATTGTCATTTTAGAAGGGTTATAACAATTACCCCACTTCATTTCTAAAAATATTATAACTTTCTAATCCGACTCCGGTTTAAATCAAATTTTGTGTGACTCGTAGACAATACTGAACTAACCCCTTTTTATTTCCTACAGGTCTTTGCATAGTGGTGGGTCTAGGCCACGGCATCAGCTATATGATCGTGACGACAAACCCCGTGGAGCTGTGGGCCTCTCCCACCTCACGCTCGCGACTCGAGCGCGAGTACTTCGACTCACACTTCGAACCCTTCTACAGGTGAGCTTTACCTTACTACACTTTTACCTTTACTTTCGTATCACATTTATATAAATGATTACAGTCGGTTAATAATATACTGTCATAATATAACGCTTAGCAATCCGTGTGCTCGAACTCGATATACTTACTAAGCATCCTGCGCTGCCGCCGATAAAGCCGTGGAAGTAGCGAAGTTTTGGGTAAAAAACATATTAATAACTGTCTTGCCAGCGACACGAACATGAAAACTAAGCATCCTTTAGTTATTTTCGTTAAAAACGTATGATCAGGTGCCTATTTAAAAAAAAAACCTACAAGCGATAGGAGAGACAATCTGACAATTTTGTAAGGTTTTTTCATAAATATACATACATAGACTCACGCCTTCTTTCCATGGAGGTTGGTAGAAAGTACAGAAATAGAAAGTGGCGTCAAGCGTATCATCTATCGTACACGCACGATGCGAGTACTATGCTGATCTATTAAACAGCACCTGTCGTGGGAATGTGACAATTATGTCATTATTTGACAAATATGTCGCATCGTCAGTTATATTAAATAGGGACCAGGTTTATACAAGTTTAACAACCCTTAACTTATAAATTGGTGAAATCAGCCCCAAGTCACTGCGTGTCTAAGTACGGATTTCACCAATGAACGCGATCAGTATTTCCAAAACACGTTCAAGAGCTGTCAGTGTCAAAATTGTTATGGAATATTGTACACACTACTATATACACGTACAGCTCTTGAGACTCAATTCACACTGAAATGGCAGTGGCCGGTTGTGACGCAGAGAGCAGTTTTAGAGACAAGGCATTATAAACAGGCGCGAGGCGACAGCAGCCACTATTCTGTCAAGCGTATCTATATTTTTTTATATTGCTCATAAAGTTTATAATGCCTTGTCATTAAAACTGCTTCCCGTGTCGCTAGCGGCCGCGCTGCCATGACAGTGTGGATTGAGCTTTGAGATTTTCTGAACGCGATCGGTTTCTTTAGTGAAATCCGCCCTTAGACAGATTCATATCCTGCTGGGGTTGCGGGTTTGTCTGAAAGGGATATCGCGGCCCCGGCACACAGGCAACGGAAGGAACACGGGTGGGTTTTAGTCAGTAAAAGTCTGACACACCCTCTCGCTCTGCCCAGAGCGGGAGAAGTCATTTGATGATTTCCCATCCAAAAAAAAAAAGACAGATTCATATCTATAATTTTACACTTTGTCCCCAGAACTGAGATGTTGATCATCACGTCTAAAGGCCTGCCTAAGATCGAGCACAGCACTCCGAACGGTGACATCAGCTTCGGACCTGTCTTCAACGCGACCTTCCTCAAGGACGTGTTGAAATTACAGGATAAAATCATGGGTGAGGATAATCTGGACTTGTATTCAGAATGACATAACATCACGCCCTGTCTCCCCGAAGGGTTGGGCAGAGGTATCCTTACACTGCCCTGCTCAGCCGAAAGGCGCTATCTCAATCGGAGTAAGTTTAAAAAAAAATACTTTTTGTAAATTGGAAAAATAAGGATATAAAAAACTTCTGAGTGGGGTTTTTTAAAACGTTTTAAGTTAGTTAACGGTATTTGGCTTATACCATTAGATGCGAAATTGTTATAGCTATAGAATGGTATAAAAAAAACTTGAAAGGGCGTATCTCAGAGATAGCGCCTTTCGGTTGAGCAGGGCAGTATAATAGTACACCCACATTTCGTCAGTTATGTTTAAGTCCCATGTGATAGGGGGCGAGCCTATTGCCGTCAACCGGGCACAAATCCAGACTCCAATAATTTCAGAATCCATACTTAATATTATGAATGCAAAAGTATATGTCTGTCTGTTACCTTTTCACGCCTTAGCGGCTGAACGGATTTCGATGAAATTTGGCACACAGGTAAACCATGACTTGGGGTATGACAAGAATTTTATCCCGGTAGTACGTTCCTGTGGGATAATTTCCAAACCTACGCAGTCGAAGTCGCGTGATACATCTAGTCTTTTTATTTATTTACAACTCCATTGCCAATTACTCAACTATCTACTTTAGCGTTATGTCGTGTAAGGTCTATTTAAACCCTTGTTTCCAAATGCTGTTATTTCTACTTAAACAAAAATCTACTTTATGTAAGTGTAAATAAAGTTGTTTTTAGACTGACTAGTACTACTACTAGTAGTAGTTGTAGCGCAAACTGAACCTTATGTGTAGGCGTTACAGTTGTTTTTCCTAAAACTCGTGTTTGTTTAAAGCTTTGGCAAATAAATTGCTAACGCAGATTACGTTGCTTTTTGAGTGATGATTTGTCACACGGATACGGAGTTAGGCACGAACTAATCTATATCTATACACATTATAAAATAAACTACGCAACGAATTTCGATGCGATTCTCACATTTTGTGTATTATATATAATACATTAACATTTAACGTAAATGTAGTCTTAAATCTCGAAGTTTTGACAAGTCGCCAGGTAGATTGCACCGGCGCGAAGCAAGAACGGGTCACTAGTAATAAAAAACTAATTAGTAAATATTTTTGACAGCTCTGGGCAACAGGACAGGTATCCAAGACATTTGCTTCGCCCCTCTGACGTCATCGTTCAGCGGCCCCATCAACCCTTACGACTGTGTGGTGCAGTCCGTCTGGGGCTGGTGGCAGAACGACATCGACAACTTTGAAGCTGTGGAAGAGGACAATGAATATCTTGATACTATCCTGAAGTGCTCTGGGTAAGACTTGCATAATAGTTATTTATGCGATAAGTGCGGAAAGTAGGTGATTTCCGACGAGTGTATAAGTCGACACGAGTCGGAAATCATCTTACGCACGTGTATCATACAACGTTTTACTATGCATTGTTCGAGGAAAAAAAAAAAAAACGAGCGAGCCTTACGGCAGTCGCCTGCGATGTGTAACGTCTAACATACGACGTATATAAATGAGAAAAACAAAATGCATGACTTTGACTTTTGGCTTTGATTTTTACCGACTTCGACTTCGACTTCGACTTGGACTTTTTTATTTTGACCATATCGTCATAATCATCGCCATCGTCATCATCATCAACTGATTTGTAAATAGTAAATCATGAAAAACTTTTCTCAAATAATAAAATCTCGGCTGACGGCGGCCTCAAAAATTACAAAAATAACAGAAAAGTAAAAAGCACTAGTGAAAAAAGTGACACTTTCCGCACAAATTGACTGCTTGGAAAAAGCTCTTTTCGAGCAAATGCATTGTAAAAGTTATTTATGCTATAAGTGCGGAAGGTAGGTGATTTCCGACGAGTGTATAAGTCGCCACGAGTCGGAAATCATCTTACGCACGTGTATCATACAACGTTTTACTATGCATTGTGCGAGGAAATAAAATAAAAAAAACGAGTGACCCTTACGGCAGTCGCCTGCGAATTCATGACTTTGATTTTGACTTCGACTAACGACAAATTAAAAAGCACTAGTGAAAAAAAGTGACACTTTCCGCACAAATTCACTGCTTGGAAAACGCTCTTTTCGAGCAAATGCATTGTAAAAATAATAATAATATTAGTCTATTATTGTCCCAGTGACGGGCAAAGGGCTTTTCTGATACAGAAAAGGCATGAGTATTGATCACCACGCTTGCTCAAGATGAGTTGGTGATTTCAGATTTATATTAACCGGTCAGGCGATCGCCTACTACGATAAGCCGTTTACGTGTAAGCGCTGAATGGTGTTTTTATATCGTGTAATTGAAAAATCATCGACGAAAATTCAGCTTGTAAAATTAATAACATGTCATGTGATTGAAAATTAGAATTTCGCGATTAAGTAATAAAATAATCAAACTACTTAATTTGTAAGTGGCATTATCAATGGGCATCCACAGGTATGTTTTCGCAGATTAGAGATTCGTTAGATACTTTTTGAACAGGCTAGACCTATGTCGTGTTCGTTGTGTTGTGTGTGCTATGTGCATCAGTACAGAAGCCCCTGCCCCGCAGCAACCCGTTCCTGCCGGACTGCCTGGGCTCGTACCGCGGGCCCGTGCTGCCGGCGGTGGCGCTGGGCGGCTTCCTGGCGCCCGGCGAGGCGCTCGGCAAGCGCTCGCGGTTCCACGAAGCCACCGCGCTTATCATCACGCTCCTCGTCAACAACAAGCACGATAAGGAACAGGTAACATTTTAAGTTATTATTTTTATTAAAATTATTTAAAATTAATTCGACAAAAATGTATATTCACCTGTATCAAAAACATGTCTTTGTTTTGAAATAATGCAAGGTGGCCGGCTATAAAGTCAAATCTGCCCACTGATATAAAAAAAATAAAGGGCTGCAATATATTGACTGTAGAAAGGTAGCAAAATCATTGATTTGTTATCAATTAATTAAATATAGTTTTCTATGTAAATATAGTAGTCTTGACTTGATCAAGAAGACTAGAATTTGAAAACTGACGAAGATGTTGTACTACTTACAAACACTGATACATCCTACCAACATTTAATATACTAACGTATACGGAAACACAGAATGTACTATTAAGAGGGTTTATCCTAAAACTTGGCATCGTCGCAAATAACTGTCAAATATTTACCTGTTTTGATTCCTAAAGCAATATTACTGAATAGAAATAAGAAATATGGCTAACTAGCGAGCTAGAATATTAATAATGAATTTCAATTATAAAATTGAATTTGATGTTGATTTTAGGTATAAAAAACGCATTTGGAAAGTTTCCAAATAGTTTTTACAATGCATTTGCTCGAAAAGAGAGTTTTCCAAGCAGTCAATTTGTGCGGAAAGTGTCACTTTTTTCACTAGTGCTTTTTACTTTTCTGTTAATTTTTTTTATTTTTGAGGCCATCGTCAGCCCGTCTCGTCTCAGAGATTTTATTATTTGAGAAAAGTTTTTCACAAATTAGTATTTACAAATCAGATGATGATGATTATGACGATGGTCAAAATCAAAAAGTCGAAGTCAAAGTAAAAATCAAAGCCAAAAGTCAAAGTCATGAATTTTGTTTTTATCATTTATACATATACGTCGTCGTATGTTAGATGTTACACATCACAGGCGACTGCCGTATGGCTCGCTCCTTTTTTTTTATTTATTTCTTCGCACAATGCATAGTAAAACGTTCGTGTCGACTTATACACCCATTCTGCACTTATAGCATAAATAACTATTTTACATCTAATACAATGAATAATCTTCTACGATATTAATTATTGCATTTCATATTCAATATCGTTCGCTAGTTAGCCACATTTTTTATTTCCACACAGTAATATTGGTAAATTAATCAAAACAGTGAAATATTTGACATCTATTTGCGACGTTGCCCACCTTCAGAATAAACGCTCTTAATGGTGGACCCGCGCGGCCAGACCAAACTCAATGAGCCATTTCCAACGTTTGCACTGCGCTCTCTAAGGTCGAGATCTATAAAATTTGACTTAGCACGTGCTTTGACTTAGAGCGTTATGACACTGCCAATTTGCCAGCGTATTTCCAACGTTGTGATTTTGGAAACGTGCTCTCCGCGGGTGCAAAACGAAGTAGCCGCGACTACACGACGTGTTCTCCGCGTTTTCATAATTTTATACACTCGCTTGTCTCACTCTCTCTTGTACATTCACTTCAATCGCTCTTGTTATGAAACCGCGGCGAACTCGTTGCGCACACGTGGCGTGCTCACCATGCACGCGCAGCGAGCGCGTTAAACTATCGCGTCGCTAGAAACACGCTCGCAAATCACCAGTATGATATGGCCCTTAGACATGTATGTTGTTTGACTGTTTTGCGACAGTGACAGGAATTTAGATCTCGGCCTCAGCCTCATTCATAACTTATGAGAAAAACCTTTTGCATTGTAGACATTGTATTGAATTCACAAGGGAAGCATTATTAACTCTTTGTTACAAGATGTACTGTTGTATCAACCATTTTCGAGTAATTGACATTTTATATTTTAAAATGTATGACATAATAACATCAAATGAATCGAAAATTGTTGACATTTGCATAGGTGTCAAAAGGGGTAATTTGGTTGTAAATGACCTCTCTTACAACCCCTTAACGGATTGCCTACATATAACCAATACACAATACAATATGATTATTACGATTACATAAATAAAGCCAGCTATGATAATTTTAAATTGTAAGGAGTCAATAGAAATATCTTAATTATATCTAGTTAGGTAGTAACATAGTATAAGGAAATTGTGACAAATTGTCTTTGATTAACATCATAACACTTTTACAGGAGGGGCCACTTGTCACTGTCAGCGGTATAAGCTGGTATTATTTAGTAAAACTACATCGGGTTTTCAATTCCAACCCATTTTTTTTTTTTACAAAAATATCATGTTTATTTTTCTGTGATATTGAGCTCATTTCTCATTTGATCGCTTTTTTTTTTCTTCTTATATCTTCGGTTATGGCCCTGCAGTTCCATCGTAAAAACTCACCCGCTATGTTAAATAAAGGCTCCGCCGAACAGACCCGACGTTGTCGCTTGGCGATGCCTTCGTGATTTGCATTGCTAAGTCCCAGCCTGTGTGTAAAGTCACGCGCAACTTTATTGAAAATGTATTCGGCTGCGTGGGGAGCCTTTATCATTAATTGTGACACTTCACATCGCTATTCGCGTTTTTTTAAGCTGTGTTTTATTTGACTATATAGTGTAGAAGTCCGAATAACTCAAACACACCACACATCGTCATGAATAGCGAATATGCCGAAAAAAAAAATAAAAAAAAAATCAATATTTTTGCTAATCTGAGCGCAAAGATGGACGTGTTGACGGCAGCAGCGAATATTATTTCCTCTGTGTTAATTACCAATACATGTGAGGCGTACATAAATCACCGCTCTCTACTGAGTAAGCCATGCGTGGACGGCAAACGAATTTATTCGGTATATTCCTTTGATATGTGACCAAAAACCAACAACCGGCGGATACGAGTGTTCGCGCGTTTGTTCGTGAAATATAGGCGAACTTCATATCGTCGTGTTTGGGCAAATAAGACGAACACGCGAACACGAATAGCGATGTGAAGTGCCACCATCATACAAATATCTACAAACTAAATTAATTAATACTTTTTACAACGAAACAATTTACCATCATCTTTGATTTCCAGTTGAAACCAGCATTAGAATGGGAGAAAGAGTTCATTCACTTCATGGAGAACTACACTACGACACAAATGCCGTCTTACATGGACATCGCATACACTTCAGAGCGTTCGATCGAAGACGAGCTCGATCGGGAGTCGCAGTCCGATATATCGACGATATTGGTGTCCTACTTCATCATGTTTGCGTATATCGCCATCTCGCTTGGGAGGTTCACCGGATTCTCTAGGCTGTTGATCGATAGTAAAGTTACTTTGGGTCTTGGAGGTGAGTCTTATTGTGCTACTTTATCTTATTACTCAAACTCTACTCTAAGATACTCACTAACATTTGGTCTTTCATAAACCTATATTTGAAAAATGAGTATTGCCATTTTCGTGTTCAGCATAAATTGAACTAACAAATGACATCCTTAACGTACGGACGTAAAAAACATCGCGACAGGATTTTACCGTACACTGGTTTTTCAACTCTCGATGTTGAGCCGAGCGTTAAGAATCCAACAGAGTGCAACCCAGCGCATCGAAAAAACACACTCTAGGATTTTCAACACTTAGCGCTAAGCAGAGCGTTGAAAATCCAATGTGCGAAAAAAAGTCGTCGCGGTAAAAATCGCCCGTGCTAATCTGGGCTTAGTATTTCTCCTAATTGAAGGGTACAGGGGCAAAACATGGAATGTCACAAAAAATTCAAATCTAATCTAAGTATGGCAACACTTAGGTTTTGGCGCGTATTTTATGCAACATAAGTAAAAAGCGTAAACTCAATCACAGACCTTCATAACTTCAATATTTCAAAACAGGTGCAAAAGTTCTAACTTTGAATCAAATCAAATCAAATAATTTATTTGCATAATACATGTTAAAAAGGTGTTACAGGTATAAAAGGTACATTGTATTATAACCTAATAAGGTGTGCAAATTAATATCTTTGGTACTAATCGCAACATTAATTAAACAAAATAAAAGAACAGATACATTAAATAATAAGATACATTAAATAAAGAAATGTCAAAATAAAATGTCAAATCAAAATTTCAATACTTAATCATTATACTTGTGGCGCCATTACAGATAAAATCAGTAATCTTTCATTTAAATTAAATTTATTAATTTAAAAAATTTGAAACATTAAAATGCTGATTACACAGAATCCTGTTTTAGTGACATTAATTGTTTTGCTCCTGTACCCTTCAATTGTATATAACGACCCTGTATTTATCAAAGATTTGACCCAAAATATAGGCTGGTATCAGAGATACTCAATCAATTTTGTTCTGAGTTTGTAAAAAGCAAAACAAAAACGAGCAAAGGTAAAGTTAATTATTATCATTATTTTCCTACAGGTGTATTCATCGTACTCGCCTCAGTAGTGTGTTCGGTGGGCATGTTCGGCTTCGCGGGCGTGCCAGCCACGTTGATCATCATCGAAGTTATCCCCTTCCTTGTGCTGGCTGTGGGCGTGGACAATATCTTCATCCTCGTGCAGACCAACCAGAGGGAAGGCAGGAGGCCTAATGAGTCTGTTGCTGAACATATTGGGAGGACGTGAGTTTTGAAACTTTATTTATAATAAAACGTTTATCCAGGACACAATATTTGAGTTTTTCTGAAATAGAAAGAATATACATTTATTTTGCTCAGATTAAAAGGCAAAAACAAATTACTGGACTGATTACAATTTAGTGAGTATGGCTCCTCGGGTGAAGGCAAACCTCGTGAGTAAACCGGCATGTCCTAGCACCAAAAATTCGAAAACATGTGACATCGGCCAACCCGCACTGGGCCCGCGTGGTGGACTACGGTCCACTCCCTCTCACAGAGAGGAGGCCTGAGTCCCAGTAGTGGGAACGTTATCGGCTGATTATTATGCTGTCTCCTCGCATATTTCTTGCAATATTGCTGTTGTGGCGATTTTAACTAAGGATATGCAGTTATACATGGAAACCAATGTTTTAGAGGGAACGATGGCTTTGTAAAGACTAGCTCTTATTAAAAAAAACAGTTACAGTATGGAACAGAAACTTTTGATGATAAAAATTGTGTGAACAGTGGTGGCTTAACCTGGGCGACAGAGCTCTACTCGGGTGAGAATAGAGAAAACGAATTTTCCCAGATATGAGGTCTCATATCTGGGAAAATTCGTTCCTCGTACCTAAATCGACTTTTCGCCCCCCATACTATCTCATTTAGTGTTTGCATTGCTATCGACGCTTGACGTTTCAACACGTCGGGTCTGGGTTCTCAATAAGCCAATCGTCATCCTGAGGATGCCTGGTTGAGAGGTGAAACACGTCGATTTCTTACAGGGTTCTTTATGACTCTTTGAGAACAGTTAAGAGGATTAGGTTACTAAATATTCGTCGTCTATTGTATTTTATACAAATATTGCTCATTTAATAGTATATATAGGATTTGAGTGTATAGTTACTATGTTTTGATTTTCTCCTTGCAGCCTGGGCCAAGTCGGACCATCGATGTTCCTGACATCAGCTTCGGAATCAGTATGCTTCTTCCTCGGAGCGCTATCAGACATGCCGGCCGTGCGCGCCTTCGCGTTATATGCGGGGGCGGCATTACTTGTGGACTTCTTACTGCAGGTCACCTGCTTCGTGGCGCTACTGGCTATTGATACACACAGGCAGAATGCTAACAGGTAACTCATACTAAAGCATTTTAAACCCCAAATTTCTGGCTATATAATACTGCCCGATACGACGAGCTAGTGCTCAGCCAGTACGGCAACGAACCTTCCATCCAATTGAGCTAAAACCACAATATATGTCATCTAAGAATTGCTGCCAGAACCTGCCATGTCTTAAACACTTAAATGGGGAAACTGATGAGTCACAGTAGACTGTGAAGCCTTATCAGTTATCACAGACGATGGCTCACATCCTATCCTGATTTATGTGCAGCTAGCTTCTGCCTGCGACGTCGCGTGAAGTTTCAGCCCCCGACCAACCGTGTCGTATCCCATCGCCCGCCCGCGCTATAACTTCGTTTTCGCTGAGCGTTCTTTTTTACTTTTTTTCTTTTTGCTCGGCCCCTAAGGGTCGTAGCGTATGTTTCATAGCCTATAACCTTCCTCAAGAATTGGGTTATTCAATGCAAAAAGAATTTTTCAAATTACGAATACGGTATTATTGTTTTTAGTAATTTTGAACTGATTAATGAAAATAGAATAACCATGAGTAAACAATCGTAATATTCCAGGTTCGACGTATTCTGTTGCGTACAAGGCACGAAGGCCGAGGCCGGCGCGCAGGCGGGCGAGGGCGCGCTGTACAACGTGTTCAAGCAGGTGTACGTGCCCTTCCTCATGAAGCGCGAGGTGCGGGCTTCCGTCATGATCGTGTTCTTCGCGTGGCTGTGCTCCTCAGTTGCTGTGAGTTAATGGAGACGATTTATACATATCTAGATTTTATTAAAAATAAATAATCTTTATTCTGTAAATATGTATATAATTTAGATAAAACTGACTCCACATAAATTTTAAAACTGAAGATGAAACCTGTGTTTTTAGCAGAGAAACAAGCTCAAAGGTCTCTTTTAAAGTTTGCACACACATACTGTTTATCATGTAAATTATATCAAAATATAAGGGGCCTGCACAGACTGGCGGACGGGACGACACGGGTTTATAAATTGAATTTAATACTTATCCTATCGAAATAAGGTATATATTTCAATGCTCAGTAATCGAGAGAAAACTGCACTGCGATGCTCCAAGGTATATCACCGAGCATTAAAATACATACCTTATTTCGATTAGATAAGTATTAAAATCAACTGGTAAATTTAAAATCCTCTGCCGCCCCGTCCGCCAGTCTACGCAGGCCATAATTGGGTAAAGTCAAAGTCAAACAATTTATTTCAATTAGGCACTTAAAAGGCACTTATGAACGTCAAGTAATATAATATCTACATGTACCTTCTACTTTTAACTAACGAAACTTATAATTTTCAGGTGGCACCTCACATAGAAATCGGCCTCGACCAGGAGCTCTCGATGCCTCAAGACAGTTTCCAACTCAAATACTTCCAGTACCTGAACCGTTACCTCAATATCGGTCCGCCGGTGTACTTCGTGGTCACTGAAGGACTGAATTACTCCGATTTAGAAACGCAGAATATGGTATGCGGAACGAGGTTCTGTCGACCTGACAGTGTTGCTATGCAGTTGTATTCCGGTGAGTTACTGATTTAAATGCTTACATAACCGCCCGTAATCCCCGCAGGGTTAGGCAGAGGTGCATCTTCAGTACACCCACACTTCGCCAGATATGTTTAAGTCCCATGTAATAGGAGGCGAGCCTATTGCTATCAATCAACCGGGCACGAATCCAGACTCCGGTCTGCGACTGAGAAATTCCACATGGAACAAAACCCAATAACACATTTCCCGACCCGGAAATCAAACCCGGGACCTCATGCGCAGCAGAAGCAGTTGCGTTCCCTATGCCAACGAGGCAGTATTTATGTTATTATATTATCTGTTACAGCTTACAAGACTCCGAACGAGACGTACATAGCACAGCCGCCGAACTCGTGGCTCGACGACTTCTTCGACTGGGCCTCGTTGGGCGACTGCTGCAAGTACTTCCCGACCAACTCCAGCTTCTGTCCTAGCAGTAGTAAGTATTATGCCGTTAATCGTTGGAAAAATACCATAATGTCACGCCTGCCTGCTTCAAAGGCGGAAGGTAGAGGTATAATCCTTTGTAATATAGGGCGAGCCAAAACCCGAACACACATCTGCATCTCGTTGATAAAAAACGTTGAATTTGAACGTTTTTTCGCAATCTCAGCGACAATCAATGCCAAAAACTAAGGGAAATGATAGGTTTTCTGACAGATTGAGGATGAGAAATGCGGAAATTTTAATCCCATATTAAAAAATAAAAACAATATCACGGCCCGACCTAGGAACCATTTCCGGGAGCTGTCGCGCTTGTGACTAGATCAACGATGTAGTCATTACATAAAAGTGTATAATTTCCATGAAACGAACCCAGCTAACTTCTGGATATGAATTCTTTATTGGACGATGATAGCGTTATTTGAATTGCCACTATTAGAAACTGTCTCTTCTTTTATTTACTCGGTCTATCCCTCCCAGACCATATTTATTGCTCACCAAACAAATATTTAATACTAAAATTCCACTCCTCAGAGGGCGCACCATGCAAGTCATGCAAAATCCCACTAAAAGGAAATGAACAGCGCCCCGACGTGTCAGACTTTAAGCGTTACGTTCCGTTCTTCCTGCAAGACATACCCGACCCTAACGGATGCATAAAGGGAGGTCATGCGGCCTACGGACAAGCCGTCAACTACCACATGCTGAACAAAACTCAGGCACAAGTCGGTGCCACATACTACCAAGGATACCACACCGTACTCAAAACCAGTCATGATTACTACTCCGCTCTTAAAGGCGCTAGAAGCGTAGCAGCTAATCTCACAGAAACGTTAAACAGAAATCTGAAAGAACTAGGAAAGAATAACGGAACGACGATCAATGTGTTCCCGTATTCTGTGTTCTACGTGTTCTATGAGCAGTATCTGACGATGTGGCCCGATACGCTGAAGTCTATGGGCATTTCCGTGCTGTCCATCTTCATTGTGACCTTCTTGCTTATGGGCTTCGATCTGTTTTCGGCTTTGGTAAGTTTTTATTTTTATTTTAAAATATTGCTAGAAGCCTAAACAAGTATATAAGAGGTATAATTATTTGCTTCCATATCAATGTTGAAAAAGTTATTATCAAGGGCACGCACGACAATCATTATAATTTGAACCTTATTTTAATTTGCATAAAAGTTACAAAATTTTAACTTTACACGAAATTACAACAGCCAATCACATGATCAGCTGCATATATTTTGATCTGAAGCTTAAAGTTTTGAATATCAGATTTTATTGTTCCCTGAATAAGGTATGGATGTAATGATATTAATGAATAATGTTGTTTCTAGGTGGTGGTGATTACAATCACGATGATCGTGGTGAATCTCGGCGGAGTGATGTACTGGTGGGGCATCAGTCTGAACGCTGTGTCTCTTGTTAACCTGGTACGTAATACATTGTTTGTCAAATAAGTTCTAAGTGGTTCATAAGATCTTTTGGAGTTATTGACATAACACCACACCTGTTTTCCGTGAAAGATTAGGCAGGGGTGTAAATCCACATTTCGTCAGCTATATGTATGGTGCTGTATATGTTTAAGTTCCATGCAATAGAGGGTGCGCTTATTGATATTCACCGGGCGGGTTTGGAGTTGTTACCTATTCCACAGCTGGGTAAAAGCTTCCAGTAGTGTTTCTAGTGAAAAGACTAGTGACTTTTTACTTGAACAACTGCAACATCATTTTTGGTGGTTCAGATGTTTATAAGCGACAATGATCACTGACCGTCAGATGAAATGAAAGGAAATTGTTTATTCTGTGAATACGGTATCGGAATCACTTTTACACTACTTAAAAAAAAAATAAGCTAGTAGATGGGAGTCAATATGTTCTATCTGACTACCCGTATGAAGAAATGTTGAGATAAAAGATCTTTTAAAGTCTAGACATTGAATATCAAAGATATCGTGTGTGGTAGTAGCCAGTCACGTGCGCCTGTGCCCGCAGGTCATGGCGGTGGGCATCGCGGTGGAGTTCTGCTCGCACGTGGTGCACGCCTTCAGCGTGTCGGGCGGCGGCTCGCGCGTGGTGCGCGCGGCCGAGGCGCTGACGCGCATGGGCTCGTCCGTGCTGTCCGGCATCACGCTCACCAAGTTCGGCGGCATCATCGTGCTGGGGACGGCCAAGAGCCAGATATTCCAGGTAAAATATACCTAATATATTTATCTTGGTAACCTAGTGTCCCTATTTCTGGTACTGTTATATGAGCAACACGAAAAATGTATATCGTTGCATTATTTCGTGCCGAAACGAGTTTTGAATATATTTTCACAAACTCGTTTCGTATTACGAAGACAAACTTTTGTCCCGCACGCATGCCAAACCCTGCTGTTCAAAATTTTCTTCTATAGACCCGGTTTCTAGAACGAAAATCAACACACTACTGTATTTTTGTATACTAATTTTAATTGAACACTATTAATATTTCCATCCTAATCCTATTTAATTTAATTTTGTATAGTTCTATTTTATTTGTTTAATCCTATTTAATTTTGTATAATTGCAAGTAAATTTTGTTTTGTCTTGTTTTAATTTCATGATTGTCTCTTATTAGCCTATAACTTGTATATTTGGTGTCTTACTACAGTTAGTGCAAGTTGGTGATTAAAAAATAAATAAATAACACAAAAATTAGCTAACAAATTTTCAAGCGCCCGTAACCTGCTGTGATTAGTTGAATAAATGATCAACAACTTATTACAACAGTTGACTTGTGATTAATTTGGACGCATCGATCATTTGCTTTCCAGAAACCGGATAATAGTCTTCCATAAGTCACAAAAAAAAATGTGTTTTCTGTCGCACAATATCATAACGTTAACTAAACTGACTACAAAACAATCTTTTGAAGAAAAAATACACGGTGTGAGGTACACCAACGTGCAAACTGTTACCATAAATTCAGCACATGATTCCAGACCTCCCAGCATAGAATTTTTATTCATTAATTTAAATAATAATGTCCCTTACGCCTTGTATAACATAACTTATTTGACACATTGTATTATAAGTATATCCTTGGTGATTGGTGAGTAGACAGACTCTCCAAAACTTACTATAACACTTTCAACAAATACCATAACAGTGACACTATTGCAGGTGTTCTACTTCCGCATGTACCTGGGCATCGTAGTGCTGGGCGCGGCTCACGGCCTGATCTTCCTACCAGTCATGCTCAGCTATATCGGTAAGTGATATGTACCGTAGTGGCTGTGATGGGGCCTAAAATGTGTTACTATGCTCATTATAGCTACAGACTCCGGATGAAGGGATCGTACGGTAGTTGATATTTTGTATACTTGGGTTTGAGACGGTCAGATATCTACATAATAAAAATCATTAATTCACTGACAGACAATGCACACCCCCTTAAACCCCTTGAGACCAGAAGCTTGAAATTTTGCACAAAAGCACAGATGGTTTACTCCGCAAAATCATTTAAATAAAAAGCAGCTCTTGAGACCACATAATAAAGTGCAATTCAGGTCGCACAGCGCTAGTTACCTACAGTTATATTCATCTAAAAGTTGCCTCTGTTTCTATCACGTAACTCTTATATCTTCTGACTACGTTACGCTCACTGAATTGGCTCGACAAGACGAGCTCGCCGCGTACTTGTAACTTCATATCGAAAATGCAGAGTGTGCCTTCTGTACTATTACTAACACCCTTTTTTTTTTTTTGAGGGTGTAAATTATCAAATAACTTCTCAGGTGTGTCAGACTTTTACTGACTAAAACCCACTCGTGTTCCTTCCGTTGCCTGTGTGCCGGGGCCGCGATATCCCTTTCGGACAAACTCGCAACCCTGGCAGATTACTAAGCCCTGAAGGGGTTAAATTGGGGATGAAAGTTTCTACGCAAGTTCTTCATTATTGCCGATGGGGACCCATCAAGCGAAGGACTTGCATTTGTTATGCTTTATATGCTGGGATCAAAACTAACGTTGACAAACAAATAAATAATGTGAGGAAATAAAAAAAAAACCCATTCGAAATACATTTACGTAACTAAGATCATCCACTTACAAAGATCGGTATTGAATCTAGAGCTGGTTTTACATCAAGCCCCTGACAAAACTACGTAACGACCACTTCGGTTGATCATCAACCTCATCTAATCAAAGACCTAAGGGATCTCGCGCACTAGACGGCCACGACACAACCAGTGGTCGCTGCGACCAGGTGAACTATAGAAACATAAGAATTGCGCACTTGGTCGCAAAGGCCAACTAGCCGCAGACCGGGCCACGGACCACGACTGGCCAGAGTCGTGGCCGTCTAGTCCGCGAGATCCCCAATAGGGGCTTTTGTTCGTCAATATGAGCTAAAGTATCTCGTGTCAGGCCTCTTTACAGCATCTGTGTTCCGCACCCGCACACAATTTGTTTACGACATTATTATTATTTATATTTTATAAGTTATTTCGTTACGGTCTTGCATGCAGTGTTTTCGTTTTTTTTATTTTATTACATTATTGTTTCTGCACATTTTTATTTTAACTTTCGCTTGTATATTGGACCTTTTCAGCCGATAGATGTTTTGACATAATATTCTATAGCTCTGAAAAGCGACATTACGTGAATATTTGTTTTTATTTTTTGTTATTTCTGCCTTTTCTAACTCATTAACGTTGGTAGTGCCTTACTAACAGTGGATGTGATGTCATTAGACGCTTGTGCGAGGAACGTGTACAAAACTCGCAGTACTTGGATGATAAAATACACAGTACAAAGACACAGGTGTTGTATTTATGAACATTATAAGAAATAGTCAACTGCTAATTTTGTTCAGCATGCTTATTAGTTTTCATGTAAATAATATTTGATATCCTATCATTTATACTTACGACTGCCTCGTTTGTCTAGTGGTCGCAAGCGCTACTGTTGAGCATGAGGTCCTGGGTTCGATTCCCGGGTCAAGCAAAGTGTTACTGAGGTTTTCTATCTGGAATTTCTCAGTGGCAGCCGGAGTCTGGATTTGTGCCCGGTTGACTCGCCCCCTATTACATGGGACTTAAACATAACTGGCGAGATGTGTGTGTACTATATATTTACACACCTCTGCTTTACTCCGTGGTGTTATATTATGCTATCATTTATATTATTGCTGCAAGAATCTAACTTCATGAAAATACATGAAACTAATGACTCTAAAAGTCAATCAAATCTCCAATTAACCACAATTTGAATAAAGAACGCATGATTTGCTTTTGTTTTTCATTTCATCGCTGCACTTACACTTCATCGCACATAAATACTACATTAATTAATTTAAAAGGTTGATACACATAACATAGAGTGTGTTAACACGCATGTTGCGTCAAGTTCGTCAGGCAGGTGACTCGAGTCCTCGTTACAGGTTCGCCAGTCAACAAGCAGAAGCTGGCCAACCAGCTGCTGCGTGGCAAGGACGTGGCGGTGGCCGAGACGTCGCTCACAAGAGTAAGAGATGCGAACGGACACGCATACACCCAGTATAACTTTGAAACGCTTCCCGCGTGAACTTGACTATAGCGAGAATGAACACGTACGTACTGGCGCAGAGGAGTTACTTACGTGACTTAGAATAGTGGGCATAGCGATCGTGATGGACCACTTTAGATTATAGTTTAATTATATTATAACTTCAGTAACTAGACCTCACTATACATTAGCGTTTTGAATAGTCTGTTAATTGAAATACCCTTCAATATTGCTTCTCATGGCAATAAGCGGGTATTTCAAATAAATATTATTTTCAGTTTAAATTGCCTAATGCTCAATTTACATTGCCGCGGTACGAGAGCGAGTTTTACAAAGCATAATGAACTTCTGAAGCATAATGAACTGAGAATTCTCGCGCATTCTCGGGAATTCCCCCAGTAAAAACTCGTATTTAATTTGTACGTTACACAATTGACATAAAGTTCATTTTGCTATGTACAATATCGTTACCAAAAACTCGCTTGTAATGTTCCGCGGCAATGTAAATTGCCGAATCTAAAAGCATACCATACAATACCTTGTAATCCGCTATCGTTCGCCATGCCTTCACATAACTAAAAATGATTGCCATTGATTTGCTCCGTTCATTCTCGTTACAAGTTCCCGTACTAACGCATCGGTGTATTGTAAAATGGGAAGGTGCTGCGACTCGGATGCGTCGAGTAGACTCATCAGACATTCAAGTAGCAGAGGATAAGGCCCTTAGTATTACAGCGTTGCTGATACCCTTACACTATGGGAGTTTTGTGACTCGGATCGACCAAAACCTTTATAAGTATTTTTATTTAGAGATTATAATCGAATTAGACGTTACCATAAAAAAAAAAAATATTACTATTATAAAATTATTATTATTAATTAAAATTATATATTTTTTTACTTACGCCAAAGATTTGGTAAAAGTAACTTTTGGTCAGTCTTAAGTCACAAAAACTTCGACGCGGGAATATGGTTCTCTTCCCATTAATATTGTTGAAAGCATTTATTGTATACGGCGGTGTTAGTGATTTGATACATTTTAACCACATTTATGATTAGTTCTTACTATCTACCTATTACGGTAAGTAAGATCATAATATTACACGATAGAGAGCTATTCACTTGCAAAAGTGTTCAAATCGCCAATGCCGTGGCAAGGGGTCGGTTTTTAACCAAAATGGTTTTGGGGACACCCTTTTTTGTGTAAAAATATCATATTTTTTATTGTAATTTGCATGTATCGATCGTTGTATTCCTAGCTGTGTATCGGTAGCGATCATTCCTATTGAGTTCGAATTTATTTTTTTGTTTTTTATTTATTGATGTATATCTATGATTTTGTATCACTGCCTTTGTTTTGTTTGCACACCGCTAAAGTACTTATATTTAATTTTATAAGGAGACGCTTAAACTTTTCGTAGATAATAATAGGTAATAGTAATCAGATGACTCTCATAACAGTTCAGGCTTGCAAATTAAAGTAATTAATGGATTATTCCATTCTTATACTACAGTACTTAAAGCTTTAAACAAGGCAGTGTGGTAGCAAATATAAAATAACTATAAATAGAAATAATATTTATTTTTATAATAATTGACTATTGGCGTAACTAAACAGGCATCAGAAGTCTAGTAAAATAGATATCGTTCATTATAAAATATAATTTAATTAATCAGAAACAAAAATGGTTTGCTAGTAATATGCATAATATTATTCAATAAAGAAACAATTTTCGAGTACTTTTAACATTTACAACAGTTTTAGCATAGCCTTAGTTACGCCTGTATTAGTACCCAATTGCAATTGGCGCGAAATCTATGCCAAAATAAAATGGGCGCTAAATAATTCCATTTAATGTGAAATATCAACAAATTAATATTTTATTTGCACGCTTTATATGGTAGAATAAGTTAGAACAATCAACCTGTATCTTAGTTTAGATTGTTTGTGTGTGTGAGAAATTGACGTACAGAAGAAAAAATATAGTATGTGGGGGGGGGGGGGGGGTGAAAATATGAATTATTATTATTCGTTATGTGCATAGACTACACTCGAAGAGTAGAGGCTATAGAGTACACCTCATCCTGCAACAATAGTCTTCACGGTGTGTAGAATTTGCCAATATACTAAATTTTGGCACTACATCGGTGGACATTTTGTGTTGTGTAGTCGTCAACAGTATTAATGTGTATGGAATAAAACACCAGTGCTCTGATTACGTTTTTTTTTAAATATAAGGTACATGTTATACATTAATCATTGTAAGATCATATAATAGAAACTCATTCTATTGTAGACTTTTTTCGAAGGCACTGTCACCAATCGCAGAGATCCGTTTCACTCATACTTATGGTCAATTTCTCCACATTACAACTTAGGCTTTGTGTAATGCACATTGTATTGTTTTTTTATTTATTTTTTTCTCCTAAATTCTGACTAACAAAAGGGTTATACGATAAAGTACTAATGGTATAAAGCTGACGCTTGGTGTTGGTCAACTTGCTCCTTCAATATTAGAAAGCTTTAAATGCAAGGAGTATCCGTCTTTACAGGTACAACTGTAAAACGACATGGAAATTAAGAACAAATGATATTTATTTTAGTTCAATGACTTTGTTTGTTTTGTACAATCTGTATTATTAATTTGTGATCCTTCAGAGATTTCGATTATTTTAAGCTCCCCTCTAAGTTCCTACTAAACTTAAAATATTATAATTTAAACAAATATATTCCTTAGTGAATGCCAAATGCTGAATGAAATTGTTAAAGAAATTATCACAAACGATGAGAATCTCCTACTTAATGTTAGTACTTACTTAATTTAGAGGGAAATAGTTCTGTATCTAAAGGCACCATATTGTCAGGCAGATTTTGTGATAATAAAAATAAATTATGCTTTTTTAATTATTTGTTTTTGTTTTATTTTTTAGTTGTAAAGCACCTATGCATGGTATGAGTGCACATCTCAGTGTTGCCAGGTATGCATTTCATTTATGCATGTTTAGGTTGACTCATAAAACATGTTGCTCATTTTAAGTGCTAATTGGCAAGAAGATAACAATTCAGACATTGTAACGAACTAATACAGCGTTAAAACTCTGTAATTTTTAAAGAATTGAATGTTTCAAGTACGTTTTGCACTTAAGCATGGTCTAACAAGCCGGCACCATCATTTAGTATATATTACGATCACCACATAAAGCATAATAGAAGCAGTATGTAGGCGGATAGCATATCACCAGGGTGAACTAGGAAATAAAGGTCCAATGTACAACTGATAACAAAATTTAATTGATAACTTTTTCCTTATGCCTAAGGAGCTTCTCAGCCCGACCCAAAACAACGTAAGGATTACTTTTTATTACAAAAAGCACTATCACTTAGTTTTTTTCAAATTCAAAACTGACTGAAGTGCACTAAATGATCACATTTTCTTCAAAATGTTCTAATTTTAACACATTCACTGTCTCGTCTGGTGCATTCCACATGATGCAAGCCAATTAACTATTGTGTGCTACGGAGACAGTTAATGTGTTAAATACCACAATAGAACAATTAATAAGAATTATATAAAAAATATATTTGTGCACAGATTGACAAAATGAAATTATGATTTTATCACAGAATTTAGACCACAGGTGCGTGTTGCCCTGTTGACTGTACTTTTATCATTAAAACTAGTAGGATGTCACCGTTATCTCGGTAATTGATACCATTTTGAGTGGATACGGTATCATTGGTGTTACTTATCACAGAATAATACCGATTTATTCCGGGTAGTGATATTGTTATCTGACAATGATATATTTAATCTCGATATCTTTTGGTTTACATAACTAATGAGTCATTTATTATTGGTTTTTCACATATTTATTTATAAATTACAGACAAATTCACCGTCAAACATTCAGCATATTATTATTATCCCAAGTTGCTTTGCCATCTAAGAAATACACTTGGGTTCATTCATGTTTCATTTTTAGAGCATTTGGTCATTCACCTATGTTCCGCATATTACGGATTCATCCAGTTTTTAATAATTAAAATAATGTAAAGCAAGCATGCATGACTGTATCTACTGACATTTCGACACCTGAAAGAACAATATTGTAACTCATTTTGCAATGTATTCTAACTATACCATAAATGCATTAAATGAAAAAAAAAGTATCTTTCAATCCCGTAGCCGTATTCCTACGAGTATTAAAGCGATTTCTGAATGGCAAAAAAATTTTTTTTCGAAATAAATCGGTTGTGTGTCTTAAAAACATTGTATTTCAAATAACAAAAAACTTTTTACCATCTTAATCGATTTAGGCCCGTATTCCGAAGTTCTGTAAACCTCACTCAAAAGTCAAGCATTACTTAAAACTCGTTTAGAGCCTTTTAATTGGTTTTAAAACTAGTTTTAAGTAATGTTTGAGTCTTGAGTGGGGTTCTGTAATACGGGTCTTAGTAACAATGTCAAAATAAATACCATGTTATTGACTTAAAATTAACTCATAGCGAAAAATAAAAATAAATTACACTCACACGACCATAACTATACATACAATGTTGTTTTAAAATAATCAATTATTCAAACATTGTAACTTGACCAAAAACAGGTTTCTGTTTGATGTACGTAAACATGGTTATTTTATTTTTAAAGAACACAAAAAGATATGTATTAAACGTCTACTTTAATACTTAGTGTTTTAATTAAAAGCAGTAGGACAATATTCAAACCAAAAAAATAATTGTAATGCACTCTCCTGTAACCTTAGCAAGAATAGATACAATGTTGTTCTTATCAGGTGTCAATTTTACACTCTTTACCATCAGTTTAGAGATGTTGTATATATCTAATCTCTGAAATCACTCCACCTATTCGTCCATGCTTGTTTTCCACGTCTAATGAAATTAAATGGACCGCATGATAAATTGGCAGTGTTTCATGTCACATTTCTAGATGTTGCTGTGTTTTCAAAACTTTGGCATGAATATATTTCAGTCGAGATGTTGAAGATACATTGAGGTTTAGGATATTGTTGCTAAGCTGTGTTGAATAGGGGACTGTGTAGTCCATGATGGATGTCATGACAATTTAATGTTCCGTCAGGCATAACCCGTCGTCGGGGACGTTGGCGAGTGCAGTCGCGGCGCGGTCCCTCCTACGGCAGTTTAGACGAGACCCCGAGCGAACCGCGCGCCTCCGGCAGCGGCACCGTTAACGGCCTCACGGACGAGATGTGATCCTCACACGTGCACTAAGATTTAAACAATACGGTGAGTCACACCATTTAGTTATATCGATCTCAGAATATCATAGAGGGCGTTTAAACCCTTATTGTATAAATCTTAGACCTGTTTTAGTGAAAGACAGTGGACTCGAACAGTGAACTATGTAGCGAAATTATAGTGTAAGTTAGAAATGTAAAATGACTGGATATGTTTTGACGGATCACGAATTACTATTTCCAACCTTATGCTGTAAGGTTGATAATTTTTAGTGCGTGGACAAAATCTTTCGCGTTTGAAGGAATATGTACCCGTCAAGATATTTGCTTGTGATATGTACATTAGAAATAAGAATTTTAAATCTAAGTATTTAGTTTGTACCAAATCATAGGGGGATCTATAAAATAAGATTATAAGATTATAAGATTATAAGATTATAATATAAGGTGTATCAAAATATGGAACAAGTTAAAAAGATAAATGAGTTAATAATTTTGGGATATAACCCCTTGTACAACTCCGTACCAAGATGCTATGCTCGGTATCTTAGCAAATGAAACAAGACGATGCTGTTTTTGGGTTTTTTATTAATAATATTTTCTTCCTTATATCTAATCGTGTGTAACGAAACCATAGCGCGTTTTTAAACAGCGCAACGCCATCTATCGAGCTAAAAGACAAACTTTTGCGATTATTGACTTAACATTCCGCCCACCATGGACAAAATGTGAGATTACCGCTCACCTTGACTTCATATTTTGTCCATGACAAACCGATACTGAGCGTCGAACGATACAAAACTAACTGAGACAATAGTAAAGATGATGGTCGTTACACACTTTACAGAACACTAGAATATTGAAATATTTTCAACACAAAAACAATAAAATCAAGCAGTAACAAAAGACGCGGTCGCAGCCGCTACAACAAAAAAGAAACAAAAATAATAGTTGCTGGTTAATATCTAGTAAGATAACACACATAACATGTACCACACAATAAAACAAATTGTTCGTTATTTTTAAATACAAACAAGAATTCTTATTTGTTAACTGGTAGCACACATACCTTTGACACTGGTCTTTTAATTTGTGACCCCTTACATCTTAAACTAACCACGCGCGTAATTCCGTCCAAACCTGGGTGTTTTTGAGTGATGATACCATAAAGCCACCTAGCTGGCGGTAAATCGTCCTCTTTTACCAGAACAATATCACCAATAGCTGGTTCCGGAGTCTGATATGCCCATTTGTAGCGATTCATGAACTGAGTTAAATATTCTTTCGACCAGCGTCGCCAGAAATCTTGAACCATTCGCTGTGTTAATTGCCATCGCTTTAGACTAGTTAGAGTCGTCTGTTCATAGTTAAATTCCGGTACAAGCACAAGAGGTTCTCCGACTAGAAAATGGCCAGGAGTTAAAGGAGTTTGGTCTTGACTATTATCACTTAGCTGTGAAATGGGACGGGAATTTAGACATGCTTCTATCTGAGACAAGACGGTAGCCATCTCCTCGTAAGTTAGAGTGTTGTTTCCAACAACTCGCTTGAGATGGTGTTTTGTGGACTTTATACCCGCTTCCCACAGTCCACCAAAGTTTGGAGCGTGGGGTGGTATAAAGTGCCAGTTAGTCCCATTATCCGATAACCAATCTGCTATTTCTGTTGTCACGCTTGATTTTTCAGCAGCCAGCAGTGTCTTCAGCTCTTTCGCAGCACCCACAAAATTGGTGCCGTTGTCGCTGTAAAGATCAGCACACTGTCCGCGTCTAGCAACAAATCGTTTGAATGCTGCCAAGAATCCTTTAGACGTTAAATCGCTGACCGCCTCGAGATGTATGGCTCTTGTCGCCATGCACACAAAGAGACAAATATATCCCTTGTGTGAATGATGACCTCTCCCCTTGGACGTTCGTATATTTATTGGACCGGCATAGTCCACTCCGCTTTGGTGGAATGTTCGGCTAGCATTCATTCTTGCTTTGGGCAATTGGCCCATGAGCTGTTCTCTTATACGAGCTGCATGACGAACACAAGATACGCAATTGCGTACATAGAATTTAGTGCGATTTTTTGCATCAAGAACCCAATATCTGGACCTTAAATAATTGAGCATTAGTTGGGGTCCACCGTGTAACGTCTTCTGGTGAGTATCTGCGATTAACAAGTTAGTAAAATGAGACTTGGCTGGTATAATAATCGGATGTTTAATGTTTTCATCGATTGTGGCTCTTTCTAAGCGCCCCCCTACTCTGAGCACTCCTTCGTGATCGACGAATGGATTAAGCGAGGTAAGTACACTTTTCTTTTGAACATTTCCTGTTTTAAGGAGGTCTTCTATTTCTCTACTAAAATATTGCCTTTGACACTGTTTAATACAGACTGTTAACGCTTCGTTAAGTTCTTTAGCGGTTAACCATGAAGGAAATTGTTCGGAGTTGTCTCTTCTTCTCTTACAATATATAAAGCGCCTGCAATAAGCGATTATTCTGATCAACTTTCTTAAGGTTGAGAATTTTGTCCACACTGTTAACGTTAAATATTCGTCTGTTGTAACGTAGCTTACCTTTTGTGCCTTTTCTTCTAACACTGTCTTGCATTCAGTCTTTTTGTTGTAATCAATGTTTTTATTTTTTAGCCACTCTGGACCTTCCATCCACAACTGGTTAGAGATTAATTCAGTTGATCTTAATCCCCGTGAGGCGCAATCAGCCGGGTTTTCCGCTGATTTCACATGAGCCCACTGGCTTCTGTCTACTACTGTCAAAATCTCTGACACTCTATTGGCTACAAATGTTTGCCAATTAGATGGATGTTTGCTCAACCAAGCGAGTACTACTGTCGAATCAGTCCACGCGCGAATATTCTGCTTTTCAATTTTCAATACTTCGGCTACTTCACTCATTAATTTCGACACTAAAACTGCACCACACAGTTCAAGTCGCGGTATTGAAACTTGTTTAATTGGTGCAACCTTCGTTTTGGCTGTCACCAGGCGAGAATAAACTACCTCCTGCTGATCCACCACACGCAAGTAAACTACTGCTGCATAAGCTTGATTCGAAGCGTCACTAAATCCATGCAGCTCCACTGAATCACCGCGGTAGATTGATAACCACCTAGGAATCCGATACTGTACGAGTTGTTCGAGTTCGCTGCGGTAAGTAACCCATTCCTTTAACAATATCGATGGTAACTCATCATCCCAATGAATTCCAGACAACCACAATTTTTGTATTAATATCTTGGCTTTTATGATTGCAGGTGCTAGCCAGCCCAATGGATCGAACAACATTGAAATATGCGAGATAACACTTCTTTTAGTTACAGGTATCTTCAAGGGAGGCAACTTCACCGTGTATTCAAATTCATCAGTTTCTCTGGACCAGTTAAGTCCTAAAATTTTCATTACTATATTTGTTTTTAATTCTAGGTTTTCTTCTTCTTTATCTGTTCTCATATGGTTCATTAATTGTGAATTATTGGTTTTCCATTTTTGTAGCGCTTGTTTAATTGTTCCCAAGAAGTCTGATAATTTGAACTGCAAATAGGTATATTTCTCAGAAGTTGATCAGCTTCTCCAGATAAATGACTTTTTAAATACTGAAGTCGCTGAACATCGTCTAAAGACTTATTACTGTGTATAAGGGATAAAAATAAATCACGGAAGGTGATCCACTCCGAGTATTGTCCAGAAAACATAGGTAAACTAATTTTAGGTAGTTTGATATTACAAGATTCATCAGAGCTTTTCCCTGCACAAGACTGTGATACATTTTGAGACATTTCCTTTTTACGTAACTCAGTAAGTATTTCTTTTAACTCCGTTTTATAGTCCAAATATAATTCTTCCGTAACTTCATACACTTCTGATGAACAATAATGCGATTTATTATATTCAGCTTCCTTTATTTCACTTAATATCTTAAGATGTGTGTCGGAAAATGATGTCCACTGTGACTCTAAATTCTCCAATCTTACTTCAACATAAGCCTTAGAAATTCGCTCCTTGGGCGACTTTTTGAAGTTAGACCTGGCTCGCGATATGGCCTTATTAGTGTCCATTTGAATTTTATTGTAGACTTCCATGTTGTGTAGATATCAATACAAAAAGTTTACACAAATATAATGTCTACCAATAACCCTTTGATTGATGGAAACACTAAGTCGAACCGTAATCTCTCAAAAGAACTGCTGTCTGTATAGGCCCAAGTTATCGCAAATTTTCTATGTCACTGTAGGGAAGATTCCTCAAATATTTTCTAAGTCGTAGAAACATAAGTCTTCGAAATTTTGTAAGTCTTTAAGACTTGTAAAATTTTGGGCATGGATTCCCCGTCACTTCACTTTTTCGCAAAATTTTCTAAGTCCATGCTACATGCTTCTAAACTTCAAAGTTAATTTGTTAAAGATAATAAGGTTTAAAATCGAATCGGAAAGTACTCACAGTTTTATGTCCGTTCACTGATACACGTCACTCACACTCACGTACGACGTCACTATGCTTCGGCACGTCACCGTCACTTGCTGCCAAATCACTCCGCTAGGTGGCGCCACTGTAGATTCGCTTTCTGCCGGGTCGCTTCTCTGCTCCCACTGGAAGGCTGCGCCCCGAGCAGCAATCCACTGCCCCTATCTGGGTGCGCTGATGACGAGAAATTGGTTCTCGGGAACCCACTTAACTGACTCTAAATCCAACTCGAAGGACCATGTACAACTCCGTACCAAGATGCTATGCTCGGTATCTTAGCAAATGAAACAAGACGATGCTGTTTTTGGGTTTTTTATTAATAATATTTTCTTCCTTATATCTAATCGTGTGTAACGAAACCATAGCGCGTTTTTAAACAGCGCAACGCCATCTATCGAGCTAAAAGACAAACTTTTGCGATTATTGACTTAACACCCCTGTCATAAATATCTATTTGTGCAACAGAGTAATCGTGGGAAGAGTTTGGGACCCTGCATTCAAGCCTTTATCCATTGATTTGTCAGGTCTGGTACACAGATGTTGATGTCATTCAAGATAGCTATCTTGTCACTTGGAGCAAGAGTTGAATAGGTGGTCAAGATTGTCATTTTACTCTTTATATACTTAACCAACTCAGGCAGATTCTTATTCAATACTTTCTCAAGGGGTATAGGTTTTTTGATGACCTCAACCAATTTGGCAATTATGGTTCCCTCCGATGTGGTCGCCAAGAAGCTGATATTGCCATTCGGACAACAGGTTAATACTCCTAGATAGGATTTATAGGAGAACCCCGGTGTAATGATTATCCTGGTCCCCACAGATGTGTCTGGATTGTGGCTGGAAGCTGTCGAGGGAGCCCTGTGATTATTGGACCGGTTGGATGATGTGAGTTGGGTCAACTTAAGAGTCTTTTGATCCAACTCTGCAGTATACGCAGTCATGCCACTTGCCACATTATTCCAGGCATGGGATAGGTGTTCCAGTGAGATCTGGAAAGATTCCTGCTGGGATTGGATCATGTCTGTGATCACCGTTAGATCGGCAGCAGCAGTTGCTATATCAGATATAGTAGATTTTGCATTTCTTGCAAGTGCGGAGGTGTAAGCAATAATGGCTATTCTTAACGTGGAGATTAAAGTTTTTGGCCCTTGAAGACAAATTTCTATCAGCTCATCCAATAATTGAGGCATATCATCTCCACTAACTCTGATCAGATGTTTGTATTTACCACTGAGGTCATTCCTGGTATCATTGCTTAGACCGCTGATCTTATGCAGGGTTCCTAGGATGCGTTCGTCCAGAGGATCCTCCAATTGGGTCCAGTAGTTCTTTAATGTTCCAAGAAGTTTGGTGAGCTCATCTGTGACTTGTTGACATGAATCCGGACAGTCTGAGGAAGTTGAAGGTTTCTGTCCTGTCATGTAGTCACTAACCCCTCCGAGAACATCATGGGTCAACCCTATCTCTTCCAGATCCAGGGTGCTCAGGGAACCAGATGTCATGATTGGGTGTATCAACTCACTACGGCTACTTCGGCTACTTCACTCATTAATTTCGACACTAAAACTGCACCACACAGTTCAAGTCGCGGTATTGAAACTTGTTTAATTGGTGCAACCTTCGTTTTGGCTGTCACCAGGCGAGAATAAACTACCTCCTGCTGATCCACCACACGCAAGTAAACTACTGCTGCATAAGCTTGATTCGAAGCGTCACTAAATCCATGCAGCTCCACTGAATCACCGCGGTAGATTGATAACCACCTAGGAATCCGATACTGTACGAGTTGTTCGAGTTCGCTGCGGTAAGTAACCCATTCCTTTAACAATATCGATGGTAACTCATCATCCCAATGAATTCCAGACAACCACAATTTTTGTATTAATATCTTGGCTTTTATGATTGCAGGTGCTAGCCAGCCCAATGGATCGAACAACATTGAAATATGCGAGATAACACTTCTTTTAGTTACAGGTATCTTCAAGGGAGGCAACTTCACCGTGTATTCAAATTCATCAGTTTCTCTGGACCAGTTAAGTCCTAAAATTTTCATTACTATATTTGTTTTTAATTCTAGGTTTTCTTCTTCTTTATCTGTTCTCATATGGTTCATTAATTGTGAATTATTGGTTTTCCATTTTTGTAGCGCTTGTTTAATTGTTCCCAAGAAGTCTGATAATTTGAACTGCAAATAGGTATATTTCTCAGAAGTTGATCAGCTTCTCCAGATAAATGACTTTTTAAATACTGAAGTCGCTGAACATCGTCTAAAGACTTATTACTGTGTATAAGGGATAAAAATAAATCACGGAAGGTGATCCACTCCGAGTATTGTCCAGAAAACATAGGTAAACTAATTTTAGGTAGTTTGATATTACAAGATTCATCAGAGCTTTTCCCTGCACAAGACTGTGATACATTTTGAGACATTTCCTTTTTACGTAACTCAGTAAGTATTTCTTTTAACTCCGTTTTATAGTCCAAATATAATTCTTCCGTAACTTCATACACTTCTGATGAACAATAATGCGATTTATTATATTCAGCTTCCTTTATTTCACTTAATATCTTAAGATGTGTGTCGGAAAATGATGTCCACTGTGACTCTAAATTCTCCAATCTTACTTCAACATAAGCCTTAGAAATTCGCTCCTTGGGCGACTTTTTGAAGTTAGACCTGGCTCGCGATATGGCCTTATTAGTGTCCATTTGAATTTTATTGTAGACTTCCATGTTGTGTAGATATCAATACAAAAAGTTTACACAAATATAATGTCTACCAATAACCCTTTGATTGATGGAAACACTAAGTCGAACCGTAATCTCTCAAAAGAACTGCTGTCTGTATAGGCCCAAGTTATCGCAAATTTTCTATGTCACTGTAGGGAAGATTCCTCAAATATTTTCTAAGTCGTAGAAACATAAGTCTTCGAAATTTTGTAAGTCTTTAAGACTTGTAAAATTTTGGGCATGGATTCCCCGTCACTTCACTTTTTCGCAAAATTTTCTAAGTCCATGCTACATGCTTCTAAACTTCAAAGTTAATTTGTTAAAGATAATAAGGTTTAAAATCGAATCGGAAAGTACTCACAGTTTTATGTCCGTTCACTGATACACGTCACTCACACTCACGTACGACGTCACTATGCTTCGGCACGTCACCGTCACTTGCTGCCAAATCACTCCGCTAGGTGGCGCCACTGTAGATTCGCTTTCTGCCGGGTCGCTTCTCTGCTCCCACTGGAAGGCTGCGCCCCGAGCAGCAATCCACTGCCCCTATCTGGGTGCGCTGATGACGAGAAATTGGTTCTCGGGAACCCACTTAACTGACTCTAAATCCAACTCGAAGGACCATGTACAACTCCGTACCAAGATGCTATGCTCGGTATCTTAGCAAATGAAACAAGACGATGCTGTTTTTGGGTTTTTTATTAATAATATTTTCTTCCTTATATCTAATCGTGTGTAACGAAACCATAGCGCGTTTTTAAACAGCGCAACGCCATCTATCGAGCTAAAAGACAAACTTTTGCGATTATTGACTTAACATTCCGCCCACCATGGACAAAATGTGAGATTACCGCTCACCTTGACTTCATATTTTGTCCATGACAAACCGATACTGAGCGTCGAACGATACAAAACTAACTGAGACAATAGTAAAGATGATGGTCGTTACACACTTTACAGAACACTAGAATATTGAAATATTTTCAACACAAAAACAATAAAATCAAGCAGTAACAAAAGACGCGGTCGCAGCCGCTACAACAAAAAAGAAACAAAAATAATAGTTGCTGGTTAATATCTAGTAAGATAACACACATAACATGTACCACACAATAAAACAAATTGTTCGTTATTTTTAAATACAAACAAGAATTCTTATTTGTTAACTGGTAGCACACATACCTTTGACACTGGTCTTTTAATTTGTGACCCCTTACATCTTAAACTAACCACGCGCGTAATTCCGTCCAAACCTGGGTGTTTTTGAGTGATGATACCATAAAGCCACCTAGCTGGCGGTAAATCGTCCTCTTTTACCAGAACAATATCACCAATAGCTGGTTCCGGAGTCTGATATGCCCATTTGTAGCGATTCATGAACTGAGTTAAATATTCTTTCGACCAGCGTCGCCAGAAATCTTGAACCATTCGCTGTGTTAATTGCCATCGCTTTAGACTAGTTAGAGTCGTCTGTTCATAGTTAAATTCCGGTACAAGCACAAGAGGTTCTCCGACTAGAAAATGGCCAGGAGTTAAAGGAGTTTGGTCTTGACTATTATCACTTAGCTGTGAAATGGGACGGGAATTTAGACATGCTTCTATCTGAGACAAGACGGTAGCCATCTCCTCGTAAGTTAGAGTGTTGTTTCCAACAACTCGCTTGAGATGGTGTTTTGTGGACTTTATACCCGCTTCCCACAGTCCACCAAAGTTTGGAGCGTGGGGTGGTATAAAGTGCCAGTTAGTCCCATTATCCGATAACCAATCTGCTATTTCTGTTGTCACGCTTGATTTTTCAGCAGCCAGCAGTGTCTTCAGCTCTTTCGCAGCACCCACAAAATTGGTGCCGTTGTCGCTGTAAAGATCAGCACACTGTCCGCGTCTAGCAACAAATCGTTTGAATGCTGCCAAGAATCCTTTAGACGTTAAATCGCTGACCGCCTCGAGATGTATGGCTCTTGTCGCCATGCACACAAAGAGACAAATATATCCCTTGTGTGAATGATGACCTCTCCCCTTGGACGTTCGTATATTTATTGGACCGGCATAGTCCACTCCGCTTTGGTGGAATGTTCGGCTAGCATTCATTCTTGCTTTGGGCAATTGGCCCATGAGCTGTTCTCTTATACGAGCTGCATGACGAACACAAGATACGCAATTGCGTACATAGAATTTAGTGCGATTTTTTGCATCAAGAACCCAATATCTGGACCTTAAATAATTGAGCATTAGTTGGGGTCCACCGTGTAACGTCTTCTGGTGAGTATCTGCGATTAACAAGTTAGTAAAATGAGACTTGGCTGGTATAATAATCGGATGTTTAATGTTTTCATCGATTGTGGCTCTTTCTAAGCGCCCCCCTACTCTGAGCACTCCTTCGTGATCGACGAATGGATTAAGCGAGGTAAGTACACTTTTCTTTTGAACATTTCCTGTTTTAAGGAGGTCTTCTATTTCTCTACTAAAATATTGCCTTTGACACTGTTTAATACAGACTGTTAACGCTTCGTTAAGTTCTTTAGCGGTTAACCATGAAGGAAATTGTTCGGAGTTGTCTCTTCTTCTCTTACAATATATAAAGCGCCTGCAATAAGCGATTATTCTGATCAACTTTCTTAAGGTTGAGAATTTTGTCCACACTGTTAACGTTAAATATTCGTCTGTTGTAACGTAGCTTACCTTTTGTGCCTTTTCTTCTAACACTGTCTTGCATTCAGTCTTTTTGTTGTAATCAATGTTTTTATTTTTTAGCCACTCTGGACCTTCCATCCACAACTGGTTAGAGATTAATTCAGTTGATCTTAATCCCCGTGAGGCGCAATCAGCCGGGTTTTCCGCTGATTTCACATGAGCCCACTGGCTTCTGTCTACTACTGTCAAAATCTCTGACACTCTATTGGCTACAAATGTTTGCCAATTAGATGGATGTTTGCTCAACCAAGCGAGTACTACTGTCGAATCAGTCCACGCGCGAATATTCTGCTTTTCAATTTTCAATACTTCGGCTACTTCACTCATTAATTTCGACACTAAAACTGCACCACACAGTTCAAGTCGCGGTATTGAAACTTGTTTAATTGGTGCAACCTTCGTTTTGGCTGTCACCAGGCGAGAATAAACTACCTCCTGCTGATCCACCACACGCAAGTAAACTACTGCTGCATAAGCTTGATTCGAAGCGTCACTAAATCCATGCAGCTCCACTGAATCACCGCGGTAGATTGATAACCACCTAGGAATCCGATACTGTACGAGTTGTTCGAGTTCGCTGCGGTAAGTAACCCATTCCTTTAACAATATCGATGGTAACTCATCATCCCAATGAATTCCAGACAACCACAATTTTTGTATTAATATCTTGGCTTTTATGATTGCAGGTGCTAGCCAGCCCAATGGATCGAACAACATTGAAATATGCGAGATAACACTTCTTTTAGTTACAGGTATCTTCAAGGGAGGCAACTTCACCGTGTATTCAAATTCATCAGTTTCTCTGGACCAGTTAAGTCCTAAAATTTTCATTACTATATTTGTTTTTAATTCTAGGTTTTCTTCTTCTTTATCTGTTCTCATATGGTTCATTAATTGTGAATTATTGGTTTTCCATTTTTGTAGCGCTTGTTTAATTGTTCCCAAGAAGTCTGATAATTTGAACTGCAAATAGGTATATTTCTCAGAAGTTGATCAGCTTCTCCAGATAAATGACTTTTTAAATACTGAAGTCGCTGAACATCGTCTAAAGACTTATTACTGTGTATAAGGGATAAAAATAAATCACGGAAGGTGATCCACTCCGAGTATTGTCCAGAAAACATAGGTAAACTAATTTTAGGTAGTTTGATATTACAAGATTCATCAGAGCTTTTCCCTGCACAAGACTGTGATACATTTTGAGACATTTCCTTTTTACGTAACTCAGTAAGTATTTCTTTTAACTCCGTTTTATAGTCCAAATATAATTCTTCCGTAACTTCATACACTTCTGATGAACAATAATGCGATTTATTATATTCAGCTTCCTTTATTTCACTTAATATCTTAAGATGTGTGTCGGAAAATGATGTCCACTGTGACTCTAAATTCTCCAATCTTACTTCAACATAAGCCTTAGAAATTCGCTCCTTGGGCGACTTTTTGAAGTTAGACCTGGCTCGCGATATGGCCTTATTAGTGTCCATTTGAATTTTATTGTAGACTTCCATGTTGTGTAGATATCAATACAAAAAGTTTACACAAATATAATGTCTACCAATAACCCTTTGATTGATGGAAACACTAAGTCGAACCGTAATCTCTCAAAAGAACTGCTGTCTGTATAGGCCCAAGTTATCGCAAATTTTCTATGTCACTGTAGGGAAGATTCCTCAAATATTTTCTAAGTCGTAGAAACATAAGTCTTCGAAATTTTGTAAGTCTTTAAGACTTGTAAAATTTTGGGCATGGATTCCCCGTCACTTCACTTTTTCGCAAAATTTTCTAAGTCCATGCTACATGCTTCTAAACTTCAAAGTTAATTTGTTAAAGATAATAAGGTTTAAAATCGAATCGGAAAGTACTCACAGTTTTATGTCCGTTCACTGATACACGTCACTCACACTCACGTACGACGTCACTATGCTTCGGCACGTCACCGTCACTTGCTGCCAAATCACTCCGCTAGGTGGCGCCACTGTAGATTCGCTTTCTGCCGGGTCGCTTCTCTGCTCCCACTGGAAGGCTGCGCCCCGAGCAGCAATCCACTGCCCCTATCTGGGTGCGCTGATGACGAGAAATTGGTTCTCGGGAACCCACTTAACTGACTCTAAATCCAACTCGAAGGACCATGTACAACTCCGTACCAAGATGCTATGCTCGGTATCTTAGCAAATGAAACAAGACGATGCTGTTTTTGGGTTTTTTATTAATAATATTTTCTTCCTTATATCTAATCGTGTGTAACGAAACCATAGCGCGTTTTTAAACAGCGCAACGCCATCTATCGAGCTAAAAGACAAACTTTTGCGATTATTGACTTAACACCCCTGTCATAAATATCTATTTGTGCAACAGAGTAATCGTGGGAAGAGTTTGGGACCCTGCATTCAAGCCTTTATCCATTGATTTGTCAGGTCTGGTACACAGATGTTGATGTCATTCAAGATAGCTATCTTGTCACTTGGAGCAAGAGTTGAATAGGTGGTCAAGATTGTCATTTTACTCTTTATATACTTAACCAACTCAGGCAGATTCTTATTCAATACTTTCTCAAGGGGTATAGGTTTTTTGATGACCTCAACCAATTTGGCAATTATGGTTCCCTCCGATGTGGTCGCCAAGAAGCTGATATTGCCATTCGGACAACAGGTTAATACTCCTAGATAGGATTTATAGGAGAACCCCGGTGTAATGATTATCCTGGTCCCCACAGATGTGTCTGGATTGTGGCTGGAAGCTGTCGAGGGAGCCCTGTGATTATTGGACCGGTTGGATGATGTGAGTTGGGTCAACTTAAGAGTCTTTTGATCCAACTCTGCAGTATACGCAGTCATGCCACTTGCCACATTATTCCAGGCATGGGATAGGTGTTCCAGTGAGATCTGGAAAGATTCCTGCTGGGATTGGATCATGTCTGTGATCACCGTTAGATCGGCAGCAGCAGTTGCTATATCAGATATAGTAGATTTTGCATTTCTTGCAAGTGCGGAGGTGTAAGCAATAATGGCTATTCTTAACGTGGAGATTAAAGTTTTTGGCCCTTGAAGACAAATTTCTATCAGCTCATCCAATAATTGAGGCATATCATCTCCACTAACTCTGATCAGATGTTTGTATTTACCACTGAGGTCATTCCTGGTATCATTGCTTAGACCGCTGATCTTATGCAGGGTTCCTAGGATGCGTTCGTCCAGAGGATCCTCCAATTGGGTCCAGTAGTTCTTTAATGTTCCAAGAAGTTTGGTGAGCTCATCTGTGACTTGTTGACATGAATCCGGACAGTCTGAGGAAGTTGAAGGTTTCTGTCCTGTCATGTAGTCACTAACCCCTCCGAGAACATCATGGGTCAACCCTATCTCTTCCAGATCCAGGGTGCTCAGGGAACCAGATGTCATGATTGGGTGTATCAACTCACTACGGCTACTTCGGCTACTTCACTCATTAATTTCGACACTAAAACTGCACCACACAGTTCAAGTCGCGGTATTGAAACTTGTTTAATTGGTGCAACCTTCGTTTTGGCTGTCACCAGGCGAGAATAAACTACCTCCTGCTGATCCACCACACGCAAGTAAACTACTGCTGCATAAGCTTGATTCGAAGCGTCACTAAATCCATGCAGCTCCACTGAATCACCGCGGTAGATTGATAACCACCTAGGAATCCGATACTGTACGAGTTGTTCGAGTTCGCTGCGGTAAGTAACCCATTCCTTTAACAATATCGATGGTAACTCATCATCCCAATGAATTCCAGACAACCACAATTTTTGTATTAATATCTTGGCTTTTATGATTGCAGGTGCTAGCCAGCCCAATGGATCGAACAACATTGAAATATGCGAGATAACACTTCTTTTAGTTACAGGTATCTTCAAGGGAGGCAACTTCACCGTGTATTCAAATTCATCAGTTTCTCTGGACCAGTTAAGTCCTAAAATTTTCATTACTATATTTGTTTTTAATTCTAGGTTTTCTTCTTCTTTATCTGTTCTCATATGGTTCATTAATTGTGAATTATTGGTTTTCCATTTTTGTAGCGCTTGTTTAATTGTTCCCAAGAAGTCTGATAATTTGAACTGCAAATAGGTATATTTCTCAGAAGTTGATCAGCTTCTCCAGATAAATGACTTTTTAAATACTGAAGTCGCTGAACATCGTCTAAAGACTTATTACTGTGTATAAGGGATAAAAATAAATCACGGAAGGTGATCCACTCCGAGTATTGTCCAGAAAACATAGGTAAACTAATTTTAGGTAGTTTGATATTACAAGATTCATCAGAGCTTTTCCCTGCACAAGACTGTGATACATTTTGAGACATTTCCTTTTTACGTAACTCAGTAAGTATTTCTTTTAACTCCGTTTTATAGTCCAAATATAATTCTTCCGTAACTTCATACACTTCTGATGAACAATAATGCGATTTATTATATTCAGCTTCCTTTATTTCACTTAATATCTTAAGATGTGTGTCGGAAAATGATGTCCACTGTGACTCTAAATTCTCCAATCTTACTTCAACATAAGCCTTAGAAATTCGCTCCTTGGGCGACTTTTTGAAGTTAGACCTGGCTCGCGATATGGCCTTATTAGTGTCCATTTGAATTTTATTGTAGACTTCCATGTTGTGTAGATATCAATACAAAAAGTTTACACAAATATAATGTCTACCAATAACCCTTTGATTGATGGAAACACTAAGTCGAACCGTAATCTCTCAAAAGAACTGCTGTCTGTATAGGCCCAAGTTATCGCAAATTTTCTATGTCACTGTAGGGAAGATTCCTCAAATATTTTCTAAGTCGTAGAAACATAAGTCTTCGAAATTTTGTAAGTCTTTAAGACTTGTAAAATTTTGGGCATGGATTCCCCGTCACTTCACTTTTTCGCAAAATTTTCTAAGTCCATGCTACATGCTTCTAAACTTCAAAGTTAATTTGTTAAAGATAATAAGGTTTAAAATCGAATCGGAAAGTACTCACAGTTTTATGTCCGTTCACTGATACACGTCACTCACACTCACGTACGACGTCACTATGCTTCGGCACGTCACCGTCACTTGCTGCCAAATCACTCCGCTAGGTGGCGCCACTGTAGATTCGCTTTCTGCCGGGTCGCTTCTCTGCTCCCACTGGAAGGCTGCGCCCCGAGCAGCAATCCACTGCCCCTATCTGGGTGCGCTGATGACGAGAAATTGGTTCTCGGGAACCCACTTAACTGACTCTAAATCCAACTCGAAGGACCATGTACAACTCCGTACCAAGATGCTATGCTCGGTATCTTAGCAAATGAAACAAGACGATGCTGTTTTTGGGTTTTTTATTAATAATATTTTCTTCCTTATATCTAATCGTGTGTAACGAAACCATAGCGCGTTTTTAAACAGCGCAACGCCATCTATCGAGCTAAAAGACAAACTTTTGCGATTATTGACTTAACACCCCTGTCATAAATATCTATTTGTGCAACAGAGTAATCGTGGGAAGAGTTTGGGACCCTGCATTCAAGCCTTTATCCATTGATTTGTCAGGTCTGGTACACAGATGTTGATGTCATTCAAGATAGCTATCTTGTCACTTGGAGCAAGAGTTGAATAGGTGGTCAAGATTGTCATTTTACTCTTTATATACTTAACCAACTCAGGCAGATTCTTATTCAATACTTTCTCAAGGGGTATAGGTTTTTTGATGACCTCAACCAATTTGGCAATTATGGTTCCCTCCGATGTGGTCGCCAAGAAGCTGATATTGCCATTCGGACAACAGGTTAATACTCCTAGATAGGATTTATAGGAGAACCCCGGTGTAATGATTATCCTGGTCCCCACAGATGTGTCTGGATTGTGGCTGGAAGCTGTCGAGGGAGCCCTGTGATTATTGGACCGGTTGGATGATGTGAGTTGGGTCAACTTAAGAGTCTTTTGATCCAACTCTGCAGTATACGCAGTCATGCCACTTGCCACATTATTCCAGGCATGGGATAGGTGTTCCAGTGAGATCTGGAAAGATTCCTGCTGGGATTGGATCATGTCTGTGATCACCGTTAGATCGGCAGCAGCAGTTGCTATATCAGATATAGTAGATTTTGCATTTCTTGCAAGTGCGGAGGTGTAAGCAATAATGGCTATTCTTAACGTGGAGATTAAAGTTTTTGGCCCTTGAAGACAAATTTCTATCAGCTCATCCAATAATTGAGGCATATCATCTCCACTAACTCTGATCAGATGTTTGTATTTACCACTGAGGTCATTCCTGGTATCATTGCTTAGACCGCTGATCTTATGCAGGGTTCCTAGGATGCGTTCGTCCAGAGGATCCTCCAATTGGGTCCAGTAGTTCTTTAATGTTCCAAGAAGTTTGGTGAGCTCATCTGTGACTTGTTGACATGAATCCGGACAGTCTGAGGAAGTTGAAGGTTTCTGTCCTGTCATGTAGTCACTAACCCCTCCGAGAACATCATGGGTCAACCCTATCTCTTCCAGATCCAGGGTGCTCAGGGAACCAGATGTCATGATTGGGTGTATCAACTCAGTTGCCTCTTCGGACAAGGGGTGTACCCAAGATTCTACCAAAGGGGGATCGTGGTCTCGAGTTGTGAACCGTGTTAAGAATGAAAGAAAAGTCCTTAGTATTCTTAGCATAGTTTTTTCAATTAATTGGGGACCTTTGTAATTTTTATATAAATTATAGTTTAAAGGAATAATAGTATCAAATATTAAATAAACTTATAAAAATATAATTCAATCCTTATTTTATTTATTAAAAAGAGTAATTTTGAAAAATTAATGAAAATGTTATTAAAAAACTATTTATGCTGGTAACAGCCATGTTATGAAAGAATAAAAATAATTAATTTTATTTATAATATGTTATTATTCAGCCCAAGCACCTAACTTGAAATTTGAGCTTGCGCAGAAGCAAATTAATCTTATTGCAAAAGACAATTTCGTAGAAGTATCAGTAAAGAGTTCAACTCTAATTTTATAATGCAATTATCAAATAAAACGGTTTTGATACAGTGACATATTTTAATTAATAAACTATGCAAATCACTACGAAATTATCTTTTACAGAAATTTTGTTAGCAAGCGTCTAAAAACAGGGCAGTGATGTTTAAAGTATTAATATAAATGCGAATATACGTATAAACCTGTATATTTGCATATAAACATCGATAGTTCTGAATAGAGAAATTATTGAAAAAGTTGCCTCCGAATGTCAACCAAAACTTAACAGTTTGAGTGCGACACTGTTCGAAGTGTATGATATTACATTTATGTTTCTCATAGTAACTGATACAGTAGGTTAAGTTATAGATTAAAATACGTATATGGGAATAATATTCTGGGTTTTCAATGCACCATAATAATGTGCACTTCTAATAAAGACCTGTTTACACTATAGTGCAACCGATGAGTAAGTTAAAATTAAAAGTAACGTGTCTTATAGGCAGGGCTTGGAATACCGTTATTTTTAGGAACCGGTACCATTGGCCTTGGTTTGATATCCGTGCCAGATGTAGTACGGTTACTATTGGTCTTTCTAATCAGTATCGGTAAATATTTCCGTAAGTTACAGTGAGAAAACACAATAAATAGTAAAAAAAGGATAGTAAGCATTAGGAAAATAACTCCAAGGTTCCTCGTACAAATATGAGATTTATGGTACGCGGTGGGTAACTGAATTTGGTACGATATTCGTTAGGTGGAGTACCGATACCCGTCTGGAACCGGTACCCAGGTAACGAAATTGCAAGAACCGCTAAGTACCGATACAGACCCCATACTTTAGGTACCAGTTCCAAGCCCTGGTTATACCTACATATAATCTACTTTCTCAAGGGGTATAGGTTTTTTGATGACCTCAACCAATTTGGCAATTATGGTTCCCTCCGATGTGGTCGCCAAGAAGCTGATATTGCCATTCGGACAACAGGTTAATACTCCTAGATAGGATTTATAGGAGAACCCCGGTGTAATGATTATCCTGGTCCCCACAGATGTGTCTGGATTGTGGCTGGAAGCTGTCGAGGGAGCCCTGTGATTATTGGACCGGTTGGATGATGTGAGTTGGGTCAACTTAAGAGTCTTTTGATCCAACTCTGCAGTATACGCAGTCATGCCACTTGCCACATTATTCCAGGCATGGGATAGGTGTTCCAGTGAGATCTGGAAAGATTCCTGCTGGGATTGGATCATGTCTGTGATCACCGTTAGATCGGCAGCAGCAGTTGCTATATCAGATATAGTAGATTTTGCATTTCTTGCAAGTGCGGAGGTGTAAGCAATAATGGCTATTCTTAACGTGGAGATTAAAGTTTTTGGCCCTTGAAGACAAATTTCTATCAGCTCATCCAATAATTGAGGCATATCATCTCCACTAACTCTGATCAGATGTTTGTATTTACCACTGAGGTCATTCCTGGTATCATTGCTTAGACCGCTGATCTTATGCAGGGTTCCTAGGATGCGTTCGTCCAGAGGATCCTCCAATTGGGTCCAGTAGTTCTTTAATGTTCCAAGAAGTTTGGTGAGCTCATCTGTGACTTGTTGACATGAATCCGGACAGTCTGAGGAAGTTGAAGGTTTCTGTCCTGTCATGTAGTCACTAACCCCTCCGAGAACATCATGGGTCAACCCTATCTCTTCCAGATCCAGGGTGCTCAGGGAACCAGATGTCATGATTGGGTGTATCAACTCAGTTGCCTCTTCGGACAAGGGGTGTACCCAAGATTCTACCAAAGGGGGATCGTGGTCTCGAGTTGTGAACCGTGTTAAGAATGAAAGAAAAGTCCTTAGTATTCTTAGCATAGTTTTTTCAATTAATTGGGGACCTTTGTAATTTTTATATAAATTATAGTTTAAAGGAATAATAGTATCAAATATTAAATAAACTTATAAAAATATAATTCAATCCTTATTTTATTTATTAAAAAGAGTAATTTTGAAAAATTAATGAAAATGTTATTAAAAAACTATTTATGCTGGTAACAGCCATGTTATGAAAGAATAAAAATAATTAATTTTATTTATAATATGTTATTATTCAGCCCAAGCACCTAACTTGAAATTTGAGCTTGCGCAGAAGCAAATTAATCTTATTGCAAAAGACAATTTCGTAGAAGTATCAGTAAAGAGTTCAACTCTAATTTTATAATGCAATTATCAAATAAAACGGTTTTGATACAGTGACATATTTTAATTAATAAACTATGCAAATCACTACGAAATTATCTTTTACAGAAATTTTGTTAGCAAGCGTCTAAAAACAGGGCAGTGATGTTTAAAGTATTAATATAAATGCGAATATACGTATAAACCTGTATATTTGCATATAAACATCGATAGTTCTGAATAGAGAAATTATTGAAAAAGTTGCCTCCGAATGTCAACCAAAACTTAACAGTTTGAGTGCGACACTGTTCGAAGTGTATGATATTACATTTATGTTTCTCATAGTAACTGATACAGTAGGTTAAGTTATAGATTAAAATACGTATATGGGAATAATATTCTGGGTTTTCAATGCACCATAATAATGTGCACTTCTAATAAAGACCTGTTTACACTATAGTGCAACCGATGAGTAAGTTAAAATTAAAAGTAACGTGTCTTATAGGCAGGGCTTGGAATACCGTTATTTTTAGGAACCGGTACCATTGGCCTTGGTTTGATATCCGTGCCAGATGTAGTACGGTTACTATTGGTCTTTCTAATCAGTATCGGTAAATATTTCCGTAAGTTACAGTGAGAAAACACAATAAATAGTAAAAAAAGGATAGTAAGCATTAGGAAAATAACTCCAAGGTTCCTCGTACAAATATGAGATTTATGGTACGCGGTGGGTAACTGAATTTGGTACGATATTCGTTAGGTGGAGTACCGATACCCGTCTGGAACCGGTACCCAGGTAACGAAATTGCAAGAACCGCTAAGTACCGATACAGACCCCATACTTTAGGTACCAGTTCCAAGCCCTGGTTATACCTACATATAATCTACTTTCCTAATCGCTTGTGCTATGTAATGTGTGAACGGTTTTCAATTCTAACAAGACATGCTGATGGTCGCGTATCGGTAGAAAGTAGTAGAAATACTGATTAATAGAATATTGTGACAAAGTCAGATGTTTATATTCAATATATTTGTAACATGTAGTTAGTGTACCTTAGTTATAATCTAGTTTTAATATAGAACTTGAGTACCTATCCAAAGGTTATTTAAAAAGATATTATTAAAGGCTTTCAATGTTTAGAAAAATGTATATTTTATTGGTTGGCAACTTAGCTATAGATTTGTTAGAGGTGGCTGAAAAGGGGGAGAATCGGGTAATTTAAACTATAAGGGCAAAGTCAATTCATTGTTGAAATATCTTATTGGTACTAAAGAATGCTTGTATAGATTGAATGATCTCATCTAATCATGTCTTGACTGGTAGTGTAAGGTTAGCTAAGCTTTCTGTGGGCTGTGCCTTCAAGAGTCAATTTGACGCTAAAGCATAGACTAAATTGTGAATATCGATACTTTTAATTAGAATCGATTATGTTCTTATAAAAATGAAACATGGATATAAAACTATGCTTTTTATTACGCAAACGACAAACTGCCATGCGAGTTTAAAATTGAGTATTTTCATGAAAATACGAAGTGAAGTATTGCAGTGAGTAATGTGTATTGTTCTATTTTTAATGGTGTTATATTGAAAATAAGACAATTACTGTTATTGGAATAGCGGCAAGCGTTGCTTTCAAAATTATAGTATTGCGGCACATTGAGCATCTTTGGTGTTGCTGACCGCGAAAAAATAAAATTTAATGGTAAAAAAGTAAAACTGGTAACTGGTCATTTTTAAACAGATTTCTTTTGGAAAAACTACACTTGAAAATAGTAACAATTCTAATTTAGAAATATATAATAATAGTTATTAAATGACATAATAAAATTGTTGTGTACAAAGGCGGATCAAAAGCGTAACTTGAATAAAAATTAGCTTTTTGTACAAAATTATCATGAAGATATCAGTTAGATGGTACCAAGTATATCACTCGATGAATCTTCCTTATTTTAGCTGACTGCTGTAAACAGCCTAACTCATAGTTTAGATTCTATACTATCTGTGTACAAAACATATTATTCGTCTTATAAACTTTGTATACCTTTGTGGAATCTATTTTTCGAACATTTTTGTAAATACCATTATTATTATTTTTTTTTTTTTTATCATATTCTCGCAATACATCCTTAGATTTTTTAAATATTTTGTCTCACTGGTGGACAAAACTTAAAAAGTACATTTTCGACCATTTTTGATCTTTGGGCCTACCACCACCTCTAAAGCAGTATTATTTTAATATTACTTTAGTGTGGGAAAGAGATGAAGCCCTACAGAACGTATAGCTCCATCTCTTTCCCCCACTGACGTAAGATTAAAATAATACTGCTTTAGAGGTGGCTTGTCGCTAGGTTAAGTACATAAAGAAAAGGCATTAAATGGTCTTCTAGAATATCCTTGGTGTTTTTATTTTCGTTCGACCTAATGTAAATTGTACTTACTAACGTAGGTATAAAAATGTAAATGTATATAGAGGTAAATAAAATATTTGATGTCTATTTAAAGATTTTTAATAGTGTAATTTGTACGTATTATCTACGGCTATGTTTCACGAGACATTCAATGTATGTAAAATCTGTGTAATAGAATTTTTAATAAAGGAGAAAATTAAATATTTACGTGATTTTAAATTTAATTACCATTCTTGTTAGTGGTTTGTGGCTTTTATACATCCTATAAACACATTAAAACAGCGTGTGTTTTTTTTAAACTTTATTTTTGGGTCTGTGGGTCTGTTCAGTCCAGCTGAACGATGGAATGCGTAATAATTAGACAGTTTAGCGGGGCTCATAAAAATACAATAATTTAGATCATAACAATTTATTTCGGTATATTTCCATTTTAACAAAAAATATTTACAATTAATTAAGGATACATGTTGACACCGTGGTGACTAGATTCATTTTTTATGTTTGAGCACAACATAACCCGCACATTCCCCACAAACTTTATTAAAACTAACTGCCGTTGCTTATTAATAGTATTTTAAATTATATTCGCATGAAAACCCGATGGTTTCTCGTTCGTTTTACTTAATATAATTATAATGATACCAAACAGTAAATAAAAAAAGGCTAAGGGGGAATTCAACATTCCAAAAATAAAAAAATAAACGTCTCACAATAGACACCTTATATAAAATTCACGTAAAACGAAACACAAAAGTGATTAAATATAATTAATATTTAGGAAACTTAAAGGACGGGAATATAAAAATACCTAAACAAATCTCTAGCATTGTATAGACTAATCAATCAAGATATGAAATAATAAGTAATAAACAAACGTTTAAAATCACCCAAGTGAAGTATACTTGGGAAACTTTACGTAATTCAGAACGCATCACAGATTTTAGACTAGCATTAACGTTTATTTTCAAACAGTATCGACGCAGCGTCGTGTATTTTTGGCGCGTTTTCCACACTACGTTGAAAATATAAATGTAATTTTGTAAACAGACTTGTGACTGAAATTGAAATGTGTTCACATACAGAAACATAATTATAACTTTGTTGCCACTATGAAAGACAATAAGCTAGATATAAATTTTATTTGGTAAAATAAATAGCATAAAAATGTTATATTTTCTTACTAGATTTCCCAACTCTCTGAAATGTTTGAAATAATTAGTTTATGTTGGTAGAATTCCGTCAACACTTAAGTGGTAATATATGGTAGGTGTCTCATTCATAACCGTAAGCCTAAGTACACTAAGTAAGGCTATGATTATAGTTCTAATGGTCCAAATAGGTGTATCGCTTGGCAGTTGTCGCTGTCGTCACCCAGGAACTGCGCGAACAGCTCTTGGTATCTCGACAGTGTCAGCCCACCTTTCCTTCTGTCGTCGTCCTGGAAGAAAATTGTACTGTCAACAACTGGGTTCTGCTGATCCGACCCAGCAACTTGTCCAAAATGGTAACCACTTTGTCTATGTTCAATTGTTTACAGTATTGAACAACAGTGCTTTGGAATAATAGGACCTATTACTATGTTTCAGAATGAAATCAAGTTATGTGCTCAGAATTCCTAATCATGGTCTAACAAACAGCTATATTTCTTTATTGTTTTATTTATTTTGTAATCCCCTAGTAGGATTTATCTAAGTAGGTGTGTCCGTGTCATCACAGTGGGCCCTATCAGAATACCAGCGCTGCGGTTTTTTTATTATGCTGAGATAGGAGCCTTTTTAGCCTCGCACAGGTCGTTATTATCTTGTTAGCTTTTCTACGGGCTCCTTTTTTTTATTATTAAAGATATATAATAAAAATACGAAATATATATACGAAATAATACCAAGCGAAAACTTTTACCATAGATTCAGTACATGATTCTGAACCTGCCAGCGTTGAAATTTTTCGTCGGTTATTAAAAACAATCACCAGTTAGTCCTACAATCGGATTCCATACAATATAGTGGTCCAGTCATAGTAAATTATGCCATTACTCATTTATTACTAAGAGCATATAAATGAAACTTGGCAGGATATTGTAGTACCCTTACAAGATACAAATAAACCTTATGTTAGGCTCTAGAGTTCTTATTTTAAGTACTTGGACCTAATAACCTTATTTTACTTTTACGAGTATTATACCTTCTGAACGGTATGTTTTTTTTTTAATTCTGTTTTCACAAACATTAGGTAAGTACACACAAATTCAAAGCAACGTGTGTAAAAAATTACAACTCTGCACTAGACCGTTTTATATGATTTTCATCAAATAGCCAAACGTAAGCGCAGCGGAAACTTGATTATCTCCGCAGTTTTAAGGCACGCAAATTTCATTTAAACATACACATTTACCTCTCGTTACACACTAATTATTGAATGTATTTTTTTCTTGTACGTCCATAGAAAAAAAATGTTCCGCTTGGATGACGTAGTTCCAGCGGGAACCGTTTTTGTTGAATAGCTCCCCAATGGTTGGATGCATTTTGACCTTACCATACACAATTACACGACGTCATACACTAATATATATCAGCTAAACTGAAATTCAGAAATTTGTTATTTTTCCGCTGCGACTACGCACACAAATAACACATGTATAGGGTTCGTTTCTCCTCATCTAATTTTCGTTGATACCTTACGTCATATGCCACATTGCCACGGTAAATCTAATTTCATGAGACACCTGTAGGCGCAGGGGGACTAACGTCCCCCTGCTAATTTACTTGTGATCCCGGCAGGAATTGCTTTTGAAGCGTGGAATAATGCTAACTAGAAGATGTGCCTACACGTCCGAACGCAACGATTGGCTACGCGCCAGGAAGAAAGCTCTCTTCATTGTTTTATTTGTCTTCTTGCATAATTTTATTTCTGGTTATCGCTTTTTATAACGCATATTACCTATGTGGCTATTTCTGTAGCGTATTCGCTATATTTAAGTCTCTAAAGATATCGTACAAGACATTTAGTTCACTGTTGTTGTGGTAATGCTATATAAAATATGTTTTACGATGTTTTTATTGTTCAGTTCCTAGACGTGTGGATGAAAGTAACACTTACTAAATAAAATGTAAAACAAAACAACGTTGCTATTTCATAAAATATTGACAACGTTTACGCATTACTCTTATTTAAATATCCCATTCATAACTTTCCTGTAACTGCGAGTTATGGCAGACGTGTTAAAAGTAAGCACGCTTTAAATCATTACAAAATTATTCGTTTTGTAGAACTTCAAAGATGTTGTTTGATTTATTCATTAATTAATGATATGGCTGCTATTTAAACACTATTGCATCTGGATCAGATGGTTGGTTATCTACCTACATCTATCCACACTGAGGTCTTAAAATCTCCGAACAAATCACGCGAAAAATCCCGATATATTTCGGCTTGGCTCCGTGCCTGCAGCAGTAATGGATAGCTGCAATAGGCTTATAATAAAAATATATGAGGGACTATTAAAAGCTAATTATTTAGTACCTCAGCATTTGCAATGAGGATTCATCTCAGCCATGTCAATGTCATCAATTTACATCAGAATCGGTTGCCAACGCCACATCGCTATTATGGCTAGGTAATAAGTATTTCTAGAACGGCGTGGCGTTAGTACGCGATCTATATTCTAAACGTGATTGCAATACATCTTATGTACGGCAACATATTATAAAACTAGCTTCGCCCCGCGGTTTCACTCGCATAAGTCTCGATCCTGTAGGAATGTCGGGGCAAAAAGTATCCTATGTCCTAATCCAGCTCATGGTCTACCTATGTGCCAAATTTCAGCCAAATCTGTTCAGCCGTTTTAGCGTGAAAGCGACGAACAAACAAACACTTATTTTCGCATTTATAATATTATCCGTTCAGTTATTATGGGCGATGGGAATTTTCCTGACGACGGAAAATTATTTAAAGAGCTGTAATTTTCGAGGGAAACGACAAAACTAAGGTTTATTGAGCATAATTATTTATGACAGAACTAAAGATTTAATATCCCAAATTAAGATTAGTGATCAATGCTCAATTAATTTCGGTGTTGGTTGGCCGCTTTTTGCGATTGATTGGAGCATTTAATTACCTCATCAAAATAATTTACCATACGTCTATGTGGTTGCTAAGTAAATCTTACTCAGTAGACAGTTAAAACCAAATTACTGAATAGTAATTAATATAGAATAAGCAAGTCGACAGCCAGGAAAGTAATTAAACTGTGATATCGCATATTTTAGGGATTTAATGTTTACTTTATGAACATGTGGGTCGATTGACAATATTTTGACTCTCCGTTAATTTATGGTCTCCCTGGAGTAAAAACTTCTCAGGCCTTTTTCTATGAAATTAAATGGATGTTTGAGTATATCATCCTGAAAAATTGTATATAAATATATATTTGTAATCACGTCCTCGAAAACGGCTCTAACGATTTCGCTGAATGTTGCAATATATGGGTTTATACGGGTGAAAAATGGATCTAGCTACGTTTCACATCTGGGAAAATACGTTTTCTCCGTATTTTCATCCGAGCAGAGGTGGGTCGCCCAAAGTTTAGAACAAGCTGGCTACCTTAGATTATTGACATGGCAGCATGGAATTAGTATGTGCTATACATGGAATTATGGACTATCCTATATTATTAAATGAGCATTCTCTATTTTCACCAGAGCAGAGATCGGTCGCCCTGAAGCCCAATTCTCGTACTTAAAAATCGTTGACATTTAAGTCTTGCGACTTAAAAAAATTTGGTATATAGATTATATTTTTGAGAGATTGCGAATGAGATGCGAATGCGAAAAATTACGGGAATTGCCCCTCAGGTACTTATAAAAAAAACTCACGTTAAGTAGGGAGTTGAAAGCTTCGTCTACGACTTTGATGTCCTCCAACACCATCCGTTGTACACAGTCGTATCTATACTCGTCAATCCCGATAACTCCATCCGTGTTCATGTCTATCATCCTAAAGTTTGTCTCTATGAACGCTTTCATGGCCTGAGGAAAGTCCTCGTATCTTCGGCCAACGCAGCTGTTCTGTACGGCCTGTTTGAACTCGTCGACCGTTATTGTACCATCCTGCAAACACTTGTAATTGAGAACATGCTGTTGGGTGTTACAAGATTAAATAAAAGCTGGAAGCGTGTGCGTGGCTATGCGTGTGTGTAAAGTGAAAATTAGATTCATTAATATTTGTTTTCTTGTTAATTAACTACTGACTAGTGTAATTATTGGTTTAAATTGTGTTAAAATTAAATAGGACTAACTACATAAACAACATCTACATATATAGCAAGGTCAAATAATACTTTTCTCAAATAGGTATTGTACGTAACTATATCAAATCTTCATGTAGTGTATAAGTTTAAACTTTGTGAGTGTTGTGCCGATATCGAACATTTTTTTACACTACTGAGGGTGATTAAAAAAAGTTCAATGACTTTTTCATGATGGCAACTCGTAAACTTCAGTAGGTAATCTGAAAATTGGAAAATGGGTATAACTTTCACTTGTTTAACTTTTACCCTGGACTGCTTGGACTTCTACACTAAGATAGGTAGGTATACCGCAATAACTATTTAAGCCTCTTTTCAAGCAAACATTCCCGAGACTACATAAAAGCGGACCATCACCAAGATGCAGAAGTTTTTCGAGCATTTACAGACTACAATCTACAAAGATATAGCATTATTGCGTCCACCGAAGCGTTGCCGAAATCGCGTAGTGTACTTGTAGTGTGGGTAACCGACATAGTCTGGCACCTTGTCGAAGTCCGCGAGCTGCGCGATCTCCTCCCACAGACTGAGCATGACATGCTGGTACTTGGCCAGGCGTGCGGTGCTGCAGTCGCCTTTGCCCTCCAGCACGCACGTGCGAAGGGCCAGGCAGTGGAAGTCGTGCGCGTCCAGGTACCCGTTGTTGTCGATATCTGGAGACAAGTTTAACAACGATTAGAAAGGTAAGTGACTTTTTTTGTCGAAAGGGTTCCCTGAAATATAGGACGCCTTGTTGTGATTCTCTTGGCATTGTCTTATTTCCCGAAACACTATGTACGATGGTGACAGTAAGCTCTGAGCTACTCCTATTTATCGTCGAAATGCTGCCAGTTTAATATCAATTTCGTGATGATATAGCTATCATGTCAACCCACGACACTTGCGCTAGGGACGAGTGTGAGGTTCATTAACATTGTATCAGAACATGCCGATCCCCAATCAGTGTCGCAACGAGTTAGCAAATGAGCCGCGGCTGCCCAGTTGGCTGCCATAGCATGTAAACAATAGGCAACTATTAATTTAATTGTGGCTACTACTCATGCCAAAACCCAGGGATCCTACATTTCAAAATCGTAAGCGATTTTTCAAACAGCAATCTTAATATAATTGATGGTGATGATTGAGTGCGCGGGTGTTTAACGGACAGTGGAAGTTTATGTACATCAATAACAGAATTTGCCAATCATAAGAATAGATTCAATGTTAAAATAGTCGATGAAGACATCTGGGAACTTGGGAAGCACGTGTAGACCGATACGTAGCTGGCTATAGGTTGAACCAGCTGGGAAATGATATGCTGCAACAGACACAACAAAGTGGCTGGGAACTAATTGAAAATGAGAAGCTTGAGGGCCATCACCTTCAGCATTCGAAATAGGAATCGAACTGTAAATTAATCCGTACAACCGGTTGACAAGCTTCTAAAAAAAACAATACCTACCTACCTACAATGTTTTGTGTATCGAATGCTAGTGATATAATAAAAATATAAAGTGATTCAAAAGCGAAATCTAAATAAAATATATTAGATAGCTCTTACAGAGATTCTCATCTAATTAATAGCTTTCTAGTCCGAATTCTAGCCATAATGATGTCTCAACAAGTGTAAATTGATTACCTATCGGTAATGACGAGTGGGCGTAAGAGATTGCACATTGAGCACTGGTAGCTGTCCTACAAAGACAAGTTTATAGTGTTCTGGGGTATAGTAAAGTAGTAATTGTGAAATCTTGGCAGGCTCGACACACGTTCTCGTGGGTGCGTTCTGTTGTTAATAGATTGATGACCGGCTACCATTGCTCCACGAATTCTGCACAGGTCACTGTCATGTTTGACTTGATCTTTATATGTGTTAACGTTGCTCTAATCAGTTCAGTCGCTCCATGTAAAATTCTTGTATCCGAGAGAGAAAAGGCTAGGCAGATGCTGATGGGAATCTATTAGAACGAACTTATTTATTCGAACTGTTAAGAAACAAACCCTTGTGCGATCCCCAGATTTTTAATGGTGGCACTTCACATCGCTATTCGCGTTCGCGTATTCGTCTTATTTGCCCAAATACGATGATGTGAAGTTACTGTATTCGCCTATATTTGCCAATTTTTCACGAATAAGACGAATACGCAACATTCGTATTCGCCGGGATTTCGGTTTTTGATCACATATCAAAGGATTGCGAATATACCGAATAAGTTCGTTTACCGTCCACACATGGCTTGTTCAGTAGAGTGCGGTATTTTATGTATGCCCCACATGTATTGGTAATTAACACAGAGGAAAAAATATGTCGCTGCTGCCGTCAACACGTCCATCTTTGCGTCCAGATTAGCAAACATGTTCGGCATATTCGCTATTCATGACGATGCGTGGACGGTGTGTTCGAGTTATTCGGACTTCTACACTTTAAAGCCGAATAAAACACAGTAAAAAACGCGAATGCCGATTACCGATGTGAAGTGCCACCATAACACGTTTTTAAGAAATTGATAAATATCTAATTTGACCACATACCCACCTAAATATACCACCTACTATACACATACCTACCTATACTGTAAGAAATGTTATGATGATTCGTATTTCATTATGCTGCGTTGCTCTAGTGGTCACAAGCGCGACTGCTTAGCGTGATGTTTGTTTCCCAAGTCGGGTAGTAGGTATTATTGGGTTTAACCACTACGAATTTCAGATGTTAAGTTTAAATAAGTGAGTATCGACTCTTCTGCTAGTACCTACTTATCGTAATTGTGTGCAACTAAACGTAACTGGAGAAGCGGCGAAGCGATGGCGGATTAATGTAAAAAAAAAAAACCTATATATCTTCTCTACATCCCTTTAAAGTAGGTAATATCGCAAAACAATTGAATTGTTGTGAAAGAGAAGAAGAAATGAAACCCGGGTCAAATAGGCATGTGTGTTCAAAAAGAGACGTAGAAGGAATCCTCCGAGTGAGCTTCTCGTTCATGAATAAGTTAAGAAACTACGGAAACATTCGTAAGTACTAATTCCGTGTTTATTTAAACACAGAGCAAATGTAATGCAAGCATCATTAGAAAAAGTAATGGTTCTGCAAATTGCTGTCTTGTTGATTCATCAGCGTATCTCGACTGTTATGAATGAATCAGTGTCCAAAATCTGTTAATTAGTAGGTAACTACCACGTAAAGCTGTATCTATCGGGTAATATCATCGCGTCAGGCAGAAGATAAATGATTTTTAAAAATAAAGACAAGCAGCTGGGTTAAGTCCAACGATACAAAACAATGAACCGATTGTTTGATACTTTGTAACAGAGAGGTAGGACCGACGATAAAACCGCAATTTATGCAGTTTACACAACGATTTTGAAGTATTTTTTTATTAAAAATAATCTCAATAGCATTATAGACTAAACTGGTGGAAATGACAAACTCCCTTGAAAAAAGAAAGAACTGGAAATTAGAAAAGGTTTAGATCTTTTTTTTTTTACTTAATTTTTATTTACTTAATAATTAAAAAAATAATTTGAAATGTGGAAATCAACCCAACCTATCGCCATCGATAATCAAAATCTATAATGAACATTGTACAGGTAGGTAGGTACTGCTGGACATTCATTATTTAGATTCAAAAGAAATTTCTTGTTCCTCAATCTGTGTAACCGCACAAAAATACATAACAACAAATATCTGTAGGCAGCCGCAAGTTTCCAACCACGTCCGGAAAATCTATCTGTCGACGAATGAAATCACACAGTTAAACATTGCAAAAACTCACCGTAGAGATATCTCACAACAAACGCAACTCTGTTATCCCAGGAGTACGCCATTTTGATTGATAAACCGAGTGTGTTTAGAAGTTTCCAGTGTCGTTTTCCGGGATTGGCTATAGCGAGCGTATAGTAGCGCGGCGGCGGTCGCGACTCAACTGACGGCCGCCGCCCGCGCCTCTCCGTTCAGAATAAACCAACGAAATAAAACAATATTACAAGACGAACACGTCACCACGCGACACCTTAAATATCTACGCAACGCCGTGGACAACCTGCTAGCTGTTTGGCAGGGACACTACGGCCCCAGCTTACGGCACAGTGGCCTCACAATTGCAAGGTTGTTGGTTGCATTACAGTGCATCTAAATTAAACCGAATTTTTATATCCACTACCTACCAATCAACGTGTAATTATAACTGCAGTAATGACTAATGAGTGCAACGAGGTCCATTATTTGGATATGGAAAGATTTGCAGCCTATAAATTTCCCACTGCTGGGACACAGGCCTCCACTCTTCGAGAGGGAGTAGGCTGCTACCATGCGGGTCCAGTGCGGGTTGGAAGATGTCACATGTCTTCGAATTGATGGTTCTAAGATATGCCGGTTTCCTCACGATGTTTTTCTTCATCGTTTTGAGAGTAGTGCCGTTATTGCTGGTGCAATGTGCAGCTCATTTTCGGGCTTCTTACCATTTGGTGCCATAAAAGTCAATTATAATAATAATAAATCATTTTATTTCGGATAACACAACAAATCCATAAATTGTTAGTAACATGTTTGCGCTTAAATCACATTTGTTAGTACCTAACTTAAACTAAAGGCGAAATTGTGGGAAGACCACCCAATATCTAGACACAACGAGAAATGTTAGTGAGTGTTAGTGTGTGTGTTGTTAGTGTGTGATGGTATCAGTCTTCGCACAAATTGTCTTATTATGGCGGAGGAAGTGTCTGTCGCCACAGCCTTCAGGATACTATTGTGACTGCCTCTTATTCTGCTCAGAAGTGAGGCTGTTTTTTTGCGGATGATGGCATAAAATCCATCGGTATGATTTACCGCGAACATTTCTGATGCACTGCAAAAACGAGGCAGTCGTAATAGCATCCTAAAAACATTATTGTACCTATTGGACGCGTAGAACATCCAGCGACCTTTTTGAGTAGTTGACCCAAAGATTACCGGTGTAAAAACTCTGACAATAAACTTTAAAAACCGTAATCTTTACTTGGTCCGTACACCGAGAAAATCTTCGTGCCAACATGTTACCCCTGACCGCTAGAGCCCTACGTTCCCGGCCTCTCAATGTCACTATGGTCACTGAGGTCGCTGGTAAGAAAATGCCCAAGATATTTAAACTTTGAGACTTTACGAACTGGCGTTCCGTTTATGGCAAGTTCGAGGGCATCTTCCCGACACTTACCAGGGACCCCAAAGACCATGTATTCACATTTTTTGGCATTATAGACCAGTCCATGTGCAGCAGCGTAGGTCTCACATACTTTGAGCATCTCCGCGATCGACCCCGGCGACGGGCCCAACTGCACCATGTCATCCGCATAACTGATGTTGTTACAACTAACACCATTTACCCTGCATCCGACACGCATGCTGCTGAGCTTGGCAATGAGGTCATTTACATATAGATTGAAGAGCCGGGGAGACGACAAACCACCCTGCCTCACACCGCACTCCAACCCATATAATTCTGAGAGCGCATCAGACCATCTGACACGGTTTGTCTGGCTTAGATAACAAAACTGCAATACTCTGAGCAGCTCCTCCGGTATACCCCTACTCCTCAATTTACTCCAAATTAAATATCCAATTATCCATGGCACTAAATTATAAGGAGAAATGCACAGCAGCCCTCTGTCTTTGTATAGATTCGAGCAAACAGCAATCACCTAGCTGTTTGCCAAGCATGGTGATATGGTGATAGGTACTACTGATAAAATCTTTACGTTCATTCCTTCTAGGCATTTTTATATTTACAGGATGAAATGATGGTGACAGAAGAGAACCTGCATTTAAAAACAAAAAATCTGGGTTTATTTTGCTAAGCAAAGAAACTCAGTGCGCGATGGTCTGGCCAGTAGGGCCAGGTAGGTCAGTTTCAGGTTGTATCTTGATCAAAATATGATTCGCGTCGTCGCGACCCCGACCATAACAAATATGTATTACTGAATGATACAATTTATTACTTTAATTTATTTTACAACTAACTATTATATTTATTATGTACAAGAATGTAAAGAAAAAAAATAAGAAAATAAAATAAAGGGAAGAGCTCATTGGGCATCAAAAAAATCGTCCGCATCGCTGTCAGCGGGAAAAGTGCCCAAAAGGCAGGCAGCATTGCCACGTTGGATGGCAATGCTAATTCTTTGGCCTAAGAATTGGCCAGCCCTCTGGTCACGTAAAGAGTCGACCAACCGTTTGGCGATATCCCGAAATATTCGATGAGCACTCGGGCCCTAGTGTTTCAACCCCAAACGGCTCAAAAATATAGCTACCAATAAGGTTGTTATATTTGCGCCGTTTGAGGTTTTCTGCACCTGCAGCAGCCGCCCCGGCACAGCCCGCCGTGCTAGGAAGATGGGATGGCGCAAGGGTGTCGACACAGGTTGCAACCCACAGCCAGCAGGCGGGCACGCTCAGCAGTATTGGTGGACGTATTAAAAGAGGTTATTCCGTACCAACCTGCAGAGCGGCTCATCCCACTGTCTCTGAGATGACGGGTTCTCGGGCTTCTCCGTATCCGGACAAGCCACTTTCCAGGCGTTCATCGCATCAGTCAAACACGGCACTTCAGAGTCAACCTGAGGAGCGGTTAAGATCTTTCTGGTTAACTTTTCGATGCTGTGGACCGAGGACAGGAACGCCGCACGGTGGGCTGAAATCAAGCTTTCATAGACTTAGGGATTCACGAAAATTGATGAGCAATTTAAAAAAAAATTATAACGGCTTTGCGATCTACCACTAAATACAAGACATTATTCTTCTGCGATTTTTGTATATACCTAATATTTTTAAAGTTATAACGATTTGAATTTATTTTTGTATGGAGAAATTTAATTTTATATGAATAACTATTAATTCTCAAGAGTTCTCAAAAAACGGCTTTCGGTATTCGATAGTGCTATTTTTAGGCAAATTATCCGATACATCACTTGCTTCGATTTTATTGGATTTTGGATTTAAAAAAAAATCATTCCTTTTCCACACCACTCTTGAGGTAGAGAACTAAAAATCGCAGAAGAATAATGTCTTGACATTATTCTTCTGCGATTTTTGTATATACCTAATATTTTTAAAGTTATAACGATTTGAATTTATTTTTGTATGGAGAAATTTAATTTTATATGAATAACTATTAATTCTCAAGAGTTCTCAAAAAACGGCTTTCGGTATTCGATAGTGCTATTTTTAGGCAAATTATCCGATACATCACTTGCTTCGATTTTCTTCGATTTTGGATTTAAAAAAAATTCATTCCTTTTCCACACCACTCTTGAGGTAGAGAACTAAGCGCGTTTTTTTTAATCAGTGGTGACGCCAGGAGGCCTAATCCACTCATACGCACACTCTTACTAACACACGCACTCACAAAATTATCACTTAGACAATTTCATCAGATTCTGATTCAGATTCGTTCTCTAAATGTTCCACATTTACAAATTCTATATTTTCCCGCTCATCATCTTCAAATGTTGGTGATAACAGAAGCATGGCTTTCGCTTCTTCTGAACATGGTTTGTGTTTCCGTATAATTTTATGACGTTTTGATGATATATAAGGATCTGAAGTAATTATTAAATTATTCAAAATATTCTCATTATTAGCTCTTCTGCAGAATTTTCTTGAATGGTGTTGGCGATATCGCCTAAAGTGTTTATTTCTAGATTCAGCCGCTTCTTCCGATAACTTTCCAATCGGAATTAATCCCAAGTTTTCAATGATAGCTGCTCCATGTACAAGACCTTTATGCACACTGGGGGGCATGTGATACCACTCATATAAATCTACGTATAATTTTATGGTGACTTCCGTATATTCTTTAAACTTTACTGTGTCAATTTTATGACCTGAAGATATTGTTTCTAAAATGATTGAAAACCGTTTTATTAACTTTTCATCGACACCCATAATTGCAGCAGCAATCTCTGTATTTGAGAAAAATCTTCGAGCGGTATTCCCGTCATTAGTAGTTCCATGTCCTTGCTTTACAACATCTATTAAAATACCAGTTTGATTTTTAAAAGCTTCCTGAATGCTTTTTTTTCTATTTTCCATCAAAACTTTGTTTTCACCAATTGCAACCCATGTTTTGAAATCCAGTCTATAGGCTATGTGAAGAATGCATTCCATAAAACGTATCCATATATGTAGCGATGATAAACCATATTTTTACAAGTTGGTATCAATGTTTTTAGTCAATAACAAAGACAAGTTATCCATTTTTGTAGGTACAGCTTTACATATGTCACATCGTTGAGCTGAGGTTTCACAGAGGATTGATGTTGCTTTACCATCTATCATGGTAAGCAATAATGAATGTGAGACTTTTATTTCTCCAATTTCTGTTTCCTTCAATTCATTTATCTCCGTTTCAATTTCGGTTTTCTCTCTTAAAATCGTTGATTTATTCTCTTTTTCAAACTTGAAAAATATTGGATGACACCAATATGCTGAATTTGGTGAGTCGTTTTCCCAGATAATTTGTTCCTCGGAAACAATTTTTATTAGTACTAAACTACCCATAAAAATACTTGAATCATCTGTCGAAACACTGTCCTCTTTGTCATCCGTTGTCATTTTTTGCTTGATTCGAGGCACCATCCATTCCCCATTTGCTGAATTGTCAATTCCTTAGAAATAAAGAAAGAAAGAAAGAAAAATAATTTTATTCGTCACAGAAACACGTGCATAAAAAAATAATAAAAACTCGAGTAGGTAACAAAACAATAACAATACGTATACAATAACGAGTACAAAACAGAAATAGTAGGCAGCTGCTGGCACGTCATGACTGTGACAAGAAGGCTTCCACTCAGCATGATGCTGTGCTATGGAGACCCACAGCACAGCGCTGATTTTCAGTGGTCACCCGAAAAAAACGTACGGAAACCAAGTCAGGTTTAAAATTCAGAATTATACATAAATATAAAATAAAACAAACCAACAACCTTACAGTCTGTGCTATCAATATTGATTGCTTTGAATATCCTTTTGGCGGTTATATCTAATAGAGACTGCAATTTTATTTTAGCCGTTGTATCTGTTAAGGTGATATCATCCTTTAGCGGGTAGCATTCTTGTTTTGCATTTTGCACCTTGTAGTAGGAAGGGAACATGTCGACATTTTTCTCTTTGATACTTTTTCTTAAAGTATTGTATTGCCACTTTGTTAATTTAAGGGACAAAACAAGTCCCAAAGCTTCATCTGGAGTAAATTTAGGTTTTTAATTTTTACCTAAAAGACTATCTTTGGCTTTTTGCACATCCTGTGGATTTTTAAGTAGGTGTTCGAGGATTTCAGCTATTCCTTGATTACCATACTCTCGTAATTTCATAATATATGCATGAGATATTTCCTCTGTAGTCATAGTTGTATGATTATGTTCTGTACGTCTCTTTTTTTGCTTAGGTCCTAATTCACAAAATGGTTTTCTTGGACTTACATTCGTTGACGTGGCAGTAGACACTTTTGCTGGAGATTCATGTTCACTTGATGTACTAGGAACAGAGTCTTGGTTTCTTTCAAATGCACTTACAATGAAATCAGGCCAGTTTATTTCCGATGATAACCATTCGCTATTATTGTTGCTAAGCAATTCCTCTTTGCTATGAGCATTTTGCCATCTCCTTTGCAAGTTATAGCAATATTTTGCACAAAACGCTTTTAGCGCTTTATCGTTATCATCACTTAACACAGTGGGGACTAATCTAGATTTAATAGCACAACAATATCAATATTTGACACCAAATCGAACATTTTTACATAATAAATAGTATTAGTATTCCGAAAATGTGAGATAGGATAGTGCGTTTATTACGATGTGTAACAACGTACTGAGGATGGTTGTTTTTAAAATGTAACCGTGTCATTTTTTTACCTGCTATTCATCATCCAATCACATAATGACACGTCATCATTTTGCTGCGCTCAATGGACGACGCGCTACTGAGGGTCACCGCGCTATTAAGTATTGTTAAAAACAAATGACGTCATAAGGGTGGTGTGAGTGAGTACTTATCGTGAAAAATAAATGACGTAATAAGGGTGGTGTAGAATGTTTACCAATAATTTGATTTTTTGCTATATTTCTGTAATACAATATTAAAACATGTCAGATTAAACCAAAAACCGATTAATATTTCATACAAAGTTTAGGGGTCTATAACTCGAAAAATACTAGGTATATTTTTTTTTACAAATAACAAAAAATATTTGTATTAGTACATAAAATTCAAAAATACTCATTTGAATCCTTAAGTCACTTGACGATTCGAGCCCACCGTGCGCCGGTAAGCTTACACTAGAAATTTTGCGGACGCCGAGCCCACCAAAGCGAATGGGTAGTGTGGCTTGCAGCCACGCGCGGTCGTCCAATGCCAGAGTACTTCGAATAATTTGATCAATTTTGTCTAAAAGGTGTGGCATTTTCCATAGAGAGGAAGAGCGGAGAAAATACATAAAATTTGGACCGAAACAACAGTATTCTGATAAGGGTGAATGCCGAATGTAAGTTAATTTTAGGATGTCTATCCGAAATATCGTTAAAATGTTTAATATTTTCGTCAATGAAAGTTGAAAAACTGTCTTCTAAAATTGGGGAACCTAGGAGGTGCAATGAACTTTTTTCCAAAATTTTGATATCTGGGGTAATTGTGTTAATTTCTGAATGGTCAATTGTCTGTCAGTATTGTCACAAAGGTAAATTTCGCATTTTGAGAAGTTGAGGTCGATCCCGATAGATTGGAACTGCTGCTTTAGAAATTGGAGATCTTTTAGAACACTATCTGATTGAATTATTCTAACATATCACTGCGGATCCACCAAAATGTATTTATTTTTAAACTGGCAACCCACATCTTGGAAAATTCAAAACTGCGTTCCGTATGTCGCTAAATAATTTTTTGCATTCAATAATTTCTGTACACTGGCCTCAGAGTAAAGTCATTACTCCATGGACTTATATGTCCTTAAATTACTCCGAGACAATGGCGTATGACTATCCTGCTCCTGCTGTCAACGTCAATAATTATCATTAAAAACTTCAAGTTGAAGTGTCATGCATGTCAATGGTGACAATATTTTAGTCTGTCCTAGAAAAACACCATAATCTTGAAAATAAAATATTATGGTTGTACTAAACATGTGATACTACGTTTATTCCAATGTTTATTCAGATCTCTAGTTTTTTTTACTGAAGAAAATAATAATAATATTGTGCTAACTATTAAAATGTCGAACATACGCTACAGTAATTTCGTTAAAGCTAGTTCCCCTGAGCCTGAGCAAGATATTAAAGTTATACAAAACAGTGGAGTACTTAGTGGAGAGGAAGCAAGAAAAATATACCTTGATGAATTAAAACAAGCAAAAGCATCGAGCAGTACGAAGACGCCCCGTGTGTTAGAAAATAAGAAAAAAATCGTGAGACAACAGCAACAAGAAATAACTCTAACAAACAAAGATTTATTTATAACAGTGCAGAACAATGATGTTGATATACTCAAATGTGTTTTAGATAGATGTCCTGATAAGATAAATGTTGTCGACGAGTATGGTTGGAGTTTACTTATGATAGCTTGCCAGGCAGACTCAACCGATGCTGTAAAACTGCTACTGAAAAGAGGAATTGATATATCTATAAGAGATAAAGCTGGTAACTCTGCTCGAAGCTTAGTGATCAAGAACAGAAATTATATATTAGCAGATATTTTACTTAGATACATACAAAAAGAAACTCCAATAATACAAAAACAAGCCAAAATAAAAGTGAAAAAGAAAGAAGAGTTTACATGTGAGATTTGTAATAAAACATTTCCTGACAGAGATGAGCATTTATCATCAACAATACACAATATTAGTGCAAGCAGAGGCAAGAAAATACCAGCAAACTATGTGTTACCAGCATCAAACAGAGGATATCAGTTGATGATAAAAGGTGGTTGGGACAGACAGTCTGGCCTAGGAAGGGACGGGTCTGGTAAACTATATCCTATCAAAACTGTACAGAAAAAAGACAGGAAAGGTCTTGGACTTGCAAAACAAAAACCTACTGTCACACCAACCAAATCTCAAGATGATGTAAAACATAAAAATAGAAGGAACGTGGCCAGAGACCACCAGAATGACATCTCTTTTGAAATAAAGTTTAGGCGAGAGTTTTACTGAAACATGCTGTTTTATTTCCTTAAAACTAATACAACAATAATATAGAATGTAATAAATTTCTAAATATCCACATTATGAGCTGCCAACATGCATTTCAGTGGTTGAATTTTTGTTCATAATTTAATCAATATAATAATTAGGCAAAACAATTGTGTCGGATTTAACTTAATCATAGAATCTCCTGAGATAACAATATTATAGCTTCATAGGATCAATCATTTATTTATCTCAAGTTACAACACCAATTGAATATCTAAAACATGCTTGTAATGTTTAAAAAAGTGATGTCAAATATACATAAAACCATCAAAGATATCTGATAAACATAGACATATTTTGGTAACATAATAAAAATAATTGATTGCAAAAATATATTTCATTTATTTACTTTGAAAGGCACTGCACATAACATTTGCTTGCACAGATATTTAGTTATCTTATAACAACCAGTAATACTTCTATACTCAATACATTTTATAGATGAGGCTTAAAGGTATTTATTTTGTGCACAGTTGCATACAAATAATTACTATAAAAATCTATGTCATGAATTAAATTCTGTTTAGTACTTGAGAACTTCTGTGATTATCATAAAAATATTATATTATTCATTTGTGAAATCATGTAGACTTTTAACTTCAACTACTTTTGCTTACAACTAAGTATGATACAATTATATTTTCTATATTCACATTGCATTGTTGATGTTTATCACAGGTTAGGGGCCACCCAGTTGAGGAAATTGATGGCAAGTTCAAACCCTACAAAACAGGCTGCATTAGCCGGGAAGGCTCTGATCATAACAGGTGCCACACCCTTATATAAGGCAGTTGGCCCTTCTCTCTCCATCAGCTGTTTGAAAACATCCCTCATGCCATTAGGGTATGTGCCCTCAGGAGCTGTTTGCAGTCTACTCTTCAATACATCGGCCGGCATGCCTACCAGCCAGTTAGCTATTCCAGCACAACCACCAGCCATTATCGTTGCCATCATCTTCAGTTTAGCACTGGCATCCTGAGGGACTAGCACTTCTTTGACCCATTCATACGTCATGAAGTACATACCACTGGCGGGCACATCCCTCAGTATTGTGGCCACACTGCCCTTGTATATGCTCCTCATTCCACCCTCTGTATACAGCTGCCTGGCACAATCAACCATGCCTGAGTATTTCTGTGGCACATTACCACCTTGTTGAATCTGAAGTAGACATTTGATGCGTTCCCCTGGTGCCATAATAGATGTAGTGAAAATACCAGAGAAAGCACCTGCAGCAAACAACTCGGGTTTCGAAAGAACTTGTTCTTCGTCTCTTTTAATCAGATTCTTGCCGAGTCCAAAGCCAAAGAAACTAATAGCGAAAATAGGGGCCACTCCAGTGAGTGGTGCTGACATACCCTTGTAAAGGCCTCTGAAGCCTTCCTTTTGTATGGTCTTCTTAAAGCAGTCATAGGTGCCACCGTACAAAGCAATCTCTCCCGCTTGAGGCAAGGGCATAGTCTGTAATCTTACTTTAATCGTGTCCATAGGGTGGCCCGCTAAAACAGTGCACACACCACCAAAACCACCACTTAAAAAATATTTTACTGGGCTGCTGTTTTCCGACATTTTCGTTTCGTTTGTTCGTTCGGAGGAGAAAGGAAAGGTAACCTTAGGAAACTTGTTTTCAATTGAAACACTTTAGAATAATCTTATAGTCAACAGTTGTCTTGTAAATGTCAAAGTCCAAATAAATTGCGTTCCAGGCTCCAACAAGTCCTTCATTTCTTAGCGACGATTCTTTGCATACATAAAATTCAAAACACTGTGGTTTTTATGTAAACGTTTCTTCTTCTTCCACCAATATTTGAATATTACCTTATCATGCATTTACATAATTTAATTATCTATCACCATTTAATTATCTTCTACGACCATTGGACTGATTTCTTGTTTGTATCAACAACAAAACAACTTTGATTTTCACGAAACTTTCAAAACTTCGTTGACATCACAGACGATAACAGTCAGACGTATTGACTTTGACAGTGTCAGTTTATTTTGACGGTTGTTGATTCTCGAAGTTTTTTGCTACGCTCTCTTTCTTTGCAGTCGCTAGCCGGTTCAAATTCGTAAATAAAAACATTAGATAACAATAAATACCCACCGTAAATACCAGCTACCTTCTAAATGCTCGAATTAGGTTAATCTTCAATAATGTCGTGTTCAAAAGAAGAAATTGAAAGAAAGCGCCTGGCTGCGCTACGGAAACGACAAAACTTACTGTCTAACAGTAACTCTAATCAGAATACCCCTACTAAATCAAGTCCTGCTCAAATAGGAAGCCCACTACCTTCATCATCAAATGGTGGTTATAGATCTTTTACTAATAGCTCTAATAGAAGTCACCCGTACGCTAAACCTAAAGTAAGTAGGAGTAGTGAGGAGAATCATGTCCCTGTTGGTAAAGTGGTCAGTGGCACAGTGTACTTGATCTCCGAAGACAGGTTTGAAGTGAACCCCTCAGAGTTTTGCTCACCTCTCATCAATATATTCAAGAGCTTGCCTTCTAAAAACTATGGTAAGTTACTTTTCATTTTATTTGAAATATATTTTATTGAATACCTAGGAGATAATAAGATTAGATAAACAATGATAACATTGATAAGATGTAATAATTATTAACTTTAATATTTACATACTTTATGATAAACTTAAATGCATATGTTGACCTTGGGCTTCAATAAAACAAATATCAATAAAAAAATTAAGTTCTAGATTAATCATGTTTTGCAATTTCAGATTCAAAATCGAAGCTATGGAACTTCTCAGTCAATGATTATCAGCAGCTGATGTCAAAAGTTGCACCATTGGCGCCACACATAGTGCTGGGTCCCATTCCACCGTATGTTCTGAGGGTAAAGAAACACAAATTAAATCCGCCCCTAAGACGACCCACTGACCCAAATTCTTCCTAAATATTATTAAAAGTTGATACCATAATCAATTTGTAACATTGAAATGTTACAAATTGATTATGGTATCAACTTTTGTTTTTATTTGAGTCATTTTTTATTTAATGCCTCGAAGTTCTGATGAAACACATTCTGTTTGTTTATATTTATTATTGTAAAAGTGTGAAAGTTTTGTAGCTACTCTAAAATTTTCTTTAGAAAACAGTATGTTTTTTCAATGTTAATTGTTCTAGTTGCCATTATCTCTGTTTATTTATAACTAGCTTCTGCCTGCGACTTCGCCTGCTACTGCTGCTGACTTCTATAATAATATCGCATTCTTTGGGTGAAAGCATTTTTTAAATTAGTCCTGTTTTGATTTTATTCATCAAATCAAAATCTGTATATAACATAACTAGGTGCGCCTCGCGGTTTCACCTCCATAAGTCTCACTCCTGTGGAAATATTGGGATAACAAGTATCCTATGTTCTAACCCAGATCATGGTCTACCCACGTGCCAAATTTCATCCCAATCTGTTCAATTCTGTGTAGTGTGAAAGCACATAAAAACAAACATACAAAAAAAATCTAATCTTTTCTCTTTAATATAATATTAGTTTAGATTATTAGTGTAGATATAAATATAGGGTGTAAAAGACATTGACGTGCAAACTGTTACAATGAATTTAGTACACGATTCTAGACTACCCCAACATATTTATTATTCAATCAATCTGCCTAGCCTTTTCCCAAGTATGTTGGGGTCGGCTTCCAGTCTAACCGGATGCAGCTGAATACCAGTATTTTACATGGAGCGACTGCCTATCTGACCTCCACAACCCAGTAACTGGGTAATACGATACCCCTTGGTAAGACTGGTGTCAGACTTTCGGGCTCCTGACGACTCGTAACGACTGTCAAAGATCCACGAATGACAGCCGGGACCAACGGCTTAACGTGCTTTCCGAGGCACGGAGGATTCTCGGTATGTAAAGATGGTCACCCATCCACTGACCAACCCCGGCAAGCGTAGCTTAACCTGATGGATCGACCAGTGCGGCTGTTGTTACTTAGCCACGAGCTCCTCAACATATTTATTATTCATGGGTTATTAAATAAAATCTATATGTATGTATTGTGTTTCCATGCTAATAATATTGTGATTGTTCTCATCACCACACACAACCATGTTAATAAGTAGGTGCTGAGGGAGAATGTCACGGACCCCAGCAGTGTTGACTTGTCCCCCATCGAGGTCACTTTAAGACGCAAACTCATGCCTTTCCAGGAAGATGGAGTCAGGTAAAGATCAAGTAGACATACTAAAAAAGTTACAAAACATAAAACCTATCAATGTGAGGGAGAAAAAACTAAAAAAATCTGAGGAATTAAGGCTTGAAGCAAACCTTTTCCCCAATATTCATTAAACACATATTAATGATATATGATTTGTTTATCAGTATTATTATTTACGAAATGAATATTTGTCCTCTTGTAATTGTTTTTATTTCAAAATTATTGACAGTATTTTAAAGTGGATCAGGACTTCTAAGTTAAAGTCGCATTTCGTTACTTATAGTCGTAATACGCCAAAAAAGTTATTATTATAAAACCTATTTATTTCCGTCAGATTCGGTATATCCCGGCGGGGCCGCTGCATGATAGCGGATGACATGGGGCTGGGCAAGACATTCCAAGCGCTCGCCATCGCCAGCTACTACCGACACAACTGGCCCCTGCTCGTAGTCACTACGTCCTCTATGAGGTGAGCAACTTGACATGATGTAGCAGATGACATGGGACTGGGTAAGACGTTCCAAGCGCTCGCCATCGCTAGCTAATGACACAACTGGCCCCTGGCTAATGTTACCACATGCTCTATGTGGTAAGATTTAAACAAGATAATATTTTTAGCCCGAGTCCAGATCATGTCCCAGCACCGCCTTTGTCATAGCCCTGCACTTTCCATATCGTAGCGTATCGTGTGCATTACCCATATAGTCCCGCGCCCATATCGTAGCCCAACATCACTCGTATCATGGCCCAGCATCGCCCTTATCATAGCCCCGCACCACCTATAGCATGACCTAACCCCGCCTGGGTCATGGCCCAGCATCGCCCAGCTATCTAATTACGAAATACACTTTCGTAAACAATTAAGACTTAAAGGTTTCATTTTGTCAGGTCAACAACATTCATTGAATTTTTACTTTGTTGAGCAGATATTTTTTTTTCAACTCATGAAGGTATGGATTAGCAATCTGTTTCAAAACGATTCATCGTGTATTACGCAATTAGGGTACTGATCATGGCCCAGCATCAATCTTATCATACACGGCACCCCCATATTTTGGACCCGCAGCACCCAGGTCATGACCCAACTTGATAGAAGTTGGCCCTTTATGGCATAGCGGTTCTATGGTCTGTTGATCAGATTGTAAAATATGATAACTTGCAGGGACACCTGGCAGAACAAGATACTGGAGCTGTTACCGTCAGTACCTATGATGAACATAGCCACGCTTACCAGTGGGAAGGATACACAATTCGTTGCTGATAAGCAGGTCAGTAGTATAGCTAGCCTGATTAAATACTAGGAAACACCATTATTGCGCACATGCCTACCGCGCTGTTTCGCTAATCAATCACAGAAAAAATTAGTTCGTAATCAAAGCAATATGTAAAGTGTGCTGGATAACAATCTATGACGCTTAACGTGGTTGTGATAAGGTGGCCCGCAAATTCCCAATTGTCTTTTTGCATTTTACAGGTCAGTGTCAAGCTGTATGTTGATCGTAATATGATTCGCGACCGTAAAAAAATATGTAATAACAGATTTATAATAAGTAATTAAAATCACCAATACAACTCTCTAAGTTAGAATTGTCCCGAAATGTCATGATTTCATGAAATAATCATTGAATGATTTTTTAAATACATAGTTGTTACGGTCGCAAATCATATTTTGATCAACATGCAAACTGACTGACGGCTCTAGTGTGAGTTTCTTATAACCAATTCGACTTTACGCATCGACCGCGTTCGGCGCTCCGATTGGCAGCCGGCGGCCTTCACCAGTGAAGGGCCAATCGGAGCGCCGAACGCGGTGGATGCGTAACTCAGACTAGGGCCTCTGATAATGACTTACAAATAGCAAAAAGGTAGAAAAATTTGAATTTCGCAGCTTACATTGGCGCTTCTGCCTAACACGAATGCACTGTGGCGGTTGAGCATTTGTATATTATCGGACTACTTATTCTTTCAGACGGAGGTCGTGATAGTAAGCTACAAGATCACCAGCATGTACACAGATCTACTGAAGAGTAAAAAGTTCGGAGTAGTTATTATAGTAAGTACCTACGCTACGTTCACCTACATCATAACATAACATCACGCCCGTATTCCCGGAAGAGTTAGGCAGAGGTGTACCTATAGTACACCCTCATTTTGCCAGTTATGTTTAAGTCCCATGTAATAGGGGGCGAGCCTATTGCCATCAACCAGGCACCGGGCTGCTACTGAGAAGTTTCTGATAGAAAAGCCCAATAAAAATTTGCCCGACCCGGGAATCGAACCCAGGACCTCATACTCATTAGCAGCGTGCGACCACTAGAAGCAGTAGTTTTCTCATATTGTACTGATTATTATAGAATCCATATTCAACTGATTTCACTAAAACTAGGCGAAAAATTAATGGCTAAATAAAAGTGCACTGTTGGATTTTCAACGTTCGACTAAGCGCTGAAAGTTGAAAATCCAACAATGCGCTATTATTTACCATTCATTTAGGTGTCGCTTAGTGTCAGTAAGAACCATTGTAAGTATCTAATTTAATTTAAACTTACTCCATATTATAACATTTCAGGATGAATCTCACTACCTCAAGTCCCACAAAGCGCAGTGCACAATAGCCCTGGGCAGCATCACACGACAATGTCAACGCGCGATCCTGCTGAGTGGCACGCCTGCCCTGAGCCGGCCAGCAGAGTTGTACACTCAACTGACGTTGATAGAGCCCGGCCTCTTCTCATCCTATACTGAGTATGGTAAGTACTTAAGTTCCATTTATTTATTGATCTTTAACTCAAGCACATTACCCGTAATTTGATTAGAAAGCGCACTACGCATTTTAGGTATGAAGCTATCAAGCTACAAGTACGCGGCGGGCTCGTCTCCAGTGGCGGCGTTAGGCGTCAGCGACCGCCATGGGCTTGCAAAAAAGTTTTACATGATAAATCCCTTTAATTATTAACTTTATAAAAAATTGTTATTTGTTGTTATAGCGGCAAAAGAAATAGACAATCTGTGAAAATGTGAACTGTCTACCTATTACGGTTTATGAGATACAGCCCGCTGACAGACGGACAGCGGAGGCTTAGTAATAGGGTTACGTTTGGCACCCTTCGGGTATGGAACCCTAAAATACAAATACTGTAATTTTCAGGAAAGAGATACTGCGACGGCAAGCAGACTAACTTCGGGTGGGACATGACGGGGCAGTCCAACCTGCCAGAACTACAGATCTTACTGCAGAAGCGGTTTCTCATCAGGAGGACCAAGGAACAGGTCCTTACTATGTTAGAAGAGAAGACCAGGTAAGACTTCCTCCTTTATATGGTCTAACAAAATTAAAAAATATACGTCAGAGGGAACCTCACGTATATTTTTTTAATTTTGTTTTTGATAGGCCGAAAACGGGACGGTTATCAGCTTATCGAGAGGCAAACGAAGTGATTAAATTGTCACGACATCTATTTACATCAAGCCATATCATCATCTACAATTCAACATTACGTGCAGTAGCTGAGCCAGCTGCATTCTGTACCATGAGCACCAGCTGCATTCTGTACAGATCAATGCAGATGTGCAGTTCACTCCGCATTTTAGGTACGAAGCTACAAGTACGCGGCGGGCCCGTCTTGTTGTCATTCAGTGAGCGTAACGTAGTAAGAAGATATAAGAGTTACAGGATAGAAAGAGAGGCATCTTCTAGGTGAATATAACTGTAGGTAATTAACGCTGTGCGACCTGAATTGTACTTTATTGTGTCGTACCAAGAGTCGCTTTTTATTTATGATTTTTCGGAGTGACCAACTGTATTCATCTGAGCTCCTGCAAAAAAAAATCTAGCAAAGACCTATGGCTAACCGATAGGTTTTCGAGGTTTAGAACAAGAGAATATCCTGGACTAAAATAAAAAATCTTGCCATTTACAGAGAAACAGTACTACTAGACCAAACACTACTGAACCACAGTCAGGAGACCGATAAAGGCCTGTCGGAGATGGCGGAGGCCTACAAGAGCAGCAAGTCCTCGGACAAGCACGCCGCGCTCATCTCGTACTTCAGCGAGTCCGCGCGGGTGAAGATACCGGCTATATGGTCAGTATGTCCTGTGTTATTGCAGCACAGTCAAGATTAAAATAAAAAATAATTAAATCAAATATGTAATGATACTTGTCTGCGTCTGGGCGCTCCTTGCTCTGCATCGCTGCCAATGCGGTGAAGGTGTCGACTGCCTCGGATACCATGACCTATCCTGCAGTAGGAGTGCAGGCCGGATAGCACGCCACGCCAGCATCATCCGTCTTGCTCTTGTCACCTCCCCGGGGTGCCAGCTTTTGGAACCCAACGGTTTAGCATGCGACGATGGGAAGAGACTGGACGGAATAACCATATTCCCTTGGAAGTTAGGTCGGCCTTCGGTGTGGGATGCAACATGTATCGACACCCTAGCGGCATCCCCTCTTCCTAGCACGGTGGCCTGCTGTAGGTGCGGAAAACCTCTAACGGCGCAAAAACTCCAATATTTTTATATATATATTTTTAAATACATATAGTACATATATATAATTTATTTTATATAGGAAAAAATACATTACGAACATGGTTTAAAAAAAAAACTTTTTTTTTTCAACATTTTGGTTCTGCTATATTTTGTATCGAATCCCTTTCAACCACATGCAAAAAAAAGAACTTGACTTTTCAAATCACAAATAATTTTGTTTAAATTCTTTTTCCTTTTCTCACAACTAATGAAAAAAATTGAACAAATTCTGTCGATTTCGTGCACGGCCTGTTAATCCTTGCACAATACGTGTGTTTATTGCAACCTGAACACAATTTTTCTACCCATCCTTTTTCAATCAACTGTCAACCTTAACACCTACACTATACGTCTTTATTTCCGCAGTAAGTACATCCGCCAGCTGGTCGAGAACGAGACGACTCGCAAATTCCTCGTTTTCGCTCACCACCGCTCAGTCATTGACGCCATCAGTCTAACACTAGACGAAGCAGAAGTGCACTACATATCCATCGTTGGATCTACACCCGCTAATACTAGGGCGGTAAGTAGAATTCATTCGTGACTACAGGCTCTTTTTTATCTTATAGTTTCGCCAAGTCCGTCTGTCTGTCTGTCAGTGGTTTAACTCAGAGACCCTCGGCACTAAAAAGCTGTAATTTGGCATGGTTGTACATAGTAGCCTACAAAGTAGTGAAATAAAATCTTGAGAAAATTTATTTTTGATACCTCCCTCCTGTCTGTCTGTCCTCTGGTCTCCTCCCCAGTTTATAATTTGTTCGTGTGAAATCAAATGGAAATGTTCCGTGTGGTGCCGGACGTAAAGAATAGTACCAACCGATTTCTTCCCGTGGGTGTCGTAAAAGGCGACTAAGGGACTCACTAGAGAATGGGCAGCAGCGTTCTCTATGCATTTTAACACCATACTGCGATCGCCGACCCGCCTGCCAAGCGTGGCGATCGCAGTATGGTGTCATTTGGGGGAGGCCTATGTCCAGCAGTGGATGGATTTCGGCTGAAATTATGAATCAAATGATAAGTATTTCGTAAAAAAGAATCCATAGACCATAAAACGAACTGACTCCGCGCCACCACTGAAATCCAGCGGAAAATTATGGAACTACATTTAAAAAAATGCAAATTGATGCAATGACATAAACTAGCGCTGCGTCTATCAGACTGAGTGGTGGCGCGGACTCCAACTTTGTTTCGCTTCGTTCCCAGTGTGGCCTGCCCTTTAAACTTGCAAAAAATAAAACCATGACAGAAAATATTTTGGATAACAAGATGAAACTGAATAAATCCTTAGGAGCTGGTAGACAAGTTCCAGCACACAGCAAGTTGTCGCTGCGCAGTGTTGTCCATCACGGCCGCTAACTCCGGCCTCACGCTCACGGCCGCCGACCTCGTACTGTTCGCCGAGCTGCACTGGAACCCCGGGGTGAGTGACACTGACACAAGTTGCGCACTGCACTACAAATGGATTTGGCGTTTTATGATTGAATTTTCAATTTAATCGGATTTTTTCATTTCAGTTCCATGTTTTTTAATATCGGTAGACCCTATAAAGGCCTATTCAAGTCCATTTTTAATGACTTCCCGTACAAATGAAGATAATAATATATCCAAATAATTGGAGGATTAGTAAAAGTTATCCATCCCTTAAAATATTGTGTCCATTGTTATATACCTATAATGACCAATGGCTAATATCGGCTGTGCAGATCCTGACCCAGGCCGAGTCCCGCGCGCACCGCATCGGCCAGCTGCGCGGCGTGTGCGTGCGCTACCTGCTGGGCGCGCGCACGGCCGACGACTACATGTGGCCCATGCTGCAGGACAAACTTAACGTACGACGCACATTCTTATATTATCCGCCATACTACATACGAGGACATTTATCACACATTTGCGATACGTCTGCGGAGGAGAAGCCCAAGGCACAGTATATATAAGTAAAAGTATTATGCCTTCATACAAAACGACCGAAACGACGCGCTTCAAAATCTCAGTGTATCAGTACGCAAGAGTATCGAGTCGAGTGCGCGGTAGTTACATATGTTACAAAGTTCAAATTTCAGAATTTTTAAGACATTTTGTTACAAATGGTCACTCAAAAATCAACTCAACATTGACCATGTAACGCTAAAGTAGATGAGTACGTAGCTATTAAAGTAAATTATCCAAAAAATATAAGACTTTTAGTAATATTCCAATAAAATTAACAAGGTGACATTTTGTTTCAGGTGCTCAACAACGTAGGATTAAGTCGAGATACATTTGAAGATACAACAATGAAACACCAGGTAAATAAATACATGTTAAAAGCTCGGACACACCTTATTACCCGACTGCGGCGAAGCCAAGCAAGGAGGGTTATGTGTTTTTAATCAAACTTTATTTTGAACTCTATATTTCTTCTAGGAAAGCCAAAACAGCATAACTCAGTATTTAACACCATGTACAATACCGAAAAATAAGAATGATTTCATCCCGGGAACTAATATAAGAATAAACTCTGTCAAAACGGACACGTCGAGTGATCAAAATGATACAAACAAGCAGTCATTGAGTAGCAACAGAGATGATGCTGACAAGTCGTTCCTAGATGATGATGAGGATGATGAACTGCTCGCTAACCTGGATCTATGAACAAGTATTGTGATATTTATAAACGTTTTCGTATTAATTTGCTGTTTTATTGTACAAGTCCAAAGTCAAATAATTTATTTTAAATAGGCCCTTGTAAGTCACTTTTGAACGTCATAATTTACACACTTTCGCATCTATAACATTAGTAAAAATTAAATGGTAAAATGTGCTGCGTTTTCTGAATACGGATTGAAATCCAGTATTTTTACGAATATTTGATGAAACCTCAGTTTTTCTCAGAAGATTATTGATCGCTTGATGAAGAATATGGAGAATATGGTCGGTTAATAAAAGCGTATTTTAAGTATTGGCAACTTTTAATTATAGAATCAAAACTTTTAACAAATTGGAATCGCTGGCTCTTTTTATGCCGACGTTTTTTTTTTACCGAACTCTGGATTTTCAACGCTCAGGTTAACACCGAGAGTTGAAAATCCAACTTTGCGCTTTTTCAACGCGCTAGGATGTGCTCTGTTGAATTCTCAACGCTCGGCTCGAGTCCGAAAGTTGAAAATCGTGGGCTAAATGCTGCCTTTCCGATTGGTGTTTCTGACTGTGTTGAAGACACCAATCAAATTGTTTCGTCAAATCGTTTATTATTTGTAGTGAAAAGTCTGTAAATTGAAACAAATTACTAGTATAATTTACATAATTTAAATTCTTTTGTACAGTCAAGTGCAACCACTTATTACAAAGTTATTGAAGTTTTATTACAAAAACCCGAGTCAAGTTGTCAATGTTTGTCCAAGAACTTCAACTTTGTAAGAATAAAGTTCAAAATACAACAACTGGCTCGAAGGGGTTAGAACTCATTTGGTAACAAAACGATTTTCTCCGAAAGTTCTTATTGATTGAAATAAAAGTATTGGTAATTTACACATACCAACTGTAGTTCTTATTGAGTATTGCTACAATCCCCCCAGTGTCGCAGCTTCAAGCCTGGGTCCTTCTTAGACGAGCAGTACAGCACACAGAAGTTGGCGTACGTCCTGTGATTGTTGCCACACACTGGTTTGTGCATCGCCGCGCACGGGCATTTCTTAGAGTCCACCGCGGTCAACTTCTCCACTACATCTTCATTTGGTCTACAGATTTAAGTTAGTTCAGTAATAAATGGTCAGCTCACACCGACACGTGACTCGACTCGTACTTTTTAAGATAACGACACTAAATCAGCCTATTATTGACCCACTGCAGGGCAAAGGCCAGGTCTCGTCTGAGAAGGCACGAGCATTGATCACCACGCTTGCTCAAGACGGGTTGGTGATTTCAGACTTATGTTAGGTATTGGCGTTACTATTTACAATAATTAACTACGGGGTATTTAATTAACCGAATAGCTAGTTTCGAGTCAAACTGTAAAAACTTATTCGTTCCAAAAACTTAAAGCGTGTGATATGTAACGTATTACGTACGGTTCGCAAGTAACTGTAATACTTCGATAGAATTACCATGTTGAATCACCGAATAGAATTTGAAAAAATAACTAGTTCTAAAATCACGTGTTTTCAAAACAGGAGAAGCCTTCGAAGTAACTAGTTACGTTACGTTTCGCGAAAATCACGTAACGACCCACCCCTAACTTATGTTAGTCCAGTCTTCCTCACGATGATTTTAGTGCAGTAGACATTATTGACATATATTCAGTAAGTTTAATTACTAAATGTATTGGTTATCTATTTTAAATATGGAAATCGAACTGGTAAAATATACCTACAAGCTAAAATTTTATTAAGAAATATAAATACCGTGAGTTCGAACATTTTATCTGATTGTTACACGATGGACAGTTGACTGGTTTACTCGCTGGCTGGACTGTTTGTGGGGCTTGTACAGTTAGTAATTTCTCTTTCTTCGGTCTGCAACCACACGGCGATCGAGCGTATCTCTGGCCGTTGTCGCCAAGCCGAGTGTAATAACTTCTTAACTTCGAGCGGCAACGACATGTTCCTGGTTTATCCTTATCAGATAACCTGCAGATTGTATAATTGGTAAGTAAAGTGCTTCCTTAAATCCTATAGGATCATAACATATTTTTGTAACTCACTGAGTGGTTGTAAGTACCTACTTGTCGTTTTATTATGAATGAAGCAATGCATTGTCCACAAAACTACGAGCAACAACTAAAGAAAAACAACGATAGCAAAACCAAAATTAGCAATTCCAATTATGAGAGCAAATTCCTCTACTAAGATATATTGCCTAACTATGCCTAGTGTGAATCTTGCGGTAAAGTCCCAGTTCATTACCGTTGTTCGGCAGCACTGCTACACTCCCCGGCGTGTTTCAACCGGATCCTGCCATCCTTCTTCATAAAGCAGTTCAATACGCAATCGTTTGAGTAAGTGACGCCATTACTGCCGCACATCGGATCATATCCCGCGTGACAGGTACATCGGAACTCCTTAGAGCAGACTCCTATGTAGTCTATGCTGATATCCACCTTGTCTATGGCCTTTCGGCACTCCAAGAAGCATACGCTTAAGTACGTGTGACCATCAGAGCCACAGGTGGGGTCGAACGTTTCGTGCGAGAGTGTGCACCCACAGGGCTCGGATAGATCTGTGAAACTTGCGCAGGCGTGGCTACTGGGGTCTGACTGTACGGTCCCCAGCAACAGTGAGGTGGTCACTATGCCTGTGACAAAATAATTTGTATAAAACCTCTAGGTTTTAATAAATGGTAGAAACGACCCTCTAAAATATGAGAACTTAAGATGCCAATACAAGCTATATAGTTGCACGTGTATTTACGTGATCTTGGAAACGATATGAAGCTAGGAACATTGTGCCACTGATCATGATTTGTTATCAGACCTCTGACTGATTACCTATTAACGTAGGTTCCTTTATGCCAACCGGAACAGTCTCCGTTTCAAAAGTTACTCATGGTATGGTAGATACATTGCCCATGGTACATTTCTTTGACCTTTGCAGTTCTGGATATAATAAAAAAAAAATCATTTGCTCACCTACTCTAAAATCCATTTCTCATCATTGCCTTCTTGAAACAAGTGATAACTAATTATAAAAAAATAATCTGCATATTGTGCGATTCTTATCAATGAATAATTATTGTAACTTTCACGGGATTAATTTATTCACACTAGCCATTAATTGTTGACAAATTCTATCATTAATTGATTAATAATATTATGGGTTTTATTAAGAATTGTTAATGTCCGAAACCATATTAATTTATTAGATAGTGGTACTACCCTTGACTGACTAGCTAGACTAATAAGTAACAACCTACAGTCAGCTCTAAAATAACTCCTGTAAAGGTTTGAAGCTTATAAGCTTCAAACCTTTACAGGAGCTAGGTATTTTAACTATTTTAGCTATTTTTTTTTACTGGCTTATAAGCCAGTGCCTATACCTTTAAACCTTGAGCTATTTTAGAATATCTTTAGAACCTTTAGTAATAATAGTCCTCAAGATCGCGACCAATCTCACCGAAGACCAGCTTTCGGCTTTCGGCGCGGAAGATACAGTGCACAAGTGTGTGCGCAGACATAGGGGCACTGTCTCTTCCCTCGCATAGTCCAATGGGACGGCAATCCGACACGATCGGAGAGAGATCAGGCGCAGGGCCAATGGTTTAAGCTGCTTTCCGGGGCACGGGGGTATCACACCGTAACTTCCAAACTCCGGGCTGTTACTAAGAAATTCTAATGAAAAAACCCAATAACTCCAAGGCCGACATGGGAATCGAACCAAGAACCCCACGCTCAGGTGTCGCGCGTCAATACCTGTAAAGTAGCCATGACGACACGAAATAACATTTGTCTAAAAATCCTAAGTTAATCCTAACTAGTAATAATAATATAATAATAAATTAAATAGTTTCCTATCAAGTGGAAACAAGGCGCGTGCCTTCAACGGTTGGGTCATGCCGGTTTTAAGGTACTCTTTTGGCGTACCTACTCAAATGGACTCAGACCGAACTCGATGCCCTGGATAGGAGGGTCCGTACGCTGCTGACTGCATATCGAATGCATCACCCACGGTCATCAGTAATGAGACTGTTTATCCCGCGAAAGTGTGGAGGTCGAGGCTTTTTAAATGCTAAGATCCTCCACAATCGCGAGATATACTTTCTCAGGGAATTTTCCGACGTGGGGATGAATTGATTGATTGATTGATTGGGCATGATTTGAGTTTGAGTTTGATTACCGAGGACATTTATTGTGAAGAACGGCACAGTTGACATCTCTGTCGGACATGCCACCGTCCGGGAGAATCTATCCGACACATTATCTCCGGGTGTTCTCGTCTAGCTAACGAAGAGTACTTGTATAGACACAACCTTGTAGCCAGGATTATCTATTAGCAACTTGCTCTAAAATACAGCCTTGTGGAATCGGAAGTGCAAGAAGTGATCCATCATCACTAACAGGACTAGTGTTGCCAATAAGCCTGATATAGTGGTGGTGGATCGAATAGAGCGGCGCACTTTGATTATTGATATAGCACTCCCGCATGACGGGAACCTCGTGAAAGCCGAGAAAGATAAACAAATCACGTATCTTGACTTGGCTCGCGAGGTTGTCGACATGTGGAATGTGGACTCAGCGATCATTGCGCCGATAGTCGTGACAGCCAATGGCGTAATAGCCTAGAGCCTCGACCAACACCTGAGGAGGCACTGTTCCGCTTCTGGACACGGCTCGCATAGATAGGAGGTTCCTCTCTCTGGAGCCCTGACCGCCGGTAACTTGGACCGTGTTCCCGATACCGGTGGGCTACACATTTTTATATTTTGAAACGTTTTTTTAATGATTTTTATAAAAATATTTAAAAATGTATTTAATAAGTATAAAAATGAATAAACGAAAATGAAATAAGTCCTGCACCAACCGGGGGTTGCCCTTGGGTGCACTTGCATAGTGCATACAGGGATAATCCTCGGTTGGCGCTTCATTCCATTTAAATTGTCTTAGGGGCCTCTGCGAGTTGGCTTCGGCCCCTCGTATGCCTACCAAAGAACTGGGACCCATGGACCCCATGGTCCCGAGATATGTTAACACATATATACATATATAATAATGAAATACTTAAAGGAATTAATAATATCCATACTTCCATACTCTATGGTATATATATATATATATTTATATATATATATATATTTATATATATATATATATATATATATATATATTTATATATATATATTATAAATTCGAAAGTAACTCTGTCTGTCTATCTTTTATCCTTGTCACGGCTAAACCACTGAACGTATTTCGATATAACTTGGCAAGGAGATCGATGTTATCCTGGTGAAGGACATAGGGTACTTTTTGTCTCAAAATATATAGGGGATGAAAGTTTGTATGGTTGATCCAGCATTTCTTAAGTTAGGTATAAGAAAATTCAAATTTATGCTTATGGTAAGAAATAAAGAATTACGCATTTCAACGATTTTGTATAATCATCTCCCAAAGGTGTAAAATAGGGGATGGTTTTAGAATTCACATGTAATATTGATATTTTGTGTCTTCGTCTAAATATTGTCATAATCCGTATCTTGAATTAACATTTAGTATTTATTTAAAATCGGCCCACTCGGTCAGAAGTCACAAACTAACCTTTCTTACATGTAGGTATTATGTTCAATGGCGGCACTAGAGTAGGTATTACAAATGAATGGTAATAATAATATTTAAATGAATAATTCGTATTTTAAGTAAGGCATTTAGAATCAAATAAACCTGTTTAATTTATTTTTTAAACCGGACAAGTGTGCGGGCTTGCTGAGGGTTCCGTCTCAAAGCTGTGCTTGCTCGGCTGCCCGAATTTCCAAATCCGGATAGAAGGACAAACTTAACTTTTCAATTGAAAAATAACTTTTAATTGAGTAATGAAATACAGACGTAAGTGTTACTTCAAGACACGGCCTATGAATTTTTGATCCCAGATTAAAGACTTACAAACTTAATTTTGCAGTTCATTTCTTCGATTCTGAACCAGGGGGGTTCAGAATCACGTACTGAATCCATGGTAACAGTTTTTGCGTCGATGTCCCTACCCCCTGTATAAGTATAACTTTAAATTACCAATTTTCGGATTTTTCTCTTTATTCGACCTTCTTCCCCGCTAAACTTCATGCTGCTGGGCCAACGGGAAGTACCAAATAGACTGGTTTATTTGTGAGTGTCAAAAGATGCGGCATAAATAACCGTATTTATTTATTGCGTTGACTTGGAAGTTTGATTTTCGTTACAGCTCCAAGAGACCGTAGACCTAAGTTTTTGATATCTATTTGAACTTGATGCATCGGTTTCCTGAGAATAAGAGTCTTGACAGACAATGCGGGTTTTAATTATTCATTTTGAACCCCACAAACAGATTTATTATCTGCCTGTTACCTTTTCATGCCGTAACGGCTGAACGGATGAACATGAAAGGTATACGGATAGGCCATCACCTGAGTTAGGACATAGGCTACTCTGAATCCCGGTAGCACAGGACCTCATGCCACAAGCTAAAGTTCATTGCAGCCCCGATTTTCTGCACCCGCACGCCCTCCCGCTCCGCCCAGAGCGGGAGAAATTATTTGATAATTTCCCACACTCAAAAAAAAAAAAGCGTGGACCACATCCATTCTTACAATTACAAAATGTAGTATTTAGTAATTCATCTGGGTCGGTGGCTCCAGGAATTCATTTTGCAGCACCCGGGGTTTACTCCTCTAATTTGACTGGCCTATGTACACCGTTGTGCACGCACGGTAGAGCAATCCAAAATTTCTATGTTGTTCCGGTTTCAGGAAATAAAGTTTTTGAATCTTTTAGGACATCAACAACGGTTAGGTACATTTGTTGGGTTGGGTTTATCATACCACAATCGGTGCCAAAGTTCAATTTAATTTTTAACCGACTTCTAAAAGGAGGAGGGTATTAATTCGGATGTTTATATAAATGTATTTTTTTTTTAATGTATGTTCGGGTACAAAGTCAAACAATTTATTTCAATTAGGCACATAAAAGGCACTTATGAACGTCAAGTTTACAAAAAATAGAATTGATTCTAGTCGCTCCTTCCAAAAAGTAGTTTTCTTATGGAGAAGAATGGGCAAGAAACTCCACTGTTACTCTTTCAAATGTTTTTACAATATTTTGTATACATTAATTATATAATTATATGTGAAGACGATGCATCTAGAATAAGATTACTATATCGCGATAGGTAAAAAAGAATGAAAAATAAAGCAATTACAGATAAATTAATTATGTTATAGATACATGGTGCTCACATATTTACAAACATTGTGAAATTATACGATATTCCTAACATTTTAACAAGTAATACTAATAATTCAGTGTGTGATTTCAAGAAATCACAGAATGTAAAATCAGTGTTATAAAAAATAACAAATACATAATTAAATAAGCAACCAGTTTGATTTTATCTAGACTCTAAATTGTCCTATGGAGCAGGACCAGCATGTTTCCAAGCATTCTTTCTTGGATATAATCCTCCAATTTGTAATATGCTTGTTTATTAATATTCAACTTGAGTTATAGATAACTGCTTATTTAAATAAGCCTTACTATTCATATTTGCATGCCAAAATATGGCGAAATGTGTCATCGCACAATACTTATTTATTAACACCTTTGTAACCGCATTTAAAGCAAATAAATGACTTTGACTTTGAAATGAGTTTTAAATTTTCTTTCATTTAATTTTAATATCACAAGGTATTTTATTGTAACATTTACACACACAGAGTTACACATAACTCCGTCATACAGGGTGGCAGGGACATCGACGCGAAGCCTGTTACCATGGATTCAGTATATGATACTGAACCGCCATGCGTTGAAAAAAAAAACAGCTGTTGTAATTTTGACCGCGTAGGTATTGCACTTTTTAATGAAACAGCTGTTTTTTTTAAATAATCCACGAAAAATGTTTACGCTGGGGCGTTAAATCTTTTTTTGCTTGAAAGGGTATACTTTCGAGGTGGTCCCATTGACATCAGGTCAGGATCTAATGATGGGATCCTGCAGAAATCGAGTGAACTCTTCAAATATTATAGCGATTTGTTTTTTTTTAAATAATCATTAATTAAAAATCTCAGAAAGCATCATTTAGGCCATCTGTGGTCTTCATCATCAGTTCCACACTGATGATGAAGACCACAGATGGCTACCGGAACTACGAAATAATTAGTATTTCAGGATTGCGATTCGATTTCTGTATTATGATTGCCAAGCAATTTATGTTCGTCACAATGCATATGGAGAAGTTGAGCTGATGGTGAAGTAAGAGGAGAACTCATCAGCGATTAACGTCCCTGCATCAGGAAAAGCAATATTTTGTAAAAGTTGATGAGCAGTTAACATTAGGCTATAGTAACTTATAATAATAATAAGATACACTCCTACCACCTTATCTGTGAAATGGCGAAAATTGGAACTACGGCCGTCATGTTGAAATGTCATTCGATTGTCAGTGTCTACTACATTCGGGTTCTCTGGTTGTTTTGTCGTGATATTGCTGAATTTATAAAGTTAGTGCCGAAAGCTATTAAAAGTGATGCTCGAAACATTATTCTAAAGGTTAAAACCTTTTTTGAAGAAGAAGCTCAGGCGGGGTCTCCGATTATTCTATGTAATCAAATATACAAACGAATTTCGGCAGCGACAGGTTAGTGTTGTCAACTTTCTTGTTATAAATTACCCGATACTTAACTAATTATTTAAGTCCACGAAATATTCGTTTCTATTCTTGCTGCAGGTTAGCGTAACGGTAACGTACATCTATTAGGTAACCTGCTAAGTGAGTGAGCCAACTAACTTGCCAGATTTCAAATTTCTACTAACATTTATTTTACTATCTTATATTTCAGGTGTGAATCAAGGACTAATTTAAAAAATAGTTAAGAAAGGGCACGCAGCAGAAGAAACTGGTACAAAAATTCGGACACCAGGCAAGGAGAGAAAACGTAAAAGTGGATTTGTGCATGTTGATGATTTTGACATGGGAGTTATATGGAGGAAAGTACATGAATTTTATTCAGCTAAAAAAGAGGTCCCTACTGTTAGAAAGCTTCTAGAGGTCTTAAAGACAGATATAAATTACACAGGACAGCGAGAGAGTCTGCGAAAGCTGCATCACAAGGTGGGATTTCGTTTAAAAAAATCTCAATCCAATCGGAAGGTTCTTATGGAGCGTAATGAAATATCAGCTTGGAGAGCTAAGTACTTGCATGCAGTGGATAAAGATAATAAATCTCCCCAGCCCCGGCCCATAATTTATTTAGATTTTTTTTTTTTTTTTTTTTTTTTTTTTTTTTTTTTTTAAAAAACGTTGCCCCACACTAAGAATTTCTTCTTGTATCGTGGGTGTGTTTACAAACATATAAACTCACATACACTAACACCCAGACCCGGAACAACTACTTGCAGATCATACAAATATTTTTTCCGTGCGGGGATCGAACCCGCGACACGTTACGCAGCAGTCGATCGCTCAGCCACTGCGCCAACCGTGTCGTCAATGAGACCTATATGACCTATATGAGATGAGACCTATATTCACTCTTCGCATACATCGGGTAAATGTTGGCAAGGAGAGGGTGAAGACGGAGTATTGGAGCCTGTATCGAAAGGGCAAAGATATATTATTGTTCATGTGGGAGGAGATACTGGATTTGTTACAAATGCAATACTTGTGTTTAAATCAAACACAAAAAGTGGTAATTATCATGACGAGATGAATAGTACCAACTTTAAAAAGTGGGTTATTGAAAAACTTGTGCCATCCATAATAGTGATGAATAATGCTCCTTATCACCGTATTTGTGTGAATAAAGTCCCAAATACGAATTCCTTAAAAAAAGATATGCAATTATGGTTGACCCAAAATAAAATTGACTACGGAGAGAATTTGACTAAATCCCAGCTTTTAGAAATAATTAAGAGAAATAAGCCTGAACCTGTATATGAGATTGAAAAAATTTTAGAAGACAATAGACACAAATGCTTATATTTACCACCTTATCACTGTGATCTCAATTCCATTGAACTCATATGGAGCACAATGAAAAGAAAAGTTGCTGATGTAAATATTGAGCACAAAAATGCTGAAATTCTCCGCCTAGTTAGAGAAGCTTTTGACGCTATTACAGTTCATGAGTGGGCACAGCATTGTAAACACGTTCGCAGGTTAGAAGGAGAATACTTAAAACATCAATTGTATTTAGATAAACCTTTTATTATAGAAGTGGTAAGTGACACTGAAACCGAAAGCGATAGTGATAATGATGATAGCGGTACGGCAATAAGCGGAGTATGGCCTCACAACCAAGATGAAGTTGTGTATGCAGGTTCATCTAAAGATCACAATTACTGTAAACCTGGTTTTCAATCAATTGATTGTAAAACAATTTGTTTTTTTTTTATTACACTACACTATCACTAGGTACCACTGCTAATTATAATTAGTCAAATCTGGTGTTAGGGGTTAGGTACGGTCATAACTAAATGCTAGACATCCAGGTACCTCTTGCAGGGTAGGTACCTACTTAACTTCGCATTAAATGAAAGTTGTATCCCCCCGTGGATCATTTTATCTGCTGAATTTCCACTTCATTGGATTAATTTTTAGATAAAGCCATTGTTTATTGCTGAGAGGCTAAACTGTTAGCATACCTACGTAACTGTAAATTATCAAATTCTTTTTATTTATTTTATTATTTTTATATAGGTATCATTGTTTTTAATTTGTAAAAACTGTAATTCTTATTAAACAATTATGTCTAATGTGAAATTTTTTCCTTGAAAACTTACTCAATTTTGGGCACCTTATATTAATTAGCCACACTGAATCGACGGTGCCGTCCTCTTTCAGTTCACAGATAAGTTGGTAGGACTGTAAATTACAAACTGACCCACTAAAAAGCGAGATATAAAAGCCGGCTACCATTGATTCAGTACATGATTCTGGACCCCACTGCGTTGAAATTTTTCGTCGGTTATTAAAAAAAAAACTGCTGTTTCATAGAAAAGTGCAATACCTACGCGGTCAAAATGTATGGAGCAGCTGTTTTTTTTTTTTTATAACCGACAAAAAATTTCAACGCAGAGGGATTCAGAATCATGTACTGAATCCATGGCAGCCGGCTTCGCGTCGATATCCCTGCCACCCAGTATATATATATTTTATTTTTATTTTTTTATATAGGGCATCTCGCAGTTGACCTCTGAAGCGGTTGTAGCTGCTTAACCGGACTTTCCTGTAGCTGCCTTAAGCTTCTACACTCAAAGCCTCCAGCCAGGGGGTGACAGATATAAAACCTTCCTTCCGTTCTTTATTAAAGTTTATTCATTAATTAAATATTTCTGAGACGTTTCCGTGCGTAGGGGTTTCGGTTACTGATCAGGAACTGACGGGTATCGTCACAAGCACCCAGGAACTTGATATTTAAAGTAGGATTTCGATCCGCCGCACACTTATAACGACATTTATTGGCGTATGTGATACCGTCGTTACCGCAGACTGGACGACGGAGGGGGATACAAACACACACTTCTTCTTCTTCTAACTCCATCTCCTCCTCCTCCTCTTCCTCCACTTCCTCTTCCACATTTTGTGCTTCTGCGTTCTCTTCTTCACTTTTGGCAAACATTTCTTCTCTATCCTGCGCCATAATTATAAACACGTGCGCGCCCATGATCAGTAATACGCCTGTTATAATAAAAACAAATTAATTTACCGAAAGACCGAGTTTGAAGGGACTTTTACTGGCTTTTGCTTGATGTTCAAAGGTGTATTAGGCTACTTTTATTTTAGAAAAAGAATTAGGTTCCTCGCGGACGAAGCCGCGGGCAGCAGCTAGTACAAAAACATGGCATAACTAACAAATAATGTAGTAGTATAAAAACATGGCTATATTTCTACTAACCCCGCAACGTAATCAATAAACTGATAACATTATCTATTCTTCCACAACTTAAAGTTTTAGATGACGAATGACAATCACGCTAAAGTATTCGAGTTCGTTGTATTTGTTAATTATAATAAGTCATGCTTAGATACTTTTATTATTTGTGCAATTTGGACAACAATCTAACCATAGGATTTGGCAGTAGATATTAATGCAAAACCTTACACTGGTGATCATAATTATTATTATTTTAAAAGGTGTCCCTCAAGGCTCGATACTAGGTCGTTTTATATTTACTTGAAGTAAGTATTTTCGAGTGAACAGAGCAATTACAATTAGCTACTTTTAGTAAACACTAGGTAGAAATTAAATCCATCTGACGTAACTTTTATAGATATAATATTTTGTTCATAAATATAATGAGTAGCGTTTAGAAACCATGGATTTCGTAATGAACTCATTCTTTCTAAGTAGGTTTTAAGCACAGGAGTTTTTACCACATTAGAATAAATTCAAGTGGTTTAATAATTTTGATCACACTCACCGAAACACATCATCTTTTCTATCGATTTCTGACACTATAAAACAAACAGTCAGTAATAGCAGCCAAATAAAATAGCGAAATGTATATAAGCTTATCTGCTTTTAATTATAATGCAATAATCTTGGATTATGTTTGTTCGATGTTAGAGTTTAATAACGAAATTAAGATATTAAGCGTTTTATGTTTTAATTTCTTATTTAGAATGTGCCGCGATTATTTCTGCATGACTTTTTTATTTAGGTATTCACGAAATCTTTTTTTATTTTTGTTTTGCAAAAAAAAATAGACTTTTAGCAAAAAAATTACAAAAGGGAAATTTAAAAAAAAATCTTTGATTAAAAAGTCGATTTAATAAATAGCAATAAACAAATTCATTAAAGACGACAATAAACATAAATATTTTTTAAGAAAGCTAATTGAAATTCATCAGATCGTAAGAGTTCATAAAAATCTTAAATAATATGAGTGATCGTAGTATTTCGAAAGACAAGAAGTCTCACCGGAATTAAAACAGTTAACATTTTTGTTTTCTATTCTTCCTCCTTGTGACATACTCCCCGAACTTAACTCAAATGCTGGTGGCAGTTCCTACTTTTCTAACACAACTTAATAACTAAAGTTAGAACTTAATGCCGTCGGCGACCTTCACTTTGTCCTCACAAGGTCCGTAGCTGGCGATGCTCAGCCTGTGGTCCTTAGCGGTGGCGCAGTTGAGCAGGCAGTCGTTGTTGTAGGTGACACCGTCGCTTCCACAGACAGGCTTCTTCTCCCTGGTGCAGGAACAGACGAATCCCTCAGTGGTTGGCTCTACGCACGGTCCCATGTGGCTCATCTCTAGGCCTGCAGTACGTTGTCTCTTGCACTCTAGGCTGCATTGGTTCGGGTAGGTGTCTCCATCGTTACCGCACACAGGGAGGTAGTTGAAGGGGCATACGCAGTCGAATACGGTTGGTAGAGCGCCTTCGCACGGGCCCTCCTTCACGGCAGTGATGTCCTTTTTAGATCTGTGATTGGCGCAGTCCAGCAGACACTGGTTGCTATAGGTCTCTCCGTCCGAGCCGCACATCGGTTGATAGTTCCTGGTGCATGTGCACGGCGGCAACGCCTGAGAGGTGCAGATGTAGGCGCTGATGACCACGAGTACTCCTAAAACAAACATAGAAAACACAGTTAATTGATAGTTCTTATTAGTCTCTTGCATATTCTAGAAGTACTTCTAAAATCTAGAAGGGTGTATAGACAGACATTGAACCAGTGACCCTCGTGTGGCATCTCATGACAAAACGAGATAAACATACACGCGTAGCAACTACAAATATTTCACCTTGACATTATAATATTGATAAATTTGAAAACATAACAAACAAAGTAGTTAGGTACGTACGTAAGGAATAGATTTTTATGTTTTTTTCTTTAGTATGATCATTATCATATTAATGTTTATGTTGCTAAGAACCGGATTCAAAAAATTCATTTCAAATTCGCGTAGCTCTGTAGAACAGAGAAATCTGATAGACTAGCTGATATCAGGAAAATAACAACAATGGTGATCATTTGATCAATTATAAAGCGTAATTCCGAATTGCCATGACTTCCAGTCTCCTAGGTAGGTATATCTCAAGTCCTTCGAACGCTATGGAAGAGCAACCTTATTAGTTACCTACTTAGCTAAAGCCGCTAGGGGACTCATCTACTTCAATAATTTGACTTGTCTTTAAACTTCTTAGTTTACAGTATTTTTTTGTAATCTTTTTAGGAATTTACTCTACATGTTTGGAATAATTATGGTTGAGAGTAAAATAAAGACACAAAAGAAGTTAGAATGCATGCCAGTTGTCATCGCATGGGGAAAGCTAGGCTGAGTGGCCATATACGTGGGTACGGCCCGACTGTAATAATATGATATGTACCTATATGGTCAAATAAAGAAAGTGTCATATGCAAAAAAGACAGCTGTGAGTTATAACGAGCCATGAGCAACCTGCCGTTCGATTCTGTAAAAATATCACCGTGAAACTTAGGTGAAGTGAGTGTGAAGTGAGCTGTCAATAGTGTTAATCCCTAGCATTCTGCCGGTCGATTCTGTGGCAGTGACAGCTCACTTCACCTAAGCTTCACGTTAATATTTTTACAGAATCGACCGACTGATCCCCAAATCGGAGTCACTGCTTATTATATAATGTTGCGTCAGTGGTATTCTACTAGTGCATCATAATAAGCGGTGTATCAGATTAAAGCTGATGCTTGATGGAATCAGATCTTATCAGAATTGACATCTTATAAACTTAACATCCAAAAATTGCGCCAAATTAGGCAAATACAATAAAAATAAAAGTTTTAATTAGATATGCTTACCGAATTTAATATCCATATTTTTGAGTCGCGTCTTCTTCTGAATATTCACAAAATTAAATGCTGGCCTTATATAAAAGCTGTGTAAAGGTTATCGACACTTAAAAACAGAAATGTCGGGATTACTGAGCTCGATGTAAGCGTCGAATGTAATGATGTTCTGTGCTGAAGTCAACCGTTTTTATATGAATATAGTGTTTCCCGAGACGCGAAGAAACGAGGTTCTTTCGTTTTGTAAATCCCCACAGCGAGATGCGTCAGTAAAGTAGTATATGTTGACATACGCGGTGCGGCGGCAACAGACAACGTGTGAGCATTTTGAGGAATAGTCACACTAGGTATTTGTTTAACTCATTTGTTTTCGGAAATAAGTTTAGCGTCATTCCACTTATGTTTAACTTGAGTTCTTAGTTTTGCCGGCAAATTATTTTTATAATGTTTGTTGACGATTTGGTCTATTTACTATTGTTTTGTAAAATCCCAATTAGTTGGTTTACTAGGAATTTGTTATTAGAATCCTTCTTCTCAATTTTCAAGAAATCCAGCTTATCCAGTGCTGTGTTTTTTCGAAGCATTCGTCGTGCAAAAATTGCACTTGTGCTGGTATGGTCCCTTTTCAAAAGAGATTCATATATCCCGCTTCGCTACTTTGGATAACTAGCTTTTTTCTTTATATGTTTTTTTTATACAATCATGTCTTATCCCAATTTGGTTGGTTCGACTTTCAGTCTTATTAAAAGCGGCTGAATATCTGGACGATGATATTCCAGAACATCCTTTTCATACTTTGTTCATGCTCTGGTACTTTGCTTGTAGTTATAGACAAACAAACAAAACTCTACTGCACAATATTACCCAAAAAAGTAAGAGTTGCAATTAAAAAGTACCAACGCACAACATTAGAAGACTATGTAATCAATTATAAGGCAATGAAATTAATTAAAAGAAAATGAAGAAAATATATCTGGGTACCTACTTAAGGCGAAAGCGTCAGGGTAGCCCGCAACATTCGAATTTTCTTACGTTTTTTGCAATTAACGTCAGTATACAACCTGACACTGACCTGCAAATTGCAAAAAACGTAAGAAAATTTTAATTTCGCGGGCTACCTTAGCGCAGCCACCTTCGGTACCTAACCAAGACGCTACGCATGGGCTTATAATTTGATTGAATTACCTACCTAGTTAATATTAGAACTTATACACCTACTTACTAGTATTTGTGGTAGGTACCTATCATTTGGGTAGTATAATCTTAACGATTTAAAATAATACCAAGATAATTGAAAGCATGGTTCACTTGTTTAAATGTGCGGACTACGGGGGAATGAGGGACATATTCTGAGGAAAGGGGGTGACTACTGAGATGACAGCTGATTAAATGTAGGTATACTTAGTAATTGGGATATGTGCTGCACCCTAATTATGTGACATATTTTCAATTACAATCAGAACCCTAATTACGTAATACACGATCAATCTGAATCTGAATCGTTTTGAAACCGATTGTTAATCCATTGCTTCAAAAGTTCGAAAAAAATCTGCTCAACCACGTAAATAACGCAATAAATGTTGTTGAACTGTCAAAATGAAACAGATTAGTCGCAATCGTTTACAAAAATGTGTTGCGTAATTATATAGATGAATCATTTTGAAGGATATTGCTAATCCATCGCTTAATGTGTTCGAAAAATTTGTCTCCTTCAACGTAATTAACGCAATGAATGTTGTTGAAATGTCAAAATTAAAGCCATTGCTACTGTAAGTGTGTTACGCAATTGCCAAGCAGCAGGGCGAGTACAGGCTTACCCAAAACATTTCTGACAAGACATGATAAATTATATCATGTCTTACAAAGTCTTTAGATGCTAGCACGAGTCAACCATGTGACATAAATCTAGAGGTGATTGTTGCGTATAATTTCTTGACTTGTGACATAACTTCTTGAAGTTTAAGTTGGGACTCTTAATGTCATATTTGCTACTACGGGCGCACCCATTTTGTCACAAATGTCACATTTTAACAGATGACTAAAAAAAATGTATTACGTGTTCAAATTTGAAAATTGATAAAAATTGATTTTTCTGCTAATTACTCGCTCTTTCGATAGAGAGAGAGAGAGAGAGAAAGTGGGAATTTGGTCAAAATGAAAATCCAAGATGGCAGCTGCGACAATTTTCAAATGTTTTCATAGTTTTCGAGGGTGCTAAAGTCGATAGTGAGGTCGCCCCGCTGGAGTGTGATAATTTCTATTGGTCCATAAAGCGCTCTCCATTTAAATTTGCCTATTACAGTGTCGTTTCTAAGAGATACTACAAACAGTCTACGATAGCTAGTCAAGAAGGTATTACTCACAAAAATTAAAATGCAATTATTTATTTACAACAATTTAATTACATTTGAAATTTTCTGATTGGCGTTTTGACCGACGTTGCCTAGGATCATGACGTAAAAACTTCCAGAGAAAAATTAAGGAAAATGTAAGATTTATAAACCTGATATTACTGAGCAAATAGACACGCGTTAATTGTATTGTGTGCTTACTTAAGTCGACGGTCACACCTCTGTCAATATATTATGTACTAGTAGGTATGTTTTTGTCAGGTCTTTACTTTTCTGTTTGTATTTTAATTTTATATTTTTATTTTTTATTATTACTTACTGTTTGTATTTCCTGTGCGTGTCCCAAATAAAATATTTTTCTTTCTTTCTTTCTTTTTCTTTCTTTTATGTTTTTCTATGTTTGTGTTTATTAGACAAACACCTATCTACTTAATAAAAGTAGGTACCTACCTTCTATAACTAAGTACCTACCTATAATATTGATTACGTACTTAATACAATACAAAACAATAAAATACAATAGCCCTTTTATCTTGAGTCTCCTTTCTTGTGCAAGTTTAATTGCTATTATTTTCTTTCCTGAGTTATGGTCTAGGAGTTCAGTGTGCCTCTTGGTAAAGGCCTCCTCTAACGATTTCCACTGCCTTCTGTCTGTTGCAACTCTTCTCTAGTTTGGACCTGCTGTTGGAATTTAAAACCTAATAAACACAATATTCGCTTTATAGATTATAGTTTCTTTAATGCCTTGTATTTGACAAAAAAAATTGAACCTCTAGGGGGGGCAGCTGCTCCTTTTGCCCCCCTTGGCGACTCCCTTGCACTAGTGCCTCGGCCAACACGAGCTGGGCACTACCTACCTTTTCTCAAAGCGTTTCGTAGGTAGTATTTTTCAAATCCTCATAGCTACGGCTTGGATAATGCTAATGAGCTCAAATTCTCAGGATAAGATGTACGTAGTTGGTAGATTAAAAAACAAACTAAGTTTCATTTGTTTAGCTTTTATCTAGAAATACAATTTTAACTTTTACCCTCCAACTCCCTTATAGGAAGGTGCAAGTCTGTGTATTTCTTACGTATAATAATAGAATTACCTACAAAAAGAAATAAAATCCCACCAAAACATTTAAAGTAGTTTGCCAAGACTTAAATCATGCTTTCACGGTTAAAAAAGTTATCAGATGTAATGTAGAGCCAAGCCCCTAACTCTACGAACGGTCGGGCTTGGCTGTTCCATTGAACATGACATGACACAGCATTAAAGGCCATGTGACTTATTTTCTTACCATAAGGCCATAGAAGCGTCTGTGCGACGGCCGCGATACGGCCAAGCCATACATTTTGACCAAGATGTAAGGTTTGTAGAGTTAAGCCTCGTGCAGACTAGCGCTACGCGACAGCGCGATACGACTCGAACAATACAATTTCTAAGAAAACTTCGGTATAACAATAACCAGTGTCGCGTCGCGCTAGTCTGCACGAAGCTTTACGGACTTGGCTCTACATTAGGATAACTTTGTGAGTCTTGGCAACCTACTTTACATGAAATGTTTTTAGCGGGTCATTATTACGTACGACGTCTCATAATTGCAAATAAGATAATGCAGGAAAGATTAAAGATACAGCCTATCTATTCTGTAAGAATCTCACCGTCAAAACTTAGGTGAAGTGAGCGTGAAGGGAGCTGTCATTCCACTGATGCTAGGGATGGACACTATTGACAGCTCACTTCACCTAAGTTTTCACCGTGAGATTTTTACAGAATAGCGCTGCTGGTTAATGCTGCCGACCCAAAATGAGTTCAAAAAGTTGATAAACAACGCCTGCTTACCGTGCTTTACTTTTAATTACTTTACTAACTAATGATAATGACGCTTCAATGTGAAACCCGCTTTCACGCTAAAACGGCTGAACAGATTTGGATGAAATTTGGCACATGGGTAGACCATGACCTGAATTATGACATAGAATACGTATTATCCCGATATTGCCACGGGATTGAGACTTACACGGGTGAAACCGCGGGGCGCTGCTGGTACGGTAATAATGAAGTAACATTATCAAGAAACAGAACATAACAACACGCCTGTATTCTTTGAAGAGTTAGGCAGAGGTGTAGGTAGTAGGTAAAAAACCCACATTTCGCGAGCGTTTAAGGCTTGTGCAGACCAGCGCGAATTGTCGCGCGACGCGACTCAAACAATGCAATTTCTAAGAAAACTGTACGGTATAACAATAACCGGCGTCGCGTCGCGCGACATGTCGCGCTGGTCTGCACAAGCCTTTATCCTAAAAGTTGGCAACTTCGCAAATAGCTGTTAAATATTTACCTACCTGTTTTGATTAATTTGGCAATATTACTGAATGGAAATAAGAAATGTGGCTAACTAGTGAACTAGAATATTAATAATTAATTGCAATTATAACTTGGATTATGAATTGGATGTCGTAACCGTTTTAGGTGTAAAAAAAATCTTTTTTTACATCTAAAATTAAATATTCGGTGCAAAGATATTAATTATTGCATTTCATAATCTGCATTTCCATACAGTAATATTGCCAAATTAATCAAAACAGGGACATATTTGACATCTATTTGCGACGTTACCCTCTTTCAGAATACGAGTATATTATAGGGGGCGAGCCTATTGCCATCACCCCGCATAAATCCAGACTCCGGCCTGCTACTGAGAAATTACAGTACCTACTTATGTTTTAATCAAGTAATTTCTAGAAAAAGACAAATGTCTCTCAACATCCTATTAGCAGATGATAATTAATGAGAATTGTTGATACGAGTAGCAGCATACAATAACAATTTTATTTTATTTTTACTTTATTGGGACATAATTTCATCAATTCAGAAGTAATCTAAAGATACGAGAGTAGGTACCTACTTCACATTGATAAGGAAAACAATACTCTGCACAGTTATGTGGAAACCAGTAATAAGTACCTACTCAGTGTTGGTTAATTCCGCAAATATTTGAACACGTATATAAATATTTACTGAAAATCCGCAATGTTTATTTGCGCTCGATTCTTCCAAGAATACGATACAGTATATAAAAACCATTCATTTATTTGTGCAATTACTTTTATTGCTTATTTAAGTTCCCTGACCCAGTAAGTCATGTCATAAATGATGTCATGCGTTATCAGCCGCGTACACTTAGGCCCATGTGTGGCTTTCCCCATTGATTGCTTACTTATTTAGCTATGAATTCATTTACCACAACGACACGTTCGTCTTGGGATATTTATTGCTCATAAATTTACCATTAAATTAATTAATCACAAACTAATTTGGTCCTAGTGTCTATTTCATTGTGCCTAGGTATTTCCCCTTTCACTAATTTTCCCATTTGTGACAAATAGGTCTAGTTATAAAATTAATATTAATATTTGCTAACTGTTCTTAAGGCGAATCATACGGTCTGTTCCAGGCCATTTTCCCGCTAGATGGCGCTGAAGTCAATGTTTTTGAGTTTATTTAGTTTTATGTGAAATTGGAGCATTACTAAGTCGTAGGAATAGTTGATGCGAGACTCGGTCATTACGCTTTATTGAACTTGGTCATAACAATGCCTCAAAATCCACCCAATTCGACATAAAAGTTTAAAATAGCATCTGCCATTAAATATACAGTCTTTTACACACACAGACGTATTCCCTACGCTTACAAAAAATTACCACTAGATGGCGTGTATCACACGCCACAACCGCCGACATCGTGTACAAGTGGGCTTTTATTATTTTGCAGGAATACTCTACTGTGTCCATAGGGGTAGGCAGAACTATGCTAGGAAAATAAAAGTTATGTTTTTAGGCCAAAATTATTTAATTGATTAATAATTTTCGACCTGGAACAGACCGTATGATTCTTCTTCTTACGTGTCGGCAGTCGGCACGGCACTTAACATGATAAGAATATCTCGTGATAAATAAAAGCCAGTCAGCAAATTGATGACGTGGTTGACGGTCTGACGCCCATTGTGGAGGCTATTTGGATGCAGTAGCCCAGTAGGTACATTGAGTAGACGTGGGTGCGTTATATCGTCTGCGGCGCTTCACTAGCTTATTTAATAAGGCCCTGTATGATATGGACGTAAACCAAAGCCTTGGCTTCCTTCCTTCCTTCTTGCCGGAGCCGCACCGCAAGTTTCACCCATGAGCCATGATGCGCCGCACCGCCCGCGCCGCTCCATCGGCGTCGCGTGCAGGACCGCAAGATGAAAAGAAATCAGAATATCTGAGAATTAGTGTAAAACATAGATATATTTCTATTTCTATGGTGTAAAAACCGAAGTCATGTACTATCGAAGAAGTTCATATGTAACCACCGTAAGGATTATTCTTGCTTGCAGCGCTCAGCGGCTATAGAACCGGGCCGGTAACACTTTTAGAACTGTCGGTCGATTCTGTAAAAATATTAACGTGAAGCTTAGGTGAAGTGAGCGTGAAGTGAGCTGTCACTGCCACAGAATCGACCGGCAGGATGCTAGGGATTAACACTATTGACAGCTCACTTCACGCTCACTTCACCTAAGTTTCACGGTGATATTTTTACAGAATCGAACGGCTGGTCTTTGATGGTACAGGAAGCCTAATTATGCGTCGTATAATTTTAGATTCAACCACGATGGTTTAATTTCTGAAGCGGATGTAGAAAAACGAGACATGCCAGAGCTGCATTATATTGCGCGCTAATAATATGTTGTCTACGTTTCACTGTCATCCTCAGACCAAATAACAAACCAAGACAGAGCGCTCTCAACAGGGAACTGAGGCCGTTTTCGTAAACATGTGTGCACTTAGTGAGGTGTAGTTTGATTGTAAATGAGTGCTTGTGAGCGTGTATGCACAGAGCTGAGGTGTAGTTTTGGCATGCTTCACTGTATTGTCTTCGTATTTTATTTGGTATGAGCTGTCACCAATAAAAATATTCCTCCAGGACCTAACATTGTTTCCGTCTCGAACGAATCGCGAGCGCAGCAGCTCAATGGTTCTATTTAGCTATCTTGATGTGACGACCGGAATGTCCAACCAAGTAAGTACTTGGTTGTTAAGCAGGTAGGTAAGTACCTACCGAGAGCTTAAAAGTTAAAACCAAAATTTTATCAGCAAAATCTTGGCCCGAGTTCCATACAACTTGTAAGTCATGTATTAAACAAACGATGACAAAGTCTCTACAGATTCGAAATAGCATAATAACATTTTGTCATCGTGATATAAAATACATTATTCAAGATATAAATACATAGGACAATTTAAGGTCATAACTTCGTTCGCCTTCACTTACTTGTAACTTGAACTTGAATCTTGAATCGGCATCTTGATTGTGCACCTCGAGGGAACAACAAACTACATCATCATTGTAGTCCGTGCATTTAATTGCTCTGTAATTACTAGCGATTGAATGTCAGATATAATCATTAATATTAATAACTGTACATTTAACTCGCTACAATGGACGTGCAAAGATGCGAGCACATATAGGCTGCTTTTCCACCAGAGATGTGCTATGCTACGTTGCTATGGATGCGTGTGACATCCACCAATCATATTCATTCGCTATGTGGACCAATGAATATGATTGGTGGATAGCACATCTCTGGTGGAAAGGCACCCTTAAACTGTTAATGGTGCCGATTCTCTTGTCACAAATGCGTCTAAAATAGACTTAAAATTACTAAAATTTAGTTTAATCCTGTCAAACGACGATTTCCCATTCTGAAATAGACTAAAGTGACACAACTTAACTATATTTTAGTTTGACAGCACTAAGATAGTACTGAGTTTTTAGTTTAGTGAAAATGGCAATTTTGCTATTCTGAATTTGACATTTTTCACCTAAAATTTTGATTGTAAAATACCGAACCAGACTAAATCTAACAATTTTTAATCGCGATTAAAAAGGTGTGAGATAAAATAAGTTGTCATGAACTAAAATTCACGCTAACATCTCGACTTCACGTGCAAAAACAGTAGGTAGTGTATTTATTTTTTCTTTTGCTTATATCTCGAAAATGGTGCGTCCTATCGCAAAAATAATGAAAATTTCGACCCCCTACATGGAACCCTTATACCCCTAAATCTGAACAACACACGGTAATATTTTTTCATGTTTTCCTTACAAAAAGTGAAAAATTCCATATAAAACACGCCGAGGAGACACCACCTGCGCGCTCCGGCTCAAAAAAAAATCACGGGGTATGGCAAACCATGGGTACCACGTGGATTCGCGATTGTCAAATTCTATTTTAGTTCTGTCAAAATTATTTTTTAGTTTAGAGAATTTTATTTGCAGAATAGCTCTAAGATTCTCATAGCCAAAAGTAAGAAATTTTAGTGATAGTTTAGTTAGTTTAGTTCGGTGTACAAGAGAATTGGCACCTAAATGGTGGCTTTCTGGAGGCGTCGCGCGTCGCTTCGAAAACGGCAACTGTACTAGTGTCGATAGAACTAGAAAGTCATAATTAAACTTGCCGCATGTTTGCATGAACCTCCCTTTTCGTCGGAGAAACTCAGCGGAGAAAAGACACTTTTCTGTTAATTGACAGCATGAATTTTTAGCCCTTTACAAGACAACCGTAGAGCTATAGAAGATGCAAGCTAACCACAGCAGGTGGTTCATATCATTACTGAAAAGGCACACATCGTTGGCCTAAGTCGTTAACCTGCTAAGTCCATTTTTTGGAAAAAATTACTTTTTATACCAATTAAAAAGTTCAATCTAATATCTACCGTATCGTTTAAGGAATAACAGCGATATTAGCCAAAAGAGGTGACAAATACTATGCCCGAAAAACTGCTTTCTGACCACCAGTCAATCTCCACCACGCAAACCTGCTAAATCCTGTTGGGGCCTCAGTTTTATGCTAACAACGTTCTGGTTTGAGTTTTCTAGTACTACGTGTTGTACGTAATACCACAAAACCAACACATAATAACGTATTATTAAAACTATTACAGATTGTTTATGAAAAGAGTCTATCTTAGATATTTTAACCCTGTTTCCGATTAAAAAAGACTAATTGTTAAATTTTTTATAATAAATATTTTGATTAGGTACTCGTACTGATTAAATTCGTTTTACTGCACAATTCATTAATCTATACACCATACTAAATTTCAAAAACCGGCCAAGTGCGTGTCGGACCACGCACAATGAAGGGTTCCGTAGTTGGGATGAATTTATCCCCAGAACAAACTTAACATTGTAGTTGAAAAACATGTTCTCCGATACGGAATGTATGGGAGATCATGTTTTTCAAACCGCAAATTTAAGTTGGTCGATCATTACTCGTTAACCTGTACAGCCTACTTAGCTCTGATAGTTTTCCTTTTAATTTCGTTATACGTATATATACGTATACTACTGCTGTGATTTTTTTTCACAAGTCCAAGTACAACCATTTAGGTAGAAGGGGGGGGGGGGGGGGGACACTAGACTAACAAACATTTTCAGTTAAAAGCTTAATATTTCGCAAACGGATCCCTGAATCCAAAAATGGTTTGACAAACTCACAATATTTTTAAACGACTTTTCTAACGATACCCCACAACATGGGGTAGACGAGAAAAAAAAACCATCCCCACTTTACGTGTAGGGGAGGTACCATCAAAATATTTTTTTTAATAATTTTATTTGTCATGTCTTTGTCGGCATGATTAATATGTATACATATGCCAAATTACAGCTTTCTAGTACTAAGAGTCTCTGAGCTACGCCACGGACAGACAGACGGACATCGCGAAACTATAAGGGTGCCTTGTTGCCTACGGAACCCTAATAAAAAACTGCTAAATCTTCAAGCAAATTGAAACTTCACCTCGACAAACTACTAAATAAATTGTTTTTCTAAATTTTATAAAATATTGATTTATTTATTTTAAAACATATACAACTATCATCACAGGGTTACCTAATACAATAGTGTAGTTATAGTTATAATACGAGTAAAGAATAAGAGTATAAGTGAGTGAGTGTATAAGTTATGCTACATATATTGTTCAAATATCAAGAAAAATTATAGAAACCAACGGAATTTTCAGAATTTTAATTGAATTTTAATTTAATAGAGATATTATTCAGATTTTTCTTCGTCCTGTAAAGTATGTCAAAATAGACTTAGCAGGTTAACGAATTAGGCCGAAGACATGATTTTCAGTAAATTAATGGTTTGAATTTTACTGCGAGTTAACAGGAAAAAAAAAATTACTTACCTTCCCATACTATTGGCGTATCAGGAAATCAATAACATATCAAGTACCGCTCCAAAAATCCGGGGCACCCCACTTACTGCAGAAATTAACTACGTGTGTGTTTTATAAAAATTGTCAGCTGGTTTGGTGGTCTAAGAGGGTAAACCACGTGTTTTGACTACCATAACTTGCAAGCTGGTAATCTGCTTGAATTCTTTTAGGAAAAGGTTTAGTTACGTTATTATTTATTAGTCTTTTAGTCGGACAAACATCTCAGCTTCAGCTTCGGATTTGGCATTTGTACAAACTTACCTTACCTTGCCAGTCAGCAAAGACCTTTTTTTTTGTCTGGTTGGAAATCCTCATGGATGTCCTCCGCCCTGGGGTGGGCAGATGGGTCTGTCAGACTCTTACTGACCAAACCCGGTGTTCCCCGGCACACTTGCGTCGGGGGGTGCGGGTGCAATTGCGACTTCCGCTGCCCTTGACTGGTGACGACCCGCGCTCTGCGGGCCCCGTCCCGTAGAGGGAGTGAGGTGTTGAAACTCCCCCCGTTACGTCTAGGGTGGCGCGCGTGGAACATTACGCGCCGCCATCTCGGGTCTCACCATCATGGTTTTCACCATCGTTTGGAGAATTTATTCCGGAAGGTTTATGCGTATAATACGTTAATATTAAAGTTACGTTTACCTAAGAAATCTCGATGTTTTGTCAAGCCGAAAAAACTGTGCGAAGCAGGAGTTAGACACAATGTTTATTTATTAAATTAGTTATACTGATTGTGGGAGAAAATTGTGGTCACATTACAAATCTACGCACGCACACAGTCGCACAGGGGCCTAGCTAGCGAATTATGTACTTCGTACATTTTGGTTTTGTTTTTACTGTACAGCGGAAGTACGTAGTTTTAATAAATATTAAAAATATTAAAAATGACAGAAATCGATTCAGTAAACGATTCTGAAAAAACTACTTTCATAATGTGCATTAATTCAGAGGGAGTGGGCCGTAATCCACCACGAGGGCCCAGTGCGGGTTTATAGATGTCACATATCTTCGAAGTTTTTAGTCGGCTTCCTCACGATGTTTTCCTTCACCGTTTTAAGAGCAGTGGTCATGAAATAATTTACACAAAGTAAAGCGAACCTACGACATCCAACTAGTAAGCTGAGGACGTTACCACTGGGCCACCACTGGTCTTGGAGTGTTTCTTTGAGGGTTAAATTGCTCCACAATATTGTCCTCAAAGGAATGGATAGATGAGTGCAAGATGATATTGTTAGAAAAGAGGTGAATACCTGACATGACGTTTGGTTGAAGAAGACGTCATGATGCGCCGACCGGGGACCCCACACAACATATGACTAAAGGTGGGCCCCAAATAAATTGGGATTTAGTTGATGGCGATTACCAACATAGCTGTATATAGACCCCATCACTGTTGGGAAAAGGCTAGGCACTTGATGATGATTGCTGACTAAGGCTGGTATGTGCTTCGAGAACAATGACCTTTTAACTGCCTCTGTGATCCAGTGGTTAGACCACCTGTCTCAGACACCGAGGAAGGAGGGCTCGGTTTGGTTGGGGATAGGGTTTGTAGTAAGACCGCCTTATCTAAGTCTGTCGTCATAACAACAATGTTAAGAGCATTGTTCCGTTTCGGCAGTTAGAGGTAAGATAGTCAGTTCCTCTGTGGTATAGGATTCCGGGTGAAGCTCGCTTCCACCTTCGGCTTGATCACCACTTACCATCAGGTGAGATGCAAGATGTAGCTTCCATGTTGTGGATAAAAAAAACGTGATCTGTGCTGGGTTTGAAGCCGCGGCGGCTACGAAAAACATCATAATTATGAATGATAGGTTCAGCTAACAGTATTAATATTATTATTTTTTAAACTTTGCCCCACACTAAGAATTTCTTCCTGTATCGTGGGTGCGTTTACACACATAGAAAACTCACATACACTAACACCCAGACCCGGAATAACTACTTGCAGATCATACAAATATTTGTTCCGTGCGGGGATCGAACCCGCGACACGTTGCGCAGCAGTCGATCGCTCAGCCACTGCGCCAACCGTGTCGTCCAAACAACACAATTGTCGCAACACTAGGGAAGTGTCGTTGCTCTGCGTGGTATGCCGTATAACCGACGGCCCGCATCGGTTACGCAATCGTTACGTCAAATATACCTACCTCCTATATACCTTTACTAGAAACACTTAGAATATTTGGACGAGCATGATGGTTCCTGTCACTCTAGGAGTTAATCCGAAGTTCCATCATTGATTGAAACCTTTGTTTTCTTTAGCAGCTAGTGCCTTCTGATAACCTATGTTCAGTACCTCAGTTTCCGAAATATTCGTATTGGGCAAAAAGTTATGTGATCTGGGTTTTGGTGTGTCTCTTATAGACGAGTTTAGTTAATGCTCTGCTTGCTTTTCACAGCAGCTCTCGTGTTAAATCTTGTATTCATTTATCTGTCATTGCTTCATATTTCATTATTTTTACATATATTCCAATCTTATTCTAGGTGTATCGTCTTCACTTAAAATTATTATATGATTAAGTAACGGTGAAGGTTCTTGCCCATTCTTCTCCATACGAAAACTACCTTTTGGAAGGGGCGACTAGAATCAATTAAATTTTTTGTAAATTTTGGAATTCAAAAGTGCCTTTTATGTACCTAATTGAAATAAATTGTTTTACTTTGACTTTGAAATCAATATTAATCCTTGACTTAATAACTCAAAAGTCCTTAGTGCCTACTTAGGTACTTACGTGGTACCAAAGACGACTGAGTCCTCATTAAATCCTACGTAAGGGAAAAAAAACCAGACACAATGACAATAAAAAAAAAACCCAAGGATATTCATAACAGAACCGCGATTATGACGTCGAGCTGAGCAGAATAAAAATCACGAATAGTTCCAACAAAGGGGACGAGGCTTACGTCTGACTGGGTATTATTCAAGTAACGTTACAAAGGAGCGCAGGACGATAATACTCCCGCACTTTACGATTAATTGACACCTGTTTATTGCACTTGACGGATTATCAAAAGGAAACGGAGCGATAATACTGGTTTGCTAACAATTAGTACCTAATACGAAGGTATATAAATACAAAGGTGCCCTGCAAGTGATAGTGCGCAGTCGACTACACGTGCAACAGTTAGCCGTACAGTTAATCAACCTATAATGGACTATAAAGTTGGTAAGGATCATTAATTAGCACATTTTTTTATAGTTTTGCTTATGGTACACCCAGTTTTTACTTTTACACTTTGCATAGGTATAGATTTTATTTTATTATCTAATTAATTTATGAAAGAGGTTTCTGCAAATTATTCTAATTTACCTTTATATATTTATTTCCACAATTTTATATTTAAATGTAGTATTTTGTTCATGTATTTAATAAATTTATTAGGTAGGTATATACTTATTATTATTACCCAGTTAGTTACTATTTTCCCACGCTGTTGTAACTAAGTCTACTTTCGCACGGACGTAATAAAATCGCGGCGATTTTTTTTTTGTACACTGGATTTTCAACTCTAGGTATTAAGCTCAGGATTGAGAATCCAACAGAGCGCATCCAGAGCGAATCCAGGCGCGTCAAGAAAACACACTGTTGGATATTCAACTTTCGGGGCTTTGCAGAGCGTCGAAAATCCAATACGCGAAAACAAATCGCTGCGATTAAATTTCGCCCGTGCGTACCTGGGCTAATAGTTCGGTGAAAAATCCGCGTTTCCTGTTATAATTTTTTACTATTTTTTTTTTAAACGAGCGTTAGGTAAATTAAAAACGGGTCACCTTTTGTACTCACTGTTTTCATCGTATCAAGCGATTCAAAATGTCCAAAATGTAAAATTTTCATCCGCAGTATTTGTCGTTGCTTTGATGATGACGTCAACGATGTGCATACCGCGGGCCCCGTCGTGTCCCTGCCCAAAAATATACATGCCCCTGTGTGCCATGGTGTCCAACCAAAAGAAAACCTACAATAGCATGTGTGAATATGAATGCCAGCACGACTTCGTCTTGCACAATGGAGGAACCATGGAGTTATTATTTACTGGATCACGGTGCGATTAGGATCATCGAAAATCTCTTTAGATTACCTCTTTTTTAATATATTTTTTTTACTGACAACACTAGTGTTTTTTTTAAGTATTCCAATGATGTTGCCAGCTATATGTACTTATAGGTACCTGCACTTAAAAGAGTCACTGATCAATAATGTAATAAAAGAAAAAAAAAGCTAAATACGGAAATATGATCCAGCAGTCAATTAAATTAGCCTATTAGTTCAGACATGGCCGTTTCTAAGAGGAAAATCTATATATAATTGGACTGACTTAGCCTTTCTTACCTACATCTGTCTATACCATAAATAAAAATTAAATGCTACTGTTCATTGGTAAGCGCATTATTTGACAACGGCTGGACCGATTTTGGCCAAGCTTCCCGATTTTTTTTAAATTTGGGCAAATAGGACCGTCCTTTTTTCTACGGGATTTTTGTATGAACTTTTGGACAGAACAACGTCCGGCCAACTAGTAACTAATAAATGAAAGTACCTACCTGTTTTATTTTCGTATACGTATTTACGTACTTATTATTTTAAAAATGCACAGCTGTTGCAAACATGTTTTTCTCCAAAGCACTGAAATCACCGACACAAATCACCAAGGTAAGTAAGTTTAAGATTTTCAATCACTTGGTTTAATTAAACGAATCTGGGAACACTCTGTAGGTAGGTACAGGATCAGACCAGCATTTTACCTGGTAACTAACTACTAGCGTCACATAACATAATATAAAACAAGGTCAAGGTGTAATGAAATTTAAATAAAGGCTTGTGCAGACCAGCGCGACACGAACAATACAATTTCTAAGAAAACTTCACAGGTATAACAATAACCGGTGTCGCGCTGGTCTGTACAAGCCTTAACTAATCATTTCGAACAATCTGATATTACCTACATTTTGTCGAATTATGCGAACATACCTATATATATGCATAGAGCAGCAGATTTCAGTATTCGTACAATAGTAATACTTGACGAGACTGAGCACGGGAGAATTTTTCTCGCGGCGATTTTTTTGCGCGCATTGGATCTTTGCACTGCTTAGCGCCGAGACTTGAAAATCCAAGAATGTGTTTTTTTGACGCACTGGGATGCACTGTTGGATTCTCAATGCTCGCCTCAACACCGACAGTTGAAAATCCAGTGCGCGATAAAAGCCCGCCGCGATATTTGTACGTCCGTGCGAACGTGGGCTAAGAGGTTTTCAGTTATTTGTTGTATGTAAAGCACTTTGTAGGGTTATCACCTAACGAAATAGGTACCTATCCACACACATTGCATCAAAAAATAATTAAAATTTTTCTACTTGGATTTAAATTGATGCCTCACATTATATTGTTTCAGTATTCATTTTTGTTCTGCTATCAGCTTTTCTGGGCCCATTGGTAAAGGCTAAATGGATAAGAGGTTACTGGCCGGAAATGGACTGTAATTGCCCTGCCCAGTATAACCCCGTCTGTGCGACAGACTTGAGAAAATACATGAATTATTGCTTTTATGATTGTAGGAGACTATATTTGAAGAAAAACAACCGCACTATGGTAAACATAATGTCGTGCCAAATACTCGGATAGTCGCGTAGCGAGATTTATTAGCAAATCATGGCACATGTAATAATAAATGGAATAAAAAATATACTTACTAGCCTTTTTTTACCCTCAAGTCATATGATCAACCTATCTCAAGATTACTTTATGAAAGGTAACTTTATCCCGGCTTAAATGATTATCTGCCTTCTTTTCCCTTTCCGGTAACTTTATGCCGGCTTAAATGATTACCTGCCTTACTAGAAAGCTGTAATTTGGCATAAGTATTAAACACACAGTGGTGAAATAAAAACACGAAATATGTTTTTTTTTCTCATTTGTGCTTTTGGTGTGGGGTATCGTTGGAAAGGTCGTTCAAAAATATTGTGAGTGTGTGAAAACCATTTGGATTCAGATTGGATTCAGGGATCCGTTTGCGAAATATTAAGTTTTAAAGTGATCATTTTTGTTAGAGTCAAGTGTGTCCCCCTCTGCCGGCTAAATGGTTGGTTTTGGACAAGATGTGAAAAAAATCATGGCAGTAGTATAATATGTACGTAGCTGTGATAGCTAAGTAGGCTCTACAAGTTAACGAGTAATAATCGACCAACTTACATTTGCTGTTGCAAAAGGATGTTCTCCCATACATTCCATATGGGAGAGCATGTTTTTCAACTACAATGTAGATTTTGTCTTGGGATTAATTCATCCCAACTACGGAACCCTTGATTGTGCGTGGTCTGACACACACTCGGCCGTTTTTTTTTTTGCATAATGTTTAAAAAATGCGCAAGTGCTAACTTGCTAACATGTTTTTCTGCAAAGCACTGAAAGCACTGGCACAAAGCACGTAAGTATAAAGTTCAATCTAAGTTTTAGATTTTATCAGTTTAAAACGAACGCGAATTTGGAAACACTCAATATATGTATATAGAATCAGAATAGCATTTTACCTAGTACCTAACTATTGTCTCGTCACATAATATACCTACCAACAAAGTAGGTAAATAATTGAAATAACTGAAAACTTCTTAAGGGTTCATCACACCGAAATTGCGCAAAAATTCAGCAGTTCTCTACATTTTGTCGCGTTTTGCTTAGTGTAGACTAGCGCGATGCGACACCGGTTATTGTTATACCGTGAAGTTTTCTTAGAAATTATTTTGTTCTAGTCGCGTCGCGCTAGTCTGCACGAAGGTTAATGCAAACAGCAGCAAACATTTTTATTCGAGATTTTTATATTGTCCCACAGTTGTTCAAAATTATGAATAGGTACAAATTACCCCTTAAACCCACTTTCGCACGGACGTTAAAATATCGCGGCAATTTTTTTTTTGTGCACTAGATTTTCTATGTTCTGCTTAGCGCCGAGAGTTGAAAATCCAAGTGTGTTTTTTCAACGCGCTGGGTCGAGAGTGCGTCCCAACGCGTTGGATTCTCAACGCTCGGCTTCACACCGATAGTTAAAAATCCAGTGCGCGATAAAATCCCGCCGCGATATTTTTACGTCTGTGCGAACGTGGGCTAAAAGGTTTGACTGTAGATATAGAAAGCCGGAATACCCACACTACACATTGAGCACCAAACAAGGTTTTCCATTTTTCTACTTGGATGTAAATTTATTTCTTACATTATTGTTTCAGTATTCATTTTTATTCTGCTATCAGCTTTTGTGGCCCCATTGGTAAAGGCTAAATGGCCGAACTGGACCGAAATGGACTGTAATTGCACTACCCAGTATAACCCGATCTGTGGGACAGACATGAAAAGATACACGAATTATTGTTATTTTAATTGCAGGAGACTATATTTAAAGGAAAACAACCTCAAAATGATAGATAAAATGTCGTGTCAAGTATTAGGACCACCATAATTAATCCTGGCACATGTAATAATAAATGAAATTAAAAATATCCCAAATGGTTTTATTCTTTTTCGCGAAAAATTGGAGCGGGTCGCTAGTAACTTTATAAAGTACTTTATAGATGCTACCAATCTATCATGGTATTTGGTATAATGTCCTTCCAATCCCAGCTATTTAATTATTACCTGTCTGCGCCTCAAGAACATATTTCGCAAAGCCCGTGCGTGCGACTGATTAATATTCATATTTAATTAGCTTAGTATGGGGACTAGTTAGGTAAGTGTCAAGTCTGAAATGACGCGTCCCACTACCGCATTTTACGTACGCAGCTTGTACATAAAATGCAGTAGTGGCGCGCGTCATTTCAGAGTGGACAAGCTATACCTATTTTTATTTTCTAGACACTCACTCAATTGGTCAAATAGTCGCAAGGGTGACAGAGAATGGGATCAAGTTTGATGGTTTGACCCTTTTGGCTTGGTATGCTAATTCTGTAAAAGTCCAGCCTGGGAGGCGAAGTGGGTGTACTAGATACCTACTAACCCCTCTATAATACCTACCTTTTTGGGACAGAGATCACAGAGACGTCATATTATGTTATTATGAGGAAACTTTCGCCCATTAGTAACCGACTCGATATTTTAGGTTTTATTACTTAGATAAGGACTTAGTTAGGTACTCCATAATGCACTACTTACTTACTTCTTTCTTTAACTCACCGGCAAACCTTGAGTTTGGATTTCCTGACAGAAAACACCCAGTTAAGGCTAAGGCCATAGATGTTATTTATATTTCTATGGCTAAGGCAGATTGAGGGCGGGGCGCAGGAGCCCCAAAAAAGGTTGTGGTCACGATGGATTAGGAGTCGCTCACGATCGATTAAATATCAAAACCATACATTGTTATAAGTCCAAATACCACTTTTGGTCCAGCTCCTTTGGTAAGGTTATGTGCTCGCACGCAATGGGTGTGTGTGTTTTCTCTGTAGATCCGCCTCAATTAGGGTTGGGGGCATGCCCATCGTGCCCACAACGGTGGATCCGCGCTTGGCGGGGCGCACCACAACGCATTGCGTAATTCCACCCTTTCGTACATTTTTAATAAACCAACGCATACTACAGGTGGGCTGCATCGCTCTTTTGTATGAAGATGCGTTGCGCTGCGGCCCGTTGAGTTGAGGCTATAATGTGCGCTTGGCTTCACACTGCCTGACCTGGGAATCAAATCTTGGACCTCATGATCGCAGCTACCGCACTTGCTTCCACTAGACTAGACAACTCAGTGCCGGCTTTAGCAATACCCGTGGAGAGGGCCTAACGCCAATACTGACGAACCTGGACTATATTTATTACGTGTAAACCAAGGACACTGTTCATCTAACTAAACCTTCATTATTTTCTGAAAAATTGTCTGCCTGTCGGTCATTACTTGAAAATGAATAATCTAATAAAGGATGATTTCCACTCGGATCTCTTTTCGGATCGGAACGGATTTTACAATCTTTAAACGATCGTGTACACAGTATTTAAAGTCTATATTACCAAGCCGCGCACAGTAGATTGACCGCGGGCGTCTTTCGCGACACGAGATCGAAGTCGAAAGTATGCTGCGACGCGAGATCGGCGCCGTTCACCTGTTGTCGGATACGACGACAGGTGAAAACTTTTGATTAGGCGCAGAAACGGATAAGTTCGCAAGCGACGGTACGGAGCCGATCGTATGCGTCGACATCCTGTCGGACGCAATCGGCTGTCGTGGCATCAGTTCGTATCCTTTCCGATCCGATGCGATGCAAGCCGTTTGGTGGAAAACATCCTTTAGTCAGAGAAAAACACACCCAAATACAAAAGCGAAATTGTTGTTTTGTACGGTAAATTTTCCGACTCCCGGGTAAATACAATACCTACACACAGTCACTTGGCGTAGCTAGCATGGGTGGCACCCGGTGCGCATAAATTGTGGTGTCACCATGTCACTCAAGAATGAAATCTGTTAGAATAAACATTCAATAAACGTATAGTATGTTTTTATTTAATTATTACAAATAAGTCTTTCATAATTACAATAGAAATTTTGATAATAATAGTTACTAATTACTTATACCTACATTTGCTTATACTAATCTAAGTAGAAGCACTAAAATCTCCAGCTGCAAACTCGGAAATCACATCATCAAAATTTATAAATATTTTGTGTTGCCTCATGTTCTATTGTTAAAAAGCCTTCTAATAACACACTTTTACTTTTATAACAACAATATTCACTTCACGTCAAACAAAATTCGCGAAAGAAATGATAAGCCATGACACGCGACAAGCAACGACTATTTCAGGGGAATCCCCAATCACAGTTAGCGTAGTAGGGCTAAATAAAACGACAACATTTTGAGGCGATCCACGACCGATTGCGCCATAGAGCCATGAACATAAAAATAACAGTGTGTACACTGGAAAAAAATCATGGTCTAATGTGTGGTCAGAGTGAATAATTTCTCGTTAATATTTATTTCATATAATACGTGCATTTATAAATAATCACAATTGATAAATTAAATTATTTTGTTGGGCTAACTTGATTAAAATAGCTTCATACCCAAATTATTTATCTTTAAAAAGCGTGACAGTTTGTGTAATTTTTTTTAAATAATAAAAAAAAATATTGTGCTGACCGACCCTGACGCCCCCCCTAGCTACGCCACTGCCTACACAACTTTTAAATTATGTAGAAGTAATCCTAACTAATATTATAAATGCGAAAGTGAGTTTGTTTGTTTGATTGTTACGTTTTCACGCTATAACGGCTGATCGGATTTGGATGAAATTTGGCACATGGGCAGACTATGACCTGGAAAAGGACATAGGATACCTTTTCTCCCCACGGAATCGAGAGTTATGCGGGTAAAACCGCAGGGCGCAGCTAGTTATGAATAAAACGACGAAATGTTATGCTCATATTTTTATTAGATAACTTATTAAGAATATGTCTGACATATATTTATGTAATACACTGTGTGTAGTTACTTATTATTAAAAGATAACTACATATAAATTATCATATCACCACATAGATAGGTACCTTATTTTAGTTTTACAACAGAATCTTATCACTTGATATTTATTATCCATAGATGGATATTTTTATCATTACAGGTACTTACTTTTAAATGGAAGGCCTAGCCGGCACTGCGATAAAAAATCGCGCGAAATTTTTATTGCAATTAATAATTTATTTAAACACACAATAAAGTACAAAGGCGGACTAAATCCCTTAAGCATTCTGTAACACATAGTATCTTATGTACACGCACTGCCGATTTGAAATACGCGCTGAAACACTGAATATAAATCGTGTGAATAAAAATCGCGCGGTGACATTTCGCAGTGCGGGCTAGGCCTTACTGGGTGGGTAAACCCTGGTATGTATAGTTCACACTTTCACTCTTCACTGCATTGGAGGCCTAGTTTATTACATTTGTCTATGACATGGAATACGCTAAAGGCAATACCCTAATCATAACTTCCCAATATATCCAATATTAGTTTGGAACATAATATGGTGATGGGATTGCAAATGATTAAAGGACAGTGAAAGGGCTTATAATGCCAGAGATGACTTTGTTCACCATGTTCACATTCTGTAGAGTTAACTTTACTGAACCAGGCACATGCACCAGTGATGGTTTGTTTTGGTTGCTCTGCTTCAATTTCAGGTCAGAATTAAAGCACAAAACCAACCGTGCATTGACAGTGTTCGTTCTGAGCTAATTTTGCCAATAATTTTAATTCATCATAAAAAGTTAAATATAATACAAGCACAATACATTATCAAGTGCTATAAAACGTAATTCAAAATTTGAAAAAAAAAAAACATGTCAACAGAAAAATAACATAATAATAAATATTTAATCCATTTTTAAATAACAAGCTCATAATAGTTTTCTAGTTGATTTTTGTCATCATAATATACCTACAGTATAAACAAGCTTACATTACTTTATTTAATTTGTTGTATTTGTGTTGTACTTGATTCATATTGATATTACCTATCCATTTCTTGTACTTCATACTCAAAAGATGTACGGTCGACAACATGTTGGTGGTAAAATTAGAACTAAGAAAACAGCTTGCACTGCTATGAGTTACCATGGACATGCTGTTGGCTGTACCTAATGTCACAGATAGTGATAACTTTGACTGACAACCTGCATATTCCTGTTGCAAACACCCTATGAAAATCCCTATTAAACAATTTCCTGTACAGTCTATTGGATTGTCTACAGTTTGGCAGGCATTAGGTCACTTAATTTAAATTCTTTTCTTAAAAAGTCTGGAAAATAAATATAACTAGGTAAAAAGGATTGTAAGAAAAGATGTGTTATTATTCCTGTGATACCCCACACTCTGTGCTTGCCACCATTAAACACGGGTATGCATAAATTGTTGAACTTATAGGACCCATGATTTTCTGGATCACAGAACACTTTCATTGGAATGGTGAATATGTCTGCTACTTCATCTTCATTCGGTTTCAACTTCCCAATGTCAAAGTCCTTTATCTCACCGACAACGGGTGTGATCACCATATTTGCGTCTCGACCCTGGACTTCACTCATTTTGGCCCAAATGTCGATATCTTTGGCCGGAACACCTATCTCTTCGTCGGTTTCGCGGAGGGCTGCATCATACACGCTTTCATTCTCATTCATTATACCGCCAGGAAATGACACCTGACCACTGTGAGTGCTCAAATTGGTCGACCTCAAGGTATATAAAATACATACTTCTCCTCTATCCACACAAAGAGGTACTAAAACAGATGCTCTGCGTTTCGTTTTCCCACCTCTTACATTAATTGATGGCAGTTCACTTAAGTTAGCTATACACTTTTCTTTAGCGGCACTGGACAGAAGAGCTCCCGGATTGAGACACATGACTGCTTTGTAAAGTTTATGAACGGGCTTCATTCACAAATTTTGCTATTTCCACTAAGTGTAAAGTCCAATAAACGATGAAAACCTTGAACTCTTCTTGTTTTCATACAATTTCTAGTACCCGAATTACCCGAATAAATAAACCTATGGAACTATGGAGAGAACTGACTGAGTGACCGATGTGTCAATTTGACATTTATCAGCTGTGCGGAATTGTCACTGATATTCAGAACGTTCAGGAATGGGACAAAAGTGCATCCTAAATAGCGCGGCGCATGGCGTTCCAGTTTTTAACCGACTTAAAAAAGGAAGAGGTTTTCAATTTGGATGTTTATATTTTTTTTTATGTGTAACATCTTTCCTCTCGCTTTCGTGCAATCTGTGCACAGAACATATACTTTAAGTATCTATGGGAGTGATTTCGTGAAAAGGGACGGAAGTGTGTGAGTACTAATATGTACTAAAGAGCTAACATTTACCGGGTAATACCTACGTCTTTTATTGACTTGAATGTACCCTGGCAGCTGTGAGTATATCATGCTCCCTCAGATGTCTCGCTGATGGTGGAGCGTGTGTTGGATCATTTAGCTCCTTTCAAAATGGTTGAGCTGAATGGTGCTAATCCATGCGTCATGTTCGTGAACGGGCGCCGTCAGTTGGGACTGGTCAACTCTTAGCTGCCATGGCTGATTTAAATGTTTAAATTGTTCTTGGTTTTATATTTTTATTACGGACGCTTCTAACGTGCACGTCTTTCTACATTGTTCTCACATGTTTAATTTCAACATGAATGATGTAACCAATACTTTGTAACAATTTATTTAAAAGAGTGTCCGTGGAGTTTCTTGCCCGTTCTTCTCCATAAGTACCTGACTGCTGATTTCTGACTGATTGATTCCTTGACAATTCAAAAGTGCCTGTAAATGGTTTAATTGACAAAAATGGTTTGAGTTTGTAACAGGAAGCCGGGAAAGCGCGCGGTATTTGATTTGACCAATAAGTACGCGCGGTGGTAGAGTTGGCCTTCAGAAACGACCTTGAAGAGGCCCCGCCCTTTTAATGTTGCCTATTAGCAAGGTGTGATGTCAGATGTTACACATCATAATTTTATGTGACTGCTAAGGAGCTCTATGCGAGAACTAAGGCTCGCTCGTTTTTTTTTTATGTATGGTTGGGCATAACTCCCGTCTTATATAGGCGGATTTTCAAAATTATTTTTTTGTTTGAAAGACTACTCTCGAGGTGGTCCCATATACATTTTATTAACTTAGCTTGGGTACTGTTTGAGTTAGCTTCAATAACACATATTTTTCCCACTTAGGGTGATATTATAATAACTTTCTGTCACTTGTTTACGTAACAGGTATTGGTATTTTTTTAGTTTGTATTGTTTTTTTTTTGAAGTTGGTTGTTTTTTTTTCGCTTTACGAAGAATTCTACTCTCGAAGTTCAAATTAACCGGTTGAGTGGGTTGTATTGATAATTCTAATACTTAATTATAATTCTATAGATACATATTTCTAACGGTCGCAAATCATATTTAGATCAACATACAACCTGACACTGACCTGCAAATTACAAATAACGTAAGATATATTGAATTTTGCGGGGTCTCCTGTCGACAGACAGACGGAGAGACAGACGGACGGACTGACAGCGGAGGCTTAGTAATAGGGTTCCGTTTGGCACCCTAACAATGGCCTAAGGAATAAATCTCTTCATTTCATGTTTTTTTAATAATATTACTGCCTGCAAACTGTCATCTCATTGTCAAATGGAGTTTTGAACTTTTCAGACATGTGACAAAACAAAAAAAAAACACTGACACTCTTTGGAGTCATCACAAAATTACAAAACCAGATAAAAATAACCATGAAAAATTAAAATTTTGGGTCTTTCAAACACAGTCATATGTAATCTATAAACATGAGTTCCAGAGTATCATTTGGCATACAAAACATATTTTCTGTAGCTTCCCGTGAGCGATGCATGACTAATTTGAGTAGATTGACCACACCAAGGTACGGCAAGACGCCAACTGAGAAAGCAGCAGCGCTGTTGACAATTTGTAAAGTTTTAGATAAACCCTCGCTGTTGTACACAGTTCGCTGTACAAAGTTAAGAAATAATAGTGGTGAAGTATCCTTTCCGGGTGGGCCGATTATCAAGAATGAGTCTCCCACACAGACTGCCTTGAGGGAGACATATCAAGAAATCGGTTTGCCGCCCGAAAGAATTGATGTCTGGGGTGTTGGGCCGTCGCTTCCAGGCCGCAATAACAACATAGTGGTCACTCCCGTAGTTGGCGCTATACCAGATTTATTGCCAGAAGACTTAAGCATTAATATGGGTACAATTTCAGAGGTATTTTCTGTGCCTATTGAGATGTTATGTGAACCCAAGAATCAGTATTATACCCAATTCAGTAATGGCTTTATTCTACCAGTTTTTGTAATTGAAGACTATAAGATTTGGGGAATAACTGCCTTTATTACTCACTCATTTTTAAGCTCTGCGTTATCCCAGGATGTTTATAAAAATAACTGGTTACAGAAGAAAATAGTCATAGATAAATAAGAAGAAAACATAAGTTTTGATTAAATTTTAGCTCCTCTTGTTAATATTTATTGCAGTTGTTAATAAAAACGAATAAGCAAATTTTTATTATTTACCTGAATAATGTTTTTATTTTTTATATCAAATGTTTGTTGTATAAAAGTTACTATTATCACATTGATACACAATAAATATGGTAAACGATATAGCTAGTTGTCACCAACTCTATTCTTATTCTATGAGCAAGGAACAGAAGCATGGTTATTTGGATTTTGGGAATATTTGAGCACAAGTTTCATGTTCCTCAAGAAAATACACAGAAATCAACAGAAAGAAGAAAAATAAATAAATAAAACAAAACAAAAAAAATATTATTATCCAGGTTTATTCCTTAACATTTACATTATATTCTAGTAATTATTATTTTATACATTGTCCAATCGACATGCTGGTCGTCTCTCGCCCTTGTCTCTACTGAGTGTGTGTACTATGTTCATACTTGAATTCAGAATCTTAGATCATTATCAAGTTAGGGAACCACAAACTCAATGTCATAGACATAGTTTAAATTCCATCGCAACCATAATTTATTTAGGACCTTTTTATGGGTCACTCAAAAATCAACATAGACTACATAATGTTAAAGTAGATGGTTGAGGAAGTGGCAATGGAATGTAAATAATCTAAGATTGAATCCCTTGATTGAATTTGATTGAAGTTTATGTATTGAAGTTGCCTTTCTAAAAAATCTTTTAAGTTTCCTATTGCAGGTTTCAAACTTAAAGTAACAATTATTCCTCAAAATTGAGAAGCCAAATGGCTATTATTTAAATAGGTGGTCCAACTTAAAGCCTCACTTCTAACATTCTATTGAAGGATCGTAAAAATAATTAAAACATAAATATGAAACACAAAGGAACTGAAAATATAAACATGAAAATAAGTACATTCCTATGAAAAAACAATATACCTTTTCCACAAGGTAACATAAGGCAGGCAAGAGCGCTCACAAGGTGATTGGATGTAATCATCAGTTGAAAATGTTCAGAGTGACGGTAACAAAAAGGCAGAGGTATTAAAATCAAAATGGCTTTGAAACTGATCTCTTTAAATCTAAAAAATAATCTATATGGGTCCAAAATGAACAAATAAAATGAATACTGTGAAGCAACCTTACAACTATCGTGAATATAATACAACAACACATCCTGGGCATTTATTCGTTGTGTTTGAACACTGAAACTATACTAAAACTATAAAAAAAAACTTGTAAAATTATTATTTTCCATAAACAGACAAAGGTACACTGCAATTTGTAAAGATTGATGCAACATGTTTAAAACTCCACATTATAATTTGTTCATCTCCTCTGCCAAATACACTAACATCAATAATATAAAATGCACATTTAATATGTTTTTAAGACCACTTCAAGTAATTTTATTCAAAATACTAATGGCCACATTAACGTCTAACAATTTTCAAACAATAAAAATAAAAATACACTGATCTGCCGAAGATGTCACAAAATAAACAAGTATTGCAAAATCATGTCCAAATAATCTATATAATAATAAAAATGAAACGATGTTCGTTGGTAAGCGCATATTACTTCAGAACGCGCGAACGGCTGGACCGATTTTGTTTTAAAATGTTGGTAGTCCGAATAAATTTCTAACAGAAAGATTTTTTTTTTAAGTTTCCCGGAAAATCTTCGTCCTTTTTTGTATAAATGATTGAATTAGAACAAGACAACGTCTGTCGGGTCAGATAATATATAATAAATAGTCCACAATTTCTTAAGCCTTTCTCAACAAGTATTCATAAAACTTAATTTCAATTGCACCAAACCAAACATACAATCTCATAGATTTTAAATCTACTGATAGAGCAACAAAAATGAATTTAATACAAAAATATAATTTCTTCCTGTAATTTTTTTTTCAGCACCTTTTCATGGCATTAATCTCTTTCGTCCTAAAGAGTAAAAAAATGTTAAGATGACTAATGTCATGAAGCGTTTTGTCGCTGTACCGTAATGGCGTGGTTTAGGCGAGTCGGGATCTGGTAGAAATGATCTTCAGCATCAGCGTCATACTGAACAATAAAATCTCGGCACTCCGTCGCGCATTAACATCGCTTACTCACGAATAGCTGTCCACACAAGCAGAGAGCTATAGTTTGACCAAGAGCGCTGTACCGCACCTTAGGAATGCGCGGTGCGCGGTGAGGCGGGAGGCATTGTTGACGAATAAGCGGCAGGGCGCCGTGAGCATTGACGAATGAACAGCCTGCACTGCCCCTCCGTCTCGTTGCGCACATACCTAAGGCGCGGTACAGCGCTCTTGGTCAAACTATAAAACTAAAAGTAGCACTTGTCCACACTAGCACAATAATATATTAGAATTGAATCAAAATTTTATAATAAAACAAGCTTGGTTTTGGACAGTTTTTACTGTGTGGTCATCTAATCGTACGGTGTTGAATTTTGGCAACATTCTTTGAATCCAACGATATACATCTTGAGGTCAGGCGATGGTGGTATAATTTAGAAAAGTTTCCTACTATTGTACCAAGGCATGTGCGCGGCCGGAGCGAGCTTACTCGGCGTTACTGTTCTCGCTCACGTCGATCGGAATTGACGTCGTGAACGTCGGCGTCTCGAGTTCTTCGTGTTTCTTCATTTTCAGCGCCTGTAATGATGATAAAAGGAAATTTTTATTCCGTTCAATCAATTCATCAATGTTTGGTTGACTAAATTATAGCACTACTATTAATTAGTATGCAGCAGAAAAAAATAAAAATGAAAAATATTACATCATAAAATAACTAGTATTGGGTACTTGGAAAGCATTTAAAAAATATGCTTGGTATAAAAAAATTAAGAGTTTTTTTTTTTTAGTTTTTGCAAATACAACGTTTTTTTAATAAATTGTTACAGTTATCTGATTAAGAAAACAACAAACAAATACCACAACCGTCCACAAACCCTCACAGCAAGAAACACAATGCTACACAAACCACCGGGTCTTGAAAGGCCTCTTATTCTAGTGCAAAAAACTTAACTCGTTTGTTTATATAGCTTATTAAGTCATTGTGAGTTTACGAAATTGATAGAAAACATAATTTACGGGGTTTACACAATCGTACTTGAGTTCATCTGGCCATTCGCGCGATTGTGCAAATCCAGTTTTACAGCAGATTAAATTGACGAATGCTTTCAAAAACCGTTGGTAACACCATGAAGTATGTAAGTTCAGTCTAGAATTGAAGTGAGCCTGATTTGATTATTATATTTACAAAATCAGGTTCTTGGCATCATTTTCGCTATTTTCAAGTAGAAATATTTATAATTTTTGGGAATTGAAAGTCAGTTGTAACGGAGGCCATTTAGTACATGAATCTTCCGCGGAAGCGGAGCTTGAACGAGGGGTCAGAAAATAATACTTAATTAGAATATATTGATGCTTTTTTTTTGTTTTTTTTGAAATACATGCTATTATATACTTCCAATTCAGCTGATCTATTCTGTCACCTAAGATTACACGGTGAGATTTTTATAGATTAGACCGGCTTTTCTTTAAGGTATTTTTGCTACCCTTATGCTGGGGCTACATTGTCGCGTTATCGCGAAATAAAATTCGCACGCTCTCTCGCACACCGCTCGACGTCTCGCTGAGCAACAGAGATCGCGCGCAGTAAAGTTCGCGATAACGCGACAATGTAGCCCCAGCATTACACCGACAGTGTTGCAGTCGGCTTTTAGTTTAACCGGATGCATCTGTATATTGGTATCCAGCGCAACACACTTTCAATCACAAACTGAAAGATTTTGAAGTATATTGCTAAACCATTGTTTCTTATATTCGAAAAAATTGTCTGCATAACAACGTAAAGCACGCAATGAATGTTGTTGCACTGTCAAATTGAACCCATTGCTACTGTTAGCGTATCCTAGTTATAGACGTCATATATTTTCAAAACTTGATGCGGATGAGGAGGCAGGGCTCCGTTACAACCCCAAATTAAACTTCTTGATACCAATTTTTTCAATAAAAAAAACTTGAAAGTAGGAAAATTGAATTAAATGCAACCGAGAGAAATAAAGGCCCTCAAAGTTTTTATTAGCGATGATTTGTTATAGCAAAAAATCGACTAACGATGATATTTGCGGACAAAATAATGATTAGTCGATTTTCATGGGTCCCACATTAATATGTATTGAAAAGTGAATTTGAGTAACGAATAATACGAAAAATTAAAGAAGAGTTTAGCGTTTGCGATTTTTACATGGCGTGCGTCTGACATAAAGATGCGAGTATGTTTCGAATGATTCAGGGATGTGACCAAACAATGCGATGTTATAGCACGTATGTCAGTGACGTCACGACCCGCGAACGTACCACTTCCGTTGGTATCTCTTTCCGTTGCAGCGTGGGCGTCGGCGTCAGCATTGCCAAGCCTTTCGCCGATAACTGAAGGCGACAGTAACACGATAGATAGAGAGAGTATAGAAGAACCCAAATTACATAGATAGATGCACTCCGTGTCATTGCACGATTACATAGTAAAAAAAAATACACATATATCTAGACGTAAAGCCTGTTATATTTTAGGAATATGGTAATAATAATACAGGATTTTAAATTGGATAAAAAGGTAAATATTTCATCATTTTGTACCCAATAATTAAAATTAATGCCCATATTTTGGCCTGACCAAAAAATTATAACGATAAACCCCTAAGAGTTTGAAAATGATAAAAAAAAATGTTTGCCTCTTAAATTAACGAATAGCAACCTGGGGGTTAATCGTCGACTTTCCCTGTAATTGTAAAAAATATTTGGAAGTTTTTCCTAAGTCATAAGAAAACAGCATATTATTTTTTTGGGTACACAATGTTCGACGCCTGACGGCAAACTTCAAAAATAAAACTGATCGCGATCTGCACATCTAAACCGCGTTCAAGAGCTGTCAGTGTCAAATTTTCCATATCTATGATGGCACTGACAGCTCTTGAACGCAGTTTAGATGTGCTGATCGCGTTCAGTTTCACTGCTGAAATTCGCCCTGAATGATCTGTGACGTATCCCGTTGAGATTGGATAGCATAGAAGAGTAGCCCAAATGTTGTATCAATAAAGGCGGGATCTACAATGGTACAAGGATCTTTTGGCGCTCGAATGACGTTGACAGGGTGGCGCTGTTGGTAAACATTTGTGCAATTGTTTTGAGAAATGTATTCAAAAAACAAGATGACGGCGTTAGTTCCAATTTTGGCCACGCGCCAAAAGATCCTTGTACACCTATACTCGAGTTGTTAGTGGCTAGTAGATATTACCTGCTGCAGTTTGTAGTGGTTGATGATGTCCTGGTCGGCGGGGCAGCTCTGTGTGAACGCGTCCAGCTGGTACATGTGATACATGTAACGCCAGAGGGCGCGGAAACTCGTCTGGAAATATAGAATTAATCAAATAATTTACGTAAATGATCTACTTATTAAACAATTTAAATTAATTTACTGCCAGACATTGCACAGCCTAAACAGCTGGGAGCATGAACTTTTGCACAAGAGTACCGTGTATCTGGAAGGTGAGTACTCAGGAAGGATTTTTGAAAACTCATCCCCTAAACGGGTTAAATAAGGAATGAAAGTTTGTACGGAAGTTAGTCAGATGGAAAATACAAATATGCGTTTATGAGCTTCCGAAGGCCAGATAGAGATTTTGGTCAGAAAATCTGCTGACGGTACGGAAGGTACGGCTCGCGGGTTTGAGCTTACTGCTTACTTTTATCCTGTTTGTGGGTGATTTTACAGGTGCTATAATTTTTATAAATGTTTGTAAAGCATTCACGACACTAGAAGAATTCTGAGTGTATGACCAAGTTCTGTTATATATATTTTTTTACTTTTTATCTTCAAGTTATAAATATTACAGTTTTCACCCTCAGCACTTTGGCTACTAGTGTTAGTTTGCAACAAGTTGGCAACTATACATACCGGTATTTCGAAGTCGACGAAGTACTTGCCAGCAACCCGGATGTGTTGCAGTCGGGGCATCAGTTCGCAGTCGAAGCAGCACATCGTGTCGCCTGTTAAGAACCTATAATAGAAGTACAAAAGTGTTACAAAATAGAATGGCCATAAAATATATATATTGAAGAAAAGCAGACCAATTTTCTCAGATCACACGAGACTCGATATAGTTTTTAGAAATCCGGTACTTAGGGCCTTTTCGCATGTTTTATGACTAACGCGACTGCGATCGGCTTTAAGTTTGAAAAGTCAAGGGAAAAAGCCGACGCAGGTCTAGCCAAGCTTTATTTTAATTAACAAAAAATATGAACCTTGCACTCTTTGTAATAAAGTCGGAAATAAATAAACAGAACCGTGTTTTTTCTGTAAAATCTTGACACGGAATAGGGTAAGTTTTACCTGGTCCCCCTGCGTTCGAGTAGTCCATCGATGCGGCTAAGATGTGAACGCAACGCTGCTGACTTCTGGTCGTCTTTGCGCACCAGCACCAGCTTTAGCTTCGAGTAGAGGTTCTCGATCAGTGATGCCACTTCTTTGTCCTGCAAAATTAATAACATAGGTAGTTAGAAAGGAAGAGGATTTTTTTTCTCTGATCTATGAACGACCAAAGTTAATTTAACAAGTACTGCAGTTGCGGAGGTCGCGGTTGGAACATTATTACAAATTCATTTTAGTGTTCATGAAGGGCAGTAACGCAAAAGACCGAAATTAACTTTAGACCCAGTTTCCACTTGAGCGAAGCGCAAAGGAGAAGTCTTGAACAACCAACAGGCACATGCTATTTTGATTTGGGTGGCAGGGACATCGACGGAAAAACAGTTCTTTTTTTTTAAAATAATCTACGAAAAATTTCAACGCAGGGGGTTTCATAATCATGTATTGAATCCATGGTAAAAGTTTTCGCGTCGATGTCCCTGCCACCCTGTATAATTAGACCTCTATCCTTGACCCATCCCAAACGCAGTGCAAGTGCCCCTTCATAGGATATGCCATAGCTCCTTACCTGCCCATCATGCACAATTAGCTGCACTTCCTAAGATTTAAACGAAGCCATTGATAGAGCTTCCTAGGTCACTACATATTGGTCAAACTTGTGTCAAATCGACACGTAAAGAAGAATAAGACTTTTCCTCTCCTCCTTGTTTTGGTGGAAACTGAACCTTCATCATCATCTTTTCGGCCGAAAGACGTCCACTGCTGGACATAGGCCTCCCCCAAGCATCATCACTTCGACCAGTTCTGTGCTTCTTGGATCCAGCTGATTCCTGCGGCCTTCACAAGGGAAACCGAACCTTATCAGGAACTAATTTATTAAAAGGACTCTTAAGGGTGCACTAGTCGACGGCTCGAACACGTTGGTGGGCGTGACTAATATGCACGTTATTTAGTCTAATTATTTATTTATTAAGTTTTATTTATACAGTTTTTATTTATTTAGTGAAATAGACGATCATTTATAACGAAAAGGAGCGCGTAAAATTTCATGATAGACCTTTGGGCGTATAGATATTATGGAAAAACTTCCGGAAGTATTTGCTCAAAATATAATTTTTTGAACTTTTGAATAAATTATCTATGTATAACCGGTTCCCAGGGCCTGCCGGCCTGGCCTGGCGTGATCTGGCCTGTGAGAAAGTGGGCCGTGGTATCGCAGCATAACATAATGACCCTTTATCGGAAAACACCGTTTTAAAGATTCTGTTTGTTTATCATGAGAATCGTGTTTTGGGCGGGTTTAACAATAAAAAACGTGTTGGAAACAGGTCTTGTTCATATTAACGGCGTTTAGTACAATATTACTTTTGGCACAGAGAGGTTGTTGGCGTACATAAAATCCTTTTTTGTGGTTTTTTGCCAGGTTATGCAGTGGGTTGGGTGGTTTATGATCGAAAGAATGTACTTTAATATTATGAATAATTTTTATTTAAATTAATATTAAAACCAACAATCAACAATCTGCCTAGCCCTTCCCAACATTGTTGGGGTCGGCTTCCAGTTTAACCGGATGCAGCTCAAAGTCAAAGTCAAAGTCAAACAATTTATTTCAATTAGGCACATAAAAGGCACTTATGAACGTCAAGTTTACAAAAAATAGAATTGATTCTAGTCGCCCCTTCCAAAAGGTAGGTGAATACCAGTATTTTACATGGAGCGACTGACCTCCACAATCCAGTAACTGGGTGCCCGATACCCCTTGGTAAGGCTGGTTGTCAGACTTTCGGGTTTCTGACGAGACGACCCGTAACGACTGTCAAAGATCCTCGAATGACAAACGGGACCAACGCGATTTCTGCGCGACGCGTGCTGGTCGTCACTTGTTTTTTACCACTGATTCATAATTTTGTTTCAATGAGAGATTGTTAGCTGCGTTGTAGCATGCGCACGCGGCCTATACAATGTCGCTCATGGGCATGTGCCCACCCGTATTTTTCTGAATATTCATGACAAATTATCGTAAATTAACTTAAAAAGGTAAGGTAAGGTAACTTAAAAATATTTTTTTTTCCCTTTTTTCTTATTATATTTTTTTTTTTTCAATATTCCGCTATGATTTTATGGACTTTATACTTGTGTTTTTTTAAATAAATACTGATTTTTTTTTTTTTAATGACTTCACTCCGTTTTTTTTTTCATAGTCGACATATTTTAGTGAACAATGTTAGTTAATCCGATATAATAACTCATAAGCTATTAGAAATAATAAACAGAATCCAAATCGAGCCAATAACATAGGAGATATAGCAAACACAAAAAAATAATAATTGAATAACATGAAAAATATTAAAGATAGACCCCCATTTTAAAGTTAATTTTCCATAATTTTTCATGAATGTTCAGAAAAATACGGGCGGGCACATGCCCATGGGCGACATTGTATTTGGCTTGCAGGCAAGGCACTTTGCAGGGCAGGGCAGGCCCTGCCCTGCATGCAAAGTACCTGTGTGTGCCTGAATGACCCGAGAGCCAAGGGGTAATTCCCGTACTTTTCAAAAATATAAAAATATAATTTTCGTAATCTGTCAAAAATATCACTAAATTTAAAAAAAAAATTGACATTGATTGTCGCTGTGGTGAGATTGCGACTAGATTTTGAACGTTTTTAATTACTGACGAAAAATCGATCTAGCTAGGTCTGATATGTGGGAAAATTCGTTTTCTCCGTATTTTCACCCGAGAAGACCTCGGTCGCCCAAAGTTTAGAACAAGATGGATACCTTAGAATAATGACATGGCAGTATGGAATTAGTATGAACTATGCTATACTATTAAATGACCATTTTCTATTTTCACCAGAGCAGAGCTCGGTCGACCAGGTATTGAAGGTAAAAAAGCAAACCTATGTAATAATAGTAGTAGGTGGCGTTCTGTAGTGTCTGTTACCCCCATGGGAACAACTCGTGAGTTTTATGTATGTATGTAATAGACATTTACCTGTACAAATAAGTTGTGTCCTCCCGGTACAGACTTCATGATGTGCCGTTCGATCTTCTCGTTCTCCAGTATCGCGAGTCCGTTGTCGATCAGTATGGGCGGGTGCGTGGCTTCGAAGTTGGTGCGGAAATCGGGCGGCGGCTTCTGCATGTCCACTGTTGTCACCTAGAAGTCGATAAAGAAGGGTGTAAATAATTATACGAGGGTTTTGCTGGTATAAAGTAAAGTACAACAGTGTAAATTAAGATTGGCGTTTGAAGAGTTATCTTCTGGTAATGCTTTGAAAAATTTGCTGGTCAGCAAATAATGAACTTTCGGAATATGTTGTTTCAAATCATTTTCATTATATTATGACGCCGTTTTTCCTCGAGGAAAAGTGTAACAAATCCACATTTCAGTAAAAGCAGGCGAGCTTATTGGCGTGTGCTAGCTGACTTATAGCAAATAATTTAATTTAATGTTTTGTGTAAATTATTTTGCATAAGTACTATTGTATAGAATCAAGTTTTTCCAACTGAACAGACAGCTGTGTTGCTGGGGAGTTTATTGCGCCGCTTCTTCTTTGCAGTTAAAGCACTAGGAAGTGCTGAAGGGCGGGCGTTTTTGGGGGACCGTTTTACGTAATTTTGAAGTTCGAGAAGTGCTGATTCTCAGCCTAGTTTGAGTAAATGACTTTTGGTTGTTGAATTTGAATTTTTTAAATGCACAAATTCTGACTCTACTATTTACTTTACTGAGAATTTTCGAATGGAGAATGTCAATAATACTACGCGACCGGCGAACGCACTCAAAACCTGCATTATGGGTGCTTGCTACTAACAGGTCGTAACTACAATAACAGTAGTAATTAAAACGTACCTTTAAGCTGATAGTCTTGAGCTCAGCTAACAGGTACAGGTCCATAAAGTACTCCTGGCAGAAGAGGCATGCACCCTTCCGTCGCCCGTCAATCGTCGATGCCTGCGATACAAAGATAAAATGCAACATTAGGCAAGTATAACTTTAGGTAACAAGGACCATATTAGATTTCCAGGCTCACATGATGAAACGCTATGTTGTCCAGAAATCGGGTAAATAAGTAAGTTTCCTACAGATCTTGTAAACTCTTGCGAAGGTTTGTCAACCCTGATCACTTATGTTGAAAGACGTCCAGTGGCCGCTAGATCAAGGATCGTCATAAGGACCGGTCCAGCGTAAACAGCATTCAGCGGGTTTCTGTGACCCGCTAAATCCCGTGACGTCATCTAGTCATCAGCCCACCATGACCTTCGAGATTTATTTATAATGTGAATGATGAAAGACACAATCCTATTTTTCTTTTTCTAGCGTATCCTGAAGCTAACAGTAACAAAGAGATGACCACACATGACGCAAATCCATACAAGCCCATTCGATAGTTCAATACAACAAGCTGACCTGTTTTCATAACAATTAATGATAGCCGGTGTTAAACAATAGGAGAAGAATGTCTGGGTCATCAGACGCCTTTCGCGGTATCCTAAACTAAATGGTGACCTGAACTGCACCTATAGGGAAGTTATTCGACCCTTTATTTAATAACAAAGAGAAAACCTAAAACGTAGAGGCTATTGTTCCGTGAAATGAGCTGACTAGGAATGAGGACTAATATTACAAATCTACTGACTAAAAATATAATTTCAAAGAAGGCATAGTAAAAAGAGGTAATTGAAAAAATCTATCTGTAGTAAATATGGAGAAGCAGCAGTTTTGGAAAGGATTATACCCGTCAGTATCGTGCCGTACGGCCAAATGTATGGCCCTAGTATGAAGTTACATAGTCGTGACGTCACTTCTGTGATAGTGCCGAATTTGTCTACAAGTTATTTTAAAAAACATGGAATTTTTTTAAGCTTTTACATTTAAAAAAAAAATTGTTTGCACTATTTGCAAACTAAATTTTATTAGAGTTTAAAATAAATAAAAAATCGCATCATCCCTATTATCCCAGAGACAGAGCTGAAATATCTAATGTACCTGTAATCACACCGGTACGGACCCTTCAAAAACTGACCCCAGCTACGTTGGTATGCCCATCACGGCATACCAAATATTACACTTTTGACAGAATATTGAGAGAATATTTTCAGAAACGGGTTTTGTCGACAGAAGAATAGCAAAATGACAGATTCTGATTGTTTATCTGTCATTTTGTCTATTCTTCCGTCGACAAAACCCGTTTCTACGGTGGTCATGCTACGCATGCAGGAGTATTGAGATTTTCTCGATCATTAATGACATGATAATGATAGGTCTTCAGACGAAACTACGAGAAAACTACGCATCAAAAGTTTATAATCGTTTATGTGATAAAATGTGAATGAACAGTTTTGGGTCAGCGGTTATTTAACAGATTTTCGTACGAATAACATTTAAAAACTTTACATAATGCAGAGGAATGTTACATTTCTTTAGAGTTTGCTATTTGTGGCCGAGTTTAGTTATTCAACTAGACTTGCTAATTAGTAATGAGTAAGTTAAGTTTATATGTGTTGAAATAAGAACTAACGCAACCATTATGCAAGTGAATTGCTTGGAACGGAGACTTATAATAACTGTTCAAAACATAGTTTTAGATCATATCAGTATTTGATGAAGGTTAACATAACTGGCGAAATATGAGTCCTCTGCCTAAACACTCGGTGAACAGAAGCGTGATGTTATCCGTGTGTGTGTGTTTATTCATAATATGAATAAACAAAATATGACACCGTGAGTCTTGTCGTCATACAATAGATGCCACACAGCCAAATGGGACATGACACATGAGACCCTAGCACATTTTTTTAATGCAACTGGGCTACTTTCATCTCCTTATCTATTTTCAACAACATCATGCAACACTTCTTGTAACTATAGACTTCCGAAAACAATAAATAGATTCACGTTATGATCATTAAAACGTAAGAATTTCAACATCCTCGTGTAATCCGTTGCGTACCGTACGTACGCACTATGATAAACATATTTAAAAACAATCGGGCTTTTGCTTTTTCCCTCCGTTCCGTTGGTCCAATGTTTTTCCTTATCCTACATGCCCGACAAGGGAAGGAAAAACTGGATGAGAATCCAGTTATTCCTATTTGCCTGCCAAACTTGCTTATCTTATCTATAACTACCAAAGATTGTAAAATGAAAAAACACGCGTGACTTCCCTTTTTCGGCCGTGCTTGACTAATAACATTTAACGCTTATGATCGTGACTATAAAATATCCCCTCAGTCTTGTTATTGGAATGCCAACAATACAGCAGACAGAGCAGTTTCTGCTTTCCTCTTGAATCTAACGTAAACGCAACAAAACCTTGGGGGAATTGGTGAAGCTATCAAGTATAGCGCCAGTCTACAATATAGCAAAAGTATGGAACGATAGAACAAAGAGTAGGCTTTTACGCAAAAATTGATGAAGGTGCTGATAAAGATGAGGCTGTTAATTCCAAAGCTATGATTAAGTTACAGTGATTCATCATCATCATTTCAGCCGAAACACGTCCACTACTGAACAAGCCCCTAAGCGTCGCCATATCGACCGGTCCAGATTTCAGTGATTCATGGCTGCAAGAATGTTCTACTGTAAAACTTTTAATCCCTCTTTACACAAAATGACTCAAACTGTTGACATGATTGCCTAAAACAGATTAGACGTTCAAAGTTGACACACATTACGCTTTACGGACGACCGTTTTAGTACTTTTACGACCTCGTTCGCTGGTTCGGCGTGGATAACTGATATTTACAGCCGACTATTACAAAATCTTTATGGTTTTGCACAGGCAAGATACCGTAGCGATGCGATGGATAGTTGGGAGATAAAATCCGAACCTATCAGCATACCAAAGATCAAACTTCAAAAGCAAAGTGGAAGAGAGTTATCTGTAAAAGTAGAAGCAGGGTAACGCTAGGAGAAAAGGAATACTACGTTCATTTTACAAAATTGAACAGCGCAGACCAGCTATTAGCAACTTTTCCAGTAAATGTTTATCGATCGGGAGGTTTTCCCGATTTGTCACTCAAACGCCATTTAGGTACTGCTGGAATTGGCACTCTATATTCAGCTCAACTTAGTTGATTTCTCTACGAATTGCATTGAATGTTTCTATTATTAATGTGAATTCTACTAACTGGTCCTGTCACGCTCTTTACTTCTACAGAGAAACGAATTCCTGTACAAACATGGAGTCTGTATGTCTCGGGACCATTTATAGAAATGACATGGTATGCGACTGATACATTTTCGTACAGTTTTTCGATATATCTGAGAATTGTAGCCTGGTTTTTACAAGGTTTATAAGAAAGATGGTTTTCATCATAAAACATGTGAGTATGTCTAGGCAATTAATTACCTCTGCAAGCCAGTAGTTTACGTAAATATATTGTTTCTCAATAGCACGTTTGAGATAGAATCCTTTGTGGTGAATATTCATGAGTTGTATTGACAGGGAAACACCCACAGCGTGTTATATTGTACTTCTGTTTATACAGTTCTTGGTTTTAACAAGGACGGCTGTGCATTGTGACAGTTAATCACTGATATTTTAATCTTCCTCGTGATTGCTTTGGCTTATAGCAACGGCTTACAGAAATTACAATTCATATTGGTCAACTCACTTCTGTCTCATCCGACTCTAACGCAGTTTCTTTATAAACATTTGTGTACCAAAAAGTAAATATGAGGGTCATATTCTCTTTTTTTCTGCCACCCACTCAACGTAAGTCAGCAAACTGTCAGTATCCTATTTGAGTAAGGTAAAGTTCTGGCTTTTCCACCTTAAGAAAACACTCATTTCTGTTGATTCATAACGGAAAACTGTATCCTAAGCTTGGGATATAAAAACCTACACAGAAAAAGGATTGTTCAAATCCAGATGAAAACTAGATTTGTAATTTCTTCGTCTCATTTAAAGCTTTCGATGCAAATGCCTTCTTGGTTATCTTTCTATTCCTATGTGCCATACTTGCCCACATAGCGTTATTCGAAAGCTCATTGTTGCAAGCTCCATGACTCATCGTGACGATTTGAGGTCAAAGGGCTTTACGCGTTGAGTAACGTTATTTCTGGCGACTTTCTATGCTAAACACTGAACAGTTTGTTTCTTGGAGAAATTGTTAATGCTTGTGTTTCTTTACGTATTTGTAGTCATAATTTGTGGTAATTTTGAAATTCTAAGGGCATACTGATATTGTTGAAAGAATCGAGAATAAATAATTATGCGATACGTCCATGGTCATATTTAGGTTTAAATACAATATATATAGCTTGTATTGATACTTCTTCGATATAATATCATCCTATCGCAGTAATATCCTATGTTCCGTAAAATTTTACAACATTGATAATATATACGAAACTACACTTTGTTAGCTACACATAATGTAATGTTTTCGCCAATAACAGCCAAGTATAACTGCGTAATTCTTCACGTAATTTCCTTCTAAACAATACCACTATAAATCTTATTTTCTATCGTTGGAGAGAGATAGCAATAATTTTCCAAGTGCGTCCACAGTTACGGTTGTCACGGTCAAGTGATCGAGGCTATATTTCACATTTTACGACAGGATCATGTAAATACATAATAGGTTGTTCATAATATAACGTGCTATGAGACAAAATGCTAGAGTGACAAAATAATTAATGATAACGTTTAGACGAACTGCGAAGCTCCGTTATGCGGGTAGGGTGACCAACGTTAATGGCTTTCTAAGCGACTTGATGAAAAAAAAGCAGCTATCTTTAATAGTTGCTTTTTTTTCAACCCGGCTAGTAGTTCCATACATTATTGCACTCAAACAAAAAAAAACTAACTCTTCAGCTTTATTATTACTAACAATATGTCATGGATACAGTCGATGGTAGTGCTATTAACTGGTAGAATAGAAACTTGGTGAAGCAATGGAGCGTAACGCGGGTACGTCACGGTGCCGGAGCACTGGCGCATAACACCATCCACACCATTGTAGAACAATGTGAACCTAACTAAAACATGGCCCAGTTATCAAATAATAAAGGGCAGACTATAACAAGATTCTTGTTTAATGAATACAATGAGTCATTAGTTCAAAGTGGTTCCGTATTTTGTTAGCTATGAGAGAACTTGAAATATAATCTTCTAGTTTGGGTTTCCCATGCTACTGATAATGCTAAGTTCTGGGCAGTTTAGATTGCCATCGAAAGAAAGAAGATTCGGCTAGACACGACAAAAAGAAGAAACAGATTTGGCAAGCAAGAAGTAAGTAGATATGCATTAACTTACAGAACGACACAAACAAACAATTGAATTCAAAGAAAAAATGTAAGTATAATAGCATTAAATAGTCTGTTAACGTTCAACGGACTGTATCTAACACACATATTTCAACAATAAAATATATAAAATCAGAGCAACTTTCCAGTGGCGATGTATGAGATAATATGGCGGAAGACGAAACGCGCTCTACTGCAATCAAATGTGTCGCTATTTTGAATAATACAACAATTTGGTACAACATTAGAACAATATTCAAATGAGTTTTGCGAAAGAAAGTTAATGGCAGTAGCACATTACATGTCTGACTTGGTAAACCCAGACTACACAACGGTAGTTGGCTTTCAAACTCAAATAAAGATTTCGCTAATTGAAATATTTTGGGGTTTTACCAGAAAATTTATTTGAAAATCTTTTAAAGATTATGTTGTTAACATTCATACCATTTACGTTAATTAAAATTATACGAAACTAACCGGAATCTTGTCTACAAACATCTCAATGAATCTCAGACGAAGCTACTCGAACAGCAGCAAAAACTTATTAGAACGATACGTAGTAACCGTGGTCAACGATGCACGTCATACAGCGAAGACAGGCTGAAAACAAAATAAATTACAACGCCAAATTACAACATTCTAGTTAAACACGATAGGATAAGTATTGTACTGGCGTACGATATGTAACCAACCAGGCGTGACAAACAAACATCAGAGTCAACGACATCACCCGAACATATAAGGCACTTTCAGTTTCGTGAAATCGAAAGCGGCACATACATCTCCCGCACACTGCAAGACGCGCCATTTTTGCCAAGATGGCGGCGAAAAAACTTGATAATCCGTCACGGGCCCGTGCGTCGGCGCATCCAGCGGCCATCAATTTGTCAATTGCAGCAGTTAGCAGCGTTCCGCCTTCATGTTGTATTCGAGCGATTGATAGTCAGCGAGGTAGCATTGATTTTGTCATAGCGAGCCGACAGTATTGCGTTGATATTTTAAGAAATAATGACGTATAAATGTATAATATTTTAACAAGATTTAATTCGTTTGATCAGTTAGACTGGGATAAACCAGTCGTCTAGTGCAGCCTGAATCACTAACGCAGTTCCAAGGGAAGTGCAGTGACCCGCGACAGTGAAATGCAACCAGCACCTGACCACGAACCGGCCTTGGTCAGCGTGAAAGTGTACCCACCTCTCTAATTACTCTCGTCTTGCCTTACATAGAACTAGATTCCCTTAGAAACTCATGAATACAAGAAAAAAAGCGAATGTTGAATCGATAGCGAAACTAAACACAAATCTTGTGAGCTAAATTATAATCTCCTCTGTCAAATTAAAACTTGGATCGCGTGCCGATTTGTGGTTGTATGTATAGCTTCGTTAAAGTGAAATTTCCCGAAGCGGTCTGCATTGCTCCTGTCAGCTGCGGGCACACTTCCGCGTGATTTAAACACGTCGAATTATTTACGATTGTGCATTACTCTCACTAAAGTTAGAGGTTCCTAAAATAGATACCTGGATTCCTTTGTCTGTTGTATAGTCATTATTTAAATGGTGATGGAGGTCCTTGAATCTGGCATATAAAAAGCATTTGGAAGTCTGTCAAAAAGGGGGGTTAATTAATAAAGTTGGAAAGTGAGCCTGTTTGTTGTAAAATCTAGTCCAGATACTATGGACAAACAACGGTACAGAACGGGGTCAACAAAAAGTTTATGGCTCCGGAAACATGAGGGCGCGGCGACTTGCTCAATACGTCGCCATCCGGTGTAACTTACACAGTCACAATCACAATGCATATGCATAACACAATCTAACCGATCCTCGTCAAGGCTCATATCTGCACGTTCGCGATAAAAACACTGTTTACAACTCATTCGATTTGGAACACGTACACTAACAGTAATTCCCTTACAGCGGACAACAATCTAATTAAGAATGACACAAGTTGAATATGGAATGAAATGGGTGTTTTAAATTCTGATCGTGCGGCGTGTACCAGTTCTTTGGTCTAACGGTATGCAATAAAGATTCTGAAGGTTAAGGAGCAACGTCCAAAGAGGTGGAAGATAAAGTCAGAAATAGTTTAGCTTTTACTAGTCGTTAACTGAAAACTTTAAACTAGAAGAGACATCAAAGTTGGTTTATTGCTGATTTAGCAAAACGCTATTTATAATATTTACAGTTTTAATTTTAAAACGATGTATTCGCAGTAAACGACTACTACCAGAACTTTCTACATTTTACAGGATTTATTTCGTTCAAAGGTCTTAGAATTTAGATCTATAGCTTTGTTAGCAATCGCTTTAGACGTGCGCACAGACCTTCATTACTTTAAAGGCGAAGGAATCTCTGTGCAGTCGGTATATAACAAGAATCCTCAATAGCTTTATCCCGGATCTTTTGCACAAGCTTATTGAACACAACTAACGTGTAACCAGTACTAATCTGTATCTGATTAAGGACTTGCTCTGTACAAATGAAGATGTTTGAAAAGAAATAGCTTTTTTAGAGCTTGGCGTTAACATTGATGATAAGTTTAATTCTAAGGAGCGTAAGTATGTATTGTCGATACTATAAAGTTCAGTTTTTTGCCCCATTACGAGTCATGGATTCATGACCAAACTTCCAACAGATGGCCTTTGAAATGTTTACGCGATGAAGTTTCCCGTTTGTGCGTAAGTATTAAATTGTGGTGATCTCAGAGTTTTATATTCATTCGTAAGCTATTACAATGACATCATGGCCTTGTCTGACCCATCACAATATAAGGTTTATAATTTATTGTAAGGCTCATAGATCATGAGCTTGTAATGTTTGTTTAGTGACGACGCATTGAGCTGTCTCTCTGCCAAGAATGGATGAGTGTTACAACTAACATGCCAAATACGTAAATAAATAAAAATAATACCGACCAAGTGCGTGTCTGACGACGCACAATGAAGGGTTCCCTAGTTGGGATGAATTTATCCCAACAACTTGTTATTGAAAAACCTGTTCTCCCATGAACATGTTTTTGAAACTGCAAATTTAAGTTCGTCAATTATTACTCGTTAACCTGTAAAGCCTACTAAGCTGTGATAGTTTTCCTTTTAACTTCGTTATTTATAGTATGGCTGTGAATTTTTTCACAAATCCAAGTACAACGATTTAGCTGGCAGGGGGATTAAGCTTTAAAGTGCTATTTTTTGTTAGTCATGTATCCCCACATGACTAACAAAAAATAGCACTTTAAAGGTTAATCGCAAATGGATACCAGAATTGAAAAAGGGTTTTCATAAACTTACAATATTTTTGAAAAAACTTTCCACACCATGGTATAGACGAGAAAAAAAACATCCTCACTATTCGTGCAGGGAAGGTAACAAACATTTTTTTCTTGATTTTTTTTTTACCACTCTGTGTCGGCGTGATTAATGCCAAATTACAACTTTCTAGTACTAACAGTCTCTGAGCTAAGCCAGACGGACGGACATGGCGAAATTATAAGGGTTTCGTTTACTACGGAACACTAAAAAGAGCAGACGATAACATAAAACTTCTTCAAGCATCCATAATATTTCATCATAGGCATTTCACGATAACTTGTTATAATATTGAACAATTCCTATACCATGTTTGCAGCATAAAGAGCAACCGCACATCGTGCTTCAAATTGCAAAACCATTGAACTTTAAAAAGTGATTTTGTTGAATGCACCGAACCGAATGGATCAAAACGACGCTTATTCTTCAATTTGAGCAGATAATGTGTATATTTCTCTTCTGCAACAGTTGGCTAATAGTTAGAAAGGGCAGTGTTACGGCCTGCGACCCGCGTAACCTAGCCTCGTCAGCTGTTCAGAGAGAGGACGTTGTGAAACATGCAAAGGACAACTTCTTACCGCACGACTGTTTAGCATGCCCCGAACTAGAAACTCACGACTACGGCTAACATTTTGCGAAACTAATTATCTTCGGGACGGGAGCAAAGGAAGGCTTTGAGCACGTTCAGCGAGCTCATTGTCGAAATAGGAATTCTATAACTTAGAAATGAAGAACCGGTAAATAAAAATAACGTTGCAAATAACAAGTTTGAATCGTACGCTTAAAGTTTTATAAAATCATCAACAATCGCAATAAGAACAATAGAAGTTTTAAAAACCAAGGGTATTAATTATATTTTCAACAGGCCTGTTGAAAAATAATAACATAGGACAATCGGGACAGGTGCCAGTACCAGCTTTCGTAAACTGCACTATAATAACAGGTAGTCCACATAAACACTAAAACTTGTACTAAACCGATCTAAAGGTTCGTCGGCTAGGAGCACTCGGCTGTGGCCATAAAGATGGCTTTCCATAGATGGAATACTGCATAATTATTGCCAATTATCATCGTCAAGCACTAGTTGGTTTCAGAATTTCATTAAAACACAGTTTATTGTCGTTTTCTAACCAGGCAGGGCTTTGTTTGTCTAGTAATAGTTTCTAATCTATAAACAATGAACTGTATTCGATCTTTATATATCATATTTTTGCATCCATTATCCAGTATTTCCTTTTCAAATTCAGAAATCATTTATTAATTTCAAACTAGGCTGAGAATTGGCACTTTTCGCCCGCCCTTCACCACTTCCTAGTGCTTTGCATGTCTAGTTTTTGTCCACATGACCAGCTTCATTTCTCATACAAAATAACTGCAGTCTGACCATTCGACCCTTAAATAAGGCAATTTTGTCAGATGTTGCTGCTTAGTTATTTGATTAAATCTTTAAATCATCTATTTAGAACCATGGATACGCGACAAACATTGTGTTGTCAGGAGCGTTGAAACAGGTTGTTCCAGAATGAATTAAGGCAGCTGTATCGAAAACATTGATATCGTCAATGTAATTGCGTGTATTACAGAGGGAATTTATTATAAATATTAAAGATCACCGCACAATAAGATACAAGATATCGTTGCAACAGTTTTGACATCGCACGCACTGACAGTTGACATTAATTGCGTGTCGTATATTATACGTCATAAAATATTGCAGCTCTAGTTTGCAATTTCACAATGAAGACTGCTCGTAACTGGGATGACCAAATTTTCGGCTAGTCCCCCTATGCTCTGGTCCCCCTATGCTCTGGTCCCCCTATGCTCGACTCGTAAAATACCTACTAAAAAGTTTCGCTATGCACGAAATCACATTCGCGGGCAGTGATCAAGAAAACTGTTACAGTGTAATATTTTATTTAACAATTTAAAAAGTAAATTAAGAAAATCTAGATGGAACAAAATCTTTCCTTGAAGTAATAAACTTGAATCTTAGCACAACCTATCAAAAAGTACTTGTCTTGCATGAATTCACGCCATAGTATTTCAATCATTAGATGTTGTGCACAATTTCTGAGCAGTAACCCAGCAAAAAGTACTAGGCATGCATGAATTCACGATAGTATTCAATCATTATGTTAGCAACTCATAGGATTTGGATGATTTTGATGGGTCAATATTGACTTATAGCTCTATTCATAAACATTTCTTAAATTAGAATTGCTCTGGAATTCGTATGTCCTTATTTGTCATTTTGCCTTTTTATTGTCAGAACTTGAAAAAACAAATATTAACTTACAGACGCTTACGCATATACGAATAGCGCTATAAATTTTTTAACTTGAATTCAAACACTTTTCTTTCCAACTGTCCCTTGCATTGTTTACGTAGAATCGAAGAATTGCGTGCATAGCGAAACTTTTTAGTAGGTATTTTTCGAGTCGAGCATAGGGGGACTAACCGCAAATTTTTAACTAAGATTTGAGACTCGCCTTTGTTCTGGTGAAAGTTTATAGTTTCTGAACTGGTTGTTTAGGCCATCTGGATTTACAGGTAAGAAAATTGCCAGGCTTAGAATTTATTGGTAATATCCTGGTCATCTCATCATAAGATTTCATTCATCGCAGCTTACCTACCAGAGTTCTAAATCAGGACATTAAACATATCCTTAAACACGATTAGAGCATTAGAAATTTCCACATGTTCCAAGAATAAAATAACAATCGCATCGCTCTGCCACAACAGTTGTACGATAATTGCAACAATTACGATTGTTATTATGTGCGCTTACGCCGCATCACGTGCTCAACAGATCTCTACGTTAAAATGGCTTTTCATTAAAAATAATGTCGCTTTGAGATCGTTGTCTGAACTAAAAGTAGTGTTTTGAGTGATTATAGAGCCCGGCTAATGAATAAAATTGGTACAGCAGGATGAGTATAAAGAGTTAAGCACTTTAGGAGGTGGTCCAGCAATTTTTTTATGATTACCACTGTGGAAATATAATCCTGTGTAAATGTTTTTATAAGGTTTCGTAAGTCAAACAATAGTTCCCCCGGCCTATCCTCAAGAAACTTATCTTATAATAACTGCGCCCCGCGGTTTCACCCGCTTAAGTCTCGATCCCGTGGGAATATCCGGATAAAAAGTATCCTATATCCTATTTCAGGTCATGGTCTACCTGTGTGCCAAATTTCATCCAAATCCGTTCAGCCGTTTTAGCGTGAAAGCTTAACAAACAAACAATCTCACTTACGTATTTATAATATTAGTAAGGATGTTGATACCTACATACTTATTGTAATAGCAGCCTTGGTCCTTAAAGGAGTAAAGGATAAAGACAGCCACCCAGTCCAGTAAATTGTGCGAATTAATTTCTCCTTTTGTGCCACTAGGGAGCAGGGGCGCTGAGCGGCAAAGGTTAACACATCAGCTGGCTTCCTCTACAATTATAGTAGGTAATTGTAATTCTTAAGACTATGCTGCAGAAAGTTTTAGCATTATTCTCATAATTTCTGTTCGACTTTACCTGATATAAAACCACATTCCAGATGTGACTTCATTTATTTTATGTTCTTACTTCATTGGCTTTGACGGATAATAGCTGCGATATACATTTTTACAATTACCTGTAACAAACGTAGAACATTGGTTAAAATTGCAATTAAAATGGTTAGGCGTGGCTTTCAACAGTGCAATGAAAGCTCTTGAGTCCGCGGGGCTCGGCGATGATTCAGGCGTGTCTAACGTCTAACCAACTAACTTTCCCTAGTCTGTAGCGATTACAATGACGCGATGAACCGTACAGTTGCCCAATTTGACAATACTTTCCCCTATTGTAGCCGTCGAATCTACTAAATTAACTAAATATGCGAGCAGAAAACCATTTTCATGAGCCGAGATGCTCGTAACTTCGTCATGGTCGACTGCAAGAAAGTTTATTGCGATATTTCGTGTCTCATTTCATTTAGAAGTTGGAACGGAGTAAGATGTGTGGCTTTTAAAAACAATAATTAATGAGTAAATGAAATGAGAATATAATTTGCCACAGATGTTTTCTTCGTTTATGGCATGTGAAGCTAAAATGGTGGAACCCATCACCTGTCTGACTGACACGTTGTCAAGGAATCGAATAAAGTTAACATGACTCTTTCTTATTGTATTAAAACGTTTTTACAATTAAGAACTATGCGGTGGATTAAACTGATGTAATTACTTTTTGTTCGTTTAGGGCACATCAAATTGGTAAAACTTCATGAAAGTGACATGTTGTATCATGTTACTTTAGACCAGAGATGGCATATTGGCCGTAAATGTTGAAACTACAATATAATTAGCGCATATAATTAGTACAACTACATCTTGCTGGTATGACTAACAAATTAATGAAAAGTTTATTCGCGAAGTAATGAATAGCACCAACGTGTTTCTAATTGTAACTTGCCTATAAAGCTCCACTAAAAGTACAAAAACAGGAGTTAGAATAAACTCTATGGCTTTTTATTATTCACTGTGCAACCATAAAACATGGTAAGGTTATGTCTGGTATTAAGTGGAAGGCGTTCTTGCGTATCTGTGCCTCAAGTTGACCTCAGCCGAGACGCATCAGATGACGTCATCTTTACCGACCACAGCACATGGGATTTCAAGCTATACATATATAACACAATCATATTTTACACACTCGGAATTTTAGTCTGGTTTTAAGCCCTTAGATTTTACGCTGTGAATTGTTATTAGTCAAATAATGGACTGAATGAAAAAATTAACGATACTAAGGCAACACTAGTTTGGTAAACGAGTATCGATAACATATGCTAGACTTGCAATTTTCCAATCCACTACTTTATTACTGGTTGTATACAAACCGAAATAGCCTAATATATTTACTTTATCAACGGATTAGAGGGCAAACGTGGTCGACACAAAAAACCCGCATATTTTTACAGATATATCTCTGAAATGACGTCACTGGTTAGCTTGTTCACACACGACTTCCATTAGTCATGTCTGTAAGTTTAGCACTTGGACATTCGGTGATAATTGCGATGGCCTTCGCGACAATGATAATAAAGACTACATGAGATGTTAAGTAATACGGAAAACGACTCTACGGACATTGTTAAGATATTCAAATGGCGGTAATATGTACGTTTAGGCATAAGTATTTTTCGCCCTTTATGTATATCGTCGAAGGTTTAACCTAAACACAGTCCACACACATAGACACCTACACACAAAGCAATTTAATGGTCCAACCATAGAAATACGAATTAAAACATCGGTAACATCGTTAGTGTTATCCATATTGCTTAAAGAAGGTTTCACCTTCACAAACAAAGGATTGACTATTTTCAATAGATAGTGAACATGAGATTGTGCACTAGAACAGGAGATAAACCGACCCTTCCAAACATATTCTATTAAAAAAACATTTTTACAATTAAAATAAAGGACAGCTGTCCCTTGCAGTCGCGTATATCCAGATACCCAGCTGATCACGATAAGGACCTTGAAAGTTCCTAGAAGACTTATCCAATGATAAGGCAGTACGATTGCATTCGCGCTAACGTGCGAGAGAGACGCAGTTGTCCGCATTGTGTGAACATTTACAACTTGATTACATAAAGCGATTGCACAACCTGTGTAGGTCATGATGTACTTGTATGTTTTTTTCTCTCTAGAAATGCATAAATGTTTCCATATACTGATACGCGAATGTGGGAAAAACGTGTGTCAACTGTTTTAACAGCACCCGTTGAGAAAAATGAGTCATTGTGGTGATAGGCTAGCGACCTGTTTAGACTACAAGTGATTTTGACTAAAAACCATTTTGAAGATAATTATGAAGAACAGAAATATAATATCATATCGTCTAGATAATTTCTAATAAATAATTTAGGCTATATGATGTCCACAACGCTGCTAGTTCACCAGATAATCCTGTAGTTACCACCAACAAAATTTTCGAGATGTAACAAAATGTTCTATTGAGAAACAAATAAAAGGACCCAAGGCATTACTATTTGCTTGTATCCGCATAAGGAAGCATCAAACAATCGTTAACTCTGCAGAATCTTAATTAACAGCCTTTACATTATGATCTTACCAATTAAGAACAAAATTTCACAAAAAAACACTTATCAAAAGTTTAAGAGGGACGAAAAGAATATTCCACTTACAAAACCCAATTATAGCGAAGTGCACATAGAATAATAAAAAAGTCACCAAGAAGTCTAATAATATGATTGACATTTAAACACCCACGGTGCTTCGCAAGCGGTTTTTGCAATAATTTCATAGAACATCAGTATAACGAGTGGTTTCCGTGTAAAACAAACAGTGTTTAGTATATGGATAGCGACAATCACAAAGGCCAGTGAGAAGACAGTCAAACCAATTTAGCTTATTCCATGCAATTAGAGGCGTGGGTCGTTGACCGAATGTAATTGGAGATGTAAGTGGGTGATATAAAGATGCCAGAGATTTATATGCCCAAGTTCTCTGCTAGTTAGATCGACACCCAGTGTGTCGATCTAACCAGCAATATCTTGGAATAAGGGTCCGAAGATTAAGTACTAGCTTTTTTTTTTTAATATTCGGTCACGGTCTCAAGATGGTTCCCTGGGGCATGCCAATGACGAACATCTTTACTACCCTTTTCGGTATTGACATGTGCTTATATTGGTTAAAAAGAATGCCAGTGGAGAGATATTTGCTTGGATACGCCGTAATTAAAACAAATAATTAAGGAGTATATGGAAAGTAACTATAAACATTTTGAGTCTGACAGTATCGAAAGCCTTATTTGAAGCAATGTCGGGAACTTTCCTACGTCAGCTATTATTAAATTGATCACTGTTTTGATTATTCCATATCTTATCTATTCTTTTATTTCAGATTGCGTTATGGCTTTATGAGTAAGACCTATGGCCTTAATGGTTTCCTTCTACATGCACATAGCAATCCATGACAAAATCAACTACCTGTAGTTTATTCTCTGGAGATCTTCCTTATGCCTGCGGGCCTTCACATTTTTAATCATCGACGCTAGAGATCTTTATGTTCGTCTGTTTTTGTCTTCATAAACAGTTATTTAATCCACTACATCCACACACACACATCACTTTTGACCACTGCAAACGGTTGTTTTTAGTTTAACGACCAGTGCTATTTATGATTAGCAAAATAAAATAAGGGGCTAGGAATAAATTAGAACAGTTTTTTTTAAATAATGTGATAATGGATAATATCTAAGGATTGCTCACGAATAACTAGTTTGGGCACAAACTAACGAACGACTAAACAGGCCGCTTGCTTGACGCAACTTTCCTGTATGAAATGAGTAGATATCTAAGGCCTACATATATTTTTAACGATCTACCAAATAGCTGATGTATCAGAATTCTTTTACCTATATCGAATCATGGTAAAAGTTCCAACTTTAAATCCACAAGTAGCTGAACTAAGAAAGTATCAGAAGTTGTGATCTAAAGTAATAATACAAGAACTAGGCTACCGAGAACCTTTGCAATGGAAACCGCAATTGTTGGCTAACGTCATGTTGTGGTTTTAAAAATATCACTATATTTCCATCAGTCTTCGGTCAGGCAATACAAGTGTAGAACAATAAAGCGGATAGTCAAAATGTTTCTTACGCTCTTCAATCTTCAAGTGTATCAGACATGCATATTTTTATTAGTTTAACTAACGTTATCCAAAGAGACCGATTAATATTTTGTATATTCCAAACGTCTAGAGTTAAAAGCGCCGCTTCTTTATCTATTTGATAACTTATATCAACTACAAATTTATCTACTAAAAGATATTCGAAGGAAAATAAAAAGTCAAAATTAATAAGACAGTTAGTTGATACCTATAAATATTAAACATTATTCATTATCTATCAGCGCATACGCAAGGTGTGCAGAAATCTACGACACATATGTACGTAACAAGCTGGTGACGGTTAATTAATTCTATCGTACATCTTAAAAGCCCATAATTATTACCATGGTTGTAAATTGTAATTAATATCCATTGTGAGCGTTGCATCATGCACGGTTGCAAATAACAGCCATCTTAAGTGTTGTACCTGTGTTAACATCATTAACTCAAAGAGCACGACTTATTGCACAAAGAATAAAAGGGAAACAAAAGACGATGCACCTGTAAACACTAAACCAACATTGTCACCACTAAGGCTTGTGCAGACCAGCGCGACTTGTCGCGCGACGCGACACCGGTTATTGTTATACTGTGAAGTTTTCTTAGAAATTGTATTGTTCGTGTCGCGTCGCGCGACAAGTCGCGCTGGTCTGCACACGCCTTTATTCGAGCCATTTGTTATATTTAACAAAAACATGCTAAAAGCCGTGAACACTTACACGCGAAAAAAAAGCATAAAAAATAGTGAAGTGACTATACATCTTCTAAGTTTTTACAAGCAATGCACCAGTGGTGTGTAAGTGGGAGTTGTTTGTAACATTAACCCTGTGAACGGTCAAAAGTGGGGGACCGATGTTTCATGGAGGAGACGCGAGGTGACACTGTTGTGTTGATTTATATTCAGTTGACACGCAACGCTGCAAGTGTTAAAATTCGGATCGCAAGTGTTATTGCGAACTGTACATTTTAATTTGTGTTTACGGTAGTCTTCACTGGACACGAATGTCCCTGTTTTTGGCCGACTGCGGCGAAGCCAAGAAAAGAGAGTTATGTGTTTGTTTATAGTTTTTATGAATTGAGTAAAATGGGGCGCTGCTAGAGTTGCTTGCCACGTCACGATAAGTTCAGAACCACAGTGGTAATTCTTATATTTAAAATTGGCAAGATTGTATCAGTACAATGACTATAAGCTATTTGTGTCATGACTAATTATAGAAATGATTGCACCAGCCCGGTATTATTTCTTATTAAAAATATAGATAAAATAACACCCAATAACGGCGCTTAGAGAAATTTTAATAATATTATTATAACCACCAATCGAATATTACAAGAATCGAGGTACTTCACGTTATCTATAAGTGCCTATGTACTTCAGGTAGGTACGTATTAAGATACACTATCACATACAAATATCTTGCTGACATATTCGCCGCACCTACATTTTAATCCCTGAAGAGACAGGCAGATGTGTAACTATCACCACAGCTCAATAAAAAAACTATTTGATCCACAAATATCTGAGAAGGCCACTCGGCCAATGAGAAAACATTTTTTTTTTTCATTTTAATTACAATAAATATTCTAGACCCGTTTTAAAAAGCTATAGGCCATTTGAATATGATTGCTGAAAACCCGTTTGGCGAAAAGAAGCTTTAACGAGACCCATTAGAATGAAGAACGGTTAAACGAAATGGCTTTTAAAGTCTCAGCGAGTCCAGAAGATTGGACTTTCGTTCTACATTTTGTATACAAATATAAAGTGGTACCTAAGAGATTTCAATCTAGGCGTACCGTTATCAGTATTATCGGCTCGTTCCAAAACGACGGATAGTTGCAATGATGACAATATTTATAATCGTACTACAAAGACCAGCAAAATAGCTGCAATGCTTATCAGACAAGAATTGGGGCTATACGAGGTAAAGGTACGTGAAAGTACAAAATAAATATTGTATGAGTACCTATGACTAGGTTGATAACGCAAGACAATAAGCCATGCGTTGTGTCGAAGTGGTCTCGAGAGTAGGACTACTGAATACGTAGCTACCTCTTCAAGTTAGCTTGACTGGAGTGAAAGGGTTGGAAAGGCGAAAAAATAATTTTCAAATAATACTATGTATACCAGTCATATTACCGACGATTATGTTAATAGCGAGATATTATAACAAATGATTATATTAAATTCAACATAAGAAATTATTCATAATCCAACTGCATCGGTTCTCTCGGTGTTTCTTGTAAAGAGCAACAAGAAAATCGATGCTACGTGACTCCCGCTAAAATATGAATACAAACATACTTTGCTTGTAAAATTGAATAATAATAGTACCGCAGTTAAACATGAGCATGATTACTTTAGAAAGTATTGGACAAAAATCGTAAACTTCGTTCAAAACGATCAAAAAGACAGCTTTCGAAACATTTCTAATGGAAACTGCTATGGATTCTGTCAAGTTTATTTGCAATAACTTTTGTAAACAACTGGGCACTTCAATTCATAAGTTGGTAGAGAAAACGTGCAAAGTTATTGTAATCGACTGCAAGACTAGCACACACCATACAACACTTGAAACAAGGACAACTCAAAGGTGTCCCGGATGCATCGAGTTTTGTGCGAGAAATTCTGTAAAAAATCGTTGATGATCAACTTGACTCACATCACAAGTCTGTCTTGTGTGAAATGAATTGGTCGATTTTCTCTTCGACTGCTTGGTCCTTTTCGCTTCGAAGGGCCACATGCTTAGGGATAGGGACACAAAGTTGTTTATTGCTGTCAATAAGTTCCATCGTAAAACATTTATGTAGGCACCATTACATATCTATCTCTTCACGAAAACCGACCGTTGATAACTATTACCACAAAGATGTGTTATTAGTCGGTAGTTCGGTACGCACATCCACATTACATTATTACAAAACTTGATGATAGTTGTTTTAGCTGAGGATCGTAGGTACAAGTTTGCCGGTACAGATCCGGTTTTGCAGTGAGTCACGCGACCTCACGCCGACCTCTTCGGGGCTATCCGAATGTCCTCTTCGACATAAGCTGTAAGCTCACGTTATGTTCTTATAGAATCTGTGTATTTCCCATGTTTTTCATACCCGGTAGTTTTTTTTTTAGGTACAAACTCAATAGGTTTTCCTTTGCATGCCAACAGTACATTCTCATCGTAAGTTCAACCATGCCAGTGTAATAAAAGATCATCTCGATATATACCAATAAAAAAAAAAAATAATAATATTTCATCTAGAAAGTCGTCAATAGCATAAATATAATAAGGATATAACTCCTAATAAAGTTTTAATACCAAAAAACAACAAATAAATCACGCTGATTTATAATATATACATGAGGAATAAGGAAATTTATTATGATACTAATTCTCATAAATATATCTATTAAAGTCAAACGTCGAGTAGTTACGTGTTGGGTTAAAGATCAAGATTATGTAGAAACAAGGGGCCTGGCAGTGGCATCGCACGCGCAGAATTCATGTCTAATCTCAAACGCATCCAAAAATCAGAGGAGGCTTTACTAACTCAAACCATTCGTTATGGGAGGGTTTTCAGACTTCCTCTGAACCTTATTCAATCTCTCCTAAAAGTCAGCCCTTCTAGGAATAGAGGTTACCACAAACAAAACCGAGTGTTATCATTCTTAATTCCAAGTTTAAATTAATTACGCCGCAGAATGTCTCAGCTGCTCATATTTCAAGTTAAGTACTAAAGTCAACGTAGTAACGCATGCAAGTAATATCATTGCAGCACCATAATAATTTGTAGACCTACAATATAATTAAACAAAAATAATATGACGCAAAGCTTTTATATATAATTTTGGAAATAATTCATTTTCATCATTCTCCAGCCCTTATAATATCCCAATTGATTTGGGTTGGCGTACCATGTATTTTTCTTCCAAATGTTTTAAATAATTATGATATTTTTAATCGAAATTCCACCGGTAAAGAACTGTTACTAAGATAGGAACGGGTAATCTAATCCATTGAACACTGTTCAATACCTTAGTATGTTATCACTATCAGTACGCGAAGGCGATATTTACTCATCGCGCGACTGATAAATGCCGATGATCTAAGCATATCGTTTTTGACGGAATTACTGATGTTAGTTGCGTCAATAAGCCGAACTATCTCTATGCCGTTCAGCTACCTAGCCCTCAAATTGCGTAACAATTTCGACCTCAAAGAAATTTCAATAACCAGTTATTAATCGTGGGGCTTGTGGCTCAATAATAACAGCTGCACGGGTCAAGTTTCAAGGATAAGCAACGCTCGCTGAGGTCGGTCAGTGGAAGCGTCACCATCCATTACATACCGAGACCCCTCCTCGGAAAGCACGTTTAGTGATTGGTCTCGGCTGTCATTTGCAGATTTTTAACAGTCATTACGGGTAGTCAGTAGCGCGAAAATCTGGAACGAAGAACAACCAGTCTTACCAAGCGGTATCGTACTACCCAGTAACTGGGTTGTGGAGGTCAGATTGACAGTCGCTCCATGTAAAATTATATTCAGCTACATCCCGTTAGAGTAGAAGCCAACCCCCAACATAGTTGGGAAAGGGCTAGACAGGTGATGAGTTATTAATTGTTAGGTTCAACTGATTCTTTAACACTATTATCTTCTGATCCATGGTTGTCTTTTTTCTGATTTTGTCCTCCTTCTTGCTGTTTCTTGATTCATTCGGTTAGCCTTACATCTTACTTATTCTTTTTTTATTTTGGTTCAAATTCTTTTTTACAAACGCTTGGAATTAATTTGGATTACTAGCTCATTACACATTGTTACGGTTGTCCTTCTACGGCAGTCTGTATTTTCATTATTTATTGCTAAGTTCATTGTTGTTTGTTTGTGCCTTGTTAATTTATTGCTAGTAGCATTGTGTGGTTTGCCAAGAACCACAACTACTACTACGGTACGACTACGGTATAGAAATCCGACGAATCGCGAGTCCTTTCTTCGGCTTCTTCCTACTTGGAACTTATATTTGTTGTTGTTGCACTGTTCATCCAGTTTCGGTCCTGTAAGTCCAATCCGCATCTCTCTTAGCTTTTGTAATGCATGTCTCTATCCTATCCTTCGTATTTTGTTTTGTATTGTATTTTCTATAATTGTGGTAGTAAAGCTGTTGTTTTCTTGGTAAAATAAATAGCTTTTGACAAATCATTCAATTGCTATGTAACAACCGCACATATGTCTGTCAATTCAATTACCCTTTCGAGTTCGCCTAGTCGGGTAAAACCTTCAAGTGTGTCTGACTGGAGAAGGCGTGGCACAACTATCACGCTATACCCCCGTCTCATTACCACGTAGCATCACGCAAAAAATTACAAGCAACGGGTGTTGCAAATAAACACCAATTAATAGTGCTAGTAGCTAGTATTCCATATAATGAGTTGATAAAGATAATTGCTTAATTATTATAAATCCGCACGAAAGTGAAACATTGCTACCACTATAATAATCTTGGATGAGCAGCATTCCATTACAGTACATGTGCATCTCGATAGGGGGTTATATGCATAACATTGACTTAAATAAATGAATTTTAATAAAGAGTTATTAAAATTCTTTTTTTTAAGTCAATACGTCTTTAATCATGCAAGGTGAATAGGAGTCAAAGGAAGCATTCATTATGCAGCCTAAGAAAAAATACAAATGCAGCAGGAGGTAAACACTGCATTAAACATTGGTTAAAATTATGTTTGAATTATTAAAATTAATTCAAACACGTATGGCAAGTGCGAGCCATTGAAAACGTCGGAAACAATTAGTCTCCAGAGACTAATATAGGAATGCATGCAATTACAATTATTCATTCAATCAATGCATTCAAGCATTCAATTAATTATTTGTTGTGCTTTCTAAAACTCAATGTATTGCTTTTACACTAATAATTTAGAATTATTTAAGTTTATCGATATTATCGATGGATACACATGAGAATACTCTCGCTAGACTCATTTTCTAAAACCTTAAACGTATTATCTTCACATCCAATGAAAGAATAATAAAAAAAAGGAATTTATCTTTTTTTATAATTAAATATAATCCTTACGTCAAATTTGAATGACCAACGGTTTGTCGTAACGGCTGACAGCTGCGTATCCGCCGAGTAAGCCATATGTGGCACCATCCTGGCTGTTATACAGTATCGGTGTCATTATGCATTAGTATATAGCTCCTAGTATGTTCTTACTAAGATATCAAGTTATCTTATTGAGCAAACAGTACTATATCAAGCATGTATATTCGTAAATATATTGTTCTTGAAGTATATTTTGCTTCATATGGCACGGCCGCACGGATTCGTTCATTTCATTTCCTAACTCGGCGAATGTATCTGGATTATATTTATTATTATCCTTGTATTTCACGCCACTATAAGATAAGTAAGATCGTTATTATTATGCATTATATATTTTATATTTGCAGTTTTTTAGTATGGATTATATTTATTACTAGCTTTTGCCCGCGACTTCGTCCGCGTAGAAGTCGAAAATGGTTCTAATAGGATTTTTATTGGTTTTTTACGTTAATAATTTTGTTATAACATACTCGCATAAATTATTATGTTAAAATGTTTGAATAATTATAAAATATAACAATCTTTATTATAGTGTAGGGATATAAAGGACAAATAAACCTGTAAAAAAAAAATGCTATATTTTATGAACACGAAGCTCGGCGAGAGTTACACGGGTGTATTATCTTTTTACAAAGAAATCTAAATACTACACCTAGGTACCGCAGTATTTCTTTGTAAACAATATTTTTTGTTTTTCTTTCGGGTGGTAGAATCACCAGGCTACTCTGTGCGCTTACTCTGGACCATGCCACATAAACCTGGCCGTGGGAGAAGCAGCTTTCCCTCAACTCTACTCCCGATACCTTAAGAGTTTGACCTTGAGCTTTGTTTATAGTCATTGCGAAGCATACTTTGATGGGAAACTGCACTCTCTTTAATTAGAAAGGCTAATTTGATGGTGTTAGGGGAATCCTAGGAATAAATACAGACCTCTGTAAAGCTTAGAAACCTTCAAATGCGGTACTAAAATGTATAGTACGGTGACTTTCGAGACATTTCAATTTTAAAGAGTATTTGCATTGCAAGCACCAAGCCTTTATGTGAGTTCAACCTTTTTTGAATAAAATCGGATTGACTTTTCAAGCATGTGTCAAAATAAAATATCAAAAGCACTAAGGAATATTGATACCAACTTCGGAGCACATCACTCCCAAAATAACTTTCTACCCCTATTTAGCCCCGTTAGGGGATGAATTTCAATAAAATACGAAACAGGTCTTCCATTAATTCTGTTAAAGAATGTTTATGCAAAATTTGAAGTAGGTTGGACTAAGGAATCTTGTCCCATACAAACCATGCCCGCCTTTTTCACCCCCGTAGGGGTAGAATTTTGAAAAATCCTATCTTATCAGATCCCTACGTCATACAAAGAAAACACCCTCCAAGTTTCAGGTCTCTACGATCAGCGGTTTAGGCTGTGCGTTGATCCGTCAGTCATTCATTCAGGACAAAGCATTTTATATGTATAGATTATCCTTGTATTTCACGCCACTATAAGATAAGTAAGATCGTTATTATTATGCATTATATATTTTATATTTGCAGTTTTTTAGTCGTTCTAGTTACAACAAGTTCATCGTGTACGGTTCATGTACAACTACTTATAATTTTACATCATTTCTTCTGCATTTAAAATATAAATTAATTTTGAGATTTAAATTTTAAATATCTAAAACATAGTCTTTAAAATTAATTTTATTCGTTCAAGTAATCCAATACTGGAACGTATTAAAAAAGTTGATACGATATCCATTACACTGCATATTCGCTTCACGTGCTGTCGTAATCATGTTGCAAGGTGTAACTTATATGGTTGAACGAAATTTAGTTACATAGACTAAGAATTAGCAATAAAATTATTAAAAGGAAAACAAGAGATATTAAGAATTATTAAAAAGAAGAGAATTATTAAAAACAAGAGATATAAAGGTGCGCGGACCCCACCCTCTTTGTAGCGCACGAGCCGATTCCCTTTGCTGATCACACCTGTCTTTGAAAAAACCATAGAGCAAAAAGACAACGAGAATAGCCCAGTACTAAGAAAACTTATGTAATAATTAGGTACACTTTTTTGGTTTTACTTTTTGGCTTACGATGAAGAAAGTCAAATATAGGTCTGGCACGTTATTACAATGTTATTTCCGAAGCAGATGCGTTAGAGAGCATATTAACATTAAATAAAATTATATGTAGAGAAAAACATTAATAATTCATTATTCACAAAATTAAAGATCATAATTAAAACATTAAATGAAATGTCCAGAACTTCCAGAAGTCCATACAAGTCGTAAGGTTCGTTTAATAATTAAAAAGGAACTTAATTGAATAGCAATAAATTGAAGATAATTAAGTGTGTCGAAGACCCGGGACATTCTTGAGCGATCACATAGTTGGTACAATGTTTTTTTATTAATATGGCATGGCAAGATTGAGGTAATGTTACCAATTTGAGTTGAATCAAAGACTAAGCTGAAAGATATGTTGTACCTCTTAGACTACGCTCAAACTGAGGAATTATTAACTACTCATTCATAAATCACAACATTCCATACAAAACACGTAACACAGTCTGTCCACCAAGCAAACAATTTGATTGTTCCGTTTTACGCCCGACACCACCATATTCACATATTTAGGCTCCTCATATCATACTCACATAACACACAAACACACACATACACAGACACATACACACACACATACACACAGTACAAATAATCATACGTTTCTAGACACATACATAGAATTCACCACACAGTAATTTCCTACTTAAATTTAACTTTTAAATGTCACTTTAAATGTAAGTTTTATAAGTTTCATTTTTTTTTTTTATTTTAATTTTTTCAACTTTTGTTCTGGTAAGCAAATATATGTATTTTCTTTCTAGAACAATAATAGATCATAATATGCCCTTTCGAATCATATCAGCTTACCAGCTCTCAATTTCCATAAGGTATATAGTGTCCAAGTGGCAGTAGAACACTGACTCCTAAGTCACAGGTTTTCCTAGTTTAGGAGTCAGGGTTTCAGCTTTTGTACGCCTTAACTATTGTGAACTTACTAGATATTAAGCATATTGTAAGGATTTGTATCAATAAAGTATATTATTATTATTATTATTATTATTACAAAGGTGGCAAATTCTTGCCAAACATGAGTTTATTACCATGTCCTGACGATTTATAGTTTTTATTATACTATTGGGTTGCTATAAAAAGTTCTCGACAGTTTTAATAGTTTTTTTTTTAAATAAAAAAATGATGGTTTATTCCACTAATCCCCATTGACTTGGTGATTGGATTGGATTTGTGAACTTTCTTGTCCACAAATCCCCATCAATGGGGATTTCGGAACAAGATTTCACAAATCCCCATCAGTTTAAAATAAAATACAAAGAACATATTATATGTATAGGGTAGCAGGGACATCGACTCGAAAACTTATACCATGGATTTAGGAAATGATTCTGAACAGAAATATTTTATACTTAGGCTATTAATTTAGCCATTACTTTAATTTGTTTGATTATAAAAATAAACAATGGGTCCTGACCTCCATAAGAAATAAAGACTTCGTGATAGTGATGGGTAACTCATCATTTTTATATGAGGTTGAGGGAGTAGCTCATTTTACTTCGCGAGGTCCTCAAAAGGTACACCTCATTTGAGGCGAGGAGTCGTACGTCGATGTATGTACAATTATGAAAGTCGGTTCATACACTCACTAAGCTCACTCAATACTCACTCGCGAGTACTCGCGTCAATAATGTCAATGTCAATTTTTAAGTGAGGACGCGTGAACGAGTGAGTTGGTTCAATGTTGAAATTCGAGTAACTCTTTCAATTTGCGATCACGAGTACCTCAAACGAGGCACCTCATGAGTGAGGGACACATCTCTACTTCCTGATTCTTATATAATAATTATGTTGTTTGTATTTTATTTTTAAACCGATGGGGATTTGTGAACGTTTTGTCCCTCAATCCCCATCAATGGGGAGTTGTGGACAAAACGTTCACAAATCCCCATTGATGGGGATTGTCAATGGGGATTAGTGGAATAACCCAAAATGATGGTAATATTTTAATTATATTAAATGTCAATGCAACTAAAGGCTATATATAACTGCAAGATTTCTGGTAAATAATAGTAGGGTTGAGCATACTAGATCTATCGATATGATAATAATGTTAAATACATTGATACATAACTGTTCACTGGACATACACATTATTTAAAATTCGTAATTGTAAATAATGCGATTTTAATTTTGAGGCGGGATTATTTCGTCGGCCAATTATCATTGGTATAAATTGTCCCGATGACAGTTCATTGTAAAAACTTTGACCACACAAGTACGTAATTGCATCGCAGCTGGTTGCAAGTCGGAGTGCAATTGTAATGACTAATGTTTGCGGATTCCAATTATTTTCTACAAAACGATCTAAGATAAATAGTTTCAGTGTTTAACCGCCGCGATAATTGTATTAAAGTGCTTAACCTTTTAAGGTTTTTAATGTAATTATGTCACGCTTTTCGTACTGGCAAAACTCAATACGGCAACTTACTTATGTTTGGTTACGGATTAATTTGAAATAACGTAACAGGTGGATTTTGTGTTCAATTCTTAAAAGCATCCATAAAATGTTTCGGTAACATTCTGGTATTTCATGTTTTTAATGACTTTATTTACCTTTTAAATTAAAACATAAACCTGCCGTTGAAGAGACCTGTCATTCGATCTGATGCTACGGTTTGACACTATTGACAGCTCGCTTCACATAGGTTTTCACGGTAAGTTTTTATAGAATAGATCGGCTGGTTACGATATTTCAAGGACAGTTATAGAGCCTCTCTAGTCTAAGTTCGCTGCGTTCTATGATAATTTTAAATTTCGAAACACCGAGCCGACACCGCAACCGCCCCCAATCCGACACGATTCGATTCATCGATGACCATGAACATCGATTCGACATTCACGTGTATTGTAATCGGATGATCATCCCTCTCACTTTCCTTGTAAACCGTTTGATATTATGTAATTTGTAATCGATATAGAAACTCCAATTAAATTACTACAGTGCAGTGTTTGGGAAACTGTAAAAAATCTATTAGATTTACTTTAAGATGAAATCTAACAAAAATACGGCCAATACAAACATTTTTACTTACTAATGAACAAACCTGAGTAGAATTTACACAATACGAAAAAAATAAGTAGATACTGTTACAAAACTTATGAAATAGCTGTATAGTATGATAGTACATTATTTATTAGTATTTGGTAATACTGTCTGGCATTTTTACCCGCGGATCAGCTTGTTGCGCTTGCGACTGACGGCTGAATGCCTGTGTTCGATTGTTGACGAATGCTTTTTTACGTAATTGACAAGTTACAGACGCGACAGTCGAAGTCAAAATACAAGGTGTAATAGAATGAGCACAAGACTTCTGACATCCCAATTAGAATATTGAGTTATAAGATGAGCATTACAATAGTTTAAATTTTGTCAAATATTTTTTGAATGTTGAACATTGAAATAATTTTATCAATAGATTCACCATAATCGGCCATCGTGTTGACTCATCGATCTTTTTTTTTTAAATTATCTTTAAAAATAATAATTTAACAACACTTTCATGAATCACTCTCACAGTACACAAGTTAATCAAGACCCAGTGACGTCATTAATTACAAAGTAATACAACATTCACGATAATACACGTCATGTGGTCATAACTGAATTTCGGGAAAACGGTGACTGCTATGAGGATAAGGACGTGTAATTATAAATTGGTAAAGGTTTGACGGATATTATTATTTCAGTATTATAGGTACTTCGGTTCGCTTCGGTCAACCTGCGCTCGCGTCGGGCGACTTCCAATCGTTGACGGTTTTTGCGTGAGGCAAAGGACTCAGAAGCGTACATCGTCGAAGCAACTTTGCGAGTAGTGTAGTTGGGAGTTTTAGATTAATTGCAAAAAAAGAAATACGACTTACATGAGGCAGATGTCGAAATTACTGCAATCAATTGCAAAATACTTTTAAGATGAAATAAAATAAGACCATTTTATTATAAGAAGTTAGATGTTGATAGCCTAACCTTTAGAACACAATGCATAGATTAGCAAATGAGCCTTATAAAGAAACTGTTAAATTGCTGCAATCATCGTGTTTTGCCTCGCTAAAGGTGCATTCTGTAATTTTATCGTATCTATCATTCTCATCACTAGCCTTGAGAGGTGTAGTTTGTCTTCATATTATATACATTTTTTTCTGTTCTAGTAGAAAGCGAAAATTCATAGACATCTCCTTAGCTCTATGGTGTTACACCATAGGGCGAATTTCACTAATGAAACTTTAGCAACAACAACTGAGCAGCGTTCAAGAGCTGTCAGTGTTAATATTCTACAACAATAATGACACTGACAGGTCTTGAAAGCGGTTCTGATCGCGTTCAGTTTCATTGGTGAATTTCGTCCTAAGCCTTCCTTTCGACGAAAGATTAGAAGAAAGACAATATTTATTCTTGCTCTTATGTCATTCTCTATTTGCTTGATAAGAGAAAGTTTATCAAATTATTTAACAATTATAACGTCGCCAATTTACCAAGATGTAACAACGCGATCGGCAAATAATTCTCCAACAATACGATCTCGTAATTGGACTTAATAACGATACGATGTCGCCTAAAACGAGACACTAATTACTAATTAGTGAGAAATAAATGGGCCGTAAATGGCCTGCCATTCTGCATTATTAAATGAAAAAGAAAACGAATCTTATCGACATTAAATTAATGATGACATCAATTGACGCGTATTGCTCATTTACAGGAGCAATACGAGTATAAGACAAAACAATGAAAACTGCCTCGCTGGTCTTGTGGTTGCAAGCTCTACTGCTGAGCATAAGGTCCTGGGTTCGATTCCCAGGTCGGGCAAAAGGTTATTGGGTTTACCATGAGGAATTTCTGTGGCAGCCCGTAGTCTGGATTTGTGCCCGGTTGATAGCAATAGGCTCGTCCTCTATTACATGGGACTTAGACGTAAGTGGCGAAATTTGGGTGTACAATACATAGGTATATTTCTGGCCCCCCCTTCGAGGATTCCAGACGTGATATTATGTTATGTAGAAGATAAAATAATGTAATGATTTACAACTTACAACTTATACTTACGGAGTTTAAACAACCGTTTTGATACAGAATCACGGTAGTGTTCAATAGAAAATAACTTTCGAACAATTAACATGCAAAACGCATTCAAATGTGTCCGACATTTTTTTTTTGTTGTTTTGAGCTGGAAGCTGCCATTTAGCGGTATTGCATTCTTCTCAAACCAAAAACTCAATTAGGCAAACACGTTCATTTGTTACATTGGTGAATTATTTATAGGCATAGGACATATATACTAACCTTATTGGTGATGTTCTTCGGAAAGGTCAGGTGCGTAGAAATCGTAACCAGCGTGCGTGTATGACCAGATGTATTAACGTAAACGAAACAAAAGGAGTAATGTAAGGATCGTAGCAGATGGCTTTCTGCGGTTCCTGCCCACCCCCATGGGAACAAGGCATGACTTTATGTATGTATTCAAAGAATTATATTTCAGGAAAATGTAGCAAAGTGTAGAACACTACGATAGTACACGATAACGGTCACATTGTAATATAATTTTCGGTAAAACGTTGAGTGCTATGAGGATAAAGACTAGTGTAATGTTTTGGATAATATTAGTAAAAGGAACTCAAAAATCGTAGATGGTCGACAACTCGAGAAGGCTCTCGGCATTCCCACTCAGTTGCGCAAGATCATGGCGTGTAGGAAGTAGGAGTGTCCTTCAGCGACAGGACGTAGCTATGTAAACGGTTAGAGTGCAAACACAATATTGATTCTTTATGACAAAGTAAAGAAATGGGACACTGTGTTTGTCTAACGTTAGGCAGGTACAGTGGGCTGGATGTCAGAGCAACAAAACCACTAGCCGATTAACTCTTATTCTATTGAAACTCCATCCGTACTACGCTAAGTCAGTTCAAGGTCGAATTGTTACCACCCCGACGCGCCGTCGACTGTACCGATATTTACGTGCAAAGAGGACAGATTAGTTTCAGCCACCCTTCCGTGTTTTAGGGGGGTAGACAGGGAGAGGGAGACGCCCTGTCTGCGGTATGTCCCCACTAGCTGGGGCATTGAACTCTTTGGCACAACATACCTACCTAATCTAAGTCATACACGAACGAGACGAAGCAGTTTTTCGCGACTCCCTAAAGTGTTTGGTGGTTTTTCATCTTGTGAAGGTATTGTTTTACTGTCGCGTGTTACTGTGTAAAGTGCTATAAGATCTTTTGGCGCTCGAATGACGTTAAAAGGGTGGCGCTGTTGGTAAACATTTGTTTTGTGAAATGTATTGAAAAACCAAGATGGCGGCGTTAGTTCCGCTTTTGCCAACGCGCCAAAAGAACCTTGTAGCGCTGTATGCAGTAAGTATGACAATAAACAAACTAAGAAGACTCTATGACTGGCCCCTTAACCGGTGGCCTTATTCGATTACAAATCCATGTGGAGTTCGCACTCATTATTAGGACATTGAAGTCAATATAATATGGGTACCTAATACTTGGGAACCATTCCAATACACGGAATCCAATTTATCTCAATATGTGTAACGAATCGAGGGACAGTTATTATTTAACGCCATTATTTCGAACAACTGCGCGCATCACTGCACATTGTTGTACAGGTTATGTATTACCAGTCCGGCTGTGCATCCAGTTGGCGAGCCAGTCATCCGTACAGTCAGTTTCAAGTTCAATGTCAAGGATACGCTGATACGCTCCATCGGCAAATATTCGCCAATCGATAATAAACCGTTTATTTATAATTTGAAAGTATATTTTGGCTCAAATTCGCGCGTATCGCAAAAAATGCCTGAAGCGTAGGCAGAGGAGCCGTGACAAAGACTATATTTGCGTCACTTTTTGTGTTCACACTGTTCACTTTATGATCGATTGCTAAGTACACTGTAAATAATGAGTATTCGTAAAGTCATTACCACACTGTCATTGAGAAACCTTGCAAATACTTATTGACTAACAAAACTTATATAACACCACACCTTGTATCATTCGGGTAAGTATCTTTCACGAGTTTACATCATTATCATCATATCAATCATTTTGATTAGGTCATCGCCTTTTCATACCAAATTGCATATTTGTGTTGATATTTTACCAACCACGATAAAATTCACCGACAATGGCTAATGATCATTTGGCGACTTGGCGTGTTTAATGAAGGCGTTCAGATCAGTGCGTGGCAATAAAATGAATATATTTCAAGAATTAAATTGAACGTTACATCTATCAAACATGGTCCTACACTAGTTTCACCTTTTTCCATCGGAGTTTAGAAAAAAAAACCGTTCGCGCTTGAATAAATCATTGAATTGTAACGGTTGCTCTGCATAACGAATGTTATTTATTTTCTTTGAATATTAATGGGGTCTCAGATCGTCATTTTTACATTCTCCAAAGCTTTCGATCGATTGTATCGGAGAAACATTAAAAATCTATCGAGTATCCTTATACGTTCCAATTACGTCCAAATTACTGGAAATAGAATTGTTTTTAGAAAATACCAAGTTTGATGTCATTTGTATAACAGAACATTGGTTAAAAGATCATCAAGTAATGTCAATTAACTATGAAAATTATTGTGTAGTTAGCCATTTCAGCCGAAAACGTATGATACATGGTGGGTCATTAATATTAGTTAAAAATTCAATTAAATCGAAAGAACGAAAAGACATAATCGGACTGTCTGTTGAACACACCATAGAATTGTCCTGTGTTGAGCTTGATAAGCATGTTATAGTATGCGTATACAGACCTCCAGGTTACCAGAATCTATCTATTTTTGATTCTGTAATGGAAGATGTGCTAAAGAAACTTAGTGTTAGTAGTAAGTCAATAATCATATGTGGTGATTTTAATATTAATTTATTAGAAAATAACTCTAATACTGTCAGACTATTAAGTCTTTTTAGGTCATTTGACTTGTCAAATGTTTTTATTGAACCAACTCGAGTGACAGCTTCTTCTGCGACTTGTATAGATAATATTTTTTGTAATTGTGATTACTTACATAAAGAAATTGTAAATAAGTTGCCATCTGATCACAGTGGACAAACAATAACATTTTGTTCCTACATGCCTTTACATAAAATTCAAATAAGGTTTAGGCCAATTACATGTAAAAATTTAGATAAATTAAATAATTCTTTGGCAAGTAAATTATGTGTTCAGAATTTTAATAATATATGTGACCCAAATGAGTTCTACGCCGAGTTCTTTTCACTATTAAATGAGCAATTTATTGACACTTTTCCACTAAAAACTAAAACTATTTACACAAAGTTCTTATTTAGTGATTGGGCGACTCCAGGTATTCGTAAAAGTAGGGAAAAACTTTTTGAACTTTATGGCCTAAAGCAACATATTAATAATACAAGCTTTCATCAACATGTTGCAAAATATTCAAAAACTTTTAAAAGTGTGTGCAAAATGGCTAAAGCTCTTTACATTAGCAATAAAATAAAATCAGCTGATGATAAAATAAAAACTACCTGGCAAATAATAAATAATGAAACCGGTAGGAAAAAACAGCGTAATACTGAATTTAACTTACAGACTACACATGGCCCTATCAACTCAGATGTAGAAGTAGCTCAGGAATTTGAAAACTTTTTTGCTAATATTCCCCTTAAAACTACGGAAACTTTAAATTCCTCATCCACGCTTTCTGCTGCCTTACTTAGGAAAAATGTAAAGTCATGCCCTTTGGAGCTGAGGTTTCAGCATACAAACCCCCAGGCTGTTATAAAAGCTTTTAAAGATCTTAAAATTAAATCAACAGAAGATCTATGGGGAATGTCTGTAAAAGTCTGTAGATCTATCATCGAAACCATTGCGCCTTATTTAGCTTTCATATTTAACATCAGTGTAGACCAAGGAGTCTTTCCGGATCTCATGAAACACAGTAAAGTAATTCCTTTGTTCAAATCCGGTGATAGTAAGGAACCCAATAATTATAGGCCTGTGTCAATTCTGCCAGTTCTCAGCAAGGTGTTTGAAAGGTTGATGCTCAATCAAATGTTACGTCACTTTAATAAGAATTCCATCTTTCATGAACAACAGTACGGTTTCACCAAAGGGCGTTGTACCACTGACGCTGGTGTCACCCTCATAAAGAACATTTTTAACGCCTGGGAAGAAGCACACGATGCCATTGGAATCTTTTGCGACCTCTCGAAGGCGTTCGATTGCGTAGACCATGAAACACTTCTGCTGAAACTTGAGCACTATGGGATTAGGAATACAGCTCTTGATTTACTAAGATCATACCTGAAAGATAGAAAAGTTAAAATTCAAGTAAACGGCGTAAACTCATTGGGGTCTGAAATGGCAATGGGCGTTCCTCAGGGTTCGATATTGGGTCCATTCCTCTTTTTAGTTTATATTAATGATTTACCACAATTACTTCAAAATCAACCTAAGATGGTGTTATTTGCAGATGACACATCGTTGATATTTAAAATAAACCGACGGTCACAAAATCTTGACGACGTTAACAGCTCTATTCTTCAAGTCCAAGATTGGTTTACGGTAAATAATTTGGTACTAAATAAAAAAAAAACCAAATGCATTAGATTTAAATTACCTAATGTTGGAAGTAGCGAATGTGACATCATATTGAATGGAGAAAAACTAGAATTTATTAATCAAACCGTTTTCCTAGGAATCACGCTAGACGAGAAATTACAATGGGGACCTCATATAACAATTCTTGCGGGGCGGCTAAGCTCGGCCGCTTATGCTGTTAGAAAGATACGACAGTTAACAGATGTAGAAACCGCGCGTCTGGTCTATTTTAGCTACTTCCACAGTATTATGTCGTATGGCATTTTACTGTGGGGTCGGGCTGCTGACATTGAATCCATCTTTATTTTACAAAAGAGAGCTGTCAGAGCCATTTATAATCTACATCGTCGCGAATCTCTCAGGGAACTATTTAAAAAGATTAATATTATGACGGTACCTTGCCAATTCATTTATGAAAATATTATGTATGTAAGAAAAAATCTACATATCTTTAATAAAATAAGCGATAGACATAATTTTAATACTAGAAATAAAGATAAAATAGATCAACCATTTTTCAGATTATCTAAAGTACATACATCTTTTATGGGGTACTGTGTTAAATGTTACAATAAAATACCTTGTGATATATTACAATTAAATGAAAGAAAATTTAAAACTCATATTAAAAGTACACTCTGTAAACAAGCATATTACAAATTAGAGGATTATATCCAAGATAAGAATGCTTGGAAACATGCTGGTCCTGCTCCATAGGACAATTTAGAGTCTAGACAAAATCAAACTGGTTGCTTATTAAATTATGTATTTGTTATTTTTTATAACACTGATTTTACATTCTGTGATTTCTTGAACTCACACACTGACTTATTAGTATTACTTGTTAAAATGTTAGGAATATCGTATAATTTTACAATGTTTGTAAATATGTGAGCACCATGTATCTGTCACATATTTAATTTATCTGTAATTGCTTTATTTTTCATTCTTTTTTACCTATCGCGGTATAGTAATCTTATTCTAGATGCATCGTCTTCACATATAATTATATAATTAATGTATGCAAAATATTGTGAAAACATTTTAAAAGAGTAACGGTGGAGTTTCTTGCCCATTCTTCTCCATACGAAAACTACCTTTTGGAAGGGGCGACTAGAATCAATTCTATTTTTTGTAAACTTGACGTTCATAAGTGCCTTTTAAGTGCCTAATTGAAATAAATTGTTTGACTTTGACTTTGACTTTATACTGCAGAACAACTAAACTGTTCTGTGCATTGTGGGCAATTCTCATATGATTCTATTGTCATGCATTCAACCGATTTGTCTACCTAAATCGGGTACATCAATGTTCACGGCCTGCTATATTTGATCTACGAAATGCCAAACAATGACGCTTGAAGAATTTCTTACACTTTTGACTTCCCTTGTGAAAACCGGAGACGAAAAGAGAACAATCCGAGTTCTGTTCTGTTACTTAAAGACAGATGACCACTCAAAGAAACCAGATCACCTAGTGACTCAGAGCGAATATGAAAGAGAATATTTCTCCAAGATTCACAACGTAATTAGCCATACGGTCGAGCGAAAATTATATATTTCCATCACCGTCACGACTGTTGGGTGAGCATGCTAATCGTTCATGTCACTCGGTCCCCCGGACGCACGAGCAGTCGCGTGCACAGTGTCACTTTCCCCTGGATGGCGCCCGCGCAGGTTTCTGTTTCGAAGGCGCGCATGCGCTCTCTCGCATGGAATGCCCGCCGCACTAGGAGAAGCATTCAATGCAGGTACTTCGAAACTTCTAGAAATACTGTAAACGTATAATGATCGTGTTGAAAAACAATACTGGTCTTTGATATGATCAGCTATTTATAACTTTACAAGCAAGACAATTTGTTTAGCAGGAGGATTGGCCTTCTTCCTATAGGTTTCAGAATCATGTTTTTGGTATAAAACCACTTCTAATCCGACAAGGAAGAGAAAAATGAAATAATAAATTCAACCAGAACAGACTGCAACACTCGATTTGGTAACATCTACGATTTTTTTAGGCCAGACTGCAACTATCGTTTTCGCGGGCCGCTGACTTCCCTGTAGACATTCGTTCTGCTCGCTCGTAATCTTTGCGATGCCAATTAAAATTATATAATTCAAGCCAACGCATCTGAACGCAGTTGATGAACGACCAAAACAAGGTGTTTTACGATCAGCGAACACGAACCGTGGTGGATGCGATGCAGGTTTGCAACTTACACCCACTCACCGAACAACTTCATACAGTGGTCTTTTTAGTAGGCAGTTGTTTTTTGTAACGGTTACTTATAAAACATTGTAAAATTAACTAAGGTTGTAAGTAGGACATCATCTGTTGCTTTTTATCTTTTTCTTATAGCATACGGTCTTTCCCTACTAATAAAAAGTTTTTATTTCTCAAAAGTGCAGGTGCACGCGAATGCAGCCGGAGTTGGGCGGGCTAATCGTCGCACCAGTATGGGGTAGCGGGCGCTAATTGAGCTGATCTCAACAAACGGCGAGCTCCCTTTAGGCAAACCATTTATGAACTACCTAATGATTACATGAGTGATCAATTAAGTTTTTGCGTTAGTTTAGTCACGGACTCACGGCGTTTTTTAAACGCGCTTATTCGCGTTATATACCTACGCAACTAAAATAGTGCTACTTATTCAAGGCAGAAAACGCGCCGTCGAAGCGCGTTCCGTAGAACGCGCGTATAAAAAAGGCGTGTGCATAGACCCTTAGATGGCAATACAAATGCCACGTAAAGTAATTATGTTTTGAATAGACCCTTAGATGGCAATACAAATGCCACGTAAAGTAATTATGTTTTGAAAACACCTGAATATTGTAACATTACAATGTTTATTGTACCTTCAACCACTTATTAACCAAACTTCATAATTGTAAAGTGCACTTATAGGGCAGTGTTACTGACATCATCATCTACCTTTTCCCAACTATGTTGGGGTCAGGCTCCAATCTAACCGCATGCAGCTGAATGCCAGTATTTTACAGAGAGCGACTGCCTAACTGACCTCTACAACCCAGTTACTGGGTAACACGATCTTCCTTGGTAAGACTGACTGCAATGTTACTCTCATGTAAACTTAAAATGTTAGTAGCTAATAGCTAAGAAAAGCGTGAAAAGGCAATGTAAATATGTATTCCAATTTTGGACGTTTGGGTAATTTTGTGTGTCCCAAGTATTTTTGGCTTTAGGTACCCATCACATTTTTACGCAAGAACGTGATAAAAGATCGAACACTTCAAGACTTTATGTTAATAATTTTGTGACCTACAAACAAGTACCTATTCATCAGCAAACTTCTGCAACCACTAATGAAGTAAGATGATGTAAAGTTTAAGAATCAAGATATTACTACATAAAATATTTATCATATGGTTGACCAGTTAATGCAATATTTCAACACAGGTCTCATCACCGACATTGACTTAGTGACATAATTCCTATAAATACATTACCTACTGAAGTAAACATAGTTTATACTTTTTGCACATATTGGCAGCATTTCAAACAAATTACTATGTAGGTAATGGATCCCAAATAATACCTTATGTATAAGTTTTATACATTCAGTTTGCTGCAATTATTTATTTTGATATAACAGCAATAAGTTAAGTGTAGTCTGGTACTAATGTAGAGTATTTGAAGTGGTATAACATTGCAATAAGCCAATTCCTATAATGCGTTGTTGCATTATCTTGTGCATCTCTATAGCCAAGTAGTTGATGTTTACAGTAGGCTAGCTATAAATACAGCTGAAATTGGAAATGTAATAACAACTGAATCATAGAATATTCCATCCCTTTCTCTTTGCGTGATGATTTACATTGACTATCTAATCTAACTAGTCTGTATTGAACGACTGCGGGGCAAAGGCCTCCCTCTCGATTTTCCATACAATTTGGTCTTTTGACAGTACTTTCGGTAGGAATCAAGCTCGTCTCCATCTTCACCATCGCCTGCCGCGATGTCCTTGTGCAGCCCATTTCTCATCTGCCATGCAGTTGCGGTAGACATGTCCGGCCCAGTCCCACTTAAGCTTAGCGGCTTTCTTCTTACATTCATTAGAAAATAGTAACCTATGTCTATCTATCTATGGCATGAACACACTATGGTACAACCTATTTCCCTCATTAGACTCTTATGAACAGTCATAGACAATAAAGAGACAGATCAATTTCATGTTTTTTCTTCCATTCCCATAGTAATGAGCAACTTAACACTCTCTCAGACTTTGTAGTCTGCTTTTGTAATTGTAACTTGTGCAGAAAGGTAATAAACACATTAATAAAAATTATTGCTTTATTCACCAGATTGCAGTGTGTACATCATAAAAATTTGATATAAAAATAAATGTAGAAATTTTACATAGGGTGACAATGGGCGGTCTTATCTCTAAAAGCAATATTTTAAAGACAATGTTTGGATGGATTAAGGGAGAAAAGAGACACAATACTGCAGGTTGTCTGTACTTTTTATTTGATTGATTTTGTACTTGAACTTGTTTTTTTTTGTGGAATGCAGACTTTGGCTTTAGATTGAATTTTATTTTGTTGGTTGGTGACTACATAACAACTTTGCTACTTTGGTTGTTTTTTTTTGGTATAGTTTTACCCAGTTACTGGGTTGTGGAGGTCAGATAGGCAGTCGCTCCATGTAAAATACTGGTATTCAGCTGCATCCGGTTAGACTGGAACCTTTCCGCAACATAGTAGGGAAAAGGCTAGGCAGATTGATTGACTACCTACCTACTTTATGCAGCAGATATCTGCAGTGAGCAGCTATGAGATATGAACAGTGACGCTGCATTTTTTTTATACATAATTTTTAAAGATTTACGTTTTCCCACACAAGCATTACTTGCTCTTATTTGTGAGTAATTTAATAGACACACAGCTCACTTGAACAAATTAAAATCATAATTTCAATTACAGTATGATATCTATGATAATTTTGATGCCATTAGCATTGATAAGCATCTGGTAATATAATTAACATTGGCATTTGATATCCACAGTTATTTGATAGTCTAATTATTGGAATACCATGATAGTAATATTCTCCAAAGTATAATCTACTGATATGAAAATTTCATTATTGATTGATAATGAAATTATATCAATATTTTAATATCATCCATAATCAGTGAAATGTTTTAAAGTAATCGTTCTTGGTGGTACTTGATTTGTTAAATACTCAAATGAATATTTTTTGTTTTATAAACCCCTGTCTTCAAATACAAAAAGTTTTTTTTTTTTTTTGTAAAATATCTTCATTGTACTGCTGATGTTTTATTTTAGTTTCTTTTTATGTATTAGTTTCCTACACTTTTATTTACTTCAGTAAGTACATGGAGTTTATATATGGTGTTAGAATTATGACTAATATAAAACAAAGTTTTAAAGGCTTGATCTTATTGGTAATTTTATAGTATGTGGAATATTATACACCATGTACGTAGGGTTGTGACTCATTTATTAGTAATTGTGTGAACAGGACAAGCACGATTCTATTACATGTATGACTAACCAGTACAACTAATAAATCTTGTCCTTTTTCAAACTGTGACATCATAGAACAGTTTCCAACTTTCTTCTCCCTTCCAAATGGTCCCTACCATTTGAAAGGAACTATCATATTGCAGCCAGTTTATATCTAATTATATAACTAACGCTAACTTGGTTCGGCTGATGACGTCCGCTGCAGTTTAACAGGCAACCTATACACCTAAATGTGTACAGCACAACGAGATGTTATTACCATGGACGATAAAAATACGCGCCAAACACAACGAGACCAACAAAACAGTTGCTAGTGACCTAAATAACGCGCATTATAACTGCAGTAATAATATACTTTCATGCATACGAGCGCAACACGACAATACATGCAATTTACAATGCATGTTCTGCATACACACTTTCAACAGTTAGCTGAACATCGGCTAACTGTTGAAAGTACGAGCTTTGCCGCACAGAACTGCGTTTATCACGTTTGCCACCTCTTCACAATCTTCTTATATCTCCGAAGGCCAACTACAGTACAGTAACGCGTGCCGTCAGTGCCGTGTTGACCGATGGAAGCAGCTAATCTTGTGCATAACACGTGTAAAAACTATAGCTACCTTAATGATCAGCTCGATCTCTGGGACGTCTCCGTTCGCTGTTCCATTCTCCGCAATTTCATCCGACATCGTGAACTCCAGAAACACTTTAAATTAATCAGAAAAATAAACTTTTCAACACAATTTCACACAACCGTCACTGCTCCAAAACACCGACAGACTGCCTTACTTCAGTGTGGTTCATCGAAGTTGTTTGTTGTGTTTCTAACTTCATACTTATTTCTATAATATTTTTACGTCAAACTAAAACAAGTTTTCGAAAGTTTTGCTAACTTATGTTGGCGAATATCTTGAAATATTACTATTTAAAAAAAAAAAACAATATTGAAATATTAACTAACATACTGCAAGCTACTAGTTGTTGCACTTCAATTTTAGAAATTTTCTAATAAAAACCATTTGTTTATAGTAGACGTCTAATAAAAACAAATGGCAATACTAAAAATAGGGTTGCACATATTTATTTAGTAATAATCGACTAAGAACCGAATGCGTTATTCAGACAGAGACACCGCTCGTGACGCGGGCGGACTGTTGGACAACTGACAACATTTTAAAAGAATTATTTACTAAAAACTTTATTATGTATAACGTTTTTTCAAGTTCTTATATTTTATCCTAATACTTAAAAGATTCCCTGCCGTGACCCTGAGTTATCTCGTTATACTCGAAGTAGATTTTCTTTTCCCCAGAACACGTAGTTTGTATTTTTGAGAGAGCAAGATGGATGAAGTATTTTTATGATCCTTACCTTTAAATTCACTAGCACTTCACCCTTGGGGATTTCGTACTTCCCGTACGAACTAAAACATCCCCTCCAGAGTCCAGACAGACAAATTAAAAATCCGGAGACACACCACTTACTCGATTTAATTCCCTAAAACGACATGTGACTGGATTTTTAATTTGCCTGTCTATGATGTCTTGTTTATACCTTTTAAATTGGTGTTTTTTTCGTAGTTGGGCTATGTTATACATCATAAGACTGTTTTTTTTTTGTTTTAATTAATAAAATCACTCGATGTTGAAGAGGATATGGCTTTACGTTGAGATTAATTTATAATGCATAGTAACGTGAGCGAAGCCTCGGGCGCTGCTAGTATATTTTGCATTGTGTATGGCTTTAGCTTTCTCGTTATAATAAAATTTATATTCGCCTATTTGTTATCGTCACTTACAACACTTGATGAATTGATATTGTCAATTTGACATTAGACATCCTCCTGTCAAGTTCTGGATCTTTGTTTCGTTTCGTCGTGAAAAAGTCGACAACACGCACTATTTTTATGTAAACGAAAGTGTTTCCAATCTCTTACTTACTAACCAAGTGTTCATTTTAAAAACAACAACAATGAGTGCCACGGCAGAAGGGTCGACATCAGCACCTAAAGAAATGTCATTCGCTGAGAAACAAGCTGAACGCATGAAGAGGCTGCGATCTCTACACTCAGCCAGAAACGAAGCAAGGACGCACAACCATCAAGAAGTGGTTGCGGAAGAAGCGAGGAATAAACTACCACCAAACTACGAGGCGAAACGACGACAGGCAGAATGGTTACTCGATGACCAAGCTAAGCGCGAAGAGGCAGAAAAAGCAGGCAAAGATTACGACAGAGTCAAACTACTAAATATATCCGCAACAGAGGCTGAACGACTTGAACGTAAGAAGAAGAAAAAGAATCCCGACGAAGGATTTTCTACATACGAGCAAGCTACCATAAGACAGTACAACAGATTGGTTAAAAACATGCCAACTACTGACATGGAACAGTATGACAAACAGAAACAAAAATATGGGGATGCCTTCTATGGTGGTCCTAATGTTATTATCCACGGGATGCATGAGGACCGTAGGGAAGCTGTTGACAAGATGGTGGATGACTTGGAAGGACAGATTGCCAAGAGAGCTCGCTACTCAAGAAGACGTACACACAATGACGATGCAGACATTGATTACATCAATGAAAGGAATGCTAAGTTCAACAAGAAACTTGAGAGATTCTATGGAGAACACACTGCTGAGATCAAGCAGAATTTGGAGCGTGGTACTGCTATTTAATACCCACTGTGATTGCAAGATGCAATATGAATGCAAAATTGTTGTAAATAAATAATAATATAATTGTTTACTGGCTAGATTGCAGCCTCAACGCTACTGTTGTTGGGCCTCCCTGATAAACTGCATTTAATTTAAGGAACATATTACCATAATATCTGATAAAAAGTGTATTAATACTGAAAATATCTTAAGGTTCACATTGGCGATTTGCGAGCGTGTTTCCGGCGCGGCGATTGACAGTCTCGCTCTCGCTTGTATGCGAATCCGCAATGTTTGATTAATGTATTTGTGCGTTCGCGGAACGAGAGCGATAGACGTTATGTACAAGAGAGAGTCAGACAAGCGAGGGTACAATAATTGTGAAAACACGGAGAAAACGACGCGTAGTTGCAACTTGCTCGCTTGACAACCGCGGGGGACGCGTTCAAAAGTGTTTCAGCCACTTTCGCTCAGACGCTCGGAAATCGCCAGTGTGATAAAGCTCTAAGCTGCAGCACACTGCACAAATTGAAACAGCCTGGGAGATTGAGATATGATTGCCTGTATGTTACCCGTGCCTATATTGTTATAACTGAAGCCAAACAACCATAAATTCAGCCCTATCAGGATTAAGGCTGACCTTCAGAAACAGTGCCATCAATTTTTCACTATGTCTGAGTCACATTAGTCTGCTACTGTCATTTAAAATCACACATGTCTTGCTATTTAATATGCAGTACCATTATTTACTTTGTTTTTATTGTTACTGCCACAAGGATTATGGATTATTGACGTCAGGGGACATGTTTAAAGTGGTTTTGCATACAGACCCATAATATAGACCCATTTTAACAACTAACAAAGTGTTCAGAATAAAATTGTAGTGTAGAAGTAATAAATAGTCATAAACTATTGATACTATTGTATTGTTAGTAGATTTTAGTTATGATTGTTAAAATGTAATATCTGATTTATAAATTGCTAGCTTTTGCCCGCGGCTTCGGCCGCGTAATGGTCGGAAATTATACCATAGGACTGTACTACCAGGATTCAAGTATCCTATGTCCTAAGCCAGGTCATGGCCTATCCGTATGCCTTTCATTTAAATCTGTTCAGGCGTTACGGCATGAAAAGGTGACAGAGAAACAGACAGGCAGATAATAAATTCAAATAATCTTTTATCAAGTGTTCCTCAACATGAAAAATTTGAACCCTTGTAGGATGACTTCGTTGTCTGTTAAGACCCTTTTTCTCAGAAACGCGTGGACGTATCAAGTTGAAATAGATATCAAAAAGTTAGATCTAAGGTCCCTTGGAGCTGTAAAGAAAATCTAAATTCCAAGTCAACGCAATAAAAAAATACGGTTTGACACTCGCAAATAAACTAAAGCCTATGTGGTACTTCCCGTTGACATAGCAGTATGAAGTTTGGCGAGAAGCAAGATCTTACAAAAAGTAGCATATTTCCTTCTCAGGATGCCATCTATGTCCTTGCCATTTTTTTTCGAAATCCGTTGTGGTTTAGTGAGGGAAAAGGTAACACAGTACAGAGTTACTTTCGAATTAGTCTGGACAAGAAATGTAACTAGGTTCAGCAATAAAAAAAGATTGTCCTCCATTATATTTTTTGACAAGAATCAACAAAAATTGTTGTTAAAACAAGCCAAGATTGTGATAGATTGGATCCTGTCAAGCTCATGTGCCTATGAATTTTCAAAATTAAACAAATAAAGTAAACAAATTTCAATAACAAGTTTATTTTGATAAATGTGCCGATTAAAAAAAAAAAAAATTATGTATAGATCATAGATATTTTACATTGACTAAATATACTATAAAAGCGCTAAATATTTTATATTTTAACAACCTCTTGTGCAAGTAATGTTGGAGTCGGCAAAAGAAAAATTAAAAATTTCTGTGCAGATGTTTATCAGTAGTTTTAATGAAATGCAATACAATTTAAAATGAAATAACTAAAAGAAAAAAAAAAACTGTATTTTGGGCTCCAGTAATTCAAAATTATAGCTTTGATCTTAAAATTTTTAGTTTCTGATTTAAAAAAACTGTGATAATGGGGGTACATTTACTTGTGATAGCCAAGTATACAGGTGAGTTTTTTAGGTGTAACTGCAAGGCAAAACTCGTAACTGGGTAAATACAGACAAGTCGTCAAAGGAGGCGAAGGCTGGAGACCGATTGGGTAGAACAAGATACATTTTTTTAAAATTTTTAGGTGCTGAATTTTTATAAATATGATGAACACGCGGGTGCTGTAACCTGCCGAACGGGTGTAATGGTATAAAAAAGATACATAGATACACAATAAAAACTGCTGTCGCGAAGTCGGGTAATAAAAAGTATCCTGAACCTCGTTGGAAAATTAGAAATAAAAAAATTAACTAACACTTGTAATGAGAGGAACCTAGCAGCTCGACCAAAAATAATTATCATGATAGGTATACTGTTTTCGTTAATCGTATTTATTACTATTTTTAAGGCGCTCCCTCACCGACCGGAAGCATTCGCCTGTAATGTAACAATCTAAGATTCCTCTGTTACGGCTAGGGCTTTGCAAGCAGACTGCGTAGGCCGTCAATTGAAAATTGAAACCAGCAGGATAGGTTTATACATACAATTAAATCTTTAGAAGTAACACGGCTTTGGGGCAGATAAAGGTTTTATTACAGGTGAATGCTGTCGGTGAACGGTGCGCCTTTATGTTATTTCGGTTTAGAACCCACCTCTTGCCCCTCTCGATTTAAATTGCATAAGGTGCTTAACAAGGCAATAATCAGCAGGGTTAATCCGTAACACACAGTGCCAATGGCTTTAATTTTGACAGTTCAACAACTTTCATTGCGTTATTTACGTTGTTGAGCAGAACAAATTACCGAACTTAAGAAGCAATGGATTAGCAATATCCTTCAAAAATCATTCAGATTGTGATTGAAAGTGTGTTCAGTAATAATTTATTTTCAATAAAGACTTACTTGCACAGAGGTAGGTACATAGTTCATATATAACTTACAACAGAAAAGAAATAAGATAGCATTGTCATACATACTCATACATATCATTATGTACATTAAAATGAGCACAAGTTTATTTTTATACAGAAAGAAATGCTTATTGCTTAATACATACATAACATAATGAAAAGTTCCGAGTTTCGACTAGAAATCACAGTGATTGTTTCATTAATTCAATAATTAGACCTCCATTGCTGTTCATATTTAGAAAAACTTTTTTACAAAAAATTAACCGATGAAACAATAAATTTATATAAGTACCTACGCGTCGAGTTGATAACCTCCTCCTTCTTTTTTCGTCGGTTAAAAATAAGAAAAGAGTAACTTTTTTAATGTTTTATCATTGAGGTTCAATGTAAGCTAGGGCAGACACCGCGAAGAAAATTTTTGCGCAACATTGTTGTCCGGGACGACAAACGTCTCGATCTACTACTTAAATACAGCGCGGTTTTCACATTTGAAATCCGCGGGTACACATGATATTTTCGTAATAGCTTCTCTACACGCGTAGCTTGATAACCATAATAACGGGTTTTGTCGACGGAAGAATAGACAAAGTTACAGATTCTGATTGTTTATCTGTCATTTTGTCTATTCTTCCGTCGACAAAACCCGTTTCTATTATGGTCATGCTAAGCGTGCTGATTTACATTGAAACTCAATGTGCTTTACGGCAATATATCTTTGTAGGTAGTTTTCCCTTTCTAATAAATACATATTTCCTAGGTTTTTCTAATTATGTCCAGCAGTAAAAGTATAACTTATTTCATGAATCAGTTCGAAATAATATCCGCCAGGATACGGTACATAAAGCTTATCATGTAATTATCATCAAAATGATATTTTCGAGTTTTCTTGAAAATGCGTAGCTTAGTTTTTATTCAACTTTGTGTTGCTTTTAGTTTTTTAGTAGGCACGCACTCCTGTATCAATCTGCCTAGCCTTTTCCCACCTAGGTTGGGGTCGGCTTCCATTCTAACCGGATGCAGCTGAATACCAGTATTTTACATGGAGCGACTACCTATCTGACCTCCACAACCCAGTTACTGGGTAACACAATACGTACTTCTATAAACGGGGTCAAATTTGCAAGCGCAACTCTGCAGACGTGATGCGTATCGAAACAAAAATTAATAAAAAATGGATGATTTTTTGGGATCAACAATTGTTGTTGTATGAGCTGTTTTTTAAATTGTTTTATCGTATTCAGAATCGATACCCATTATGTCTGTGAAGTTTGCACAAAGAAAACTGATTTTTTTAACTGATATTTCAAGTATACACTACCTGATTGATGACCACAAAAAAAAAATCACATGTGGGTATTTCTTTTTTATTTGATCATGTTTAGATTTCGATACCCATCACGTCTGTGGAGTTAAGCTAGGTAATTTAAACCTCCCTTCACCCTGTACAAGTACAGTAAAAATCATCATCATTTTCAGATCATTTTATTTTTTTCGGTAGTGCTCCGTGCAGCAAACCAATGATGAGCGCAGTTATACCCCAATCGCTTTAGCGTGGCAATGGCGGTCATTGCAATTTCCCTAATATGTCTCCGTAGGAACAGAAACAATAAACTATGTATGGTGGTCGTTATTGGAACATGTTAAAGATAACGAGAGGTATTGATTCAGGACGTTAACGGACTTTATTTCAGTTTTTAAAATAAATAATTAGAAAATGTATAGATGGGTCAATGACCGCTATTGCCACGCTAAAGCGTTTCGGGTATAGTATCATATCGTCCCAACTTGGTACAGCGTCAGCAAAAGCTCCAGAATTCAATCAAGCTTTAGTCAACATACCAGAAACCGCATCGACTTAAAAATTTATCACCTATTTCGCTTGTCCTCGTGTTACAAGTGAAAATATGTATAAAAGCGAGCAGACAGACATCTTTAATCTTTAGCGTACACACCCTAAATTCTGGAAACATGACTTTATAGTACCACACAGACAAAAAGATTTTCTGATGACATTGTAACATACACTATAATGTAAGTGCCATAAAGTGCAAAATAGTACAAACAGCGAAGCAGACATTAAATAAAAATTCTCGAGCAGTTTTGGGCATCCTTGTTTTCACTTTAACTTACTGATAATAAAGTTTATTATTCAATGTCACGAGAGAATCCCTTATTCTGAGCTCATCTCGGTTTGCACTGGGCCTTAGTAGGAGCAGTAGGTCTAAAATCAACTAGGTATCGCAGATTTACTACAGTGCCATCTAATAACAAAGCTGTTTGAGCAATATCACAGATTAGTACAGATCGTTCACCCCGCAAAATTATTTAAATAAAAAGTTACTCTTCCTGCGACACAATAAAGTGCAATTCAGGTCGCACAGCACTAATTACCTACAGTTATATTCACCTAGATAGAAGTTGCCTCTCTTTCTATTGCGAGTGAGTGCGCCTTCTGTACTATTCTGTGGCAATATGTTTCAAGTTGATTTTTATGTTTACAAATTATAATTCTAACCAAAATATTCGCTGTTATTGGCTACCATCAGGACAAATTGATAACTACCGTCAATTTTGAAATTTATCGGCAACACAATATAAATGGTTAATAATAACGCATGCCTATTGTTTTGCATAGATTATGTCTTCAGTTGTTATTCTCTTATTATTTGAGTACAGCACTGATGTATCTTTTCACTACGGGTATTTGTTATTTTTGTTATTGCTAGCTGGCTGACTCGACGAACATTGTCCTGACCAAATTTCAATAATTCATACTAAGTTTCCATATAAAATGCACCAATTTTCCCCGGCATCTTTTCCAATTTTTTACTACGAACATTTTAAAACAAAAATTTGCAAATCGGTCCAGCCGTTCTGAAGTGATGCGCTTAGCAACGAAGAGCATTACATTTTTACTATACAGAAGATGATGATACTCTTGCTGGTGGAAGTACCTACATATATTACTTTTAAACAAAAATGGCCGTGAAAGTGGAAAGCTACATAAGTATCTTCAAAAGGTATTTTGGAGCAGAAAGTTCTTCAACTCAGCATTTAAATAATTTAGCTAAGAGAAATCACATTTGCGGTACCTATAAATGCGATGTAAAAGTTCTAGTGGCATTAAAAATATTTTACTTTATTGAAATCATAGGATTTTGTGTTACTATTTCAACGTGTAATATATTATATGTACCACTTTAATGAAAGCTAGTTCGTTCTTCTATAATATATAAATACCTACAGTTTTGTGTTTGATTTAAAAAACTAAATTAAATTGCTAAAACAAATAGCTTCAGCAACGCAGCGTAGACTGCATTCAGTTAATCTTGATACTTGTTTCCATTTTTTATAATTATAAATATAAAGTTAATGCTTCCCTATCCACCTTAAGTGCAGCAGTGTTTAAAATGTAAATAACTTTCTAGTTATCCGCATTTGGTACGACAGAGCACTCAATGAGAACAGGAAAGAACAAAACAATGTGATCGAATAACTGGGTCTTTGGAATGTGTTAAATCAAAAAATAAAATTACTTTTTTTAAACTATAACAGTAAAAATCAGACTTTCTAATTACCAAATGCGAATATCACAGATTGGGTTTGTACTACTGCACTTAAGGGTCGATCGCGTTAAACTCCATTAAAATTAGAAAAATATAGACCGCTACAGGACCGTAAAGTTGAATTAACTTATCTGTAGTAGACTATTGGTTGATTGGTTGTAGAGATGAGTGGTGTGGAAGAATGTTGGTTTTGAACAAGTCCAACGCGATCAAGCCTCAAAACTTACTACCATTCGAACCTCGACCGCTTCTCATAAGACCCATGAGCGTGTTATTTCTGGAAATGAAAAGGTTTATAATGTAATAACTTTATTTAGTGAATACAACTCATAACATCATTTATACAAAAAAATTGGAATATGTAGAGATATTGATCAATTTAATACAATTAAATGTAGGAGATGGACAATGGAGTAATCACTTGTTAATCTTTGACCTGAAATAATCTGAACATACTTACTCCGCCGACCTGGCATAAGTCGAACAGTAATTCCGTCAGGTGCCCGAACTGCATGAAAAACAAATAAAAAATAATATAATACAAAATACGAAAAAAAGTAAAAAAAATAAAAATAAAACACTGCATTCCACTCCACGACATTCTTGTTAAAATATTATTAAGAGCGAAAACACAACTTACCTTCATATTCATTTGTATTAATAACTTCAAATAAAAAATAAACAGGTTTATTATACGCGTACTCTGCCTCTTAAATATTTATAAATGTGCGCCTAAGGCCAAATCGTCAAACATATTCTAGAAAAATCTAGACATAGGTAATAATTTAGCGTCTAGCTCTAGACAATTAATTTTTATTTAATATGTTAAATGGCAAAGTACACGTAAAGGTCTTGTAAAAGTTTTTAATAGGATTATCTAGCATGAAGAAAAATCAACATTTGATAATAAACATCTTATTTATTCTCTCATATACAATAAAAAATGGATCACAATTGAATTACACCTATATAATAACAAAGTACGCCTAAAATTCAAGTCACAATATATATTTCAAATATTTAAGTTAAAATTAGTGCAGTGCAAACATTTTATACGTATTTTTACAAAATAAGGTATATCTCTTATCTTTTTTTATTATAATTAGTAAGGCCGATAATTTATGACAATAACTGGAAACGCTCAAATGAATAGGAAGTTCATAATTAGTAACTTTCATAATACTTAACATTATTAAAAATTTGCACTCAATAAAACATGAAATGGTAAGTAAAAGTAGTATAACAAGTCTTGATAATTTTAAATATAAATGAATATTATTAATATTAAAATTCAGAATTGCACTATGACCTGGAACTTTCTGACTATGGTGCACTGGAGTGACTTGAATCATCGTCTAAACCTAATGAATAGTGATGTGAAAGACTTACTATTAGTTTATTTCATAATGGAAAGACCCTACGCCTATCACAGTTAAATTCGAATATACACAACAAATATACCTGTTTGATTTATTAATATTAATCATTAGTCCACTATGTTATTGCTTATAAGGGCCTGTGCGTATTGGCTTACGTTACACATTTCAACTTCTCCCCCTCTGGCTATCGGCCATTTTGTCTAGAAGACAACAAATGCCTATTTTATTATTGATTTCGTTATCATGAAAACTGAGCAAGATAGTTTGAGCAAATCGAAGAAAACGGCGAATGTTTTTTTTTCGAAGGCAATAAATAATTTTTATGATACATTTTTGGCAAGGCGCAATAAAATAGTCTTTTAACGAGATCCTGTGATGTCTCACCGTTTGACCAGTCAACAAGTGATGTTTAGTCTGCCTAATAACATTTAATTAAGTAAAACAATAAATACATCTCATCTAATAAAATCTAATAATTTCTTTGTACCTAAACGCTAGATAAACATATTTTACAAAATCTCTATCAAGACGGTTATCAAACAATACACAGTACTGAATTCACCAGAAGTCATTGGTTCAAGCAGGAAACGATTAAAAGAATTTCAGTTACCTTTATGCTGCTATACATAGTTGAAAATCACTAGGTATTTTAACAATTTTATTAATTCTTTCGGAGAGCAAAGCATAATCCTTTAGTCGAATGCTCATATAAAAAATAATACTTTAAAACAAAGCAAGAAACAATGTAGATATTTATAATTGGCATGGGAAAAACTTGAATCTATTCAACTCAAGTAGATAAATACACGACTACGTTTCAAAACGTTTCGTAACAGCTATATAATATTGTTACACAACTGCCGAAGTCTAACGACATACACTAATGCTCGTTTTCACTAACACTAGGAAACACCTCAATAATATTATTGCACTGTTGGATTTTAAACTTTCGGCGCTTAGCCGAGCGTTGAAAATCATCAGTGCTAAGTAACCAGTGAAAACGGGCATTAATTCAACAGTCAATGAGTCACAAGTCATAGAGAAAGAAGTCGTGGTTGCGGTAAGAAACAATTCGAGACATACGGAAAGCACGTACGATTGAACGTAACGTGTGTTCTACGAAAACCGCTCTTACACCTAGGAAATAAAGGTGATGTCAAAAACAATCATGCCAAGTGCACGTCTGTTTTTGACATCACTCTCAATTTCTTTATCGAGAAATATTTAAAGATTTCCGGTACTTTATCTGCACTAGCGATATCTTTCACACAAGGATTCGGAAAGATATGTTATGTATATGTTACATCGGTTGATTTCTTTCTGTAAGAATGTAGACAGTCAGGTAATCTGTTGTTTGACTCGTTGTTTCAATGAGAAACAGCGCCATTCTAAGGTTGTTGATGAAAGTCTAAGGACGAAGTCGAGACGCAGCTAGTCGAGGAAAAATAGAAGGGCCATCGATATACAATATAACCTTTATAGAACGATGGTTATAAGTCTGTTGAGATGAAGAATGACCTTCGTATGAAGAATCATCATAACGCAGGCAGAAATCACAAGGGGAACCATTGGAAACTGATAGTGAGTCACTTTCTCGAAGTCACTATTGTTTATTATGTATGTTCAAGACTTCAAGCATCCGATCTGTTTATTATCGTAAGTTGCTTTGTTGAATCGTATCCACTAATACCGCGAACTAGTATTAATCACAGTCGATCAAGTACACGTGTGCTGTGTAGTAGTTGGATAACCGTCCACATTTGTTTATTAGATTTCTCAGTATTTTACACGAGAAAAGTCGTATATTAATCCAGTCACATATAAAAAATAGACGAACACACATGCGAGGATCATATTTGCTCACTTATACTTAGGACAGATAACGTATTAAAAAATGTCCTTAATTGACACTGCTGCCAATCACTGCATTCTCTGCTCTATGTATAAATGAATAACGAAAAATAAGACAAATATGATTCTTTAATGATGAAAGAAAAAATATAAATCGAGATGTGAAATTACCAACAGAGGGGCATAGTTCATCATGTCGTTGGTAGTTTCAATGTTAATAATAAAGTTTGCATTCCAACAGTAACATGCTGGGTGAGTCTTAAGCACAACACTGTTCATATTAGCCTCAAGTCTGGACACTTCAAACGCACACGAGTTTGTAAAGTTTTAAACACTGATACACTCAAGCACTGTTTTAACACTTAGGCACTGAATAAGGCAAAAATGAGGAATAGGTAGCGTCCTGCGCAGTCGCCATGTTGGCGGGAAGGACTAGCACTAGGCTGATTGAGTTTGTGTTAGTGAATGGGGGAGGTCGTCGATCGAGCCCGAGCCGGCACCTCGTCGGTTTCTATCCCGGAAAGAGCCGAAGCCCGAGTCGTGTGTCCTAGGGGGGGACGTACCTACGAATATCCGCGGCATGTCGCACTCCTCGCACTTGTCGAGGAGCGGGTGGTTTCTGAACGTGCACATGTGGCACTGCCAGGAGGACGAGGGTCGCTGCCCCGTGTAGATGTTGCTGTAGAAGTTCCCGGCGTCATCCGGCTCTGGAATTTGTTAAGGGTAAAGATGTGAGATCGTTAGCCCTTATTTGAAGTTAACTGCAGCTTCGGTCCCCCAGCCCCATTCATTTCGCTACTCGCCGGTGGAGCTTTGAGTATTAGCTGAAATTAGGCAAGATAATCGTTCAATTAGCCCAATACCGCAGCCCAGTAACGAATCACCATTCACCAACCAAACCACAAACCGTCTTAGCTTACATGGTGCCTATGGGCATGTGGACGTTTTGCATCCAGCTGCGAAAGACAAAGAAAGTAAGGAAAGGTCCCTCACGCTCTGTACTTGATCGAGATGAAAAAGTGTAATAAGGTTTTTAAAATATCTTCCATGATAACACTTCACTGAATTGCGGCGGATAAATTGCGATAGGCTCGCCCCCTATTGCATAACAAACAACCGTTATCGCTAAACCGATAGTTTGCTTATGTCCATTTTTCCTGCTTGTTTTAATTGTCAAATATGTATTAAGTGGCTTGATTTTATGGACAAAATAAAAATTCCCAACTACGATCTAGGCGCCAGGTGCCTCCTGCTGAACAAAGTTCTGAAGACCAATACATGACAGGATTCCAAATTAAAACGCGCATACTATTTTTTTAAATAATCAACATTATTCTAGCAGATACGCTAAACAAAATTGTGGAAAGTCATATATCTAATTCTTAGTTAGAGTAACAAGCTACCGGGAAAAGAAGAAAATATGATGGTTGAGCTTTTAGGAAAGGTCTGTTTAGAGTCCAGTAGTATTCATTGCAGACTACAATGTAATATTGCTGATGATCATCATACCATGTCCAGACATCTCCAGTCGTTTCGCAAGGGTGCCGCACTGGTTCCGCAGTCGCTCGACATCATCGCGTAGCCGCTGCGTCGCCGACATTGTGGGTGACGGCCCTGCCAGGATTTGCGTCTCCTTCGTCAACTGGTTCAGACGGCCCTTTTCTTGTGCTAACGCCATAGCAAGGCGCTCCAGCCTTTCTTTCTGCCGCTCGATTAACGCACGATCTAGAAAGTTTAGGGTAAAGATTAGAGTGGTGTGGGATTATTACTATGCCGCCCATGGGCGTCTGACTTGGCTTCACATGTCGTCGGGAAATATCTTTCAGGCATGCCGGGTTTCCTCACGATATTTTCCTTTACCGTTTTTGAAGCAAGTGATAATTATACAATACGCACATGATTCCGAAAAGTCAAAGGTGTTGCCTTGGGTTCAAACTCGAGACCTATGACCGGCTATTAACCTTGTATTACCCCTAGCCAGCCAATGCCTACTTTAGGGTTCGCATCTGCATGGTTTTGCGAAATTCTAGGCTTCCTAATTGAACAACGTAAGCAATTTTTATGTATCCGATGGCTGTAGAAAAGTAGTATACGCGTATCTAGATTCTAGATGCATGATTTGTACACGCGGAGAGATCGTTCTATTACAAAAATACACAGATTTCTAACGCAGAATGAAACAAAAAAAACCGGAGTTATCTATGAGAGTGTCCAAACAAACTAGAAAACTTTTCACCTGCCGACAAATTGCGTGCACAATAAGAGCATATAAATTATGCACCTACGCTTTTTGTACTAGTTCAAACTGTCGCAAGTAAATAATGTTTTTAGAGCTTTCATGTCAAAACAACGGATAAACAGCGTGTTTATTTCATAATAAAAAGATTTTCTATTGTTGCTACGTTTTCGGAGAATGTAGGTATGTGACGCGTCTAGAAATTTATTTCATTGAAAAGGTGCAATAGTAAGAGGTTGTGATATCGGTACCTGGTGTTTATCTGTGTACTAAATATATTAGACAAGCCAAGGCAGATACGAAAAAACCCCCAAAAGTGATATTAGGCTAGCCGTTCATGGTTTGAATTCGTAATTAGCGACTTGTCTTGAAGCAGGTCGCCACAGAAGCAAATACTTATTTTTTCCTCAAATGACTCTTCAATTTGCATATTTTTTTAACTGTTATAACAAATCGTATGGTATGGGTATGGTATGGTATGGTAGTTAGGTAATGTAATTATGAAGTAGTTAGGTATTTGAATACTAGTTTACTACTGTTGTAACGATACAACTTATCGATCTCACCCACTAGATGGCCCCCCCCTACCACGGCCAGGACCAGGTAAACTATAGAAACCGATACGAATCGCGCACTTGGTCGCAACGGCCACGTTTCTATAGTTTATCTGGGTGGTGCGACTACAGCACGCGTAATATGACACGGTTTTTGTCGGCGGAAGAATAGACAAAGTGACAGATTGTGATTATTTATCTGTCACTTTGTCTATTCTTCCGTCGACAAAAACCGTTTCTACGGTGGTCATGCTACGCGTTAGAGGTGGGCCAAGTGTATCATTTTTGCGATTGGAACATTTGTATCTGGATCACTGAAATGATCCAAATAATTGATTTCATTTGGATCATTTGAATCATCGACTCAAAGGATATAAAAATGCATGACCACAACGAAAATTTGTGAGAGGTATGAGTGATACACATCTCATTTGGTATCTCTTTCTGACTTAAATAGATTGTAATGTGTCACCCGCTCACTTGCGACTCAATTCAGTGACTAAAGTAACGTAACTCAGCGTTTCACTCTTTCTCTCTCGCTCACTGCTGCTCAGTCACCTCGCAAGCGACGCACTGTGGGCTGTAAATCGAGCTTCATAGTCATTTAAAATGTTTGCGCTTTTTTTTCTTTTTTTTTCTTGTGATAAGGTTCTAATGCCTTCAGCGGTCATGAATATATATAATATCATTTCATAGGTAAACTAAATTATAAAATAAAAAAATAGAAAATTTTGTATGGCGCCAAAGTAATAAATCCAAATATCTTCAAAACCACTGTTTTAACGGTAATATCCTTACAGATGGCGATTCTACAAATTATTTGTCAGTTTTTGGTGTATTTCATATATTGGTGATAACTGCGGTTTTTTTATAAAAAATATATACGTTATTTAAAAAAATCGTTTTACAAAATTTGTACTTACGTCCGGACCAATGGCTTACTACATTAGCAAAATTAAGAATATATTCCATGACATCGACAAAAAAAATATGAAGTGATAAATTTAGTTACGCATTCTAAAAACTCGTTTTTAACACTACGTATATTGTATGATCGTTAACCTATTAGGAATTATCTAATTGCTCAAATTATATAATTACTTTAATGTTGCTGACATAAATTACTGTAATTAGTACCTAATTATTAGTATTACGACATTAATAAGGGTGGTTAAGCTAACTATATATTATAACATTAATGAGGGTAGTTAAGCCCCCTGGCTGGAGGCTTTAAGTGTAGAAACTTAAGGCAACCACAGGAAAGTCCGGTTAAGCAGCTACGACCTCCTCAGAGGTCAACTGCGAGATGCCAAATAGAAAAAAAAAAAAAAAAAAAAAAAAAGGGTAGTTAAGCACAATATTGCATATAAATTGAACTGCAGTATATACTATTACTTAGTTCATTTTGAGCATTTCAATCATTAACGTTGATATTTAAGTGTAAAAGTATGGAGGGCCTTGTTACAAACCTAGATTTGTTTATCATATTAAAAAATTATGATAAGAAGAATGATAGTGATAAATTGTTTGATACAGTGGTATCTTGCCTAGATCATAGTCTTTCTGACGAAGACAGTTTGACTTTGAAAATCTTTTGCCAAAGATTCACGAGAGCTGCGATGCTGAGATGGAAAAAATGCTAAAGGAACTTCACGGATTTTAAAAAATATTACGGAACTTGGCTTGAAGCAAGCATCGACTGGCCTAGTTGTATACGACTAACAGTTGTAAGTTCTGAAACAAGCTGTCCTGAACCTGAACCTTCGACATCAACAACATCATCGGTTGGAACGATGACAAAGAGAAAATCAACACCTCGAAAACCTTTTGAAGAACTAAGTACTCAGCAGAAAAAGAGAAGAACAATGGACGAGAAAGGTCGCGATAGCACTGAATTAGCATATGCAACTGCCGTTCAATTGAGAGAACAAGGTCAGGGAAGTATTGCAACTGCAATTGAGTATATGCTGAAGCACCCCGAAGCAGCTGACAAATTTATGGAAATTATTAGGAAACCATCTAAACCTTTGTTTTCGCCCGAAAAAGCGCTGGGTCTACTTCTTTCTTTAAAGCTTTCGAAATGGCAATATGTAACTTTGAGGGAAACAGCCATGCGAGAAGGTGCAAAGGATCTATATCCTTCTTATTACAAAGTACAGAATTCAAAATTATAGTGCTATCCCCCACAGGCAACAATCACCGTGACGGATTATTCAGCCAAGATCACATTGCAAGGTTTGCTTGACAAAACAGTGCAAAGAATCTTAGAAAGTTTGCCTGAAGTTATAAATGACAAGTGTATGACTATGATATGCAAGTGGGGATTCGATGGTGCTTCTAATCAAAGTAGATACAAGCAGAGTATGACCTGTGACCAAGACGATTCAAGTGTTTTCATGACTTCGATGGTAGTGGTACCATCGAAGTCATGAAAACACTTGAATAAAATCACATGTGAAGAAGATACTATTTGGATAAATCCAAGGCCATGCTCATCGTCATATTGTCGCCCAGTGCAATTCATATTTACGAAAGAAAGTAATTTTGTTGTTACTGAACATCAAAAGCAGATGGAAGACGAGATAAACGCACTTAGCCCCTCAGATTGCGGAACTAATGTGGTCAACCATAAATTAATGATGACTATGATTGATGGAAAGATTTGCACCTATCTATCAGATGCAAAATCTAGTTCTAGCTGCTACCTTTGTTTAGCAAAACCCTCAGACATGAATAAATTGGATTCTGTGAAGGAAAGACCAGTGTCTGTCGACCTCTTTAAATTTGAACTGTCAACATTACACGCTCGCATCAATACCATGGAATGCCTCTTACATATAGCTTATAGGCTTGACCTTAAGAAATGGGCAGTGCGAGGAGATGATGACAAAGTTGTCTTTCAAGCAAGAAAAAAAGTTATACAAGATCGTTGCAAAGCTAAGCTAAACGTTTTGATAGACATTGTTAAACAAGGATCCGGAACAACGAATGATGGCAATACAGCCAGAAGATTTTTCGAGTTTCCTGAAAAAACTGCAGCGATCACTGGGCTAGACGAACAGTTAATTCGTAGACTTGCAGTGATTTTACAGGCAGTTACCTCAGGACAAGATGTTGACGCTGTAAAATTTAAAGAATATGCGTACCAGACAGCTGCTAGGTATGTGGAACTATATAATTGGTACCATATGCCTGCTACTGTGCACAAATTGCTAATACACGGGGCAGATATCATTGCCAGTAACGCAATTATGCCAATCGGGAGCCTATCAGAGGAAGCGTCCGAGTCACGCAACAAAGACTTTCGTAGATTTAGGGAACACAATTCGCGAAAGAAAAGCAGACAAAATTCGAATGAGGATATCCTCAACATGTTACTTCTTTCATCAGATCCAGTTATTTCTGCAACAAGACCCAAGATGAGTACGAAGAAAAAGCAAGAGCTTTTCAACGAAACCCTGGATTTGTTGAAACTTCAGGAGAGCGATTTCGAATTTTTTGATGTTTCTCATTTAGATCCTGACTCTCGAGTCTGATTCCGATGACGATTTTGAAAACTAATTATAGTTAGCTTAACCACCCTTATTAATGTCGTAATACTAATAATTAGGTACTAATTACAGTAATTTATGTCATTGACATTAAAGTAATTATATAATTTGGGTAATTAGATAATTCCTAGTAGGTTAACGATCATACAATAGTGTTAAAAACGAGTTCTTAGAATGCGTAACTAAATTTATCACTTCATATTTTTTTGTTGATGTCATGGAATATATTCTTAATTTTGCTAATGTAGTAGTGTTTTTCTAAAATACAAAGACCTCTCTGCAAAATTTCAAGTTTATAAACCCATTGGTCCGGACGTAAGTACAAATTTTGTAAAACGATTTTTTTAAATAACGTATATATTTTTTATAAAAAAACCGCAGTTATCACCAATATATGAAATACACCAAAAAATGACAAATAATTTGTAGAATCGCCATCTTTAAGGATATAACCGTTAAAACAGCGGTTTTGAAGATATTTGGATTTATTACTTTGGCGCCATACAAAATTTTCTATTTTTTTATTTTATAATTTAGTTCACCTATGAAATGATATTCCTTATATATATATATTCATGACCGCTGAAGGCATTAGAACCTTATCACAAGAAAAAAAAAGAAAAAAAAGCGCAAACATTTTAAATGACTATGAAGCTCGATTTACAGCCCACAGTGCGACGGTCGCGCAGAAAGAGCACAGAGACCAATCTTTTGGAACACTTTTAATGATCCGGATCAGTGAGTCGGTTCCGTAAAGTCCGTGCTGGTCGTGTTAGTTGCCGTATAGTGCGCGAGATCCCATAATGGTGCAGGCACGCACAGTACACATCATATTATCAGTGAATGGATGTAGGACAAAATAATACCTCTATGCTATTATCTAACAAAATAGGCATCAAATTATCTGTTTTCATTAAATTATTATTGACTCATGTATTACAGCTCAGTGTGGTTATCACTTTTTTCGTGAATCATATATTATTATTTTCAGTTGTAAATAAAAATTGGATTAAACTAGATCTAATATATATATATCAGACCAATCTGGATAGACTACAAAACAAATTCTTAAGCGGTTTGTTCTGAGTCAGATTTAGGATAACAAACAAGGCTTTATACTGTCTATTTAACACATAATTTATGTCATAATAACTAAGAAATTCTGTATTTTATTCAGAGAACCAAAAAAATAAAAGCCTGAATAAACTACTATGAACTTTTACTTATCAATATCAACTTTTTCGAGATGTAAAGGACACGCAACACAATATACCAGTAACTGATTTCAAAGTAATAGTTTAATAAAACTCACCAATAGTAATTGATCCAGGAGGTTCAGGGGCGGCTCTGGTGGGTCTAGGCGACTCGATCCGGGATGAATGTGTGGGTGGGGGCGGCGCCCTACGCCGCGTCGGTCGTGCCGTACTAGGGCTCACTGTTACGGTCACATGGCCTTCAAAGCCACCGTCCTCTTCCCTTGTATCTCTTACAGGACTAGCCATATTCGAAGTTGGTGTACAAACAGTTAAATTCACAGACGTAATAGCTCTAGGACTATCATAATCTTCTAACCAAGTATCACCGTAAGCACGGCTCAAGTCCATATGACAATTGACATTTACTGACAAATTCAAGGGATAACCCCTTTCTGGCCTGAAAGATGTATTAGTTTTAGACTCTTTTATAGGCTCTTTTAGCAGGGATGGTGCGGGTGACACGGTCCTACAAGTATCAGCATCTGGTTCCTTTAATGTCTGTTTAAATGCAATATCTGGATTTGGTTTAATGAAATCTAATGTGTTTGGCCGTTTTGGCTTCTCCTGTGGGCTTACTTGTTTGGGTAGTAGTTCCTCCTTCTTAATAGTTTTCTTTTCTTTTCCCTTTTCTAATCTTTCAGGTAAGTTGTTTTTTATTTTATGACTCTTATGAATCCTGTAGTTGGTACTCTCTGGTTGTTCTAGTTCCTTTTGTTCTTGTAGTGGATAAACAATTTTATCCTCTTGTGATGGTTCAAAGTTATCTTCTTTCAACTTCTCATTTGTTAGTTCCAGGTCACTAGGAGACTCAGCACTGTACTTCGCAAAGCAGTTATCAATGTTTATTACAGTTACTGGTGACACATTGTTGTTGCTTTTTATTAATTCCTCATTTTTAATCTCAACAATATTTTGATTGGCATCAGTGTTCAATTTAATTGGTTGATCAGGTGTTTCAGTAACAGAGCTCAGTATTGCCTTCTGTGGCTCATCGCAAGTGATAGATTTGAGTGCTGTAGACTTGACAGCTTCATGCTTCACTATGGGCTGGTTGCGGCACTTGATGGGCAGGTTGAGCCTGAGTTCATTGAGCTGGCGAGCGGCTGCCGACGAGGAGGCATGGTAGGCGTGCGTTAGGGAGGCCTTGACTTCACTGTGGAGGTGCTTCTCGCAGGCTTGTTTATCGTGACAGTACAGTTCGATCGTGTTTGACACAACATGATCAGGTACTCCGGGAAACTTCTGTTTGAGCTCATGGAACAATTGCATAAGCGATATATTGGTGCATGCGCACGGTGCAGGGCTCGCAGCGCTCTCAGAGGGGGCAGACATCGCCGCCCATCCTAGCGCAAGCCCACCGCTTCGCCGCGAATTCTCTCCTCACGGGGGAGCCACAAATCTTTTGCCACTCACCGGTGAAAACAATAAAACATTTTATTACCTAATTTGCACTGTAAATAACGTCTTGTCTATTTTGTGACGTCACAATCCCAAAAATCACGATTCTGGACAGTTACGTATACATACCAGAGTCTTCGCGCCAGTGACCATTCATGCTATGTTAATCCCGACGGCACACACATGACGAAAAAGAGCACATACCGAGACAAGGCTGAATTTTTATATCTTTTGTTATCATACCAAAGCTTGATATTTCGTGAAATTGCAACATACGAGTGAGATGGTGGTAAGCACAATTATTTTAACACAATACAACATATATGTTTTATGCCTTTTACAGTGAGACGGAAAACACCAAAAAAGTACAAAGGCAATAATTAATGCACCCAAAAATAAATTACGAAAATTGTACGACTTGTCAATCCGATTCTGCCATTTTGGCTATAGACAACAGAAAATATTTTTCTGTCTGCTGCCCACAGACTAATTATTAGTACTCTGTTGCTAGTGACTGCCAGCTATTAGAAACAGATATTGTTTGGAGAGCCCGTAGGGCATTAAAAAATTCGTACGCATCGCTGTCAACAGGAAAATGCCCAAAACGCTGGCAGCATTGCCATGTTGTATGCAAGAGCAAGAGAGCCGACGAGACTAGAAATCGTTTTGTCTTTGAAAAATAATGACAATTCAGTTCAGCTGTCACTGTCAGTCTGCCAGTCGTGTCAGGTGTCATTGTGTCAGCCTGTCACTATTTAGTTTTAGTAATCACTGTTTCGGATTGTTTTGGTGATAATTTAAATAATTAATCTCATTAAAATGGTCGACGACCTCAGGAAATATCTAAACCATTTACTGGAGAAGTATGTGTAACTGTTATTACTCAGTTTGTACAAAAATCATAAATTATCACTGGAATATTTATTTATTTATTTTTAGGGTGAATGGGCTACACTGTATCCTAATAACTGATCGTGATGGCGTGCCATTAGTTCGGGCAGTCACGGAGAGGGCTCCACAGTTAGCTCTAAGGCCTAACTTCATATCCACATTCGGCATGGCTACTGATCAAGCAAGCAAACTCGGCCTTGGAAGGAACAAAACAATAATATCTATGTACTCTAGTTATCAGGTAAGTGCGTACGCAATAATTTATCAATATAGATACTGGCCAATTTTTTGGTCAAAGAATCGGCATTGCCAGCCTTTTGGCCACTTGTCCCGCTGACAGCGATGTAGACGAATTTTTGATGCCCAATGAGCTCTTCCCTTTATTATCGTTTTTTCTTGCCTTATACTAAATGTTCATAATATTTTAGATTGTATAATATATTATTTTAACTTTACAAAAAGACAATTCAATTTAATTTATTTGTATACTATAGGACCATAAGGCCTTGGAAGGTAGGTAGGCCTTTGGTGTGGGATGCAACGTGTGTCGACACCCTTGCGCCATCCCATCTTCCTAGCACGGTGGGCTGTGCTGGGGCTGCTGCTGCAGATGTGGAAAACCTCAAACGGCGCAAATACTCCAATCTTATTGGGACTTATATGTTTGAGCCGTTTGGGGTCGAAACACTAGGGCCATGGGGTCCGAGTGCCCACTTAGTCTTTCAAGACATCTCAAAGTGGTTGTTCGACTCTTCATGTGACCAGAAAGCTGGCCTATTCTTTGGCCAGAGAATCAGCATTGCCATACAACGTGGCAGTGCTGCCAGCCTTTTGGGCACTTTTCCTGTTGACAGCGATGCGGACGAATTTTTTGATGCCCTATGATTGTTCCCCCCTACCCCTTTCTTATATACTTGTACATATTATTATTATTATTTTAAGTCTGTTAGCTTTTTAATTGTTTCTAGTTAATGTAAATATTGAGAAATTAATAAAAATTATATTTGTATACTTAGATTTAAGATTTGTCAAGTCTACCTAAATATATATTTATATGTATCTAGATATAATGTTTAGTTACCCCTAGTCCCTTGAAGCTATACCTGTAGCTCTTTATTCTAGCAATATAGATTGAATATAAAGTGAAATATAGCCTCCGCTACTTCGCGCTCTTCTAAAACAATGGAACAATAAAAACTTAGATTTTCATACTATAGAATAGTCAATCTTATTGGTATTTACAACATGAAGATACTTTCCCCTACACTGAAACACAGTAAGTAAATAAAGTAACTTCCACTAAGGTTACTGCAGAATAGGTTACTTAATATATCTACGTCTATTGTATTTTATAATGCATTTCCGCAACGTCATGCCTGAATCAATTAACTATCTTTCATTATCATTTGCAACCAGTTACATAAAATTTTGACCTGCTATCTAATATCAAATTACGCAACACATTTTCGTAAACGATCACAACTAATTTGTTTCATTTTGACAGTTCAACAACGTTCATTGCGTTATTTACGTTGTTGAGCAGATTTTTTTTTCGAACTTATGAAGCAATGGATTAGCAATCTGTTTCAAAACGATTCAGATTTTGATAGATCGTGTATTACGCAATTAGGGTAATGTTCCATTTCAAGTGTATGTTATTTAATTTAGTAGCTATTAAAAACTTCTCTTATTTTTCTTTTACAGGTAATACAAATGAACAAGCTGCCTTTAGTAGTAACATTTATTGGTAGCGACAACTGTAATACTGGTCATATATTGTCTTTGGAAAGCCAAATAGAGCCATTCTTAAAGGACTTAGCAACTGTAGTGGCAGATGCACCATAAGTTAAGTCAGTTTTAATTTCGATTTTATCTCCCATAATGTGAAATTTGGTTTAACATTAATAATGTTGGTTTTAAGTTCAAGTAGACAAACACTTGGTTCATTTCACATAATTTCTGCGGTCTGCCATGGCCTTCGGAATTGTACCTAAAATTCATTAGGGGTTCCCCACCTGCCCTCTCCCCCACCCTAATCACACGTGAGATTTTTCAAGATGCATATTTTTTGTGTATGTATACGTTAATCTGTGTTTTATATAGTTAGATTTATTTTAAAAAACATCATTTGATTAATTATTTTTATTTAAAACTAGTTAAGACTAGTATTAAAGACTATTAAGAATGTAGTCTAGAATTTAGTGATATTTGCCGAGACCCCCCTCTCCCCCACGTGAGATTGGGCGAGATTCGGCTCGACCTCGTCCTCCCTCGTAAACGTCTCATGTGATTAATGAACGACCCCTTACACTCTCAGAAATTAGATTATAGTTAAACCATGTTTAATACTAAGGGTATATAATTTAAGTTCAGTCATTATTACACACTGTTATATTTGAAGATTTTTAAATATTGAAATAATAAAATCGTTTATTTGTTACTTACTAAAAAGTGAGGTTCTAGTAAAAAATTATATTGTTATTGTAAAATGTAAATGAAACAAAACTATAATATTAAAGCCACTCATATAACAAAAGAAATATTTGCACATTTATCTAAGAGAATGTTCACAGACTTATGTAACTTTATTTTATAAAATTCATCTATTACCTATACTTTTAGAAATTGCAGGTATCAAAAATTATATATATTATAATATATTACTTAAGTAATTGTATATACCTAAATATTAATACTTTTATATTATAATTAATATTAAACATAAATAAGCAGAAATAAAAGCCAAATTTGTATTTCTATGCATATTTTATTTACACTTTTTGATCCATAAAATAAAGCATTTTTTCATAAGCTGGTTACACAACAGAAAACAATGTTAAGCCTGGCTACAGAGCTAGATAACAAAGTCATTTCAACTTGTCTATGGTATAGTTAGTGTATGTTGTAATTGGCAACTGTAGTCTAGCCTAGCTGTAGTATCCTGGCCACTTAGTGTCATCAGACTTTTATTTGTATTCGAAATTAGCAGAACATGAAAGTTCTTGAATAAGGCATAATATTGAATAAATACCGATACTTATTGCATTGTAAAATATGTTTTTTCTGCAGCTTATTTGAGTAGTGCTATACTTCTAAATACATTAATTATCACAAGTTGATCATGTTACTTGACTCTTTATTTTTATAGAGTAGAGGCGCAGAACCTCTTTGAGCTGATAAATTATTGTTCGGATCATAGAGGCTGTGAATATAATCTCTTTTATCTGATAAAGTCTTGTACACAAGGATCTTTTGGCGATCGAATGACGTTGACACCGTTTGGGCGCTGTTGGTAAACATTTGTGCAATTCTTTAGTGAAATGTATTGAAAAAACAAGATGGCGGCGTTATATCCGATTTTGGCCACTCGCCAAAAGAACCTTGTAGTGTTGTGGTTATGATAATCATAGATTGACGGGAGTTATGAGTGCCTTGCCGGTGAGCGCGTTGACCACGTTGTTGGCGGCGAGCACGCCCATGTCACTGCGCGTACGCACCGTGGCGCTGCCGATGTGCGGGAGGACGACTGTTCAAATAGAATTAGTGTGAGTTATGAATGAGCGAAAAGTTCAAAGAAAACACACGAGATTCTTAAAAACAAATTGCTTGGCGAAAGTTTTTCCGGATACTCATAGAAAAAAACTATTTATCAGATTTACAGAAAAGTAATGTTTTTCGTCTTAAAGCGATATGAGTATAATGGAATAGCTCATGGTCTTGGTAAAAAGATTGATTATTTAGCAAGGCTCTGAAAAACCGCCCAGAGTGCCCTCGGCGTCTCGCATTTTACCCATAGTTATGAGGAGTACTATGGGATGCAAGACGTAGTCGCCAGCTCCAGATATGAGCCTGTCTTATTTGTGATATTTTTATTATTTAGCTGACTGCTACACAGCTTTAACTGGGCTTTTTCGTTTGCCTGTACTGCCCTACTGTTGGGCAAAGGCCTTCCCCAAGTCCTTCCAGGAACTCTTCCCGCGCCACCTCGAACCAACCCTCGCGGTACGCGTCTAGGTCGTCTCGCCACCTCTTTCTGCGCAGTTTATATTTTGCAGGAGATATGTACTAACATAAGTTGGGCAGTGTGAGCAGTTTGTGGTCCTTGGGCAAAGGCTCCGGTGTGGTGACGTCGAGGCCGGCTGCGTAGATCTGCTTGTTCTTCAGCGCATCATACAAAGCATCTTGGTCGACTAGGTCTGCAAAATGTTAAATAGTCCAGTTATTTAAGTGCAGATTTTGATCAACATACAACCTTAGAATACGTAAGTAGATAATTTTACTGTCTAAGCATACAACTTATGACCGAACAATCTCTCTCGACATCTAGTCACGCTAAGAAGAAGACAGAGGGCTTTCATTAATTTTACGTGAGGCGATTTTGACAATTTTTCGACCCCTCCCCCCTTGGTGAGATGTCCTCCCCCCACTCTAACACACGTGAGATTTTTTCAATGCGTATTTTTAGTGTAATTACGTTAATCTGTACTTTATTGAGTTGGATTTATTAAAAAACATCATTTTTTTGATTAATTATTTTTATTTAAAACTAGTTAACCTCTCGTTTTTAGCCATATTTTAGTGGAGAAACATGTTTTACTTAATTAAACCCATTTTCTCGCAATATTAAACTGTTTCTTGCGAAAAAAAGACCTGATTTTTGCCGACACCCTCAAATCTCAGCCAATCTCATTTGGGGTCTCCCCCACATTATTATATTGTTATGAGATTGGCTGAGATTTGGCTCGACCTCCTCCCTCCCTAAACGCCTCACGTAATTAATGATCGACCCCAAAGCTAGCAAGAAAGTTTGAATTTCGTGGGCTTGAAATCTTTGTTATTATAATCTTAGAAGGTTCAGCTGAAAGACACCACGTCCACGTTGTGACTACGGTGCGCAGTCGTCACTCCAGAGGGGCAATTCACGTAATTTTGAAGAACGTTCGCATTCTAATCTCATTTGCAATAATTATGTCATAAATACAGTCAATTTACCAAATTTTTTGACAAGTTTGACAGATTGCGACTTGAATGTGAACGTTTTATATGTACGAGAATTGGCCTTCAGTTCTCGGGCCCATTAGCCATCCAACTACCCAGCTAGAAATGTTCCCTGCCCACTGCCAATATAGCCAGGCAAAAAGTAACTGGTTAGAATAGACAGAATTACTCTTCTCACCTCCACGTCCAACATTGATGACGATAGCGTTTTTCTTCATCTTCCCGAGGGTATCCTTGTTGATCAAATGTTTGGTCTCGTTGGTCAGCGGCACCGCTAGCACTATGAAGTCGCTTTGTGCTAGCAGTTGGTCTTGAGTTACAAACTCAGCTCCCAAGGCTTTGGCTGGAAAGAACAGGAAATGATTTTTCTCAAAAAAAATTGTTATTCTAGTTTTGAATTCTAATTTGGTGGACTGCGAACAGTGGGGAGCATCTAACTAATTTGCGATTCTCTACACAATACACATGTATCTAAATTCTTTTATTGAAAGTATACCTTTAGCCGATAGTATAGTTTACTTATAGCCGATCCTAACATAGTTGGGAAAAAGCCTAGCCAGATATACTTTGGCACAGAATTTCCTTGATGAGAATGTGAATTTGATGTTTTAGGTAGTGTGTAGTTAAAGATAAAACTAGAACTCAATGTTTACGACCGTTATAAATAGATATGTAGTAGGGTATATTCGTATCTTCATGTCTCGAATTTACATCGAAATTGTCTCGTCGTTGTTACTTGCATCTTTTTACTATCTACTGATTAAGTTTAAACAATTTTTTCAGTAGTTTCTGCCAACACCCGTTAGAAAACTATCGTTCTAAAATGCCAGAATATTTATTCCATTACGAAACCACAAGAAAACTCGGAAAGTTATGGTATACCTTCAGGCTTCTCCCTGTGGCCGGAGTACACGAACTTTTCGACTTCAAATCCTGCGAGGCGCTTGACCACGGCCTGTCCGATCCCTCCTAAGCCAATGATGCCCACGGTACTGCCACGGACGTCCTGACCGAGGACCTTGTCGAAACCGATCTCCCATTCGCCTCTGTAATAAAAAACGTGATTGTAAAATAACATAAATAGACGAAGTAATAACTTTAGGCAGAGGTTAGGTATACTCGTATAATACATACCTGGGTAACGATGCGACGGTAGCATTACGAAAACGTTACTCATTTTTTTTAAATTTTTTTTTCCACAACGGGGAATCTCTTAGCCTGCATTTCACCTGATGGTACCTAAGTGATGATAAGGCCGAAGGCGGGAGCGAGCTTCACCCGGAAGCCTCAACTACAGAGGAACTGGCTATCTTACCTCTAACTGCCGAAACACAACAATGCTGATAACATTGTTCTTATGGCGACAGGCTTAGATAAGATTGTGCTAGCTAGCCAGAAAGACTAAGAACAAGCCCTACCACGAACCGAACCGCGCAGAGAATTTTGCCCCCATTGGGAATCGAACCCGGGACCTCTAGGCTGGGTCTGTGATAGGGGTCTAACCACAAGACCAGAGAAGCGGTCATATTTTAGGTTCTAAGTATTTTTAAGATCTCCGTAAGGCGACCGTACACCCACATGTTGTCTGCTAGGTTAAAAGTCCTATTTAAAACTGATACGGGGTGAGCCAAACCAGACTACGGGATGCTACTAAGAACTTCGTCATAGTAAATTCAATAATATTTTGCCCAACTCGGAGATCGAATTTAACACTCAGTAACCTACTTAGTCGATGTAAGAGAAAATGTTCACCATTCGCTAAAGACTTATACGAGCGACTGTATCGTTATCGTTTAGCTATAATAGATGTTATCACGATTCCATCAATGTTGAGATTACTAACACAGCATACCTAATCGTATACTACAAATTCAGTGGCGTATAAAGCTTGGCGTTATAAGCAGTTTAAATTTTATGCACGCTGCACGATCTGCATCACTGATATGAATTTTGATCCATTGCTAGGCTAGAAACATTACTTCCATGACTGCTCGGTTCCCCTATCTCTTAAACATAAGGTTCTATAAACTCCATTATGATGGAAATATTACTTGTGAACCTGCTCCAGGTTTTCAGTGAACCGTCTGGCAGTGCCCAGCATGAGAGCGACGGCAATTTCAGCCACAGCTGAAGCCAAGACATTAGGCGTGTTGGAGAGCTTGATGCCCCTTGCTCTGAGTTCGTCCAAGTTGCAGTGGTTGTAGCCAGCTGATACTGTTGCCACCAGCTTCAGTTGGGGACCTGGAACATAATCAAAGATGTTGTGTTGTAGGTCTCAAGTTATTGACGCAAGCCTAAAGCCATCAACCAGTCACTTCTCTAGATCCCGAGTACTGCTACTTCCTTATGGAAAATCTATTAAAACTGCTCCAACTGAATATATACCTTTCGTAATCAACGGGTAGGATTGTTGGTAAATTCATTCAATTCTTGTTCACTCGTTGGTATCAACGTAAAGGATTCAATCCTCTTCTCTTATCGGAGAAGAGAGCAAAATGATAAGATATACATCCAATGTATATCTTATAAGGGCCACAAACAAAAAGCGATACTTGGTTGGAAATATAGACAGCACGAAAAAGTAATGGAAATAATATTTATTGAAGTAACGTAGGTAACTGGGAGTGTTTTTCATAGGCCTCGAAAGTAGATTTACGTTGACGCTGTCAGGATTATCCGACTGGTTTGAGATAAATTTATTCTCATTAAAATACAATAATTCAGTTACATGAGAATATTAAAACTAGAACATAAGTTAATACTGATTAACGGTTAAACGTTTCATACGACAGCTTTTTCTGGAAGGTTTTAAAGTTAGGAGAACGTCTTATTACCAGCCTTATCCAGCAGTTCCTTGGAGATAGGAAGGTTGGAACTCCACACAAGGGCTGAACATCCTGGAATGAGCTTCAAGAGGTCTTCCTTAGTCAGAGTCCGGCCTTCCTCGCCGAAGTTCAGGTACTTCGTTTGGAGGACTGTGAAACTGATAACAAAATTCGTTTTAGATAGGGGTATACACAAAGAGTGTTAATAGGTACATCTGCACCTTTCAGGAACTCATGAACGCCACTGAGGCTGTGATAAACGTCGAAGTATATGATATAATAGTTTACTAAAACTACGAGTATTTAATCGTAGTTTCCATCGATTCGAAAAGATGGAGAATGAGTTATGGATTAAACTGTAAAATCAATAGGTACAGCCCGATTCAAATTTAATGACGGCTCGGAACATGAGGCGAGTCGCTGCGCAGCGCGCAGTAACGAATTCATGTGTCAGCGGGGGTGAGGGGTGCGGTACTGTGCAGCGAGTGGCTAACTTCCGAACCGCCATTAAATTTGAATCGAACTATAGCTAATTGTCAATTGACTTTCCCTTAAGGCTATAAATTATTTACTTTGTTTCAAACTATTTACACCATTGATTATTCTGAACTTCTTACTTCTATTTATTGAGACAAATATTATCTAATTACTGACGCCTGAAATCAGTGGTGTTTCTGTCTCAAAACTATAAAAAGGTTATCGGTAATCGTAATCGCCAACCGTTAAATTTTACATTGGCAATCACAATTAAGTAATTAGTTAGCATTCCCATTTCCTATAGCATTCAAGTAGGTACCTACTTGTATACTAAGATGTAGATACCGAGCATATAGGTAGTAGGTAAGTGCCAGGTAGTAGGTTACCTACCTATAAATTGACGTATTATGAATAAGTATCTATAAAACATTGATAAGTGTCTTGTTATTGACGGAGATGGAGAGTTGACACTTATGTCCATACTAGCAGCGCTCCGCGGTTTCACCCACATAAGTCTCGATCCCGTGGGAATATCGGGATAAAAAGTATCTTATGTGTTAATCCAGGTTATAAACTATCTGTATGCCAAATTTCATCCAAATCCGTTCTGTAGTTTTTGCGTGAAAGAGTAACAAACATCCATCCATCCTCACAAACTTTCGCGTTTATAATATTATAGTAGAATTTGTAGAGAGAACAGAATTGAAGCTCCTAAGTGTGTACTGATCGATATTTTTCCTAAATAATTTTTCTTTAAAATATTTGTTTCCTTATAGGTATATAATTACCTTGTTCTATGTTTTCTGTGACTAAACAAGGTTAGGTAGGTATAATCAAACGTTGTGTGTGATAGGTACCAACTTACCTACCTATACCAATTATATTAATTGCTAGTTTTTTTTTATGTAGATGCGAGTGAATAACTCGAAATGGCCTTGTCCAAAACACATTAATAGGTCATTACCATTGCTAGTCTACAGCGAGCTATTTTTGAGCGAACATTGCAAGTAAGAAAGCATTTAACTGGCTTCAGTAAACTATTTTATATTATCTATGAATTTTACACTACATTCAAAGTTAAATTATGATCCATTGTTCTATTTAAAACATAATAAACTACTTACTACGGACATGTTTAGTCATCTTATGTTGATTATTACGAACGGGTCACTATATTATTTTCTCGAGAGTATGTACATTTTGCAGATGAGATAATATGCATTTAATATTAAAATATAAAATAATACTCACTGTTCTTCCAAAACTTTGAGTCCACTTTTGGGGAAATCGTTGGAAGACACTAAAACCTTAAGATTCTTCGTCATTGTGTTATGGGCAACGCAACTTGCCGGTAACGCGACACCAAGTAACAGCACCACAGCTACATAATGAACAATCATTGTTTATGTAACTGCTTTAAAGATATCGTATCTCGAAATCAAAAGATAAAATACGTATTGCTATGAAGCGGGCCGGAGAGGTTGTGTGACCGGCTGTATAATTTCAAGGTCTTGGCTCCAGAAAAAAATGGAGCGGTTACTCTACGATTGGCGGGAATATGGTCACTGGTCTTGATTAGTTTTGCTCCGTGTTTACTGTTTTGTTAGGGTTACGTGCGTTTGATAAACCCAGCGGAACATAACTATTATTTTGTTTATACTTAATTATATTTAAATTCCATCATTAATTAATACCTACCTACTTTGATAGGCACGCTTTTGTAAAGGCTTGTGCAGACCAGCGCGACGTGTCGCGCGACGCGACACGAACAATACAATTTCTAAGAAAACTTCACAGTATAACAATAACCGGTGTCGCGTCGCGCGACAAGTCGCGCTGGTCTGCACAAGCCTTAACATGTTCGCAAGATTATTTTGAACATAAACAAGTTACGTATCTAATTGAACTTGCAGGTTGGCTTTCAGTTGTCCCCACTCCTTACCCACTGGAAAAGCCTGTCTTGAATTAATGTTCTTTATTTATTTTATTTAACAGTTTATGTACACACATTATAAATAGACAAGAAGAAAGGAACAGAAAAAAACGTACAAAGGTGATGCTTATTTCTAAAGAAATCTCTTCCAACATACCTGCGATAGGAAAGTAGTTAAAGAGATGTAGACAACGTGTGTAAGATTAGAAGAGAAAATAATATACATAAAATAAAAACACTTAATTATTCGCTAATTTAACTATAAACATACAATATGAGAATAAACTTACATACATACTTCTAAAATAAATAACCCTAAAATATATATACTTAATTATAATGTAGTATAAAATAATAAATGCAAAATATGCAACTATGACGACGTTCTTTGTTGTTTTCTAATATTTTCTTTGCGTTATCAAAGAAAACATTACTTAATATTTTTGGATATTTAGCAAGTTCTGCTTAGGTTGCTTGCAGACTTGCAGTCGAGTCAAAGATACCGGTATAATTATTAAAGTACCTACTCTTTCGTAAAAGAATAGTTAAAAATAATAAGTAAGTATTGTAAATGTTGAGTTGAGTGAAGTAAATAATGACAATTTCAAAATATTAGTGACAAAGCCACAGATCACTAATGTGCCTGTGTCTGACAAAGCTTTGCAAAAAGGTAGGTAGGATAACATTAATTAAAACATAATAAACATTTTTGCTCTGTGCTGCTGCATTTATGATAAGTAGGTACCTACCTGATTTTTGTGATCATCAGTGACTCATATCATGAATGGTATCATCCGTTTTTGGGATATAACCTAAGAAGATGTAAACTTAAATTATTTACCGTAGTGACCTATAACCTTTTGCTCTTCGATTAAGTATGGCGATTGTAAACAATCATATTACACGTTAGAGGATTTTATCCAAGATGCTTGGAAACATGCTGGTCCAGCTCCATAGGATAATCTAGAATCTAGACAAAATCAAACTGGTTGCTAATTTAAGTTGTATAAATTATTATATTTTATTAAATGACATTGATTTTACATTCTATGATTACTTCCTCACACACTGACTTATTAATTGTAACTTTTTGGAAAATCGTCTACCCATTACAATGTTTGTAAATATGTGAGAACCATGTATCTATAACATCACACATCACATAAGTAATTAATTTATCTTAATGTTGCTTTCTTTTTAAAATTATTTTTACCTATTGTGGTATAGTAATTTATTTTTTTATTTTTAGATGCATCGTTTCAGATATACGTAATTATATAAATAATGTACCTACATAGTACCTATACAAAATATTCTAAAACATTTTAAAAGAGTAACGCTGGAGTTTCTTGCCCATTCTTCTCCATACGAAAACTACCTTTTGGAAGGGGCGACTAGAATCAATTAATTTTTTTGTAATTTCTGACGTTCCAAAGTGCCTTGCTAGGGCCTAATTGAAATCAATGATTTGACTTTGACTTGATTATCCATTTGCCTTGGTAAGGAATTTGCTAACACACATTCTCCTGTCCTTATCCGAATTTATTTGTGGTCAGCGTAACATATCTCATTCTTCCACACTTCTCTATTACTCCTCATTTCGGTAGTCACTCACTTTCTATCCATACCATCATTCACACAGTCCATCTATCGTTTCTTTGGTCTTCCCCTACTCCAACAGTTATCAACTTTAATTTGTAGAATACTTTATCTTCTTTATGCTAACGTACCCTACCATAGATATAAGAAAGAAGCCCTATCTCACCAGACCTAACTCTCTGGCACACCTGTGTTTCCCCACAGAGTCGTTATTAAAGGTGTAATTAAGTCCCCAGTTGAGATAAGTAACGCACTCCATTGATAAGATTACTCGTGCAATTTATAACTGCAGGTGGCAAATTCCTGCATAACTATTAAAATGGAAGTGTAGAGGTTTGTCATTGTTCAAGCAGTAAAAATTGTGTTTTTTTGTGCAAAATCTGGAGTTTCACCACAAAGATATTAATTTACACGTCTACCTGTTTCTGAATATCGTACGTTAGAGATTAACTTTACAGTTAACGCTGTTGGGACTCAGGCCTCTCAGGGAAGTGGTCGGTATAGATAGTTCCATCCACGAAGCCGCGTCCAACCGTGCTCCAGTACAGTAATCGTGGAGGGGGGCGCATCTTCGTGGATGGCACTATTTGTAGTTCAGCAGTCGGAAACATTGCGCGGGCGATGTCGTCTCTTGTTTTCGAGGTTTCTACATGGACATACCGGCTTCCTCACGATTTTTCCTTCACTGATTTTATTATTAAGTATATTATATTTTTCGCTTCAGTTCGAACTTTTATATTTCTATGGTTCGGACCCACGGGCCACGTCTTACAACTTGTAAGTCAGAACCAGCTACAACTGGGCCACTAGGTACTGTTCAAATCAAATATACAAAAGAAAATATAATACTTAGTGGGTTTATTTTATAATTTTTTACTTTAATACAATATTATATAACATTACAATGACATGTTGTTAAATGCGATGCCTCTGCATCCAGATACAGTTTCTTATCACGAAAAACGTGTGAAACTTGAGTGTAGATATGTATTTGTCTACTTAGATATAAATAGGTATCTTCAGTATATCAACAAGGAAACAGCATGGGCTTGCCTTGTAGGGCCAACAACACGTTTTGAGCTGATGTTGTCGCCATCTTGTTTCTAGTATCAATTGTTGCACTGCCCATATGAGGGAGTATATCTGAAAAAGAAACAGTTATTGAGAAATCGATTGATTTAGAACTCCGCGTACACATTCTAAAGGCTATGATGATGAATGTCCTAGGAATTTTGGCCTTGTGCCACATAACTCTTTCCGGAAGACTTTCCCTCAACATCTGAAAACTTACAACAGTTGGGCAGCGAGACGAGCGGATGGTCTCCGCTCATGGGCTCCGGGGTGACTACATCCAGTCCTGCTGCGAAGATCTGCTTCTCCACGAGGGCGGTGTATAAGGCGTCTTGGTCTATTATCTCTGAAAGCATTAAAAAAACCATGAATTCATGAAAAAACACGGTGGAAAGTTCCTTATCCTGGATAAAAAAGGGAGGGTCCACCGACCAGGCGGGGGATGTGTCTCTTAGTCTACTGTCCGACGGTTGTTGTCATTCTTTTTCTTTCGTGTGGTTTGTGACTAACCTGGTGTCAGAGTTTTAAAGTCACTCCTGTGCCTCTGACTTGGCTTCACATGCCGTCGAGAAATATTGAATGGCCACCACGTAGCCCCGATCTCTCTCCATGCGATTATTTTCTATGAGGCTACCTCAATTCGGAGGTCTACGAGAATAATCCGACCAATTTAGAGCAGCTGAAGAGGAATATTATTCAGGAAAGTAACAAAATAACCAGAACAACGAGTTTTCCAAAATCTGCAACTTCGGTTCCAAGAGTCCTAAGCAGCCGAGGGAAGTCATTTGGACAACATTATTTTTAGCTCTTTAAAATTCCTGTTTCTACTTTTAAAAAATACGTTTTTTTTATGTTTCCTAGTTCTTTTTTAATTGAATATTGAAACCACCAACATCCTTATGGTCCACCTTGTATAATGTACCGAAGAGCGAATTCATGATATTTAACAAGCAGTATGTACTATACTACAATAGGGATGATGACAAAAAAAAATATTTTTAGTCCGTCTCTGAGATTATAATAAAATATTATACACGTATTTTTTCTTCTTTTACTTAATCTAAAGATTACGGCGATATATTGAGGTAAAATGTGTCATGACGTCACAAGTATGCAGATTTTATACATAATAATGACGTAGCGACCCCCACTCCCAAACTGAAAATGCGTTTTATCTAAGTAATTTTGTATTTATATGTTAAAGCAAAAAATACGTGTCTAATATTTTTTTTATTATCTGACTGACGGACTAATTAGAATTTAATTTTTTTTACCCAGGCATCATCCCTATTCCACCAGATACCTACGCTGTGTGGCAGACCTCTAAAAAGAGTTGCAAATTTTTTATATCTGGGTCACTGGGTCTCGGACGTTTTTAAAGATAATGTTGATATAGAGCGGGAGCGAGGTCGCAGGCTGTTCGATGTTGGCCCACAGGTTTGCACATTGTACGGCTCGGTTTGAAAGCATACTGCCAATCCTTTTACACGTGCAGCTTATAGGTGGACTTTACGCAAAGGAAATATAGTGGCCTGCGCACACAATATAATAACACGTTCCGGGTGTAGATGGTGCTGCCGCGTTTTTGTAGCACGTCCGGCATGTTTGCCGACGACACCCACATTGTTAGTTTTTCGGCCATCATGCGCAAGAGATGCACATCTCTTTAACGCCGTGTTTGCGACAGCCCCAACACCATTCTTAGAGCGTTGGCTGATAGGTGGGACTCTCCGATCTTGGGGCGGTGGATACGACTGCTCACAGTCAAGTAGGCAATCCCCGGGATTTGGCTGCCTGCCATTGAAGCGGAGTGAGGCAGCGGAGAGGAGAATTACAGCGGAGTGGAGCGGAGTTGCGGACAGTGTCTGTCCATTGATGCGGAGCGAGGTAGCGGAGCGGAGTTACAGACTGTGCGGAGCGAGGTAGTGGATCGGTGTTGCGGTCTGTGCGGAGCTAGATCGAGTTCACGCGACGAGTAATAATTCCCCGCTCCACATCTCCGCTCCGTTTCCCCGCTCCGCTTCCCCTCTCCGCTTCTTCGCTTCGTTTCTCCGCTCCACTTCCCAGTTTTGTATGAATTTTTAAACTAGTTGGTAAATCCCTGTCCACTGAAGCGGAGCGGAGGTTTTATGCAATTCCATTGGTTAATATCCGCTCCTCTCCTCTCCGCTCCAGTGGACAGGCAGCCTTAGTGTGCCTCACGCAGCTTAGAATAAATGCTACTGACACTAATTTATAAGTTTACATTGTTTCTAACAAATATGGAAGTAATTGTGAAATAAACATTTTGTTTATTTATTAAAATTTTACGAAAATTTCAATAAATAAACAAAATGTTTATTTATGTGGTAGATATGTATTGTGGTAGATATATATTTGTGGTATTACGTCATAGATGCTGCCACAAGGTACCTAATTTAGTTTTTCGGTAGGAGTTTTCAGAAGAAGAAAATAAAAAGAAGATGTGATCACGGTCTCGCAAATATTAATTACTTGTACCGATATAATTTCCTGTATGAGGAGATGTTCGAGAGTGTATTCAGCAATGGCCTTCCTGATAATATGTTAAGAGAGATAACTAAGCATTTTCTTATCAGAACACTGCTTATTTGCTTACCTCCTCTTGCAACGTTGATTACTATAGCTGTTTTCTTCATAGTCTTCAGAGAGTCAGCGTTGATCAGATGTTTGGTCTCTTTCGTTAGGGGACACGCGAGGATCACGAAGTCACTCTCTTTTAGCAACTGGTCGATTGGCACTCGATCTGCTCCGAGCTCCTTTGCTGTTAGAGAAAGAAATACAGTCTTTAAAGTCACCATGATTATCGTTTTGCCTTCGTCATCATTATCACCTGCCTGGCCTTTTCAATACAGTGTTGAGGTCGGCTTCCAGTCTAAGCGGATGCAGCTGAATACCAGTATTTTACATGGAGCCTATCTGCGTATCTGGCTTCCACAACCCAGTGACGGGTTAACACGATACCTCTTGGCGTAATACCTTGGTACCTAGTATCTAGGTATAGATTTGTGAGTTCTCCCGTGGTTCCATTTACCTACGGGCAGATATCCCCACATGAACAAATAGCCAGGTTGAAGTCATACGTGAAACCCCTAGATATCGTCGCTATGGTGGTTATATCAATCTCAATTTGCTTACTCTTAGTGGCTAGTGGTACATGATGTCCCTTTTTGAATAGACCTTTGCTTGGCAATAGTTTGCTTTAGAAAATACGCTGTACGTCCAACTTTTTTGCATTTTCGCAAATATCGTTATTTGGCGTTCCTAGATTTGCGTATCTACATTCATTTGTTCCGCTTGACATCAAACATGGTTTTACCAGTCATTGCATAATGTTAGTACCAATCAATCGTTATAATTCTCATAATGCAATGTAATGTAATGTAATGAATGATAAAAGTGTACATAGAAGCGATCCAATAGACTATCTATGGTGCTATTTTTGTTTTGTATAGTAATCTAGTATTGTAGTAGGTAATATAGGGATAAGGGTTGCCACGGCACAACTCTCACCTCACCAGTAGGCAAATTCTAATAGATCTCGCAAAAAACAGCAAACTAGTAGTAGAAAATCCAGGAGGATGGTTTGGAACTAGTCTGGGTTCATATTTAGGCCAGTTTTATAATCCAAATGGTGCAAAAATGAGAATTACATATAGAGAGAGGTACTTATAGAATTTAATCAAATTCAGACGGCATCCTGCGCCACACACTCAACATGAGATAAGTTTGACTGTACCGAATCTGTCAAAAAGTTCAGATAAGAGATATACCACTTTAGATTACAACCCAATTTGTGCGTAAATATTCAGCTGAATAGTAAAATCTTTGATGTATTTCGCATGCGATGATAAATACAATATACAATATAATTTTATTTGCCTACAAGTAGACCAAATATGTAAATTTCTTAACTGGTTAGGTACTTATGCATTTTTGTTGACTGTCACGTCAACCCAATCGATTCCAATACATACACACCTTGAGGTTTATCTGTCCGACCACTGTATAGGAACCGGGCGACGTCAAACCCCCTCAGTCTGCGGAGCACGGCCTGCCCAATGCCACCGAAGCCCACAATGCCCACTGTGCTGCCTGCGATGTCCTGGCCAACCATCCATTGGACGCCGTACTTACACTCGCCTCTGGAAAAACAATTTTTTTTTTTTATTAGGTGGCTAAAGATGCAAACACAGCGAAAATTGAGTTTGCGTTTGGAGCTCAGCTTAACAGAAAGAATGAGCTGGAACTGTTGGAAGGTGTTGCATCGACAAGATAGTAATAGCTTATATGGAAAGAAGTAGGCACGTAGGAACAGTGGGCTCTAGAGAAACCTCACCCCCTTGCATTGTTTTTTACATTGCTATAGGGGCTGAGGGTTCTCTGGAGCCCACTGTACCACTGATGAGGTGGAATTTGGTTTATTTTCAGGTTTTTTGTAAATAAGAAAACAAATTATATGTACGTACGACCTACCATGTGAACATATTCATACACGTAACTGTAATAAATAGAAATGAAAATAGAAATGTAGTTGTAGGTTTAATTCGAGTATAGGTACATTTCCGTAGTCAGTAACAGACTAATGAGTCGATTAGTAGCAAGGACGAATTTATTGTATGAGGCCACTAAAGTGGCTCTAGGTATAATCTATTTCATTGATTACAAAAGAGACTTGTCTCTGATCTGCGAATATTTAAACTTGGAGTGGTTTTCAGGATAGTAATGAAGCCTTCGATTAACTCTGCTAATACTAGGTATTTCCAATATCATGAACCGCTATCTTCTATAGGCTAATAATAAAACTGAAGAGTTTGTTTTTTTGTTTTCTATGTTATAGGGTTTGGTTTCCGCATTAAGTCCGTCAGGTGGACCATTGTACGTGGGCCATGGCAAGCGTTTGGTGGTTATTCCGACCAGCCCACGCCCCTCCAGAAGTTAATTAAAACTCCTGGTCTGTTTGGAACATCTGTGAAAGATCTGGGTGACCCGAGGGTTTCTGTTCTAATCTGGGTGACGCCTGTGCATTCATAGAGCACGTTCGTGACGGTTTCCTCAGCCTCCATGCACGCTCTGCACAGAGGACTGTCCGTTATGCCTATTGTTTGTTTGTTTTTAACGCGCTAATCTTTGGAATTACCAGACTGATTTGAATATATTTTTTTGTATTTGGTAGTCCAATTCTTGAGGAAGGTTATAGACTATTTAACGTCACGCTACGGCGCTTAGGAGCAGAGAAAAAGAAAAAGATTCTGAAAGAATGCCAAGCGAAAACGAAGGATGTAATAGGGCCGGCGGGCAATGCGATGCGACGCGGTGGGTCAGGGTCAGATCTTTCATGTGGACGAAGTCGCAGGCAGAACCTTGTGAGAAATAATGAGCCTCTCAGGAAGATTTCCGCATCACTACGCGGCTATCTGCAACACGGAGTAGGTATGGCCGATGGCCTCAGCTTTTTCGGACATATCATGCGTCATGTAGGTATGGTCTGCATCATGGCTAAGGCTCTTACGATACTGTGCCGGACAGAAAGTGCCTAAATGTGCTCAATGGAGAGAGAGCAAGGTGGTCGGAGGCAGCGTGTACCGAACGGTGCGCACTTCATAGGACCGCACATTTTGAAGACGTATCGAAATAAAGCCACTTCGGGATCGGGGGTTACAGCCGTTATGTTAGGTTAGCGCGCAAGGTTCTTTTGGCGCGTGGCCAAAATCGGTACTAACGCCGCCATCTTGTTTTTCCAAGACATTTCACAAATGTTGGTCAACCGCGCCCCCTGACAATGTCATTCAAGCGCCATATGATCCATGAAGCACATTTATGTTAATTTAAACTCACGCTTCTAATTCCCGGACTCCTTCCTTGAACCTCCTAGCAGCTGCGATCACAAGTCCCACAGTGATGTCTGCGACGGCATCGTCCAGTACCTGAGGAGTGCTACCCAGGAGTATACCACGCTTCTTCACCTCTGGAATGTCGATGTGGTCGGTTCCTGAAGACATTGTCGATACCGCCTTTAGTTGAGGACCTAGGAATAGAGAAGTTTTTGGATAAGTTAGAATTTTAGGTACTGTTGAGTTAGTATTTTTGGCTGTCTTTCCAGCTATAAAAAATGATGTCAAGATAGGTAAAAAAAATACCAACTGTTTTAACTATGACGCGAGGATCAGCAGGTGTCTGCCTAAAGATTGGTAGATTGCGAGATGTCGTTGTAATAATAATAATATAAAAATAAACAAAAATAAATAATTGAAAACCTGTCTGTAAATCTAATCACTATTGCTGGCTTCATTTACAAATCCAATTCCTCCAAAAAAAAGTTACTCGTAAGTATAAAAAATCTCTTTTTAGGGTTCCGTACCTCAAAAGGAAAAAACGGAACCCTTATAGGATCACTCGTGTGTCTGTCTGTCTGTCCGTCTGTCACAGCCGATTTGCTCCGAATCCAATGGACCAATTTAGTTGAAATTCGGTACACTTATGTATTTCTATGACCCAAACACGAACGTGTAAAGTGAGTAAATTAATTTTGAAGATGGGGCAAATAAGAAAATTTAAAACGAAAGTTTTGCGTTCTGTACCGTGTGATATATCAAATGAAAGGGCTTACTGCAAGGACCACATTTTTTTTTTATAATTTTAGAATAAATACTTTTAAAGATATTTAAGAAAGTAGATGAAAATTTACCATTCCCTTATCTCCGAAACTACTGAACCTAATTTTTTTTTTTAATGCAGAGGATAGTTCTATGCTTACAGATTACAGGAAAACCTATAAGAAGTCTTAAAAATGGTCTTAAAAAAACATGGTAAATCACTCAATATTGTGCGTACAAACTTAAATTTGCAGTTAATCTTTTACTTAATGCGAACAAAACTAAATCTCTTAAGTTCGCATTACCAAAATGTACCCTCAAGTATGTCTAAATTTAAAACTCGATGGCAAGAAAATAGATTCTATTACGGAAACTGTATTTCTAGGAATTACTTTAGATTCGAGATTGCAATGGGGCGCCCACATTAGAGCTCTTTCAGGTAGATTAAGTTCAGCTGCATATGCAGTAAGACAAATAAGGCAGTTGACAGCTAGGTTAGTATACTGTGCTTATTTCCTCAGGATTATGTCTTATGGCGTTCTATAGTGAGAATCGGCAGCTGAAGTAGATTCAATTTTCATTTGATAAAAGAGGGCAATTCGCGAAATCTATAAAATGGGTCCTCGTGAGTCCCATACAAATAAATTCAAAGAAATTGATATGTTAACTTAGCCTTCTCTTAATATTTTAGTCAGTATTTTGTATGTTCGCAAAAACTTAGGACTTTTCAAAATGAGAAGTGATTTCCATAATATAAACACACGTAGTAAACATGAAATTGTGATACCCAAATTTAGATAAACTAAAACTAATAACTCATTTCTTATAAACAGTATTCGCGTTTATAACAAGTTGCCAAAATCGGTAACAGAAAGAACTTAGCGATGGAAAGTTCAAAACCCACATCAAACGTGTCCTTATCAAGAAAGCTTAATATAAGATTAAAGACTACGTTAAAGACAAGGAAGTTTGGCAATAATTCCTTCTGCACATGTGGCTACCCTGGTATCTCATTAACGGCATAACTATGTAAATGTCTATTACTACTGCTCCCAAATTACGATGATAATTTTATTTTACCTTTTTTTTTACATACTTCCTTGACATAATCTTTTCATTATTTGACATTATATACCTACAATATTCTATAATTTTTATTAAATTAGATTTGTTACGGCTGTATTTGGTTTAAATAGGTCTTTATTTTTATTATTTTATTTTTAATCTTTTCTTTTGGATTTTGTGAATGTGAGAACGTTGTGTGGCTTAACAGACTTTAGATCTGTGGACCATTTTATATTTTGCTAAGTACCTGGTAATTGTTGATACAGTCCTCTCATACCTTTTAAAACACTGTAATTTAAATCATTGTAAAAACCATTTACTTTTAAAAGAGTAACCGTGGAGTTTCTTGCCGGCTCTTCTCCATAGGAAATGACCAATTGGAACCGTGCACCTAGCTTCTGGCGTTTCATAAATGCCCTTGTAGGTTTATGTGAAATAAAACATTTTGAATTTGAAACAAAGTTGGAATATATGGGGTAAATGTTATTCAACTAGAATGTTAGGTTTGTTCTTGCAATAAATTCATCCCAACTACGGAACCCTTCATTGTGCGTGGTCCGACACGCACTTGGCCGGTTTTTTTCCTTTTATTTTATGTAATCAGAACGCACCTGCCAAGTCCAATATTTCTCCTGTGAGTTTGTGCTTGGTGTTCCATATTATGGCATCGTATCCACCGATGCTGTCCTTAATGTTTGGCAAACTCTGTGGCACGTGGTCCAGGTGCAATAATACTACGGTTTCAACTCTGAAAATAACATTAATATTAGCAGGTGCATCAGAAATCATCGTAAGGAAAGGAGCATGTCGTAGAATCTCGAAGCAAAGTGACATCCACCAACCCTGCACTGTGCCCGCGAGGTGGATATGACTTGCAACTCACGTCGAATCTCACAGAGAGGAGGCCTGAGTCCCAACACTCAATACCTACCTATTCTTATTTATTGCATTCCACAATGTGAACTTAGATGGTAGGTCATTCAAAAATGTATTGAATTCTTTATCTTTTTTTTTTTTTTTCTACATATAAATTTTAATAATATTATTTGTACATCATTCTTAAATATAATATACATCTAACACTAAAATATATAAATTATGTACAAGTATACAGAGGAAATAAAAAATAAAAATAAAATTAATGAAGAGCTCATTGGGCATCAAAAAATTCATCCTCATCGCTGTCAGTTGGAAAAGTGCCCAAAAGGCTGGCAGCATTGCCACGTTGGATGGCAAGAAGGCACTGGAAGGGGCAAGAACGAAGAACACACGACGCCAGCAACCTTGGCAACGGTTGAGACGGCGGCGCCCTGCATGCGCAGCGCCCCGGCCGCGAGCGCGATTGCGCCGCTGCCGTCAACGAAATATGACAGTGAATACGTGACATTTAGCATATAGTGAAAAAAAATATTTTTGGTTTATTTATTATTCGTGGTTTCGTCTCTAGAGTGCGTCTGTATATAGTTTACTTTTATTTATTTTTTAGGTAAGTTTAAGTGCTTTGTTTTATATGATCTATGCCGGCCGTAGCGACGCCGGAAACTGTGCCAGTCAACCTGCCACATCGCTTGATGTCCAGCTGGTGAGATGTCCCCATTGCTCACAGGCACGCTTTTTTAAAGGCGAACGGGGGCTGAGGATACACTATGGCAAGATCCACAAATCTCATAGTGTAACTTTGTACCCCCCAGCCACATCCCCAACATCAACACCTTCAGATCAAACTTTGTGGAAAACATTGGCTAAATTCAAAAATTCTACCCCAGTTTTAAAGAGAGTACCCCGGGGCGCGAGACGGTCCGTTGCACTGAGTTTGGCGCGATGTCTCCGTCTTGCGACCCAGGAGAACTCACAAAGTGCCTGGGAGCAATTACTCACATTCCCTTATAGGATTCTGCATGTGCAAAAAAATTTGGCGACCAAAAAAACCTTAACGAGCCAAATTAAAGATAATTGCATCAATTCGACTCTTATTTCAGATCCAAAATTAGCTGTTTCCAATAACCCTTCACGAAGAGGCTTATGTTCACATGTAGAATCCAAACTAAGTGAAGGTGATATCAGGGGAGCGGCCAGGCTACTGTTCAGTAGCGATGTGGTGGCTCCTTACTCTCCAGACACTATTTCAGCCCTGAAGAGTAAACATCCAGCGCCTGCCGATGGTCTCACCTTCCCTGACCCCCCCCTCCCTCTTGATCCGGATTCAACACCTGTCACTGTTACTGCCCCCCAGCTAATTGCTGCCGTGAGCTCCTTCCGAAGTGGCTCCGCCGGCGGCCTCGACGGCCTGACTCCTCAGCATTTAAAAGACCTGTTGAGTTCAGGCGCCGGGGAAGCTGGTGAGTCACTTTTGAAGGAGCTAGCGGCCCTAATTAACCTGATGCTCAACGGCGGTGTGAATGATGCCGTCGTCGATGTCTTGTACGGGGCAAATTTATGTGCCCTGCGCAAGAAGGATGGCGGCATCCGTCCCATTGCCATTGGGTGTACCTACAGGCGTACGGCAGCCAAAATATGCTGCAAATTATACAGTGAAACTTTAAAAAACAAGTTCCAGCCCCTACAGCTTGGCTTTGGATCCAAAGGCGGCTGCGAGGCTGCCGTACATGCCCTTTCCAGTTTTTTAAACTCCGGTAAAGGTGAGGTCATCCTCAAGGTTGACGTCAAGAACGCCTTTAACTCCGTTAACAGGGACATTCTGTTGGCCGAAATAAAAAAGGAGTTACCGGAAATTTATGGCTTTTTGTGGCAGTGCTATAGGCACCCTTCAAAATTACTTTACAGAGACAACGTTTTGGAATCTGCAGTCGGATGCCAACAAGGTGATCCCCTCGGACCAGTCATTTTCAGTTTAGCTATTCACCCCATAATACAACAACTAAATTCAAAATTTAATGTATGGTATTTAGATGATGGGACCCTAGGAGGCGACGTAGATACTGTTCTAAAAGATCTCCGATTCCTAAAGCAGCAGTTTCAATTAATCGGCCTTGACCTCAACTACTCAAAATGCGAAATTTACCCTTGTGACAATACAGACAGACAATCGACTATACAGAAATTCAATTTAATAGCCCCAGATATCAAAGTTTTGGAAAAAAGTTCACTGCACCTCCTAGGTTCCCCAATTTTAGAAGACAGTTTTTCACCTTTCATTGATGAAAAAATTAAACATTTCAACGACATCTCGGATAGACTTTCTAAAATCAACTTACACTCGGCATTCACCCTTATCAGATACTGCTGTTTCGGTCCAAATTTTATGTATTCTCTCCGCTCTTCCCCTTTATGGAAGAAGCCACACCTTTTAGACAAAATCGACCAAATCATTCGAAGCACTCTAACATCAATCATAAATGTGGCATTGGACGACCGCGCGTGGCTGCAAGCCACGCTACCCATTCGCTTTGGTGGGCTCGGCGTCCGTAAAATTTCTAGTGTAAGCTTACCGGCGTTCCTGTCCTCGGTCCACAGCACCGAAAAGTTAACCACAAGAATCTTAACTGCTTCGCAGGTTGACTCTGAAGTGCCGTGTTTGACTGATGCGATGAACGCCTGGAAAGTGGCTTGTCCGGACACGGAGCAGCCCGAGAACCCTTCTTCCCAGAGACAGTGGGATGAGCCGCTCTGCAGGTTGGTACGGAATAACCTCATTAATACGTCCACCAACACTGCTGAGCGTGCCCGCCTATTGGCTGTGGGAGAATGGGAATCGGGCCTCTGGCTTCAGGCACTACCTTCACCCAACATAGGCACTATGCTGGGTGACACCACTTTCCGGCTCGCTACAAGTTTGCGATTGGGCGCTCCTTGCGGGGCTCCGCATCGTTGTCAGTGCGGTGAAGCAGTCGACCGTATCGGACACCATGGCCTTTCCTGCAGCAAGAGCGCTGGTCGTTTGGCACGGCACGCAAGCATTAATGACATCATCCGTCGGGCTCTTGTCACCGCCGGGGTGCCAGCTGTTTTAGAACCCAATGGCTTGGCACGCGACGATGGGAAGAGGCCAGACGGAATGACCATAATGCCTTGGAAGTTGGGTAGGCCTTTGGTGTGGGATGCAACCTGCGTCGACACCCTCGCGCCATCCCATCTTCCTAGTACGGCGGGCTGTGCTGGGGCGGCTGCTGCAGGTGCGGAAAACCTCAAACGGCGCAAATATAACAACCTTATTGGTAGCTATATTTTTGAGCCGTTTGGGGTTGAAACACTAGGGCCGTGGGGTCCGAGTGCTCATCGAGTATTTCGGGACATAGCCAAGCGGTTGGTCGACTCTTCAGATGGTAGGTTAATAATGGCTTTGTTTTTTTTATTGTGCTGTACAACATTATATTCCTGGTTACTCACTTGTTTTTCAGTAACTCTAAACCAGCGGCTGGGAAAGTCTTGTGAGTAATTAAAACTTTTTCTAGCGACATCTTCTATATATTTTCACACAACAAATTAAATGATTAGAGATCACTTTTATTTAATTACGAGTAAGTATTTTGCAGTTCTTCCTTTCCTAAACGCCTCAGACAGATGTATCAGAATGCAATGACAAGTTTGTTAAATTTATACTTCAATGCGGCTTTGTTTTGACAAATTAAGTCTATAGAGAATTATCTTGTTACCGTATCGATAACAGATAAATAAATTACGACATAAATTCAGTGGCGTATCTAGGTGACCAAAGGCCCTGGGGCAAAAAATAAACTAGGGCCCCAACTAAACTATTTAAAATCGTTTGTTCGTCATGTTCCGAATTCGACGTACTCCTGATTTGTCGTAATCCAGATTCGTCGTAATACAGTCGACTCCATAATAAAATTAAAAACAAAATGCAAATTGCAACTTATTTTAATGAACAAATTAAAACTATTTTATGAAAATAAAAGAAAATATCTAAGTATCTGTTACGGTAAAAAAAATACAGTCCTGTGACAGCCACACAGACAGCGGAGGCACGTTAATGGCGTCCCGTTGAGCACCCTTTGGGTACGGAATCCTAATTAAGTAGAGATTTTAAAACCAATAACACCACTTTCTTGACCGACTATACGTTTTACGACGAATCTGGAGTACGTCGAGTTCGGAACACGACGAATACGGAATAAATCTTTAAAATTTTATCATTACAAGTCAAAATATAAATATTTAGTTACATTTAAATATTTTAAAGTTGCAAAGTTACTTTATCATCAGTTCTTTATTGTGCATAGTAGGGCACGTTCTGGTTCTACACGCAGAGTTCAGAAATCAATAATTGGATAAATGAATTAATATAGGTATTGCCATTAAGTAGTAAAACTAAGTACCTAAATCAAAAAGTTTTTTATTTTGCTTTATTGTACATCAAACATCAAAAAACAATTTATTTTGCGATGTCATGTACAAAGATAAACTTATCTCTTTATAGCATCTCCTCTAGGTATTATATGAAAGTCGGAGGTTTAGTTTATTTATAATCGTTTCCTAGCTTTAGTTTTCGCAAATGTATCAATGACTTCGGTTAAATCTAAACTTGATGCGGCTTTGTTTTCGATTGCTATTAGTGATAAATGTCGGAGTCGAGCTTGGCCCAAAGTATTACTCAAATAGTTTATTTATTTATTTTTATTTGCTAAATGATCTTTTAGCTTCTGCAGAAGTGACAGGAATTGTATAGAACAGTAACATTGCTGGAAATACTTCTGTTAGGTCACATTCCAACACTCCATATTTGCTCATTATTTCTTTACATAATTGGTGAATAGTCCATGTTTTTGCCTTAGTCAATTCAAAAATTTTATTCAAAAGGTAAAAGCAGGTGGTAAATATTAAGAAATTGAGGGGAAAAGTTAGGGTCTATTATATCCGAATATTTAAGTTGGAATTGGTCACACTTTTGTAATAAAGTTGTTTCATCTTTAACCAGTAAAAATGTTGGTGTTAGAAAATTGAATATTTGACTAACTGCACTCATGCCAGTAAAACGTGTATTTAACTGAGTTATTAATGTTTCTAGTGCACTATTGAAAATAGTCATTTTAAATATTTCTTCCCTGTTTTGAAATCGGTAATCTGAAGATAATTCATCAAAATGTTTATTTTTATTTTCCTTTGCCTTTTTTCTTTGAAATGGGGACCTATGCCATATTTCGTTGCAGTTTCACTGGTTTTGCGATTAAATGATTCGAAGTCTTTCTATAAATTTGCATCTTTGCATTTGTTTCGTGTAAAGTTCTACTTGCTCCGTCCAAATCAATGTTGCATTTTTGCAAAGTTTTAGATGCATAATTTTTGACGTTTAAAAGTGCCTTGCAAGGCCCTATTTGAAATAAATGATTTGACTTTTGACTTTGATATCATTCAATAAGCAGTGCATGAATTCACAAAGGAACACGAACTCGAAATTTTGCATTTTTATTTTAATATTTTCTGTTTGACTACGCTCATCTTTACGGAACTTTTGAGAATGATTTCTGAGAATACTTTGGTTATATCGAAATAACGAAGTTGTACTGCAGATATCGTATTGACCCTACTGGACCATCTAGTCGGTTTTTTTTCTAGAGTGGTGTCCGATTCGCCAGTGAATTTTGACAGCAGATCCTAGCGTCTGATGCTAAGTTAAAAAAAATTGTTTGTAAAATTCCCCTGTATTTTTTCAAATAAGTTGCTATTATTAAAGTGGCGTTCCTGGAATTTGGTTAATTTATATTCCGAATGTGGGAGAAATGTACACTAGTTCAATTTATAGTTTGTAAGTCAGAGTCCAAGGGGCCCCCTGAGCTTGGGGGCCCCGGGGCACTGCGCCGTCAAGCCCTCCGGTAGCTACGCTACTGCATATATTATGACTTTACGTCATAAATATTATAGTAAGTACGTATACAAGTGTACTAGTACTTACTAGTGGTGATGAATGATATTGATAATGAAAACGTTCAAGTTTTACAGTTGTAACCTTGGCTTTATTAAAAGCGCCATCTAGTGCCAACTAGTAAAAGCAGCGTACTTTGGAGGAAAAAAAATAATTTTCAATAAATTACCCTTAGTTACTCACTTTTTTTCCAATAATTTCAAACCGGCGACTGGGAAACTTTTGTTAACAATAAGAACTCGGCCTAACGACATCTTACGGATATTTAAACACAACTAAATCAAAAAAATACATAAAATAATACTACGAGTAGTGTACTAGGTACGAGTGCCGGTCACACTAAACAAGCATGCATTATTTTCCGTCTTGTAACTTACGTAACAATGACGAAATTTTAGCGCTATCTGGTGTCGAATAGCAAAAGTTTGGAGGCACAACTGTCTCCTATATGAACTCAATAGATGGCACTAGTTGTTTTATTTTCCAGGAGTTCCAGTAACATTTCGTAAATATGTTAGAATATTTTATTTAGCTCCAATTCTTGTGAATAACACAAATATAATATATTTTTATTAAGCATTATCCTAGGATGCGAGTGCGCGTCCAACAGCTAGTACAGCCAACAAAAGAGTTAGGTATAAAGAGAAGAGTTCGGTTTAAATATTTTTGTTCTTTCACTACAAATGTTTGTGTGAATAAAAAAGGGGTGTAATAGATGTAACCACTCTTCACACACACAAAATTGCTTAAAAGTAGTTTTTAGTAACCAACCTGCATCTCTCTAACTGACTGTACTTACTACAATTCATTATTAAACAAATCAGACAAGTGCGAGTCGGGCTCGCACACGAAGGGTTCCGTACCACCGTACATTACTTAGCTATTTAAATAAATACCTTATGAATCGGCGTTTTTTGTATTTGTTGATTATATATAGTATATGGTACATGATATACAGAAGTTTCACATTCCTAACTTGTTCAGTTGTTGCGATAGAGCTCGTACAAAAATGGTCTAAAACTGACAACATTTACGACCCCCTATTTCAACATTTTTGAAGATAAAAAAAAAATGTTTCCTACTCGATGAGCACTAGACAATGACACCCCACATGCCAGGAGTAGATTTTTTTTTCAAAATCAAACTGTTGTATGGAGAACCCCCTTTAGTTTTAAATTTTATTATTTGTTGTTACAGCGGCAATAGAAATGCGTAATCTGTGTATTTTTCAACTGCCTACCTATTACGGTTCATGAGATACAGCAAAAAAAAACGTGCTCCACAACGTAAATAACGCAATGAATGTTCAGATTAGTTTTCATCGTTTACGAAAATGTGTTACACAATTAGATAGTTGTTAACTTATTGTGTAACAGATTGCTGTTTCATTTTGACCGTGCAACAATATTCATTGCGTTATTTACGTTGTCAAGATTTTTTTTTGTCAAACTTATGCAGCAATCTCTTTCAAAATGATACAGACTGTGATTGATTGTGTAGGTATTACGCAATTAGGATACTGGATTATTTCCTATCCAAATCAATCTGCCTATGTATTAAGTTATAGTTGATGACATGTTGATGATGATTCAACTGAATGTATGGAAGCTTTTAAATAAATATCAGGCACTTAATAATACGAGGTACACCATCCATGTAAGGATTTGGTATGATTATAAATTGTTATAGTTTTATTTTGATGTTCAATGAAAATACGTTCCATACTTGTAAATAAGTTATTGTTTTGGCTATGAACCGTTGTAAACATCACTTAATAGCTACGTTACACGAACGGCAATTAGTAGTAGCGGCTACTTACGAAGAGCGACCATAATTCGACGGCACAATTACAATATTTTTAGAGAGTCGTTTTAATAAAACTACAGGGACGTGTAACAAGGGACTGTGGTCTTAGAATTATTATTGCGTTCGGCTACTTGCAAGCATCCTGACATGTGTGGTATTGTGATAGCAGATGTACAGACTACGGACTACGGTGCTGGCAGCCTGACAACGGGCGGGATAATATTTGTACTTACAGATACGAACATGCTATTGTCCCATCGTAAAATCTCATGTAACTGCTATTTTATCTTACCTCCTTGATGTGAAATGTTAGCTTTTTATTTATAAGGGATAAATTGTTGCTAGTTAGTAGAATTAAGAGGGTTTATCCTAAAAGTTGGCAACGTCGCAAATTACTGTCAAATATTTACCTGTTTTGATTCTTATAGCAATATTACTGAATAGAAATAAGAAATGTGGCTAACTAGCGAACTAGAATATTAATAATGAATTGCAATTATAACATTGAATTTGATGATGTACCCATGTTAGGTGTAAAAAACGCATTTGGAAAGTTTCCAAATAGTTTTTTTACATCTAAAACTAAACATTCGGTGTTATGATATTAATTATTGCATTTCATAATCAATATTCTAGTTCGCTAGTTAGCCACATTTTCTATTTCCACACAATTGCTAAATTAATCAAAACAGTGAAATATTTGACATCTATTTGCGACGTTGCCCACCTTCAGAATAAACGCTCTTAACGCTTATGTGCATAGTAGTACGGTGTAAAAAGTATGAAGATTTAATAGAGTTCCATTCTTTGTTAATAGCCTACAAATAAGTAAAGGTGTTTTGGATCGCTTACGGTTTTTGCCCTTTACTGTACGCAAAGTCTAATAATATAAGCGCCATTTTTAGAATAGGGTTTATCGTAATCGTAATTTTACGGTTTTTTTTTTGTTTTAGAGGTTGAATAGAAAGCGATAGTATGCACAGATGCATTTGTGTTAGTAATTCTAAAGGTGGCATTCGAGGACGATATTTATTACGGCTAAGCTTGTTGCCTACTAACACGGTTTTAAAGGTCTTAAATAACTTAAACAATGTAAATGTCTTCAGAAATAATAAGAGGACCCTATGTAGGTATTTTATGAGGTACTATGAAAAAAAAGATCGTCACAGGCTTAGGGCCATCTGGAACGAAAATTATCTCTAAATTAATGTGACTTCGCGTAAACTGCCGTGATGGTTGAATGACTTGTCAACAGCCACAGCAGTTTACGCACGCTTGACAATTTGTCACACGAATTTTATTTTTTTTCTTAATATAAAAAATAAAATAGTTTTAGTACCTATGAGAAAAATATTATTATTTTATTTATTGTCTTTTATAGGTAATTATTTTCATTATGACCATCGAACGGCACCCTAATTGCGTAACACACGATCAGTCATAATCTGAATCATTTTTTTGAAGGATCTATTGCTTTATATGTTTGAAAAATGTGTCTACTCAACAACGTAAATAACGCAATGAAAGTTGTTGAACTGTCAAAATGTAACAGATTGTGATTGATCGTGTGTTACGCAATTAGGGTGCAGCACGCGTAGCATTACAAGTATAGAAATGGATTTTCTACGGGTTTTGTCGACAGAAAAATAGACAAAATGACAGATTGTGATTGTTGATCTGTCATTATGTCTATTCTTCCGTCGACAAAACTCGTTTCTATTGTGGTCATGCTAAGCGTGCTGGTTTATTCAAGCAGTAAATATCTCGTTGATCTCTAAAAACTTGTTTCGTTGACATTTGTTTAACACTTTTGCTTTTTAACGACACCCTCCGGAAAAGAAACAGTTGCCTTTTCTTTGTCAGAACTAAATCATATTAAGGCTACATAGTTGACATTGACATCTTTATTTATTATTATCCTCAATACTAATACTTACCCTATCTAATAATAATATTATAATTGCGCGAGTAATTCTGTCTGTCTGTATGTCTGTCAGTCTATCTGTCTTTTACCTTTTCACGCCATAACGGCTGAACGGATTTTGATGAACTTTGTCACACCTACGCCTTGACCTAGGTTAGGATACTTTTTGGAACGATTCTACATAGTTGACTGGTAGAAATCGTCACGTACTACACTTTACTAATTACCGTCAGATAATTTCTGACATCCACGCGGGCGAAGCTACGGGCTAGTATTACTTAAACACTTTGCTTTTTAGCGATTCTTATTTAAAAAAATATGGGAGCTAAACAGCTGAGTATCGATAACCTAGTTTGAGATGTTATTGGGTTAACTTCAACTTGGGTTGTCAAAAGGATGGATCGCAGTAGATACTATCCTCCGTAGTTTTGGCAAAGGAATGTCAGTTTTAGGTCAAGGCTGCTTATAAGTACTATTTTTTGGTTATTGGGTCGAGGAAGTCCTGTTTTAAATAGATTTTATGAGTTACCTATGACATTTAAATGTTTAAAAAGCCTTTTTTGAATGAGGTATCGTAATTTATTTACCAAATCTTGGAATTTTAGATAGAGCTTTGTACATTCCTGAACTAAGTAACCCAACAAAAAGGTTTGAATAAAAAGGAGCCAGAAGCCGAATAAAATCTTATTTTCTACGAAGCTCTAGAAAAAGATCAAAAACAAAACTAAAACAAAAACTTGCAAAATAAAGTGAACAAATGAACATCTGGCAGCGAGCTCAACCTCAATATAATACGATAAAATTGAAAATGCTATTGTTCCCTACTTCCGAAATATGGACTGTCACGTCTTTATTTTCCTCGAATTGTTTTCTGTATAACCCGGCCAGTTCTAAGAGGCAACAAAATTCGGTGAATGGTTATGAAGATGAGGGTAATTTAATTTGGTTGTGTTATACTAGGGTTGAGGTTCTATCGACCGTTGTTGGCGCCAAACTGGCGGCAGTGGCTTGAGGAAATGCTAAAGGGTATTTCCTCATTGAGTAGTTCCTATACTTTTTCTGGTTTCTATGAAGATTTTGCTATGTTTGTGAACTAACAATAGAAGACGTTAAAAATAATATTGAAGGGATAAACTGTTTCTTATTCTTTGGCTGTCCAGAATCTGTCAAATATGGATCATAACTATTCAGCTCATGGAGTCCTAGTAGGATTGATATTGCTACTCATTCATTTCTCGTTTATTAAGTTTTTTGCAGCTAAAATGCACTTGCCCAAAGCGTGTTAGTGTGCCTTCAAGAAAAACGAGTGCCTTAGGTTTTTTTTAACAGTCGTTACGTTAAACCTACAAAAACTATCTATTAATCAATTATCTTGCTCACAGTGACGTCACAACCTTATGCCACGATGACAACAAACGCAATTTCCGTTTTACGAATAGTTCCCGCCATCACCTGTCGCGTCACCGCAAGGTGGCCGGCGCGTGCTTTCGCGACCCCTAGCCCTAAACAATAGCACCTGTGCCGTATCAGGTGTTAGAAAGAACTTGTTACCGTATATGTATGCCTGGTACTTTCGTTCTTCTACGCGAACTTAAATAGGTCATTTTGTTTGATATTTCACGCGGACAGATGTGGCAGGTATTTAAATACCCTTTTTGACGTCGTTTTGTACATTATCCAAATCTATTTCAATTGAGTGAGGAATAGGTGGTCATTATAATAAATATTTTTCCATTATAATAGAATTTTGTATCTATTCCCTTGACATTTCTTTTAAACTCAAAGAAAGATAAGCTGGTAAAAAAGAAATACCTGATGTCTTAAATCGCACTATTTATCACCATTGTGCATAATAATAATTATATCAGACAGGGCTGCATCTAAATGAAGATGAAGGTGTCAAACAAATGGAACAATCAAATCGGAAAAAGTGATATGTAAGTATCTAATTAATAATTTTGACATGCCAAACTACCCAAATGTTAATTTACGATCATTAAGTCAAACGAATCCAGCTTAATTTAGGTTTGCCCATCTGCTACTCAATTAAACTTCCCGAAAGTCATTATATTTATAGTTAACACGTCAAGTGAATAGTTTCCAAAGAAATAGAAATGTTGACGTTTCACCAAATAAAATTCTAGACAAATAGTCATAAGGGGAAAGGTCGCGAATGTTTTTGCCAACTTATATTTTACCGTTTGTCAACTGTCGAATAAATTTTGACTGCCTGTTTTTAAGGTTTAAAATAATACTCAATAATGTTAACTTTAAGAGATAAAGGTTTAACTAATGACACAAAATATTTAACTAAAAATTTACAGTTAACTATTTAGTATCTGTGGTAAGAAACGTCATTTTCAAATTTCGACTTTATACCACAGATATTGAATGTGGAATTCCGGGATAGAGTTGTTTATTTTTTCGTTGTCAATTTTTGAAGCAAAAGGAACCCACATGTGCAGCCTGCTGTAAGTCGTTAGTTTAATTTTTTTATTCTCAGCTCCTTGGCAGACACAAATTCGTGTCAACACAAATTGACACAGATGTTCCAGTAAATTATTATGAATTTGAGGAAAAAACTTCTGAAGGCAGCCCGAGAATTTATTGAAGATTACTACCGTATGTTTAATTTCTATTGCAGGTTCACAAAAACGGAGCATTTTAGATTCCATTTGTATTATTACTGCCGCGTTATTTGGTGATTAACATGTAAGAATATCAAAAGAGGTATTTTTATGAGCTTTACCTGACAATGTTTTGACTGTGTCTATAAAAAGTTTACGTCGACGTTTGCTTTTAAGTAGTAATTAATGTAATTACTTGTCATTAACTCTCCAAGAGGTCCTTGGGAGATACCTGAATATGGTAGGCAGTTCTTATAAATATGCACAAAATTGAGACTGTTGTAATAAACACAGCCTCTTATCAGAGTGCAGCTTGATACGCGATACTTAATTGCTTGGCAGGTGAATTGGATTCGTCAGACTGATGCTGTCACTACCGCAGTAGTGAGGAGATAAAGAGAACTCGAAAACCAAAAACCGACTATTAGATCCACAGTAATTATCGTTGGGGAATAGTGGAGCGCCTGGGGATTTTATCCTCAGATTTTTGTTACAGTGAATCAATTTTTAAGATATAGGTGTATTTAGTTTTTTTTCTATAAATTGCAATGTTTACCAATTTTCTTTTTGTGCTTATGATTTTTAGCATTGAAAATGCTTTTTCGATCGCTTCAGTGGGTATCCGTTTTCAAGAAAAGTGCGATCGCTAGGGTCCTCAATTACTAAGATAGAGAAATGAAAATGATTTCAATAGATGCGTTACGGAAAGGGCCACAATACCTACTGCAATCTTTTTTTTGTGAAATGTTTATACATATATATTTTTTTATTTAAAAACAACGCCTAAAACAATTTTATGGCAGTTTTTTTTGGGATTTTTTTCAAAGTATGTTAAACTTCTCAAAAACGAAAGCATTGAAAATGCAAATCCTTTAATATTCTCTATCTTAATAAGTCAAAGATGAGGAGGCTAGCTAGAAATATTTGTTTCGATACTCCACCTCTATCATTCAAATAAATTAAGTTGAAGAAAATATTTGATGTAGACGACGAAGTAAATTGTGATGAACAAATATTTTATGAATAATTTTATTTTTTATTTAATTTTCCCTACTTAACTTTTCTCGATTACTAATTCTGTATAAATAGATAGGTTAAATTAATTTTGATATATTTACAAAAATATTTTACAGCCTAATTAGGTATGTATTAAACTACTTGAATTGTTCCAAATATCTTTTTTTAAAGATTATTATTTTTTCATAGGTAAACTTTTTTATGTATATTATTAGCTGTTTAACTAATTACAAAAAAAAGTTAAATACATAAAAAACTTAACCCATTAAGTTTCATTCATTGTTAGAGAAATCCGAGGTTTTCATGTTTTTAACGCTCCAGGCACTCCACTAGAAGAAATATGACAAAATCATCGAGCAGTCATGTAAATATATTCTATAGCAAATTGTCAAACTGCGAAATTTTTGTATAAGGTAATAATTGTTAAGCCATTTCATTTCATTACGGATAAAGAATGACAGCTGTCATTTTAATATACTAACTATTTGCTAAATAATATTTTTTCTTGACTGTACCGACATTAAATTCGTGTGAGGTGTGGAACCGATAAACATGTGCAGTAGAAGGGCAGGGTAGGCTATCGGCAGCGTCCGGCGCCCGACGACGACGTTTGTGCGGCAATAATACGCGCGTCTAATGCGCATGACGCGGTGACCGACATACGTGCGAGTCATAAGCGGAGAGCGGTCATTGTAGCGGAGCGAGCAGTGAGAAGTATACAGGGTGTCAGAGACATCAACGCGAAAACTGTTACCATGGATTCAGTACATGATTCTGAATCCCACTGCGTCGAAATTTTTCGTCGGTTATTTAAAAACTCAGGGTTCAGAATCATCTACTGAATCCATGGTACTTATACTACATAAATGTTAACTTAGATTACTCGTCTGTTTTAATAACTTAATCAAATAATAATATTTACTTTAATAAACTGCTTTACTTGTACTTCACTAGACTGCGTCGTTGGTGTAGTGGTCGCAAGCGCTACTGCTGAGCATGAGGTCCTGGGTTCGATTCCCAGGTCGGGTAAAGTGATATTGGATTTTTTCATCAGGAATTTCTCAGTAGCAGCCCGAGGTCTGGAATTGTGCCCAGTTAATGGCAATAGGCTCACCCCCTATTACATGGGACTTAAACGTAACTGGCGAAATGTGGGTGTATTATAGGTACACCTCTGCCTAACCTTCTGGGAAAACAGAATTATTTAAACTTTTAGTTCGTTAATATTTTTTTTAATGAATTCAAACCAATTTTGAATAGGAAAAACTAGAGTTAATTGTTTTACTTACATGAATGAAAGAAGGAGAATGCTGTGGGCGTTTATCTGATCATGTAGGTCTTGAATTGTTGATTACTAATTCCTTAGTTGGTTACTAAGATAAACCTTTTATCTGAATAGTTTTCTAAAGCAATGAAACGTGAATCTAATACAAACGTACGGAAGCTGTTGACAGCTCACGGCAAAAGCGACAGCGGAAATAAGGAAATGTCGAAAAATTCTCAATCAGCCTCAAAAAGAAGTATCAATGGACAAGAACTCATTTGATTGTCTACAATTTTTGTTCCTTAATACTGTATCAATGTATTGCTCAGTCTACAATATCTAAACTAAGATTATAATGAAAAAACATGATTTGATTTTTTGTATGTTTGTAAGTTTCTTTGTTACGCTTTCACGATAAAACGGCTGAACGGATTTGGATGAAATTTGGCATAGGATATCTCGGTTTTTATCCCGATATTTCCACGGGATCGAGACCTATGCGGGTGAAACTTCTGGGCGCAGCTAGTTAACTATAAAGAAGAGAAAATATTTGTATTTTTGTTTGTAATTAATAAACTCAAAAACTACTGGACCGATTTAAAAAATCTTTCATCAGTATAATGCTGCACCACTGCTCTCAAAACGGTGAAGGAAAACATCGTGAGGAAACCGGCATGTCCTAGAGCCAAAAAATCGAAGACAATCAACCCGCACTAGGCCTGCGCGGTGGATTAGTTATGGCCCACTCCCTCACACAAAGAGGAGGTCTGGGTCCGAGGGAGCATTATAGGCTGGTTATGCTTAAGATTTGCTCATCGTACGAAAGAGAGACTTCTTCACTAAATATGTCAAAAGTTTGAATTGTAAGACGAAAACTTTGATTTTGACAGACTTCATCATATCGAGTGCATTTCATTTGAAAGACGCCAGTTAGCGTAGACGTAGTTAAGAGCGTTTATTCTGAAGGTGGGCAACGTCGCAAATAGATATCAAATATTTCACTGTTTTGATTAATTTAGCAATATTATGCAATAATTAATATCAAAACACCGAATGTTTAGTTTGAGATGTAAAAAAAACTATTTGGAAACTTTCCAAATGCGTTATTTACACCTAAAACGGGTACAACATCAAATTCAATGTTATTATTGCTATTAATTATTAATATTCTAGTTCGCTAGTTAGCCACATTTCTTATTTCTATTCAGTAATATTGCTTTAAGAATCAAAACAGGTAAATATTTGACAGTTATTTGCGACGTTGCCAAGTTTTAGGATAAATCCTCTTAATTCTTACTGAAAGTACCATGAAGATTTTTTGTTGCCCAATTTCTTAATCATCGCTTTCAGTGTAAGGCTTGCGCCACACTGAGCTTCGGAGGTGTATCTAGCGAGATGGAGTGGCGCGGGCGGCCGCGACGAGCCAATTTCACAGATTCGTCACCGATTAGCACGCGCCGGACACTGCGCTTCACGAGTAATGGCCACTGTATGTATTTACAGTCAGTGTTTTTGAGTTGACTTGCATAATGTAATGTAATGTGGGTACTTACTTCTAATTAATAGTAAAAGATATATACCTAAACAAGTAGGACAACAACTTTCTGGTATCAGTATACTTAATTATTAAATGAATTTGTTACGAAGTAAATTTTTTGGGGTGCTAATGCGGTTATCAGGTAATTGACCCCTATTGAGTTCGTTTGCCTACTATATTAATGGTTTACTTCTCAGCACAAGGTACATCAGAAGACTGCGATAGACAAACTAGAATGCTCATGAAAACTCAACCGCCATTTCGCAAAGTCGTGACTACAGTAATGCGAAAAGGCGCCACGGCGGCGCCGCGCGCGCTTCAGCCGACAGAATGCACTTGTGACATGCGTCGTGTGGTGTGCAACTAGCCTAACGCACTCTTAAATAGCCGCTTGATTTATTTCAAACAATTGACGTTATGTAAAGACGCAGGTACCTACCTACTGTATTTGTCTTCTCTGATTAATTATTTTATTTATTGAGCTGTACTACGCTGTGGCTGCAGAATACTACGCATACTGCTCTCCCGTTTTGTGATAGATAGCTAAACAGATTGCGACTTGAATGTGAACTTTTTTAAGTACGAGAATTGGTCTTCAGGTTAGTTACTGACCTCCCAAAAAATAAGAAAGAAGATCACTAGAGAGAGATGGGATCCACCTTGACCTCCTTGGTGTCAGTGACAGCAGGTGCTGACAGGTTTCTAAGCCCTCATGAACATAAAAATATGTAATTCATTTTACTTTCCCTCTTTACGACTATACGGGGCAGGATAGGACTGACTTTTAAAACATTGGGAAAAATAGATTAGTTGACATTTAAAATTCCTTGATTAACAGCTTATTTTTCTAAATGCCAATGATTACAAATTAATTTATCTCCCGTACATGCTTCAATGCTGTGAAATATTCGTCGACATTTTATTTTATAATTTATTTCGCGCCAAAAGAACGAATGAATGACAAATAGCTGGCTTTACATGCGGTCCAAAATTAAAAATATCTACGCGGTCCGAACGCACCTTTTAGGTTTATCAATAGGGGTCCGTAATAATTTCAGGTTGTAATGAAACCTATTATGTATCGTGGCTCGTGAATTAAAGATTAACAAAAATAAACAAAGGAAAAAATAAAAAAAATTATAACATGAAAAAAACAAACGGTGGGTTATTAATATTAACTTCTGCTGGAAATGAATAATATGATGATAAAATGAGTTTATCTGGAGAGGACGCTACAACACATACATGATGTCACGCCTGTAATCCGCAAAGGGCTAGGCAGAGGTGTACTCGTACCTGTATTAGGTACACCCACATTCCGCTAGTTCTGTTTAAGTCCCATGTAATAGGGGGCGACACTCAAGTAGTTTTACGGAACCCACTCGCAGGAAAAATAAAAAAGAATAACAAATGAAACGGATGGTACAAGGTCACAAAAAATGGCGGAAGCGGGCAGCTGTATCGCGATACTGGCCGATATCTTTTACACATAAAAAAAAAGTTACTCATTCATACATCGCCGCCATGATTATCGCGGAATTTGAATATTCAAAATACTGCGATAAGTGTCGCAATTTGTTCGGTAATGAATGCAATATTTTATGTTATTAAATTGGTATCAATAATTTGTTGAATACAAACGTTAAATTCCACATTTATCTTTATATGTAGGTTTTTTTTATCGTCATGACAACTGGCAGTAGGTACATATACTGTTGGTTGGTAGGACACGTAGCATTTTTCTAAAATGGCGCGCAATTTATCAATTTTGAATGATCATATTGTAAGAAAATTTTATTCCTTACTTTTTTCAAAATTGCGTTATTAAAATACTATCATACAAAAAGAAAACTGGGCACCTAAGTAAAAGCTTGTACAAGAGCAGATACCTACACATTAATAATGGTCACTGTGTTCAACACACAGATAATAAACGGTTCAACACAATAATTTCTTAAGAAAATGTTAATGTGAGTTTCGCGTCCTTACATCTTTAGTTTCAATTTCTTTATTTTCTTCTGCGTATTATGTAATATATCAATAGATTCTTAAATGCCTATAAATGTTGCTTTAATTTATCTTCAAATTACTGAAATTCTAAGTGTATTTCATAAAATCAATGATAATACACAAAAGGTACTATTTACACGTCACGTAGAGTGACTCTAACCTTCTAAGTTGCCGTAGCCCTTTCTTCTTTATTTCGAAACCGTAGTAAGTATTAAACACCTTAAAAAAGGTCTGTCTTACTTTTGGAATAACCTCAAATTAGTTTATCATGCGCCCACGCAATCTGCAACCTATCCTTCCATCTTTGTATCAATAAAAAAATCGATCGCTAATGCTTCCCTTAATTCGGTTTTTACGATCAGCTGTCTTTTCGCCTGACCACGTTCGGACAAGCACCTGCACAGATTTTTTAGCCAAATGATCTTTTTGACGTTTTTTTACCTTTTTCGTGAAACACTCGCCTTTGACACCTGGCAATACAGCCTAGCCGCCATTATCGAGAGAGCCCGCCGCCGCCGCCCACCCGGCTGAAGAGCATGCGGCCTTTGTGGTGGGTAATTAAAAAAAGACAGAATGAATATTGATATACAACCTTCTTCGACGATTGTGGAGTAATTTTAAAGGCTCGGGCTCATGTAGACATTTCCTGAATTTATTTAATTAAGGAACAGATGTTTTTTTAAGTGCCGATGTATCGAAGGTGTAGGGCGGTTATATTGTTCACATATTTTCGAAGCTTCTTCTCAGTATTTTAGCGACACCCCCATAAATAGCACGAGCAATAAAAAGTGGACTGTGCGAATAAAATACAATGTAGTTTGAAACAAACATACCGCTTCCATATATATTTTATCTAGAGTTATATGTGATAAAACACATATAGGCAGACAAGAATTACATTACTTACCCACTGACTTAATTCGACGTTATTTACGATTATTCTGCTTTAAACGCGTTCCAAGCGTCCAGTGGCTATTGTTTATCTTTTTTAGTTTCGCAGGTGACGAATTAACGGAAACATCGCAAAGGACGTTTTTCTGTTGGTAAAAAACTATTAATTTATCATATGATTATCACTTGGCGGGCCGTATTAACACATTTTGACTGACAGTGATCGATACCGTACGAGAGGAGCGAGATTCACCGCCCGTCGTAAATTAACTGGAATCGTTACTTAAATTTTAATTACAAATTTATTGTCACGTGACCTTAATATGTGGCAAATGTTCTTACAAGGTGCTTTCTTTAACAAAGGTAACATTACAAATGTGTATTTGCTGTTGTGTTCAAGTTTGCGAGTGTCGGCAATGCGGTGAACATATTTCTTGAGGTGCAATGGTATATTTGCGTTCGTTTAGGGTGGGTTACACCTGACGGGGCCACCTGTAACTGGACGACAGTTGCGTCACACCTTGGTAGTATTACATTTGTCTAAGGTCCCATTACAATAATAACGGGCATTAATAGGTCAGCCTTTTTGTCATGATGTGTATCGTGTAAATAGTACTTCCAGGTCGCTAATTATTGTCTGGTGAATTCTTCAAATGTAGTCAAATGTCAGTGAAAATGTTACAATTCTTGCAGTTTCGTTCTAATTTATTGCGTATGTTGAATTATCTCCACGCCATCTAATGATGTTAGAATTAATATAATGCAACTAACTTCTATTTGATGACTTATGAAAAGGCGTGTGGGCCTGGTTAGCACACGCAATCCCAACTTGATCCGTTTTTGTTGTCAATGGGATGATAATAAACTGTGATTGAAACGCGGATGAACTGCAAAAAAATTGAATCGCTTTGATTGCCAATTTTTATTAAGTTGATCTGAAAGTAGACGGATTTTTATGAAATACGGTGCAATGCAATGAATGAATGAATGAAAGAACGTTCAACTGTCAAAATGAATGTGATTGCTGAAAAGATGCTGGATGTGCGATGGCGAGCTGTTATCAATTGGTATTACGGAAATTGATTGTAATATTGTTTTCATTTCATATATTTATAATGTGACTATGTAGTTCTTTTATCTATTCCTAAGGATATAATATGCTGTTTTTTGTAAGGGTAGTAAAATAATAGGCGTATAGCTTTACAGCTGCTTCATTACATCTCTATTTACAATAATTACAAGTCCAGCTAATTAAAATAGAAAAACAGCGTGAAAAAACGTATTTTCAACATCATTATAATTTTGAAATAATTATCAGATAACGAGATAATATTTTGCACAATATAAAAGTTCTTAGTAAGACTCCGAGAATACCAGCTTCTTAAAATAAAAAAAAATTAAACATGCAGCGTCGAAATTAAAAAAGGAATTTATAAATAACTGGCCAAGTGCGAGTCGAACTCGCACGCGAAGGGTTCCGTACCACCGTACAATATTTAGCAAATAAATGAAAATACTAAACGAAGAATATTATTATGTAAAAACCGCAAAGACAAATTTGTATTTCATAATAATACTATGAATTAAAAGTAATTTTTTGCAGTTGCAGAAAATCACCCATATTTAAATAAATCGGCGTTTTTAGTACCTATTTGTTGATTTTAAACAGTATATGGTACATGATGTACAGAAGTTTCAAATTCCTAACTTGTTTATTTGTTGAGATAGAGCTCGTACAAAAATGTTCTAAAACTGACAACTTTTACAGACCCTTAATTCTTCATAAACGAAGATAAAAAAAAATGTTCTCTACTCGATGAGCTCTAGACCACATTAGGCCAGGGTTAGATACTTTTTTTCAAAATCAAAAGTTCCTTGTATGTAGCCCCTTTAATTTAATTTAATTACATTTTTATTATTTATTGTTATAGCAGCCATAGAAATACATAATCTGTCAACCTTCTAGCTATTACGGTTCATGACAGACAGCTCGCTGAGAGACAGACAGACAGACGGAGGCTTAATAATAGGGTTCCATTTGGCACACTTCGGGTACGGAACCCTAAAAAACAACCGTAACATTTTTGCATCTTAACGAGAATGCCAACGTCGAATTTATAATAAATCAATGGAAATAAAAAAGTGCTGTGCTATGGCTGGCTCTTTAAGCCCTATTTCACCAGATCTGTATCTACCGACCTTGCAATCGCACATTGCGGCTAATTTAACGCGACATAGAGACAGTGCGTGCTCTAGTTAGGGTTGCCACATTGTCAATTTTCCGGATTTTCCGACTTTTCCGGCAGTATCCGTGTTTCTTCGATTTAAGGACTATAGAGCAACTTTTGAGAGGCAAAGTTGTTTCACTGATTGGCTTAGTTGATAATCTAGCTTTTAGATTTCCGGTGTATTCAGTAAAAATCTCACCGTGATAACTTAGGTAAAGAGAGCTGTCATTCCACTGCCACCATTCCACCATTAAAATATTTGTTTTTGAACAGCTGGATACCATTTGATTTTAATTTTCCAATTATCATTTCTTTCTTTTACAGTTCTATGTACGGTGTTTGTGACTTGATAAAACATCAAGATTTATTTAAATATGTAAGTTTAATATTAATGTATTATTGACTTAAACCTTCCGGGTTCCTTCCTTAAATTCTCTAAATAATGGTCAAAACCGCATCAAAATTTGTAGCGTATTTTAGAAGAACAACGCGTTCAGCAGGCGGTCGCGAAAAGCGAATTTAATTTATGATATGGTATGATTTTTAATGTCCTGCGTTCTGAAGGCAGTAGCAGCCCTATTCCTAGCGTGTGTCGTGGTACGCGCATCGATTTGGCAGTTGGTCGCACATGCCTCGCGCACCTTGCGCCAGCTGCACCAACTGACACACTTACACTAGACCTGTTTAGATATATAGGTTATAAAGAAAGTTATTCTATCCTAGAATCAATGGCGTTCCTAGAATAGCTCGTTAATGGCTCTAATAAAAAACACCGTACAATAGTCGTGCATTTTTTAGATTGCTCTCGTTGGTCGAGTCGAGTGGTTGCACGCTTGCAAAAAGCCCGTAATCGAGATTATGGTTTCAATTATAATAAGGTTGTGAAAAGTTTTAAATCGAAGAAATTCACAGTAGATACCATCATTGGCTTCAATCTTAACTAAACCTGCTATCTAATTGCGTAAACATTTTCGGTAAACGATTACGACTAATCTGTTTCATTTTGACAGTTCAAAAACATTCATTGCGTTATTTACGTGGCCTGAACAAAAAAAAAATCGAACTTATGAAGCAATGAATTAGCAGTCTCTTTCAAAATGATTCATGTATTACGTAATTAGGGTGCTATTACAAGGTGTCCTTCTAAATATTCTACCAAACAGTGGAAAATTATCCAAGAAAACTACACAAAAGTTAAAGGGGTTTTTGCAAAATCTAGAGTAACGCAAGCTTCAAGTTACCTAAGCCACAATTACGTACTCACTAATGCAAAAGTATTTTTATCTGTGACTGCCTGACTGTGTGAGTATCGCACCAACAGATTCTAATAAAAGGTAGAAAAGTGCGTAGCTCGAAAAATGCGTAGCTCGAAAAATGCGTAGCTCGAAAGGTGCGTAGCTCGGAAAGTGCGTAGCTCGGAAAAGCCATCGCGAAGTTTCCATTCTGAAAACTTTACAAAACACAGAGTTTCTATAAAATATTTCTTATGCTGTATTAAATGAAAGTGAGACTTTTAAAGCCTTTTAAAGTCTTATGTTGCAGCTGTACATTATGTCTAATTAAAAAGACATTTTGTCTGCTTATCGCCATTTCAAGTAAAAGTCACCGGAAGCGTGCTAATAGCTATAAATTAGTGAAACGTTTTTTTTACCACATCGGTGAAGCTCTTGGCCTGCATCTCATCTGATGGTAAGTGATGATCAGGCCGAAGGTGGAAGCGAGCTTCACCTGGAATCCTCAACCACAGAGGAACTGGCTAGCTTACCTCTAACTGCCGAAACACAACAATGCTGTTAACGTTGTTGTTATGGCGACGACAGTCTTAGATATTATGTTGGTAGCTAGCCAGGCGGACTTAGAACAAGCCCTACCACCAACCAAACCGAGCATAACATTTTGCCGCCACTGGGAATCGAACCCGGGACTTTTGGGTCTGAGACAGGTGGTCTAACCTCTAGACCACAGGTATTTTTTTAGAATGAGACCTGTTGATGTAATTCGGAAAGGTCTGTTATGAGCGTTTATTCTGAAAGTGGGCAACGCCGCAAATAGATGTCAAATATTTACCTGTTTGGATTAATTTGGCAATATTACTGTATCGAATTATGAAATGTGGCTAACTAGCGAACTAGAATATTAATAATGAATTGCAATTATAACACTGAATTTGATGTTGTTACCGTTTTAGGTGTAAAAAACGCATTTGGAAAGTTTACAAATATATTTTTTTACATCTAAAACTAAATTATAATATTCGGCGTTACGATATTAATTATTGCATTTAATAATCAATATTTAAGTTCGCTAGTTAGCCATATTTCATATTTCCATATAGTAATATTACCAAATTAATCAAAACAGGTAAATATTTGACAGCTATTTGCGACGTTGCCAACTTTTAGGATGAACGCTCTTAAGAAGAAATTATCTTGGCTTCTGATCTTTGATTCGTCATATTTAAAAGTTTCAGTAAGTATTTAAGGGCCATTTAGGTAAAGCAATGTCCCAGTGTCATTCTACGTAGTGAAGTACTTTATCTTACATATGTATGCCGTTTCACCTGACTGTCCAGTCAAAAATAAAGGCATGATTATCTCCGCCTTGAGTTTTATTATCCTCATATATTTTGAAGACATCTTTCAGTTATTCGTAAGGACTTCATCAAACTTGTTTATTTTGAGCGTAAAGTACAAATTCCTCATAAACGAACTGGATACCCTTATTTAGTGCTTCAGGGTTGCCACTTCACGCCATTCCTCTGCCTGACATATGACAAATAGGTGGACAATGATAATTTTCTGCCAATATGTCATTAATTCGCGGACGCGTTGGCTCTTTTTGCCAATCAAGCCATTTTTGGTGCGATGTCTTCTCAAATTGAGGCGGACAGTGGTCATAATAAATGGTGCTCAATATGGGAGAGTGAACGTGGCAGTGGCTCATTTTATATTTCTGGTCATTATTATATTTTATTCAACACTTAGCTTTGGTGTTTTGTTCTACGTTGCATTTATGGTCATCAGCTGATCAATGATTACTTGGCAATCAACTTAGGTAAACGTTATTGTTTCTCGAGGAAATGGGATTGAGTGTTCAATTTGCTGTTTTTCTGTAATATTCTACTCCATTTTTTTTAAATGTGGTTTTAATGCACTATTTTATACTGTGATCGATCGTGGAGATACATACAATGTCGCTCACGGGCATGTGCCCGCCCGTATTTTTCTGAATATTCATGAAAAATTATCGAAAATTAATTTTAAAAGGGGCGTCTATCTTTAATATTTCTCATGTTATTATTATTTATTTTTTTGCGTAGCGGTTGCCATATCTCCTATGTTATTGGCTCAATTTGGATTCTGTTTATTATTTCTAAAAGCTTATGAGTTATTTTATCGGATTATCTAATATTTTTTATTAAAATTTGTGGACTATGAAAAAAATATATATAAGAAAAAAAAAATGCAAAATTAAAAAAACATTAAACTTAATTTTAGATAATTGTTCATGAATATTCAGAAAAATACGGGGTCACATGCCCATGGGCGACATTGTATAGGATAAAGGTCATCCAAAAGCGAGATGTAAAAAAGTGGTGTCGTTTAATGGTAATCAAAGTTAATAATTATTAAGCAATACGAAACATAAAGTAAAAAAGATTCTAACAAACAAGATTTGACGAAGGTTTTATCGTTACAAATTCTTCAGGGACCCTAAAAAGTAATTTGTAACGAACGAGAATGGCAGCCGTGTCAAAATATCAATGAATAGGAGCGATAGCCAGTCATGTGGAACCTTCGAAGAAATACGTTGCTTTGCAGTACATTGCGGCTTTAGTTCGGCTTACACTTCTGAAAATCAAACAAAATCGTCAATGGATGTTGTGTTTCTCGTTGAACTCGGGCTTTTTTATAGTGAAGGTGTGTTTCGAACACCTGATCGTGTAAACAGGTGCTGTGTCGGTGGATAGGATATACAAGGGATAAAAATGTCGGCCGATTTATCTGAGGATATGAATATTTATGTTCTGTATTTGTTGTTCTTTTTAATATTTGTGAGAGGTGTATTTGAACGTTGTTTTTTTCTATAATATGATGATTGCTAGTTCTGAAGATTCTCCGAAAGGCACTTCTTACGTATATTGTTGATAGAATAGAAATCATTCATACTTTGGAATAATGAGTAAGAAATAGGTGACGTTACGAACCGAAACTTTGATGATTAACTGCGGTTAAACTAATAACATTAACTACTAACAACTACCACGAATTGCAAAGTTCGACGGCATCTTGCTGTGCTGCCAGTCTGGATAATCGACATCGGCTCAGTTGTCAAAAGGGAAAAAAAAAAAAACTGTAGTAGGTTATTTTATATTTATTAGGAAGGAATTTAAGCTTATATTTGTGAACGCCATATCATGCACAACTATTAAAAAAAAACCTTTCTACATTAAAAAAAACTCGTATCCCAGGACATATCCCGCTCACAAACCTCAGGTAAACCTACCTTCCTAACATTCGGCGAAGACGGTTGCACGGCATGTGCGTTTTATTTTTTTCACTAATTATTAATTCATTATACACCTTAATTATTAATTATATCGAAGTAATTTGAAGGCATGTTAACGTTAATTGTCTGTAAGTAGTGTAAGTTTTGCATAATTTAGCATTTTTAACGGAAAAGACTTAAAAGAATGTGAAGGAAAACATCATGAGGAAACCGGCATGCCCTAGAATCCTAGAATAAAAAAAAAACAACTGTCCATGGGCGTCCATGGACAGTTGTTTTTTTTTACGATCACGATGTTAGTCCCATGGAGAAAGATGTTTAGTTCGACGGTCTGCACCATACCCTTTATTTTGACCATACCTAGCTGGTACACGCTGTAGATCAGTTTCAGTATAGATCTCACTCTGTATGCGTTATGAGATTGAAAGCAGAGTTTTTACTTTGACGTGAACAAGCACAGAATAATATTAATAATAGCAGACTATTATTGTCCCACAGCAGGGCAAAGGCGTCTTTATGTCTCAAACAAAGAGCATTGATCACCACGCTTGCTCAAGACGGGTTGGCGATTTCGAACGTATATTGACGTTATCCAGGTTTCCGCACGATTTTTAAAGAAAAGAAAGAAAGAAAATACGTTTATTTGTGGTAAACATGACGCAAAGAAAGAACACAAAACAAAAAAAAAGAACAAGTTGGGGAAAATATGCGTCACATCCACGCAAAACTGCCATTGCTCAGCATAATACTGCTACGCTATGCGAGACAGAGCCTCAGCGCTTCAGTGCCAGCCGGCGCTATGACGTCAACCGGTGCAGCATACAATGACATATAAAAATAAAATAAATATACAATTATTAATCTACATGTTTATATAAAATATATTATTTTATATTTAATGTCCAAGATAAACTTAGAAAGATGAATTGAAAAAGTAACATTGGTACCCGCCCGGGTTGGAACCCACAACCTCGTGCGTGACAGGTTGAGCACAAAAATGATCTGTAAGCATGGACGAAACATGATTGTAAGTTTCCATTTTTAGGGTTCCGTACCTGAAGGGTACCAAACGGAACCCTTTTAGTAAGCCTTCGCTGTCCGCTCGTCGATCCGTCCGTCCGTCTCTCTGTCAGCGGGCTATATGCCATGAACCGTAATAGGTAGACAGTTGAAATTTTCACAGATTGTGTATTTCTATTACCACAATAACAATAAATAAGAAAAATAAAACAAAGTAAACATTTAGCGGGAACACAAAAAAAAACACTTTTCTAGTAGGGGGACCCCCTACTAGAAAGGTGTGTTTTTTAACTAAAGTATATTAAAAAAAGTCACAGATCTCGTGCATTACACAACCTTCGCGGTACATTGAAAATGAACTCAACGACATAAAAAACGCATTACATTTATATATTATTTCTCAAAAACACAAACAGCTTAAAAACTCTAAACAATTTAGTCACAAAAAGAGTTATGCTTAATCATTTTCTCATATATGCTTGGAAATTCGAACATTATTTTGACAACCTTCTTCGAGATAAATCGAAATTGCGGTACTTGTCGAATACATGCGAGCGCCCCACAGTGGTCTGAAAATCGAGCTCCGTACTCATAGAAACTTAAAAGTTAGGAATTAAAATAAAATAAATATAATGTCTCTGGTTACGTGATATTAACGTATGGATGGTATTAGTAAGTCCACGCCTGATATTTTATTTTTTTTGTGTTTTTTGTATTGGTAACACTTAAAGTAGGTACACGTTTTTTTAAATTGAATGGAATTGAAGGGCTGGTGCTCACGTGAGTTATTGTACCATACACGACGATCAAGATGATATCCAATTCATGCACCTTTGAGTGCAGCTATGCACGTAGCAAAAAAAAAAAAAAACGAGTCTTTGACGTGGTCAAATGACGTTGCTGATTTATTTACTTGATCTTTCGTTGGTATTGTCTGCTAATGATTTTTATGATGAGAATAATTGAAAAAGATATTGATTAAATCCTTTTATTCTTACAAAATTGCATTCCAAGAACTCATTTGTTAATTACACTGTTGATTTATAATTTGATAGGTATGTCATGAGCATTACCAGTGGCTCTAGCGGGACCAAATGGGGCCCTAGTCACTATAAAATTATATTGTCTGTAATAAAGGTACCTAATTAGAGAATAGCAAAGTTTAATGAAGGTAGTTGTATAGAAATAGGAAGTTTGAGCTTAATTTTATCAGTAGCTCTCAGAACTGTGCGCGTTAACTTACTATTTTTTATTGTTTTATAATGGAAGGTTTTGGTACCATTTTTGACATTTTCATGTTTGCGGCAAACAACAGTTGTTTTTTACAGCCTAGTGTGTTATTTGAAGTTATTTTCACTTTATTACATTTAATTTTCTTCTTTTTTTTTAACAGAGACATACGCTCGATCATTTTACGCGCTTTGTCATGGATACGAAACTGACCTCGGCATTTTGCGTGATATTGCCAGCGAGCGTTCCGCCTCTCACCGCGTGTCGCGCACAAAATAAAAGAACATCGCGATATCTCATTCTCGCGATTTCTCGAACTTTTGATATCAATCAAAAGTTGCGTAATTTAATTATCTAGGGGGGTTTTTCGATGTATATTGATATCTCTTTTAGTTTTATAGTTATCTAAGTTTTCGTAAAAAACAACCAAAAAAACGATGTTTTTGTGTTTTTATTTTGATAAGTTCAAAAGATTTTGAGTTATTTAATAAAAAATAATTATAACTTGTAGAGCATCAAATTGTACGTATTTTTTCCCATTTCATTGACGTAGTTTTATTACTTCTAATATAATCGCAGATAGACACTTTTGCTGGAAATGGGGTCCCTACCGAAATTATCGAAAAAAAAATTCAGTGTTAACAACATGTAGTGTTAAATCACGGATTTTATGTGTTAAATATTGTACGGTGGTACGGAACTCTTCGTGTGCGAGTCTGACTCGCACTTGGCCGGTTTTTTATTAATTTGACACAAGATATATTTGACAGAATTTCTATCCATCTGCATACTAACACACCGTTATCTTAATAAAAATGCACAGTTTCGTAGATATACTCTCACCTGTCCACCGCACGTGGCACTACGCACCAGTAGGTAATAGGTGCTTGTCTCAGTAGGTACATGCAGAACAGAAGGGCCACACTTTGGGCTAACAACTTTTTGTACACATGGCTATACATTTCCAGTATAAACTGATCCCGCATTGTATAGGATTTCCTTACAATGCGAGGTCAGCATAAACAGGAAATGTATGGCTGGATGTGTAGCCGTGTGTACAAGAAATACAGTATATTATTATGGTCAAAGTGGGAAAATAAACAGTATTTCGGAAGAAAAACAGTATCTCGGAAAAATTAACAGTACCATTTCGGAAAAATAATCAGTATTTTAAGTAATTTTTTAATGTTTTAAATAGATACATACTTCATTGGTGCTCAGCGCAATAATCAATTGAGCATTAGTTTTGCATTATTATTACTATCGCGCTGATAACGATCGTAGCCGAGGTGGGCCGAGCAGTAATCCTATATAACTGGGGTTGTCAGGCGATATGGCTCACACTGCTCTCGACGCTTGACGTGGCAACGCGTAGTGTCCGGGTTCGCAACAAGTCAATCGTCATCCTGAGGATGCCTCGTTGAGAGGTGAAACACGTGTCGATTTCTTACAGGGTTCTTTATGACTCTTTAAGAACAGTTCAGCGGATTAGGTTACTAAATATACGTTGTCTATTGTATTTTATGATTGGTCATGTTTTACGCAATTAGGGTGTTGGTCCTCGAATGGTGAGATCCCAGCTAAGGATTCAATTCCAGAGATAACAGACTTATAATACTGTATTAGCTGACTGTTATTGGCTTTACCAAAAGTTGGTAATGCCAATAAAAGATAAGTCATCATGCGTAGTATCAGCTGGTAAATACTCAACTCCCTGATATTATTCCCTCCCAAACATGGGCCTCCTATGAACGGTCTAAAGGAAGATAGGAAGACAGATTGGCAAACAGTTCTAATTTGTATTTGAAAGGTGTTTAGTTACGGCTGCCCTCCTTTTGACGATATCCAAGCATAATAAGCCTTTAATGTTCCCACTGGTGGGACACAGGCCTCCTCTCTGTGAGAGTGGGCCATAATCCACCACGCGGGCCCAGTGCGGTTTGTTAGATGTCTCATGTCTTCGAATTTTGGTTTCTAGGACATGACGGTTTCCTCACGATGTTTTCCTTCACCGTTTTGAGAGCAGTGGTGATGAAATAATTTACACAAAGTAAAGCGCCTGTCTATCATGACTAGAATGTCATGATGGCCCAATGGTTAAAGCCTCGCCTCTCATGTACGAGGTTGTGGGTTCAAATCCGGGCAAGTACCAATGTGACTTTTTCAATTCATATGTACTTTCTGAGTTTATCTTGGATATTACTGACATCGGTGAAGGAAAAACACCGTAAGGAAACCTGGACTTATAAGTTAATATAAGTCTGCAATCGCCAACCCGTCTTGAGCAAGCGTGGTGATCAATGCTCGTGCCTTCTCTGTATGAGAACAGGCCTTTGCCCTGCAGTGGGACAATAATAGGCTGATATTATTATTATTATTAAAGCGCCTGTCTGGGTTCGAACTATGACCTATAACTCGTAAGTCGCGGCCGTTACCACTGGGCCACCCCTTGTCTCTGTTTCCCTAAGGATATTGCTAATCCATTGCTTCTTATGTTGGAAAAATTTGTCTGCTCAACAACGCAAATAACGCAATGAATGTTGTTGAACTGTCAAAATGAAACCCATTATTAATATTGCTACTGTAAGTGTGTTATGCAATTACCGGCGTTTTGAACAATTCGAAAGATTTTGAAAGAAATGACTAATCCATTGCTTTACTTACTATACTTACTTTAATTATGTTTAACATTTTCGTCTGTTCGGCAACTTACCTAAACCACGCAATAAATGTGGTTGAATTGGCAAAGTGAAAATTATTGCCGTTGTAAATGTTACGCAACTTTGCCAGGGACTATAAGAAATTGGTCTTCTGTCCCTTTCTACCTGATACAGTATGAAGGGGAGAATGCAAGCAAAAAGTATCGATGATCATTATAATTACCTGAACAGTTATACCATATGTCTTGCTGGACCTACCGAGCTACGGCACGCGCTAAAAAGTGACATGTGACAACAATAACGGCAGGGGTGGACATTGTGGACAAGTTTCAAATCGAACGTAACTTAGAAATAAATAATTCAACATAAAATTGGGTATTTAGTGGTCACACAGCATATTTGGCTGTGAATTTTAATAGGCAAAGTGTGCCGTGCTGCTAAAACTGTTGAGTATTGCCACAGATTAGTACAAATGGTTCTTAAATAAAATAAAAAAGCAATAACTGACCCGGCAGACTTTGTTCTGTCCAATAAAAATCCTGTAGAAAAAAGGACGTTCAGTTTTTCCCGGGATTTAAATCTCTCCGGGAAACTGCGTTTTTTTTCCATTTAAACCTAATTCGGACTATTACGAATATTTTAAAATAAAAAAATGCTTTATCTGTCCAGCAGTGCTCAAGTGATGCGCTTACCAACGGACATTAGTATTAGCATTTTATTTTTATTAAGGTTCCGTACACGAACGGTGCCAAACGGAACCCTATTACTGAGCCTACGCTGTCCGTCCGTCCGTCTTCTCGTCGTCTGTCAGCGGGCTGTGTCTCACCGTAATAGGTAAGTAGATAGTTAAATTTTTCACAGATTGTGATTTCTATTGCCGCTATAACGATAAACCAAATAATAAAAATTAAATAAAGTTAATAATTAAAGGGAAATCCTTTAATTATTAACTTCATTTAATTTTACCGGCTCAATTTTTCTTAATTCCTTAATTTCGCTCCGACTAACTTGCTTCTAAAAGCGTCAATTATTCGCGCCTTACGTACACTCAATGGAGTCGCCGAAAGGATTGAATTTATTTACTGTTCATTGAATGAATTCGCAAGAATAACTGCATTCCATTTGTGTTACAATTTGTAAAATAAGTATAAGCTAAGTACCACCCTATCGCTTTGGGATATTCTGTAATGATAGAAGTATTGTGTAAATAAATTTACGTTGTTGAACAGACGATTTTTTAAACCTATGAAGCAGTGAATTAGCAGTATTACAGTGTGTTACGCAAAAAGGGTTCCTGGCTCTATTATTGTCATCAATCGGTGAGATTAATGTATGTGTCGTGGCCAGAACTTAAAATTGATCATTTCATGAAATGAACATCGACCATCGGTCACATCATGATGTGGCCTGGCTAGATCATTGAATGCTCAACGCTTGACGATATGAAAAGTTAAACACACGAGTACTTTATGATGTGGCCAAACATTAGTGATGATAATAAAGTAAAATAGTTAGATTATCCACCGGTAGAGGCGTTGATGTCGCTTTGTTTTTGTTGTGCATCTTGGCGGCGGCATACAACAAATCAAACAAAGTAGGGTGACCACGCAAAAAAAGTCGATGGACTTTTATTGGGTTTCCAAATATGATATTATGGATAGGTCAATAAATAAATGGACAACTCTAAGATCTGGCCACGACATGTGCACGATTGTAGGTTCATGGTTACACCTTGTGCGAACCTTCCAATCGGTTAAGGGCCCAGTATAAAAGTAGATATGTACTATTTGTTGAAGTCATTTAGCAATAGTTTCTCATCTGCCTCTTATGACAACCACCATAAAAAGGAGAGAACTATTCTTACAAAATAACCCATGGATACGGCAAAAATAAATAGGCAACATGTATTTAAGAAAAATAACGCATTACCATTCACAAGGATTTATGAGCCGAACTAATAAACGAATGCAATAAAACATGACAGACAATCGGCAAACATCGGCGATCTTCGTTAGTACTCGCGACAGATGCGCGCGCGCCTCTTTGTGCCTTTGTTTTAAATTATGTATAAATAATGGACAGTTTATTAAAATGTTAATCAAACGCAATGTGGAACTATTCTCGAAGGGTATAAAAGTGAATTTCTTTTTCGCATCGATTTTAAATGCGATAATTTCGTTTTCTTTTTTTGTGTTTTAAAAGGCATTTGTTTCAAGCCATTTAGACGGTTGATGTATTAAATGGTCAAGCTGGCTGTCTATTTAAAAAAGGAGGATATTTGATTAACAGCTTGAACAAAAACTAGTATGTTTTAATGAGGCCTAACTGCCTAACTACCACTTAAATTTTTTACTTCGTTACTATGAGGATGATACCTGGGTAAAAAAAATGAAATTCTAATTAGTCCGTCAGTCAGATAATAAAAAAATATTAGACACATATTTTTTGCTTTATCATATTAATAAAGAATTACTTAGATAAAACGCATTTTAAGTTGGGGAGTGGAGGTCGATACGTCACTAGTACGTATAAAATCTACATACTCGTGACGTCATGGCACATATTTACCACAATGTATCGCCGTAATCTATCGATTAGGTAAAAAAAGAAAAAATATGTGTCCAGTATTTTTTTATAATCTCAAAAACGGACAAAAATTTTTTTTTTGGCCTCATCCCTATTATTGTTATAGCAAAAAAAGTGCGGTGAAAGTGTGTGCTGCGACACATAGTAGAAGTGAAACTTCAACGGACAAGTGGAAAAACGAATCGCAACGGACAAGTGGAAAAACGAATCGCAACGGACAAGTGGAAAAACGAATGGCAACGGACAAGTGGCAAAACGAATCGCAACAAAAATTTTACTTGAAGTTTTACGGGCAGATTGTTAATGTACTTGTTCAATTTGAAAACCTGCCCGTAAAACTTCAAGTTAAAATTTTGTTATTGGAGTTTTAGTAAGAATCCCTAATTTTTTTGAACATATAATATAGCCTATGTCACCCGGGGATAGTGTAGCTTCCCAACTGTGAAAGAATTTTTCAAATCAGTTCAATATAAAAACTTGAGATTCCAATCTATTCTCTCCTTGCGCCGCTGTCGCCTCTCACGCAATATATTGTCTACTCCCTCCACGCGGCCGTAACGCTTTTTCGTGACAGAAAAAATCCTAATTCTCCCCGTCTATAAAGAAGTTTCACTTCAAAAAACAAAGAGTTTTTTTATGTTAACCTGCTCTGTCCCACTACTGAGCAAAGGCCTCTCCCAAACCTTTCCAAGCATTCATTTCCAGGGCCATCTTGATCCAACCCTTGCGGTACGAGTGTAGGTCGTCTCGCCACCTCCTCCTGGGCCGGCCTCAGCGGCGCCGTCCATCCTCAGGCACCCACCGAGTGGAGACTGTTGCCCAACGGTCACTATGCTTGCAGCAGACATGACCCACCCAATCCCATTTTACTTTGCAGCCTTTTTGCCTACGTGTTGGATCCCCGTTTTGGAGCGTAGTTTAGTGTTTCGTATTCTGTCAGTTCGTTTTACGCCCAGAATCGGTAGCAAAATGTATAGGTGCTGTATAAAATGTCGCTTGTCCCAAAATTGCGACTAAGTGCAGAGGAACAGCATTAACTGTTTCACAATTTAAATATCGAGTAAAAGAGCATTATCTTTCCTCTCTACTGTGAGTATTTATATACCTATAATATGTATGTTTATTTATTTAAGCTTTATGTATTTATTTAAGTATATGTTAATTTATTACGTTATACGTGTAGGTATATTTGATATGTTTTAGTATAAGACTTCGCAAATTCATATTTTTCTCTTTTTGTTCTCACACACTATTGTCTACATTTCTTTCTCATTTCTCCTTTCGCAGGTCTGCTGGAAGAAATTTCTTAAGAAATAAGCAGTACCTTTGTACTCAAATTATAATTATGTCGTATCTGTATGTATTTTACTGTGTGTACATAAATAATAAAATAAATAAATAAATAAATAAATAAAAAATAAAAAAAATTGCTCTAGGCTTTATGTACTCTAGAGCGTGCCATATTCAATTTAATTTGACGTCACATAGCCTATAAACAGCGGACCATCAAGACGCTTCCAATGACACCTCATTGGTCAAATTATGATGAGAAGTTTAGAAGTTATGACGGAACAGATTAACATACATACATACGTACCGGTCGAAATCATAACCCTCCTTTTTGCTTCGCCGTAGTTGGGTAAAAAAGAAATAGTCCATTTATCAGTGTTAACTATTATAGACGGTCAACGGCATTAGGTTTAAAACCGTGTTATAAAACACTGTAAAACCAAGTAAATAGTGTTTTCAGGGGGTCTTGTCGCTATACGTAGTTTCCAACCTATATTTTTTTTAATGAATATTCCTAATAGTGAACAAAAAAAAAATGCTTGTATTTTAAAACCAACGCATATACTTATTAATACATCTTGTTAAAATATACATAAAATTTTATTTTCACGGTTTATAATGCTGTATTCGTTAAGAAAAACTTACATTTAAAATGAGCCCTCCGCGAGAACTCCCGGCATCCCATATGCGACTAGGTTAACCCTCCAGGACGGCTCCCGGCACTGAACGTGATAAATATGTCAAGCTAATTGAATCCACCGACTCCTTTGAAGGTGAATTTAAGGGCACTATTTAACAGGTGTAGGTACAATAATATCGTGCGTGATCTTAAAAACATAAGATGAGCGGTGCGCAGTTAATCATAACGTCAAAATAGCGGCGCCGACGCAGGGTGCGGCCAAAGGAGGCTGTGGATACGATGGTCAATTGTAGTGCAATATTATAGGAATAAGTTGAGTGTCTTATAAATTTGATGAATTTAAATATGGAGAAGATGGATTTATTTTGTCAGGAATGATATGAATGAACGAAAAGCAACTGTATGATACTGTAAATCTTCTTCGGATCTTAAATAACATGGGGCCAGGGGCTTACCTGGTGGTAAGCCCCTGGCCCCATGTTATTTAAAGCAGTATTATTTTAATATTACTTTAGTAATGTCGTCATGGCAAATCCGGGCAAGTACCAATGTGACTTTGACAATTCATATGTACTTTCTGAGTTTATCTTGGATATTACTGACATCGGTGAAGGCAAACATCGTGAGGAAACTTAGACTTATAGTTAAATGTAAGTCTGAAATCACCAACCCGTCTTGAGCAAGCGTGGTGATGAATGCTCGTGCCTTCTCTGTATGAGAAGAGGCCTTTGCCCTGCAGTGTGACAGTAACAGGCTGGTATTATTTATTAATTATTATATTACTTTAGTGGAGGAGTTCGTGGCTAAGAAACAACAGCCGCACTGGTCGATCCATCAGGGTAAGCTACGCTTGCCGGGGTTGGTCAGTGGATGGGTGACCATCTTTACATACCAAGAATCCTCCGTGCCTCGGAAAGCACGTTAAGCCGTTGGTCCCGGCTGTCATTCGTGGATCTTTGACAGTCGTAACGAGTCGTCAGAAGCCCGAAAGTCTGACACCAGTCCTACCAAGGGGTATCATATTACCCAGTTATTGGGTTGTGGAGGTCATATAGGCAGTTACTCCATGTACAATACTGGTATTCAGCTGCATCCGATTAGACTGGAAGCCGACCCCAACATAGTTGGGAAAAGGCTAGGCAGATTGATTATACTTTAGTGTGGGTAAGAGATGAAGCTCTACAGGACGTATAGCTCCATTTCTTCTTCTGCTTTAGAAAAAAAATCTTATAAATATGGAAGGTTAGGTATTTATATTGTAGATTTCAATAAAACAACTGTCATTTTGTCTATTCTTCCGTCGATAAATCCCGTTTCTATTGTGGTCACGCTAAGCTTGCAGGTCATCTCGCCACCTCTTTTTGGGCCGGCCTCGGCGGCGGCGGCGGCGCCGTCCATCCTCAGAAAGATTTAACTCCAAAAAAAACCTACAGATGGGCAATAAATACGGAATGACAGCGGTAGAATCAATCGCTCACTGGCCTGCGCGGGCGCCTGCGTCCGTTCTAATTAGAGGGCGCAGGTTCGATCCCAAGCCAGGCCGTGTTATTATATGTTTAGTGCACTTCTTATAATGTGGTCCTTGTTACGGACGATGTTTTTGATGATTTGTTAAATGTTTGTGATTGGTTGTGTTCGATGATTTTATGGTCAGGTGCGAATGTTGGACTTGGGTTTAATTTGTATTTATTCGAAGATTCTTAACACAATGAATGTCTTAAAATGAAAAATAACTTGGTATTCATCAACAAAAGTAGATACCTACCTACATACACCGCCATGTTTATACATCTTTTCAGGGTTTTTTAGGGAGCAGTGATAGCCTAGTGGTGTGACCGTGGGACTGCCAAGTCATAGGTCTCGAGTCCGAACCCAAGGCACGCACATCTGACTTTTCTGATTCATGTGCGTATTGTATAATTATCACTTGCTTCAAAAACTGTGAAAGAAAACATCATGAGGAAACCGGCATACCTGAGAGATATTTCTCGATGGCATGTGAAGCCAAGTCAGAGGCTCATGGGCGGCTTTAAAACTCTGACACCAGGTTAGTCACTAACCACACGAAAGGAAGAAGAAGAAGGTTCCGTACCTTAAAAGGAAAAAATGGATTAAAGGACACTCGTGTGTCTGGCTGGCTGGTTGGCTGCGTGTCTGTCCTTACCTCCACAACCCAGTTACTGAGTAACACGATAGATAGAATATTCTTTATTATTTACACCATTCAAATTACAAATATAAATGTAGAAATTACTTTTAACTAACGACACCCCTTGGTTGCCAGACTTTTGAACTTGTGACTAACTACATGTCTGGCAAAATATGCTATGTTCAGGCATTCTTATTGGTCAATTTCCTCATCTCCTTAGACTTCATGTTAGAGGAAATCACGGTAAAAAGCCGCTTCCTGTTGACAGGTTGAACGTTAAGGCCTGTTCCCACCGAAGCTGCGGGGATGTTCTCACGACCGAGGGAACACCCACTCTTATGTACTACTGTTTGCCTTGACACTGTGTGGGGAGGGCAATAGTGAACATGGGACACGTATGAAATGTTGAAAATTGGTTGTGGCTGGTTATCACACTACGCATTTTAGGTATGAAGCTACAAGTCCGCGGGGAGGGCTTGTCTTGCCGTGCCAATTCAGTGAACGTAACGTAGTCAGAAGATATATGAAATACGCGATACAAAGAGAAACCACTCATTAGAAAACCAGCGTCTGACATTTGTCTGGCATTAATGCTGAAATGAACCTTTTTGGCGCAGCCGTGAGGCGCACACTATTATTGCTATAAGATTTTATTTTATTTTTTTGTTATCATGGGTTTCACGAACTGTTGGACACAGTTCGTTATAAACATTATTCTTTCTTTTATTGAATTTTTTCTAATGAGTGTAGTATTTTAGCTTTATTTTTAATTTCGTTAAACACACACTTTTAAAGTTCAATGTCATTTAAAAAAGGCTTAAAATTATGTATTTAAGAAAATCAGTAGGGGCAGTAACCCATCAGGAAGCCAATCATTAAGGGCATGAAATCTCTCATAAAACCTGCTTCTAAAATATTAAAAATTATAACAGCTACAGTATTTTTTTTTTTGGAAAACGTACTTATACCACTTGTCTAACCAAGCGTGTTCCATAAAAGACTCGTCACTTAAAAATGTAGCAGTATACAACCTATTCTCAAATAGGATCTATTTCCCACTGTTTATGAGTGTTTCGATATATCGTACTTGATACTTGCTTACTTCTCGATTTTAGAAGGTAAGTAACACATATTTTTTTTAATTCACAAAAATCATAATTTTTGTGAATTCTATTTACTTGTTGTTACCAAATAAAGAAAAACATGTGAAATAATTGGAAAAGAGCGCTGATAAAAAAAAAATCGTTTCAACTCTTTTGTAATAACACGAAATAAAAAAAAACCTAATGTAGGTATGACACGATAAAAAATATTCCCCTACTTCTACTAACTATAGATGAAAGAAAACTTCTAGGAACGGACCTAAAAACACAAATAAGAGTGACGCCGATTTTTCGTAGTACTGGATTTCAAAGCGCCACGAAAAATCGCAAGTATCAAAACGTTTGAACCACGTAGCGTGCGCCTACGCAAGCATCAGTATCTCTTGTATTATTGTGTCAACGATGGCGTATTATAGCGGCACGCAATGCGTGACCCGTGTTTTGAGGACCCCACTTATTTTAAAGCTTGGTAAATTTTAGAGGTAAGCAGAACGCCTCTCGCTTTAAATATTAGGAACTAATTTACGAAGTTGTATTGTTTAGAGTTGATTAGGAACTAGTTTTGTAATAGAACGTTCAGTATAAACCATGGCATTAAAGATCTTTACAGGGTGCCTACGACGAAAGGTGCCACCTCATATTGTAACAGAACTACCTACACATCTTCGGCATACTAGTAAAGCGATACAGTTTAAGTTCAAACGACTACGAAATTCAACCTTAAACCAGCACCTTAAAGTACAAATTAAGAGAAGTTCAATACCACACAGAAATCCTGGGAAAATTTCGAGAGGTCAACTCGCTCAATATTTATTATTTACCCGGCCAAACAAAATAGGTGTCGATGTAGCCCTTTCGTTTCATACAATGTTTGCTTAATAATGTTGGCTCAAATGTTTGACCAATTTGGTTAGGGCACTGTCAATAGAGCCCCGTAGGTGAAGGGACAGGGGTCATGCCTTGACTAAGGTACAAGTAGTGTGGGAAGCCGTGTTTTGTATTGTGTTGCTGTCATTGGGTGTGTATCGGCGCTTGCGCCACGGTTGAGGACGTTTAAGCTTTTTGGTTAGCAAACAGGATGATGGGCCACCTGAGACCTGATTGAAAGTGGATAGCTAAGAGGCAATTCCTGTGTTTTTAAGAAAGTTCGCATTTTAATCTCACTGTCTTTTTTATATAATCAAGTGGTCGCCCATAGGTCGAAATTCAACCATAAATCATTTAAATTTTAAGTTTTATAGTACATACTAATTTCATGCTGCCATGTCATGATTCTAAGGTAGCCATCTTGTGTCAAACGCATCTAGGGTAGCCATGTTGTGTCAAACGCATCTAAGGTAGCCATCTTGTGTCAAACGCATCTAAGGTAGCCATCTTGTGTCAAACGCATCTAAGGTAGCCATCTTGTGTCAAACGCATCTAAGGTAGCCATCTTGTGTCAAACGCATCTAAGGTAGCCATCTTGTGTCAAACGTATCATATTATATAAAAAATATTAGCTTTCTGCACTCTTTCTCCATATAAACTTTAACTGTGCCAAATTTCATACTCGTAATTTTCGTAAAAAGGGGTACAAAGTTTTTGCTTCACGTAATAATATAATAATAATTAGGTTACTTACATCAATTTGTTTGTTCGTGCCTCGGATAGCACGTTAAACCGTTGGTCCCGGCTGTCATTCGTGGATCTTTGACAGTCGTTACGGGTCGTCAGTAGCCCGAAAGTCTGACAACCAGTCTTACCAAGGGGTATCGTGTTACTTAGTAACTGGATTGTGGAGGTCAGATAGGCAGTCGCTCCATGTAAAATACTAGTATTCAGCTGCATCCGATTACACTGGAAGCTGACCCCAACATATTTGGGTAAAGGCTGGGCAGTTTATTTACATCATGGGAGAATAAGATAACATAACATTACATAAGCTCATTTGTCTATCGCGATTTATTGCAATCGACATCTTCTCAGTTCATCGGTCACATCGACCATCAGTCTTGTTTAGGTCCTGGCCGCTCCATCGTCGAAGCCGAATAACTTGGCTATTAGTTTGAATTAAATCTCAATCTCCTGCAGTCTGACTAAAATACCTCTAAATTACAAAAAAAATTGACAAGTTATTGACATTGAATATCGCCGAGTTGTGATTTCGACTACGTTTAGTTACGGGAATTTTCTGGCGTGCTTGTAAATGTTGTTATTTTACCAGCATATATTTCTATTTCAGTAATGATATTTGGTGGCAAAAAATTGCACTCAAGTCTCAAGAGCGTTCATTCAAAAAGTTGGCAACGTCGCAAATGGCTGTCAAATATTTACCTGTTTTGATTAATTTGGCAATAATACTGTATGGAAATAATAAATATGGCTAACTAATGAACTATACAAGGAATTTGATGTTGTATCCGTTCTAGGTGTAAAAAAAGGCATTTGAAAAGTTTCCAAATACTTTTTTTACACCTAAATCTAAATATTCTGTGTTACGATGTTAATGATTGTATTCCATAATCAAAATTTTAACCACACGAAAAAGTAAGAAGAAGCAGTTCACTAGTTAGCAATATTTCTTATTTCCATACAGTAATATCGCGAAATTAATCAAAACAGCGAAATATTTGACAGGTATTTGCGACGTTGGGCAACGTCGCAAATACCTGTCAAATATTTCGTATACCTGTTAATACTTTCTGTATAAAAAAAAGCTCTTAAATCACGGTAAATATTTTAAAAGTCATTGATGATGAGGTCTTGTCCAAGACAGCAATTCAGGCTATAATATACCTAAGAAAGGCTACAGATGAAGACATAACCGCTCAAGCGTAACCCCCTGCAAGACTAGTCCGACGCAATTGAAGTATCAGTGAGCTCTCGTTCATGATTGAGTCCTTAACAAAGACGTGTTCCAGTAATTTTGACATCCGCCGGCATTATATAGAAGTAGTAAGTGAAAGATATGGATCGGTGTATGCGAGAGTGCACCAACATTTTTTGAAGAGATCCAGATTCAGACCAAATAAAAAACCGAGATAGAGCGCTGCGAACAATACAGTAAAGCATGCCAAAGCTACACCCCCGCTCTGTGCATACACGCTTACACGCACACATTTACAACCATTTACGATGACACTATAATTAAACTACACCTCACTAAGTGCACACGTGTTGTGTTCGAAACCAGCTTCACGTCACTGTTGACAGCGCTATGTCTTGCTTCTTTATTTGGTCTGAGGATCCAGATTACTGAGTAAAACTAGAAAGGACCGCAACATAACAATTTTATTCCATGAATGCTTGATTAACTCAAATTAGGTACTACCTATATCTATTTAAACAAAAGAATTTGCTAACAATAATAAATGTTGCACAACGAAACAATGAACATGGAAAGCTCCATGGAGAAAGGATCCAAAAAAATTAGCTTTCCTCCAAGTTGACTCATTGACGTGTGCATACTTCCCATCCTCACATATGGTCCTCAAACATGGTCTTTGACTGATCGTCGGAGAATTCTGGGTATCAAACTAACAGACCGGGCTAGGAATACGACCATCCGTTCCATCACAAAGATAACTGATGTCACTTGGCAAGCTGTCACACTAAAATGGAATTGATCTGGACATATCTGCCGCATGTCATACGACCAATGTGCCAAACTTACGACCCAATGGGTCCCTCTTAATGGCAAGCCACGTCGTGGGAGGCTCAGACGGAGATGGCGGGATGAGCTAGACTCCTTCAACAAGAACACCAGTTCTTGTTGAAGGAGTCCAGCTCATCCCGGCTCATTCTCTCTGTTTAAAGCTGCTACGGACCACCTTAGCAGAGAGAAGTGGAAAGAGAGTAGGGAGGCCTTTGCCCTGCAGTGGGACGGCACAGGTTTTTTATAATATAATATAAAATAATATTTCCTCCAAGCCAGGGGTTGTCATGTCACTCTTACCTTACAGAACTAACTTATCTCCTAGCTGGAATTTCGATTAATATTTTCTTAAAAGTGACGCACAATTAAAACATAAAAGACGACGGGAAGGATCACTAATCACAAGGTGTGAATTAAACGCAAACAGACAATTAAAATGGTCACACGTAAGAGCCTGACTCATGGCGTTCCTATAACAGAATTCTAGATGGTAAATATACCAAATACATGTTCATAAAATCCGATGACTCCCTTCAATATAAGTGGAACGTTGATGACTTGAAGCAGGAAGCGGCGACGGACATACAAACATTGTAATTAATGCTAATTGCTTCATGACTGCTCTACGATGCGATACGTTGCATCCATAACACAGAGACATGGACAGTATTAAGACATAGTAGAGACAGTTAGTTATCACCATAAAATTACGGTTTTAAATGTGCAAGATTGGATGTTTTGAAAATGGATATAAGTATGTAAAAGATGATTGATATACATTATTTAATGCAGGACAAGTGAGCTACAGCTATAGATTAAAAAGTAAGTAAATAAATATCTATCAGAGATATTTAAGTATTAAAAGGTACCTAGAATACCTAATTGGAATCGTTAATACATCTCTGTAAGTTAAAAAAGCTATAGGTCACGCATACCTTTTTGACGTGACAACGTCTTATAAATTGGTTTGCCGGGTGACACTTCAAGAAACTGCGTTACGCTCCGCTCACGTTATGCGCTCACAATGAGAGCGAGTGAGAGGCACGCGTCCCTTCCACTCGGGCATGGTTAGCCCGCCTAAGAGCGAGAGAGACAGACATAAAAAGTGAAAGGCACGCGTCCCTTCATTTGTTCCTACTATACGAATGAATATTCACATTAAAATTATTTTACCACTCAAAGTCGTTGTCACGTAAAACTTTCGCCCGTATACCGACTTTACAGGCAACCAATTTTTTTTTGGTGGGAAATTATCAAATAACTTCTCCCGCTCTGCGCGGAGCGGGGGGCGTTTCAGACTCTTAATGACTAAAACCCACCCGTGTTCCTTCAGTTGCCTGTACAGTCACGAGCACCAATATGTATACACTTAGCAACTTTTAAAAGTGATTTTCTCCTACTGTGTTGGTTGTAATTTTACGTTGTTAAGAAACTTAGTATTTTGGAACCCACACTAATATGAAATAGGTCTTATCTCAAAGTTGCAGTCGTTATTCCATGCGAAAATCGCTTTTGAATTTTGCTAAGTGGATACATATTGGTGCTCGTGACTGTACATTGCCAGGGGCCACGGTATCCCTTTCGGACTTTCCCGCGACCCCGGCAAGCATCGGTCCTAGCAGACCCCGTCAGTTTTGTTGACATATCTTTGAGGCGCGCGTGGAACACAACGCGCCGTCGATCCGGGCCTGGTCCTTATCGGATGGCGAGCTACCCATTGCTCACCGTCCGCAAGCCCGCGCTTACGGTGGCCGGGAATCGGACTGCGATTCCCGACGCCCAGGGCGTCTCCTGCAGCGGCTAGGGGCGTGAGGGCGCGACATTTGCCTCTCCCTCACGCGCTCCGTCTCCTCCTTTTCGAGCATTACTGCTTCGCAGAAGGAGGTGACGGCTTCCCACGCCCTCTCGCTCCGTACCATGGCCTGGACCAGGGCCGGACGCGAGAGATCACTGCCGCCGATCGTCTCCACAAGGACACGGCGCGGCGGTGCCCCGCCCAAGCCGGGCAGACCTCCACCGTATGCTCCACCGTGTCCTCCGGGCGATCCACACAGTGGTGACACCCGGGCGTTTCCTCCCGCCTTATGCGGAACAGTAACCTCCCGAAACAACCGTGTCCGGTGAGGACCTGCGTCAGGCGGAAGGTGGGGTCGCCGTGGCGCCTCTCTAGCCACTCTTCAAAGAGGGGACTTACCGCCGCAATCGTGGCGTGCGTGGACCTAGGTTTGACCTGGAAATCAAACCTAGGACCACTTGCTCAACAGTAGCGTTTGCGACCACTATTGACCACCGAGGCACTCAATTTATACACCCATCTTACAGGTATCAAGGATAGGTATGTTATGCATTATATCAAGAACTATATAATGAAAACATCTTTTTTACAATTTATTACCCATGTTTGCAAAGCAAATGATTTGATTTGAAGGAGTTTTATCTATCATATTATTTATCCCTGTCGGATAAAGTGCCGTTAGCGACATAATAGTGGCGCTGCCTCGGCCCGGTTAAAGTGCCGTAAGCATTGCATTGTCATTGTCACTGTAACTTGTTATTTTGTTAGTTGAGGCTAGTTCGCTGTAAAACACCACATTCCCTAAACTTTAGATTATCTTGTGCCTAAACGGACCCTGGCACTCACTCAGTTCAGGAGCCAGCTGTTCTACCATATTTTGACCTCCACTTGTACAATCATGTTTAGTGTATATAACTAACCTTATGTGTTTCTCTTTGTACAATAAACTTATTATATAACTTATTATATATATTAGGTATACATATGAAATCAGCGTTATGTATGGAGAATTTTAAAGGAGTTGCATTTTTCATACTAACATTTTCATAATTTATTTATCAACCATGAACACGAATGTTTTAAAACTTTTATGCACTAATGTTTAAAAACTAAGTTAACGAATATGCCACTTAGATTAAGCGACAAAAATAAGTTTTGGCTGAGTTAAAACACTATTTGTTTTAACTGGTCATTTCTGTTAACAAAATGAGGAGTCATTTCTAAGGTATTTTTTATGTTTATAAAACTATAAGTAATAAGTTTTTTTTACTATTGGTAGTTGTCTATGATGGTCTTTATTCGATATAATACCAAGCAATTGATGAATATTATAAATCATAGAAGTGACGAGGTTCTCTATTTGTGACAAAAAAACACCAATTTCATAGGTGGGGACCCAATATTCTTAATTTATTCTTAAAAGTACCTATGTATAAAACAGTCCCGAGACTGATTGACTGACCAAAAGACAACGTGCAGAAACCATTGAAAATATAAACGTTAAGTTCCCAAGGTATCCCCGTGGCAGAAGTCTAAGCCTGTCAAATAAGGTACGGGCTCGTCCGAAAGTAGAACTCGATCCGTCATAACAACTATAAAATATAATTTCGGACGGGCAATAAAACATCGGGAGTAGGAAAAGTAAAATCGTGTTGTCATTCAATCTTAGTTCGGGCCCCAAACTAATCTTATGTCCGTAAGAAACATGGAAACAAAAACGCCCGTAACTTCGATCGATACTGCGGATGTCGCGCTTAGCGAGTAATTATGAACGCGAATGAAATTGTGACAAAACGTATTAAAAATATTTATTTTAATCAGGTCATCCTGTCGTAAACACCATTCAATCCACAGTTAAGTGCAGCAAATATTTATAATTAGAAAATACATAATTTTTCATTTCCCACGCAATTGCAACAGCCTTAGAAAGATATTGCTTGATAAACTATTTACTTTATGAGAATACGATATTCTAGCGCCAGGTGATTTATTAAAATGGTGTGAATTTCCGATCCTAAACATGAAACGATTCTCATAGTACTTAATCAAAACTACCTACCTTAGGTATATCCTAAGTAATCCTAACTAAGCCTTACTATACAGGATGGCAGGGACGTCGACGCGAAAACTGTTACCATGGATTCGGTACGTGATTCTGAACCCCCTGTGATGAAATATTTCGTAAGTTATTTTTTTTTTATCGACTATTTCAAAGAAAAGTTCCTACCGGAGGGACCTATGCGGTCAAAGTGTATGGAACAGCTGTTTTTTTTTCAATAACCGATGAACATTTTCAACGCAGGGGCGTTCAGAATCACGTACTGAATCCATGGTAAAAGTTTTCGCGTCGACGTCCCTACTACCCTGTATAATATTATAAATACAAAAGTGAGTTTATTTGTTTGTTTGTTACTCTTTCATGCAAAAAACGGCTGAACTGATTTGGATGAAATTTGGCACATGGGTAGATCATCACCTAGAGAAGGACCTTACGTATACCTTTCATCCCGATATTCCCACGGGATCGAGACTTATGCGGGTGAAACCGCGGGACGCAGATAGTAATTTATACATACAATCCTAACCAATATTATAAATGCGAAAGTAACTCTGTCACCTTTTACGCCTTTACCACTGAACCGATCGTTATGAGATTTGACAGACAGGTAGCCTGGGATCTCAGGAACCGACCTGGAGCGACTTCGTATGAATAGAATTGTACGAAAATACACAATCAAACTAAAATAGCTAGCGAAATTCCGCAGACGTGATGTGTGTTATCATATCATGATTAAGCAAAAAAGAAATTATTTTGCTATTGTTTTTTGTGGGGTCATAAAGAAAGGAAGAAGAAAAGAAAAATATTTTATTTGGGACACGCACAGGAAATACTTACAACAATAAAAAAGAACATTAAAACTAACAAAATAGTAGAAGCAGAAAAGAAGACCCGTGCGAGGTCAAAAAGTCTCCTATCTCAGTATAATGCTACGAAGTTTGACAAAAAAAAAAAAAAAACCGCAGTGCTGGTATTGGTGAAAGAACACAAACATAAAAAAAGAACAAGTTGGGGGAAAATTATCGTCACATCCACGCAAAACGTCCAGCAGTACTTACGGTAGTAGTTAGTAGTGACACCATACTGATGCACTTCGTGAAAAGGGTCTGAAGGCTATTAATGCGTGCCGCCTTCCGGCCACCGTAGGCGCGGGCCTGCGGACGGTGAGCAATGGGCAGCTCGCCGTTAGATAAGGACCAGGCCCGAGTCGACGGCGCGTTGTGTTCCACGCGCGCCTCAAAGAGATGTCAGCACCAACCGACGCGCGACGGGGTCGAAAGACCAATGCCTGCTGGGGTTGCGGGTTTGTCCGAAAGGGATATCGCGGCCCCGGTACACAGGCAACGGAAGGAACACGGGTGGGTTTTAGTCAGTAAAAGTCTGACACACCCTCTCGCTCTGCCCAGAGCGGGAGAAGTCATTTGATGATTTCCCATCCTGAAAAAAAAAAGGCTATTAATGCGTTAAAACCTATTCTTCACAATAAATCTAAGTTAAGCGCTGCCACTAAGTTACGCATATTAACCACCCTCGTCCGCCCATGTCTGACATATGCTGCGCCAGCCTGGAGCAGCCTGACTGATAAAAACTACAATAAGTTGCAAGTTGTTCAAAATAAAGCAATCAAAATGTCATTTAACACTGCCTTTCGTACAAATTTAAAACGAGTTCACGAACAAATTAAATTTCCAACGATCAAAAATTTTATCTTAAAATCAGCCCGCAAATTCTATTTATTTAAAAATCCCAAACATTATAACCCATTAATTTCATCCAAAGGTAAAATTAGATCTAATAACTTATCTTATTCAACAACTTATAATCGATATCGTTTATCACATCACTATTTTTTGAGTGAATCACAATATTTACCCACCCCCGGACCGACCGTGCTGCCCTCACCCGGTCGCATTAAGCATACTCGGCGAAAAGTTACGCAAATACCCACAGTTGAAAATTATAATTTCTTTGTTTCAACTCATCGATGATATTTATGCTTAAATCTAAGTTACTTAAATTATACTATCATAATGTTTTTTATACTGCGCTCCAATTAGTTTTGTATAAGTTGAGTGCATTACCTTTTGCAGGTAAACAGTAGCGGTATGCGTTTAGAGTCAGTGCTACTAAGACTTTTGTGCGTTCGAATATTACTGTGTTCTTGTGGACTTATTATAGAATGTTTAAAGATTAGGAATAGTAAACTCAGTGTAAAATGTTTGTAAAGGTAAGCTAGTCTAAGAACTTGTTATTTTTAAGATTGTACATTATTAGAATAGGATCTGATTGTATGCACGTTATATTATTATGTTAACAATAAACACTTTTAAAATCAAAATCAAATCAGTGACACCATAACCAAGGAAAGATGAATACTATCTATGACCCTAGCTTAACCGACACTGAGGCTTTCGTTGCTCGCTGAGCAGATGGCCGATGGTGCCGAAAGGTTCTGGAGTGGTGACCGCGTACTGGAAGACATAGTTGGAAGGACTCCCACAAGGTGGACCGATGACCTTGTGAAGGCCGCAGGCATCCGCTATCGAAGTAGCGGTGCTTGGGAGAGGCCTATGTCCAGCGTGGACCTCTTTCGGCTGAAATAAATGAATGAAAAGCTTTAGTTTCCTAGGAAAGCGGTTCCGTCACATTATAACAGACGTCATGAAAATCTGTCATTTTATCCAGTATTTGACATTAAGTTGTCAAAAAAAACTCTGTATTTGGACTGCCGTTATTGAAAGAAAGAAAGAAAAATGTTTTCATTGGCATTACGCAGGAAAATCCGCCTTAAAAACTATAAAAACAGAAAACAATGATTATAATGTCAAAAGGGCCTCAGCTCAGCATAATGTCAGAACAACACATAGTGCCACCTGACGCTGATTTTCAGCTGCAACCCACGAGTGCCATACGCACTGTGACTCTTCACCGCTTTCCTAGAAAACCAAAGGAATTAGCCCCAAAATATCCTATCAAAAACAATACAGTAACAAAAAGAACACTTTGTTTGACAAACAGTCGCAATAAATATCGTGTTCCCAAAAAAATAATGGGTTTTACCGTACTAATGACCGGACGAAAGTTCAAAAGGTCTTAACCAGGCGTTCGGTTAAAAACATCACTTTATGGCTATAAACCGTGTATTGTGAGAAAGCACGAAAAATGCTACTTTAGAAAAGATTAGCGATATAGAAGACTTTTTCTTTTTTTTTTTGTGAAAAATCGGTTTTTAAACGATATTGTTATGTGACTGCAAGTGCGGCTTCTATTTAGATTCGTCATTGAGAAAATCATAACGGCACTTTGTGCTATGGTTTTTCGGCTTTGTTACAATAGGAGTTACTGCCACGACTGCTGCCGACTACGCATCTTTGTCTTCATCGTAAATAAAAAGTGCTAGAGTGTTCTTCCTGGAAAACTATGCCTGCTTCGTACGTCTGTCTAATGATACAACAAAACCACGCACATAACACACAAATATAATAATAATAATTTAAAAATATAATTTATATGTACCTTTATTTATTATTATTTCCTTTATTCAACTATATAGTTGAATAAAGGAAATAATAATAATAATACCCCGCTATCCTTGGCTAACGTGAACTGGCGCAAACCTATAGGATTAGATACTAATGACCGCAGGGAGGTATGGCAGAGCAAAGAGCTTCACGGGCGCTTTTACCGGGCCTTCCATGGGCCCGATGTAGACCTACTAGCGTCCGTATCCTGGTTGCGATTCGGTGATCTCTTTGGGGAAACCGAAGGTTTTGTCTTTATGATTATGGATGAAGTTATGATGACGAACAACTACCGGAAATATATTGTGAAGGACGGCACGGTTAACATCTGTCGGGCATGCCACCGTCCGGGGGAATCAATCCGACACATTATCTCTGGCTGTTCTCGTCTGGCTAACGGAGACTACTTGCATAGGCACAAACTTGTGGCCAGGATTATCCACCAGCAACTTGCTCTGAAATACAGTCTTGTGGAATCGGAAGTACCATACTATAGGTATGTGCCCGACCCAGTTCTCGAAAATGACAATATCACGTTGTATTGGGATCGATCTATCATCACTGACAGGACTATTGTTGCCAATAAGCCAGACATAGTGGTGATAGATCGATTAGAGCGTCGCACAATGATTGTTGATATAGCGGTCCCGCATGACGAGAACCTCGTGAAAGCTGAAAAAGATAAGCAGATCAAGTATCTCGACCTGGCCCGCGAGGTTGTCGACATGTGGGAAGTGGATACAGCAGTCATTGTGCCGATAGTCGTGACGGCCAATGGCATAATAGCCAAGAGCCTCGACCAACACCTAAGGAGGCTCTCGTTAGGCAGCTGGATCAAGGGCTTGATCCAGAAAGCGGTACTTCTAGACACGGCGCGTATCGTTAGGAGATTCCTCTCTCAGGAGCCCTGACCGCCGGTAGCTTGGATCCCCGATACCGGTGGGCTACTACTTTTAATGTTTTGTTTTCCCTTTTATTTTTATAAAAATATTTAAAAATGTAAATTATTGTATATAAATGAAATAAAGGAAATAATAATAATAATTCTTTATTTGCAGACCTTGAAGTCCATAGTGTTAGTAATGACATGAATATACTTATTTAACTATTATTAATAACACATACAATCAAACAATCAAATGCCAATGATAATATGATGATAATATGATGATAATGCCGCCATGGGCATAATATGACCACCGGTATTTTACTGAATATTCATGAAAAATTATCCAAAATAATTTAAAATTTTCGAGTAGCGTTTGTTATAAAAGCTTATGAGTTCAGCTTTTAGAAATAATAAACAGAATCAAAATCGAGCCAATAACATCGGAGATATGGCAAAAAATGTAAAGCTCGGTCACAAAAAATACTCAAAAAAAAATTGAATAACATGAAAAATATTAAAGATAGAACCAGCTCCATTTAAAGTTATTTTCGAAAAAAAATCATGGATATTCAGAAAAATACGGGCGGTCACATGCCCATGGGCGACATACAATTTTACAATTTGCATCCCGGCATGCAACATTGCCGATTATACATCTAAAGTCTCCGAAAATTCGTGCAGGCTAGTCACAGTAATTCGAAGCAAACTAGCACACCTCTCACAATTTTCTCACGTAAATCGTAGTCACTCATCTGCACCTTAAATCTTGCGAACAATGATACCTTTCCAAACGAGAATAGTTCCCGAAGCAGCCGACAGATGTCTACAGTGCAACAGATAAAGATTTGTTGTTGTCGGATAAACCCTATGTAGAGCGCTGGTTTCGGTCACGGCTTGAGTACAGACAGCAGAAATGAAGGGTGGGCAGTTTTTATGAGCTTTAATGAAAAAAAAAGGTAAACGTTTTGAATTTTAAAACTCACCTCTTATCAATCAATTAGTAGGTGATGAACGGAACATAAGTATTGATTGAAGGTAACAAGTACCTAGGTATACCAATTATTATAAGTTACGTATGCATTATTGTTTACAGAGTATTTTTTTAAATGTGAAAACATGGTGAGCTCATTATTTCTGACCAACAAAAACATGTAAGATTTCCACCGCTAATAACCACGGGACTTTTTTGTAACACAAAAACTTTCGCTAAAGCGGTTTATCTATTTGATTAGTATATTATGTATTTGGCTAGGTAGGAACCTACTCATGTGATCATATAGCGGACTTTACACTTTTAATTTGTTTTCTTTCGATTATTATTATATTTTTTTATTTGTAGTGTGGTACAATAATTTTATGTTATGTTGAAATGAAATGAAATGAAATTGTTTATTCTGTAAATAGGATATCGGAATCACTTTTACACGTCATATAAAAAATATTAAAAATAAGCTAGTTGAGGTCGGTGTTTCCTATCTGACTGCTCTGAATAGAAAGGCCGAAACAAACTCAGAGGTCGCAGTTTCTTTTAAAGTCCAGACATAATCTCGGTCAAGCCATGTGAGGACCATGTAGATTAGTGTCTGAAATGGTCTTTTGAGGAAAGAACCACACAGATTTGAGTGGACCTGTCCAGTCAGTGCAAGCATTTGTCAGTAATCGTGGAGCTCAACTTAGAACTTAAGGAGCTCAACTCGACGAACAATACAAAAGACTGGATATTTAGGTAGGCTGCATCAACTACTCAAACTGCCAGACCATCATTAAAACTGAGAAAGAAAAAATAAATGAAAAAAAAAAAATATCCACATAGTCCTTAAATTCACAATAATTAAAATAATATAATAGGTACAAAGTAATCGTGTAATTTTGAATATAATTTTCAACAATGTCAATGTGTATATAAAACTGCTATCTAATTACGCAACACATTTTCGATTTGCAATTGAGTCAAATTGGTTTCGTTTGACTAGAAATGCTTTCAAAAGTTGTAAATTGAAAGCAATTCTAGTCAAACGAAACCAATTTGACTCAATTGCAAATCGAAAATGTGTTGCGTAATTAGATAGCTGGTTTATTGTGATGAATAATTAAAATGTCAAGTTTTATGGTTTTCACAAGGCTTAGCAGAGCGTTGTGACTCTTTTAGTCTGTGCTAAATAAATGTATTTTCTTTCTTCCTTTCTTTCTTTGATAATTAATAAAGCGTATTTGCTTTCTAAATTTGCGTCACAGAGGTGTTCTTTTATTATAAGATACGAGTATTAGCAGGAATGTGTGCCAAATTAATTACAAAACCAGACATCTTATAAGATTACCAAATGTCAAATGTCATGAACTACCTAACTAATCTTATGATATCGTCTGCCTTGCTGACAGTACTGAGGCGTGTCGGCCCACTGTGGGAATGTCTGCTCGTGAATCGCCCGTGGCTTATGACAATTTGCATTTTTTTGCTGTCCATACCGACAGAATCGCTTAGATTCAGGTCTAAGTTAAAAGCGATATGACGATTGGATTTGAACATAGAACCTATCATTTTTTCCTTTTGTTTTACTCATAGGTTACGGCAGTACCACACTTCTATGGAACTACACAAACCATGGGTAATCCAGTGAGGAGCAGTAGAAATTAATCTAAACTAACTATCCAAAATTATTTTTAAAAATCTACAATTTTCCTGTAGGTACCGTGGGTGCTTTTCAGGCATCATAAACGCTCAGACCACATGCGGCAGTAAGTACATATATGTATATAGTAAACCGCAAATAATTGTATTTTCTTACTTTTTTGTAGGCGCCTCTGTCACTCACGTCTAAAATTTGTTGTCGATAATCCATCATGTTTCAACATTGATGAGTTAGGCACCATCGTATGCGGCTCCATACGCCTGTAAGCGGGAATCAAAGGAGCAAAATTTTCCGATAATCAATTGTTTTTTCATGATTTCAAATGCTTATTTTGTAGGTGAATGAAAATGTCACCGGTAGTCAAGACACTGACCATTAGCGACTATTTCCATACAGCGTGGCGCTTTAATGGTGACATTAATTTAACACACGTATACGGCGTACGTACGTATATTAGCGTTTTCTATTTATAAAGATATTTTAATTTCATTGAACGTTATTTTTTTTTTGATTTATTTATTTACAATTTTCTAAAATAGCATCTTGTAGCTACTAGTACTTAACAACTGTAGCGCAGAGGTCATTTACCGGGGTCACGGATCATAACATCGCATCAATGAAAATAAAACGAATAACGTGCAAAGAGAAGGCGAATTGAAGGAAAGGGAGAGCCCTATGTCGGCGAGCGTTTGAAAATTTAAATTTTACAATTATCGAATTATTTTTTCTTATAATATTTTTATGATTACTGGCCAGTAGCCCTAGCCACTAGCCACTAGCCCTATTAATGTCGCAATTGTACCGCCACGTTGTCTAAAGGGCTATTGGTTATATGTCGGCAATCCATTAAGGAGATGTAGGAGAGCTCATTAATTGCAACCAAATGACCCCTGATGATCCCTATGCCAATGCCAACCATTCTCGAATAATTTGACATTTTATAATGTATGAAATAAAAATGTACAATGTCAAATGACTCGAAAATTGTACGAGTGCTCAGCGCCACAACGCCGCCGCCGCGCCGCCGCGCCGCGCCGCTCCACCGCGCTTCTAAGCTGTGTATATATGTAACTTTCCCGCAGCCGCGCCTCCGCCGCGCCGCCACCGCGCTGCCATCGGGCCGCCACCGCGCCGACACCGCGCCGCCACCGCGCCACCACCGCGCCGCCACCGCGCCACCACCGCGCCGCCACCGCGCCGCCAGCACACCGCTAGTACTGTTTAAACAGATTTTTTATTCCATCGCCGGCTTGCAAAAATGCATGCGCTTTTTAAGTGATATGGTAAAATCAAGCGGAGATGTCGCGCCGGCGCGGCGGTGGCGTGTACACGAGCCCTAACCTTGTAAGTAACATTCCGAATCGCTGTCTGCTCACGTCTCGCACCGCTCAACCATCCCGCGGCGGTGGCCGTGCTCCGAAACCTTTCTTTTCTCCTCGACCACGCTTCTATATTCGCTAATTGCCCACAAAAACATCGCGTGCAACATTTTGACCTGTAACGGTTGGTGATCTACCGTTCGCGTTTTGCTGCCCAGTTGTTCATGCACCTATTTAAATACTTTAATAATATTTGTAATATAACTGTCTGTAATCCGTAGTAGCGGGGAATAGCGGTGTTGGGCGAAGACATCTCTTGGTTGAGGCATTCATTCGGTGGATCGGAGTCAGGGCTGCTGATGTGTTCCACTTCGCAAAGGACAAGGAGTATAGGAGAAAATATTTCAAGTTGATAGACAACACTCATTCATTAAATAGTTACCAGAAGAAGAAGATGGCAGTGTATAAATTAGACTCAGGAGAGAACCAGTGTCAGGTACAAAGCTGATGAGTTGCAGATTATTGAGGTATGGACGTGACTAGAAAAGTGCTAAGTTTGATTAAGAATGGCTATAACAAAAGTGGCAGTTCAAAGAAAAGATGGATGAAATTTGTGAAAGATGAGTAGACCCCAAATAAATTGGGATTTGGATGATGTTAGAGCAACGGTGGCCCAGTAGTAACGGCTTTCGAAGTTGTAGGTCGTAGTTTCGAACCTAGACAGGCGGTTAACTTTGTGTAAATTATTTCATCTCCACTGTTCTCAAAACGGTGAAGGAAAACATTGTGAGGAAACCGGCATGTCTTAGAACCAAAAATTCGAAGACATGTGAACCGAACTGGGCTCGCGTGGTGGATTACGGCCCACTCCCTCTCATAGAGAGGAGGCCTGAGTCCCAGGAGTGGGAACATTACATGTTGATTATGCTATAGGATTATGTTGTTGTCGATGTGGCTAAGTAATAACAGCCGCACGGGTCGATCTATCAGGTTAAGCTACGCTTGCCGGGGTTAGTCCGTGCATGGGTGACCATCTTTACATACCGAGATTCCTCCGTGCCGCGAAAAGCACGTTCAATCGTTGGTCCCGGTTGTCATTCGAGAATTTTTGACAGTCGTTACGGGTCGTCAGAAGCCCGAAAGTCTGACAACCAGTCTTACCAAGGGGTATCGTGTTACCCAGTAAAATACTGTCGCTCCATGTAAAATACTGGTATTCAGCTGCATCCGGTTGGAAGCCGACCTAAACATAGTTGGTAAAAGGCTAGGCAGATTGATTTTTATAGGATGATGTTAGCTCTTGACAACAAATTACGTAATATTGGTACGATATTTTGCACGAGATTTGTTTGTCTTGTTCAAAATGGACCAGCCTGAATATGGTGAATTTCTAATTGGCGTCTAACCGCTTATTTGCACAAACATTGCTGTGTTTCTTCCTGGGCCTTTGACGTACGGTGGTTTCGAGCCAGCGATGTATGCGATGGAGTAATATAATTTTCTTTTTGTTACTTAGTAAAGGGTATAGTACATTTCTCGTTCGTGAGAAAACCCCTATGGCGACAAACGTGGTACATTATGAACTGTGTAGTTAGCTTTTTTTTTAAATTTTAGTATCGAATCGTCACGTATTACATGCGTGTGCGCACGTGGGTAAGAAAGGGCAGAGAAGGTAAGGAAAGGTCGCAATTATAATGCTATAGGAAAAGTTTTGAGTGTGTTTATTATTGTTTTAGAATAATCACTGCGTGGGTACAGGGTAATTAGGTTGATAAGGCTTAGCCAAATGCGTTTAATTTTTTTGTAATTAACTATAAATTAAAATCTTGACTTCATCGGCCTAAACGACTGATTCTACTGACTGATTTAAAAGACCCGTAAAAACAATGTACCTACCTACCTACAGCAAAGATCATTACATTACTATAGAGTAAAAAAGAACGTAACTTACTTGTAACAACCTTAATTTTGAAGTCATCGGTCATAGAGAAGTATCTTTCGCCCCGCCCCACGCACCGAGTTACGCGGCACGTCGTCATCAATCGATAACACCCAATCGATAACGAATCGATACAACGTGATTTGTGTTTCCGCTACTGGTGTTCACTTGCTTATTACTTCGGCTAGTGATGTGTAATTATAACATTTTGGCCACTTTACACCCCAGGCAAGCTTTGTATTGTGCAATTAAATGTGTAATTGTAAGATTTATTGAATCATTAGCCTAGTTGTAAAAACTGTGGGCTTAAAAAGTCCTGTTATGCTCCGAAGTTACACAGATACCTAGGTAAGTACTAAAGTCCTAAACCGCGTGTATCCTTAAAAGTTCTGATTTCTTTATAAGAAAGATTAAATTGATTGATCAATCAATTTAATCTTTCTTTGCAGTCCTCTGCAGGAACTTTTCTTGATTGTCATAAGCTGCGCCATTTGAATGTGGATCTAAGTTTGAAAATGCCTAAGTACCTAGGCAAAGTAGACCATGTTTCCGGGTTGAAGAGAAGCAGATTCGATACTATTATCACATCTAAAATGAAGGAAGTTTCTCGTCGACTGGTCGACCCTTTACGTGACTAGAGGGCTGGTCGCTCTTTGGGCAAATAATTAGCATTGCCATTCAACGTGGCAATGCTGCCAGTCTTCTGGGCACGTTTCCGGATGACAGCGATGCGGACGAATACTTCTTGTTTTTGTATTTATTTGTTAGAAAGTTAGATTGTATATTGTTCTTATACATTTGACATCTATGGTTATAATAAAAATTTAAATGTAAAATTGATTGTTGGAAAAAAAACCGGTTTCATGATGGGGAAAAGTCATGTCGTAGGTACATGCCTAATTTCAATGATTCAAAATTAAGCCATAACAATCTGGCAGTGTCCAAGCTCTCTCGGAATGCTCGCGTGGTGTGCTGGCCGCCTGGGGGCGTTCCCACCACCCGTCCACGCCGCGCTACGCCGCGCCTCCTGCGCAACTGAACGAAGACAAAGTAACGAAACTGTTTGCTTGATACCTGAAGTGATTTTATTAGCTGGGAATTTTGAGATAAGATTTGACGGTATGTGGAGTCTTAGGCATGCACGCGATAATTTATGTGGAATGAGCTCTGAAGATATACTTCAGTCGTAAATTCGACACGGCATTCGTATCGACAAGCAAAAGGACTGTTCAGACCTAAGGAACAACAGTGTTCTTTTGATTGACCTTATCAGTGGGTGCTAAAATAAATAAATTAAACTATGATATTGTGGAGAATATTTTAGCCGCCTCGTACGAAGTATCGTATCGTACTTAGGTAGTCGCAACCGGCTGAAGAGTCGAGTTTAGTTTTCACGTTCATGGGACTCAATCACTAATATCTTATATACTTACCTCATCAGGGGTTGTTTGTCACAACATTTTATCTTTGCCAACTAGACACGTATTATATCTTATCTACTGTAAAACGGGTGCTGACACTTCATGATCTATTATAATGATAATGAGAATCAGTACGAAGCAATTTTCTCGACACGATCCATTTAATTTGAACGCTGATTTAACTTGAGTGATCGAGTCTGGCTCTCTCTGAGGAACACCCAAGACATTGTAGTTATTAAGAAGAAGAAAGTTTGTTATATTATCTTGATGGTGTGGTAATCGAAGATAGTGGACCTCTTGGAAAAGATTTTAAAATTAGATCCTATTCTATAAATGAGCAATATTTGTATGTATATATATATATATATTTGTACCTAATCACGTTCTCGAAAAAGGCTCTAACGATTTCGATGAAAGTTGCAACATAGGGGTTTACGAGGGCGAAAATGTTATCTAGCAAGGATATCAGAGAAAATTCATTTTCTCCGTATTTTCACCCATGCAGAGCTCGGTCACCCAGGAATTTAATATTAATACGAGTATTATATTACACATTAAATTTGGCATTTGCCCTGCAGTGGCAAAATTCAGGGTAATTATAATAGCGATAAACGTCGGTTGGTGCCACACGGGCCTCTGCGAGTTGGCTTGGACCCCTCGTATGCCTTCCTAAGTCTATAAGTAAGAGAAATTTCAGAGACAAAAAAATATAATGAGTGAACTATAATAAACAGATGTGTAAGTACGAGCTTAGGTACAGCCCCGGAATACTAAGTGAAAAATTCCAAGGGAAGAATAATCTTTACGGAATCAGAACCTACACACACCCAAACCTACCTGCACATGAGTTCTTTGGTCATCATTATATCCTGAGGCATTTCCTATTGAATTAGGCCCTATTATTTTCTTAAATTTCACTTTCAGAAGCATACGAGCTACCATCCAAAACCCTTCCTTTAAAACGGTCAGTGAACGGAGGTAGATCTTTTGAAATCCTATTAATCTGTCAAGTTGACTCAATTATTGAGATTGGTTAGGTCGCTGAATCACAGGTGGCGACGCCTGAAGACAAAAGATATGGTAATGAAGACACGATAACCCACAGTCACGGCATTTAGAACATCAGAATACGGGCTAAATGCAACAAGTGGGTTGACCTGACACGTACAGCCGCAAGTCCCGGAGTTACACAATTTTAAGCACTCTTTTGCGTAGGTTAGGTTACAAACCTAACCAGAAATTCAGTTATACAGGAACATAAATGTTTCGTCTTATGATTACAGAAGAAGTTTATCATAACCATAAAAGAATATTACATATATTTGAAAAAGGTAAGGATGATTGTTAAGATGATGATAATGTGATGAGGAGGAATGAGGGAAATGTCGTCGGGAAAGTTTTGAGTATGAATGTAGATGGCTATAAGAGTAGGGGAAGACCAAAGAAACGATGGATGGACTGTGTGGAAGATGATATGGATAGAAAGGGAGTGACTACCGAGATGAAGACTAATAGAGAAGTGTGGAAGAAAAGGACATGTTGCGGTAACCTCTAATAGGTTGGGATAAGGATAATGATGATGGTGGCATATATTGTTAAGACTACTAAAGAGAGATGACAAAATTGTTGAAACAAATGCCTGTATAAAACCTAATCATTTGATACTTTCAATTAGAATTCGAACTAATTGTTAATACAATCAATGCGAAAGTGAGCTTGTTAGCTTTCACGCTATAACTGCTGAACGGATTGGAATGAAATTTGGCACATGGTTAGACCATGATCTAGATTAGGACAAAGAATACTTTTTATCCCCATATTCCCACGGGATCCAGACATATGCGGGTGAAACCGCTGGCGTAGCTAGTTGAAAATAATTCGGAAAATCAAAATGACGATATCTAAGTACAACATCGTCCACGAAGTTGTGTTGTAACCTCATTTGCCCTCAGGTTGTGACTTGGGCCATAGTGTAAAGAAATTACTCAAGTTGGATTAGCACTTTCTAAAATATCATTGAAATCTATAATAATCATCGAAATCCTAATAAATATTTTATTTCGATAACATTTTGATTACCATCCTTTTGTTCGCAATAATGGCCTTCGACCATCTTGCCTTACAGAAGCCAACAAAAAAAAAAATACAAAGGAAAAATAATATCTATTATTATTGTGATTGACGCTACAAATGTACATGAATAAAATTAATTAAATTTTTCCTAAGCTAATTAAGTTTTCATTCATCTTCGATTAAGCTATTGAACTTATTAAGTTTGACAAAAGAATGATTTCATTTGTAATAATATATTCATGAATACAACACAAATGAATGTGATATATCGATGCGTTGAGATGTGTTAGTTCATCGAAGACAGATTTTTTTAAGGTTTTAAGGCCACGGAATCTTTGCTAACAGAAATGATTGATTGAATAGCGATGATTCTAGTAATTTAGCATAGATCATCTCGTAGATAGAAGAATATACAATTTAGTTCATAACTAAGGTAAGATTAAAAAACTTTGGGTTTAATTTAAACAATTATCTGCCGGAACGATTCAAGCTTGTTAATTAAATAACTCATATTCTAATTCCCATGGAGGTAGCAAGGTCAACGTACGGCAAGCATGTTGACTACTGACCGGCAGCCGACCTCCAATCATATCGAAAAACGAATATTTCAATCCCAAGGATCTTCGCGTGCCGCCAAATGCTACCGATTACCAGATTCCTTGACACTGACCGATTATCAAGACCTACCTTGCTCCCCGCACTCCTAACAACTAAGAAGAAAGAAGGAAACACATGGACAATTTTCGAGAGGTCTACAAATATTGGTTGTTCCATTTGAATTTTTAGGATAATCGTTCCGAATTTGAAGCAGGAATGTCTGGTGTCACTTACGGATTCCATTCTCACGAATGAAGTGAATGTAGTAGAAATTAGTCATTCGTTCCCAAAGTTGCGCATTGCGTTGAGCACGAATGGCTCGGGGCGTTGATCAGAATGCGTTCCTTTTTGAAAAATGGATGGTCGTGCATAATTCAGTAGGCTGCTATGTAATTTAGATTGTCTATTCTGCAGTTGCCGGGCAGTTTTTCAGCTTGTTGGCTTGAATTAATCAAATTCGTAATATTTTACGGATGATTCTGAATTGATCATGGCCAGGAGGAAGCTATTGTGCGATCGCTTCCAAATAATTTCCAGACTATATCTGTGTACTTTTGTGTCTGTCACATAATTTTAGAAATTAAATATGTTTTTTAGTAGTGCCGATTATATACCACGTTGAATCTGCGAATCACAAGATAATACAAAAGTTTAACAGAAAATAATCTCGTGTGAAAGTGTTGAATCTAAATTCATATCGGTCGTGATATACGACGGTATAATTTGGCTGATTGTAGCCCAGCAGCCTATTGTTATGTCTTCGGAACAATGAACATAGTGCAGACCACGATTTTTGTGAAATTCCAAACTGTTGATGCGTTAGAAAAGAAATAAAAGTACGTAATCTTTTGATGTGTATGGGAAGTTGTTAAGAAGCTTTCTTTATGGAGCTAGGCGAAAGATCTATCATTAATAATGCGGACTATTGAGATTATTGTAGTTTTTGCAAAGCAGCACGTGTGGTTATGACCAGATATACCACGGATCACCAATTCGTTTTATTTAGGGTCCAAATTAAAAATTAATATGACTCGCGGTCCGTTTGGAAGACGTTACCTACTAGCAACCAAGATTAAAATATGTTCGAGGACCTTGCGTATTTTTGTGTTTTTTATAAATCGATCATTTCGATCTATATAGTACCTACCTAGCTCTATTACTAAAACATTTGCAGTTTCAGGCGGCTATTTTTTGGGTGGGAAATTATCAAATAACTTCTCCGGAGGGCTTGTCTGACTCTTACTGACTAAAACCCACCCGTGTTCCTTCAGTATTGCCTGTACGTTGCCAGGGGCCACGGTATCCCTTTCGGACTTTCTCGCAACCCCGGCAGGCAGCTTCATACGGCTTGCGTCTCGCGTCGTCCGTTGTCGTGTCGATGGCAGAAAATACAAGGCGTGCGCTTAATTCAATTACTCAAAAAAAATTGACTAGGTTTTTGTTATTTTAATTGTTTACTTAAAGTCTTAAGTCCGCACAAAATAGGTCGGTGGTGGTCCGGATCCGGACCGCGGTCCGCCATTTGGTGACATGACTTCTCCCGCTCTGGGCGGAGCGAGAGGGCGTGTGAGACTTTTACTGACTAAAACCCACCCGTGTTCCTTCCGTTGCCCGTGTGCCGGGGCCGCGATATCCCTTTCGGACAAACCCGCAACCCCAGATTTGGTGACTCCTGGATATATGAACGTCAAAAAGTACAAGGAGTAGGATCGTAGCAGGTGGCGGGCGTTCTGTAGTTTCTGCCCACCCCCATGTGAAGTGGGTATATATTTGTTAGTTATGAAAAAAGCTTATAATGAAGTAGAACCGATCACTGTTGCGATTGGTTAGGAGTTCGTAAACATAGTTTTAATATCATCATCATTCATCATAATTTCAGCCGAAATACGTCCACTGCTGGACATAGACCTCCACCAAATAGGGGGGTTTGCCATAATCGCCACGCTTGGCAGGCGGGTTGGCGATCGCAGTATGGTGTTAAAATGCATAGAGAACGCTGCTGCCCATTCTCTAGCGAGTCCCTTAGTCGCCTTCTAGGACACCCACGGGAAGAAATGGGATGGTACTATTCTTTACGTCCGGCACCACACGGACCTCATTTCGTTTTAATATAATGTTACCTTTTCCCCAAGGGTAGGCGACGGTAAATGGCGTCAACGGGAATAGCGTCAAGAGTTTGACTAGCACCGCCTTGACTACCTGTCAGCCAAATGTTAGCTAATTAGATTTATCCGTCATCGTAGTAGTCATTGCCGATGTTAGGTCAAAGGGTCGTGTCTCATTTTTGTCAGTTCGTGGATGAATGACCATGCATCCATTACATATCGAGACTCCTCCGTGCCTAGGAAAGCACGTTTAGTCGTTCGTCTCGGCTGTCATTCGTCGATCTTTGACAGTCGTTGCGGGCAATCAGAAGCCCAAAACTGACAGCCAGTCTTACCAAGGGGTATTGTGTTAACTAGTAACTAGGTTGGGGAGGTCAGATAGGCAGACTTTCCATGTAAAATACTGTTATTTTGCTGCATCCCGTTAGACTGGAACCGACCCCAACATAGTTGGGAAAAGGCTAGGCAGATTGATTGTGCGTGAGATGATTATAGATGTTCCTGCAACAACAAAAATAATAATACACCAACCACCCATACAAAAGTAGGTCACACACAAACAAAAATATCTATAATACAACCATAAAAGCAATTAGCAAAGGTGTCGTTTCGCGGTAATTCACCTTCGATTACTTTTAATACCACTGCAAAGAGCATAAAGGGTGCCGCTGTCAAAACATGAGCATTCACAGGCTTACAAACTCTTTTCTCCGTTTTTTTTTTCTTTTTGCAGGTGCGGAATGTGAAAAAAAAGGATTTTATGACGGCGCTTGAGTTTACCTGACGGCGATATGCGAGAAGCACTCAAGACATAAAAGTGTTTACGAAATAAAAATGCTGGTCTGTTGTATTTTATTGTGGCGCTAAGGATCTGTTCGGACCTACCACAGAATAATTAGTAATGGTGGTGTGGTGCAATGTTGCCATATTGAAAAAAAAAGTTTTTTTTTTTTTTTTGTTATTGAAATCGAAAATGGAAGTATTGTAAATGAATGTCAGGGGTGCACAGTTCCTGCTGGGGTTGCGGGTTTGTCCGAAAGGGATAACGCGGCCCCGGCACACAGGCAACGGAAGGAACACGGGTGGGTTTAGTCAGTAAAAGTCTGACACACCCTCTCGCTCTGCCCAGAGCGGGAGAAGTCATTTGATGATTTCCCACCCTCAAAAAAAAAAAAAAAAAAAAAGGGGTGCACAGTCACACGAAAAGTGACTTGATTGAACTTGATAATTTAGGATATCGAAAATCAGTCTGGGATATAAGTGATTTATTCCGTTCTCATACCAACAACGAACACCACTGTTTACAAATATTTAAATGAATAGAAATAAGTAAGTATTAGGATGAATAATAAGTTCGATATAATGAATGTTACCCAATTTTTATTGGTTTCATCTCACATAACTATCCCAGTTTTTCTACCTGTCAATTTCGGGTTCCAACCAATTCAAATGATGCGAAACTAATACGCGTTACTAGTAAACCGTTAGTAAGATTACATACTATTGTACTTTTTTTTTTCAATTTCGTGAGCACAAATAAGCACCATTCAGCGTCTACTGTAATGGGCTATTCGATTTAACCCGTCGGTGGTCCTGGCAATAATATTGTTAATGTTGTGTAAAGTTACCATTGATTTTTTTTAAATAAAAATTGTTGTATCTGCAGTTTGTACATTAAAAATCTTTCATCGAAGGTATTCAATGATTAAGACGTTTTAGAAAACAGCTGTTGTTGTTTAATCACTTTACCTAGACTACAGTGAAACACAGAGGAAATAGAGGATACAAGTTGCTAGGCTTCATAGGCAGAAGAAGAAATCTTCAGAGCATATTATTGAGGATTGAGGAACCAATTCGCCTGGATGAATAAAATAGACCGATCTATGTGACATAAATAGACACACCTTTATCGTTGTCGACCTGCGGGGTGGCAGGGCATCGACGCGAAAACTGACAATTTACAAAAATAAACTAACTGAACTTCTATTAAATAAACGTTACCACTCCGTATCGGTGCCCGGGTGTACGGAGGAGCTCGTGGCTAAGTAACAACAGCCGCACTGGTCAATCCATCAGGTTAAGCTACGCTTGCCGGGGTTGGTCAGTGGATGGGTGACCATCTTTACATACCGAGAATCCTCCGTGCCTCGGAAAGCACGTTAAGCCGTTGGTCCCGGCTGTCATTCGTGGATCTTTGACAGTCGTTACGAGTCGTCAGAAGCCCGAAAGTCTGACACCAGTCTTACCAAGGGGTATCGTATTACCCAGTTACTGGGTTGTGGAGGTCAGATAGGCAGTCGCTCCATGTAAAATACTGGTATTCAGCTGCATCCGGTTAGACTGGAAGCCGACCCCAACATAGTTGGGAAAAGGCTAGGCAGAGACTCCGTATCGGTGCCGGACGTAATGAATAGCACTACCCTATTTCTTCCCGTGGTTGTCGTAAAAGGCGAAGGGACTTACTAGAGAATGGGCAGCAGCGTTCTCTAAGCATTTTAACGCCATACTGTGATCACCAACCCGCCAAGCGTGGCGATTATGGCAAACCATTTGGGGGAGGCCTATGTCCAGCAGTGGATGTCTTTCGGCTGAAATGATTATGACTCCGTATCGGATTTTCTAGCTGATAAAGTTTAATTGTGTATTAATGTTTGTATGTTTGATAATGAACTGCATCAATGTTTGCATGCCAAAATGGTAGAATGTACAAGGATTTTCTAATATTATTGTAACCACTTTATTGTAAATACCTACATTCTGAGCAAATAGATATTCTATTCGATTCTAACTGTTACCATGGATTCAGTACATGATTCTGAACCCCCCGGCCGCGGCCTTGAAATTTTTCGTCGGTTATTTTAAAAAAAACTGCACTTTACTATAAAGCAGATTATTTTTTAATAACCGACGAACATTTTCAATGAAGACGGGGGTTCAGAATCGTAAACTGAATCCATGGTAACAGTTTTCCCGTCGATGTTCCTGTATAATGTACATTACTAAAATCGACTAAATTATAATTTGGGAAAATGGTTTTTCCGATGCACAAAAAACGAAAAAAGACACAATCTCATAACACAACAGTATCGTTGTTTTTATTCAAACATATACAAAAAAATCTTATTGTTTTAAAGCTCTGCCACAATACGTGTCAATGGTTGGCCCCGTGTGAAGTCGAAAATCGATGGTAAATCAACAAAGCGCCTCGCGCGACTCTTGCGCAGATCTGCGGACTTCTACTACGACTGACCGATATTGATAATTTACTGATTAAAATGCGAGATGATCACGGTTTTGGTGATTCTTTAAATAAGTTATTAAAAGCTCTGTATACTGGTAAATTTAAATTTGTTTTTTTTGACATGAAAATTATACAGTTTGGATGATATTGATAATAAGAGGTTCCCAAAGACTGTTACCATTCGTCCGGATTTGTCGGGATAAGTCTAGCTTTTCGGCCTTCCGTCCGGACTTTTCGACTTAAGGATTTTTTTAAATGAAAACTTAAAGGACTATTGAATAAAGAAAGATTAAAAATAGAATGACCGCTGATGAAATGGCTTTTTGTCGGGACTTTTAAGATTTCGTAATAGAAACCCTACTTCCAATGTCTTCCTACGATATAATTTTTCAACAAACATCTATTAGGTATTATTACATAGTTACTGGTTATCTATGTCGCGATCTATGTGTTGTTACAACATTATCGACATATTTTCAAGCATCAAAACTGCTTGTCCTCCTCCAACCACGAGACGGTCAGTATGCAAGGCATAGGGGTGTCACACCTAAACAAACATCACGGCTCATTGTGTAACCTCACAACACACAATAGGATTATGAGTTAGCCAAAAAACTTGAGCCGTTTGGCGGACCGAATTGTGAGGTTCTTAATGCAATTATGGTTTTTTATTGAAAACTCGAATATTTATACTATTTAGGCTCCCTGTTCCCGCAGACAGGCAAGACGCGGCGTTGTGACGCGATTCTTGTAGGAAAATTTCTATGAATTTTTCATAGAAATTGTTCCATTGGAGTCGCATCTGCCTTAAAGCAATTTCGCGTGCATTTTTTTGTTGTAGATACTTAGATAGGTCTCATTTTGTGTCAGATTTTCTTGCCTATGAATTAAGTACACAAATAGTTCAGTCTATTAACCATGAAAATTAACCTCAAATAACCTCCAATTGCGGTTTTATTATTATTAATGGTTTTTTTACCATTACCTACCTTATAATATTATGTAAATGGCGGAAGGGCGTGCGCATTCGCGAAAGCTATAGATTAGTTTTAGATCGATCGATCTGTGTCATCACTGTCATCCTTTCATCGTTTTCGAAGCTACCTGCAGAACCTTCCAACCAAGACGACATGAATTGTTGTGTTCATGAAAAGTGGGATAAATATGAATTATTTGACTTAATTTAATGTCAAATCATTTATTTCTACATAAAAGTAGTATAAGCACACTTTTGAACGTCAATATTTAAGGAGAAGAATGGGTAAGAAACTCCACCGTTACTCTTTCAAAAATTAAAAAAATATATTTTGTATACATTATATATAATTAAACGTAGCGTATTACCCAGTATTGGGTTGTGGAGGTCAGATAGGCAGTTGCTCCATGTAAAATACTGGTATTCAGCTTCATTCGGTTAGATTGGAAGCCGACCCCAACATTGTTGGGAAAAGGCTAGGATGACGCTGGTAAAAATAATTTATAAAGAAGCAATTCAAAAGCAGATAAATTAATTAAGTGGTAGATACATGGTACTCACATATTTACAAAAGTAGACGTTTTTCAAAAAAAATGGACACGGGCTCATGAGTTTTATTGCATGGCACATCGACGCAGAACCAACCATGGATTCAGTACATGATAAGGGACGCGTGCGTTAAAAAAAAAATCGTCGGTTATAAAAAAAAAAATGCAGTTTCATAAATTTTGACAGCGTAACTATTGCACTTTTGTAACACAGGGTGGTCCAGAATCAAGTACTTACTGAATAAGTGGTAACAGGTTGTGCATCGATAACCCTGCCACCCTGTATTTTAATGATAAATATGAAAACAATTATGAGGTTTTTTACTCAATAAAAATCAAGTATCAAACGTCCAAACCGGGCTCTTAAATTAGCATAAATCGGGGATCCCCTGCCGGACAGCCCTAGCCGGCAGGTAGGCGCCGGGCGTCACAGGCGCATCTCGCAGTGCTATTGTTTTCAAAACGTGCGCGCTACCTGCGCTCCGTACGATTATACACTTTTTAATTTACGTTTTTTTTTGTTATTATTTTGAGACTTGTGAAGAATTGGCGTTATGATGCGACTGATTATTGTTTTGGTTGCAGAAATAAAATTTGTTGTTTTTTTCTTTTGTTCGTAATTTCGTGGTGGCTTGGTACATTAAACTTTGAGAGTGAATGAAAATGCTATGAAGTTGAGTTTGGAGGAGGACGATTTTAATACCTAAGACTTAGGTCCAAAAATAAGAATGCTGCTGACTGAAATACATACCTAGGCTAAGAAAAACATAAATAAGAACAAGATAAGTCTGCGTTTCCGCCAGATATGAGCGAGGATGTGTAGCGAGATATGTGTATAAAACTAACCAATACGCTAGCTTAGCTCAAACTATGACAGCGAAGCGTTGATATGTATTGTTTAGTTTCACACACATCTCGCGCTACGCATCCTCGGTCTTCTCTGGTGGAAACGCAGCCTAAGTCTGCCCGCGGTTGAAATCGGAACTAGCCGGTATACGATTAGTTCCCATTGTCGTTTATGTAAGGTCAAATTAAGAATAAAATTATTGAATAAATTATTTTTAATATAAGATTAATAATATTAAGATTGAATTATTAATATTATAGATAGAATATTTTAAATTTTACGGTATAGAATTAAGCACGCTAGCGCCACCAGTCGCGCCCAAACTTATCTTGCACGCAATCTAGGTAGGTACCTAAATAGTTAATACCTATCTACCTCAATAAATAAATAAAATATTTTCCTACTTCCTATTTTCATCGCTTCTTGATTATGAAAATGAAAACTGTCCTTGAGGAAACCAAAAGGTATATTTTCTTATAAAAATAGAAATGACATAATTTTTAATTCACGACTGTTATTGTTATGAGTTCTTCAGAGCACATTCCTTCGAATTTTAAAGGTAGCTATTTAAATTCATTCAATTACTAGTTGTTTTTGTTTGGGCCCTTTTCTTTCATTTGGAATTTGTTATTTATAGATTTATAGTTCATACGCTCTATTGTATTGCGGTTTATATTATTTATAATATTTATAATACCTACGGTTTACTGTACGGTATTACGTTTTAAATTACAGGAAATACAACAAGTGTTCAAATTATTTTGATTGCTCAAACAATTCTCGTGTAGATTGACTTATAAGGGTGCGCGTGCGGCAATACAATGCAAATATTCCGGGTTTCATAGTTATATACAACTAGCGACCCGCCCCTGCTTGGCACGGTTTTGACGACTTGACAGAACATTGAGATATCTTTATTGAATGGAAGTTTAATATATATTATATACATATATGTCCCGGAATAAATTCTCTGAATGTTGGTGAAAATCGCAGCAAAACAGAAATTTCTAAAACTAGGCACATCTTTTACCCTACATGTAGTGTGTAGGGGAAACACCTGCAGGAGATTCTAAGCTATATATAGGTAATAAAATAAATAAACTGTACCTACTTGCTTGCTGTGTTCGCGTATTTTGCATGATACAACAACAAGAGCAGCCGCGCAGCGCGGTAAAAAAAAATTAATGTCTAATATACATATATTGTAATTTTAAAGGAAGTCTTAATGTGACTCTTAACATCATAATTTTTATCGACAACAGTAGGTACCTAGACATACAACATCCAGGGGGGGCAGCTTCCCTCCACTGCCCCCCCCCCCCCGCTGCATATGCCCATGCAAACCATAAAATGTGTGATGATAATATTATTATCATCACGTTCGAAATTACAAAAGCGCACATTCGATCTACAGTTTAGAAATCGCATAAAACAAACGAACGCTCAACGACAAATCTCCATAACACATCAAGTTTGGACTGACATCCATCTCAAAACAATGTCAGACACAAACAGAGGGGATCAAGAGAGGAAATGATTAATTAGATGCGCAGCTTCCGCTATAAAAGTCGGTCGGTCGGCCTGCGCGTGCGCTAAACAGCCGGGCAAACTTGAAACAATAGGTACGTTCATGTTGTACTTGTATGACTTGTACTACAGTCAGCAACGAAACTCCATTGAAAAAAAAAACATTTATAATGTAATAATAATTTTAATATATTTAAATCGGAACAGAAGTATAACTGATGGTTGTTATTATGAAAAGCTAAAAACTTTATCAAATCATTTCGTGTTCATTTAGATGATAATAAATGAAGAATTTACACTCTTAATTTTAATGGAATTTTGTTACTGACCGTACGTAGAGTGGTGGCCCTTGGTGATTTTTTGGAGTTGTTAAGTTTTCGGGCATATATTGTAAGGATATCCTGGAGGGATGGTCACTCACGGTTGGTTTGACAGTAAGACCCCATCTTCATGGGAAGCCAATGTTGCGCACAACCAGGGGCGTAACTACCGCCGTATCAATCTTGTCAATGATGTGTGTCTCCTACGTGTGTAAGCCTTTCGTAAAATATTATGGCAAAACCTTATATTTCTCATTCTTTTTGGTAATGAATAAATTACTTATTAAATTTAAGCTTACAAAGGCTTCAAGCTACAGGCTCCAGGCATCCCATTTTGAAGCTCTTGCACTCATTTAGTAAAATCAAACAGTAAATCAAACCTATCCGGGTCAGGATGCTCCAATGAAAACTTAGACAATCCCGGTCGAGAAGGCCCCGAAATATTTTGATACAGGGGTCCCTTTACTTAGGACTAGCTGCGGCACTGTGCAAAACATTGTTTCATCAACATGTTTAGTGTTTCCGTACGATTTGTGTCCTAGTTTTATTTTGGTTGAGCTGACGAATTTTGCCTGTGGCGGCTAATCTCAGCGGAGACTAGCCATCAAGATATTATAGAGCACAAGTGCGTGCGCAGACACAGGTGCACTCTCTGTTCCCTCACTCACATAGTCCGTTGGGACGGCAATCCGACACAACCGGAGAGAGATCTGGCGCAGGCGCAGGACGCCAACTTCCAAACTCCGTGCTGCTACTGAGAAATTCCTAACAGTGTACATAATAAATTTGCCCGACCTGGGAATCAAACCCCCCCACGCACTGCAGTCGCGTTTGCGACCACGAGACCAAAGATATAAATATGTCTAGATAGACAGACAAAGCTGTGAACTCGTTGAAAAAAATAGCGTCTAACTGTTGGCTGTTAAATGCACGCAGACTAGAAAAGCACAATGACAAGGACGTCGTAGGTGTCACGCACACCGGCATAAACAAATGGCCTGTTTGTTTCAGTTCTTTTGCAGCGCGACTAGACTATAAATAATCAAAGCATGAGACCAAGGAGGCAGTGAATCGGAATGATCAATTAGATTGATAGTGGATTGATAAACGAGGAACTGCTGTAGGGTAATACATATGTAATCTGTTTAAGTTTAGCTCTTAAACAAATAACCAATACAATGTCGCCCATGGGCATGTGACCGCCCGTATTTTTCTGAATATTCATAAAAAAATCTAGAAATTTACTTAAAAATATTTTTATTTAATATATAAAAATAAAAATATTTATTTTTCTAGGCTTTTAATATTTTTCATGTTTTTATTTTTTGAGCAGTGTTTGTGATATCACCGATGTTATTGACTGGATTTGAATTCTTTTTATTATTTCTAAAAGCTAATGAGTTATTTAGCAAGATTAACTAACTTTTTTATTAAACATTGTCGACTATGAAAAAAATCGGGAGGTGAAGACTATTTTTTCTAAAAAAAAACTTTTTTTTTAAAAGTAGTATGCAATGCCATTCATCATCAGTTCACTACCATTGCAAATCTTTTCGCAACACATGTCAGCAAACCTATTAGAATTATAAATAATGACATGACACAAGTAAAAACAAAAGTCTTTAAAAAAATAATTACCATGTCACTTAACGACGAAGTAGAAGTAAGTACTTACCTACATGACATACAAATTGATTGATTTAAAACAAAAGCCAAATAGTCAGGGGCTAGACAGAGAGACTGACAATATTGATCTATCACTGTCCAAATCTGTACAGCCGTTTAGATTGGACAAACATCGCTACTTTGTATGTAATTAGAAATGCTGAATTAAAAAATACAACCTAATCCGTTTAACTGTTCTTAAAGCGTCATAAAGAACCCTGCGTCGAGAGCTCTGCTCCCGACGCTTGACGTGTCAACACGTCGGGTCCGGGTTCGCAACAAGTCAATCATCATCCTGAGGATGCCTCGTTGACAGGTGAAACATTACTCTTTATGACTCTTTAAGTTACTCGTTAAGCGGATTAGGTTACTAAATATACGTCGTCTATTGTATTTTATAATGGATTTCCGCAAAGTCACACCTGAGTCAATTAACAATGTTGAATTACTTCAATGTCTGTATTGATTTTTATTGAACGAGTCTAAAAGTCTGCCAACAAGACTATCAGTTGATTTAATCAGGTGAATCTTAATTGATCAACTGTGTAAATATGCAAATGTTGAAAAACATCACCTGTTTGACTCATAGGCAAAGAAAACAATGTAAAGCCAACACGGACTCAGAGATAACTGTTCAGAATCAAACCTCACCTCATTGCAGGAGTACCAACATCATAATTTTGTTAATTGGCAACACCAATACTGCGTGAAGCTGACGTAAGTGCGACAAGTAAGTTCCAAGAATACCTGGAATCCGATATTTTTGGACATAATCGCTATAATTAACAGTTTTGCGTATTTGTGATGGCCATACGCGGATGGTAAACAGATAATGTCTTGGATTGTTGGTAATTCGTCTCCTAATTTAGCTAATAGATGTCTGTAGTCTACCCAAGAAACTCAAGTCATGAAATGAAAATAAACTTAGTTTTCTCATGACCTATGTACGTTGAACTTTATTTTATACTACGAGTTTGTAGGTTTGTTATAGAAGTTTCGTAATCTTACGATAAAAATATCATTGCTGTTCATTCAAACAAACTTTGAACAATATGAAATTAAGCCATTTTTTATCCTGTAATATGCGCCGAAGCCTTAAATGTAGTTGAAAAAGTTCTTGTGAAATATTTATTTTGACACACAAGGCTTTCAACTGTAAATATAGGATTTCTTGCGAGTCCCCCAAAATGTTTAATAAAAAAACATCTGGAGGATATTACAATAATCACAATTTGGCATGCGTGTCTGCGGTCGCAATATGTTATTGGATCTCAGGTGGACGCTACTGCCCGCCCTCTTTGTGTAATCCCTTAGTCTTCTCACATGACACCCAGGGGAATTGAGGGTGGTTCCGTTCATAATTGGTAACCACTGCGACAGACAAGCGAGACATTGATTTAAATCAAAATATTGGTCGTAAAAAATACATGGTTTGGTTCACTGTAATAAAAATTGGTCCTTAGTCAACCTTAATCTTATTTTCTTTTGTTGGGCAATGAATACGAGGGCGGAGTGATAAGTCTGGTAAAAATGAAACAAGGAGACAACTTTATTTAAAAATTATGATTTATTTTTCAACATAATTTCCATCTAACTCAATGCACTTCATCCAGCGTTTCTCAAACTTCGATCCCTTCCGTAAAGTACGACTTAGGCAACCCTTCGAAATAGGCATTGGTTTCGAGCATGATCTCCTTGTTGGAGCTAAATCTTTTTCCACCGAGCCATTTTTTTAAATTCGGAATCAGAAAATAGTCGTAAGGGGCCAAATCTGGCGAATATGGTGGGTGAGATAGAAACTCATATCGCAACTCATGTAATTTGGGCATGGCAATCGCGCAGGTGTGCACTCGTGCGTTGTCTTGGTGGAAGAGGATTTTCTTCTTAGCCAAATGCGGTCGTTTTTCAGGTAAAACTTGGTTAAATTGGCATAATATGCGCCATTGATCGTTTTACCCTTCTCTAGGTAGTCAATATGGATTACCCCACGTGCGTTCCAGAAAACTGTAGCCATCACCTTATTGGCCGATAAAACTGCTTTGGCCTTCTTCGGAGCTGGTTCGCCCCTAGCAATCCATTGTTCCGATTGTTCCTTGGTTTCTGGTGTATGGTGGTGGATCCACGTTTCGTCTACCGTTATATAACGACGCCAAAAATCTGGTTTATTCCGTTGTAACAACGCCAAACCTGCCTTCGAAGTGGTAACCGCATGCGTTTTTGATCAATAGTCAGTAAACGCGGCACCCATCGCGCGGATAGCTTTTTCATATCTAAATGTTGGTGTAAGATATTGCGCACACGTTTGTCTGAGATGCCTACTATCGCGACTATCATACCGAAGAGTAAAAGTGAGCGCACTTTTACTCTTCGGTCGTTCAACACTATGTCATGGATTTTAGCGATCACCTCTGGAGTAGTGACCTTAACAGGGCGTCCTGGGCGTTCAGCATCACTTGTGCTTGTACGACCACACCGTAAATCCGTAAACCATTTATGAATAATTTTAATCGACGGAGCAGAGTCCCCATAATATTTATCAAGCCTTTGTTTCAACTAGCAATTGCTTTTATTTAACGGCTCTCAAAAAAAAAAACTAACCGGCGGTACTGACTGAAAATTTAAATATAGTCCCTCAAAAGAGTTGTGAACAAGGAGTTTACATGCAATTTGCGATAATTTTATTCCAAAATAGATTTTTACCAGACTTATCACTCCGACCAGGTATTATTTACATAACATGATGGCGGGGTTTTGTGGCATTCAATCAACTTTAACGGCTTCCATATTTATAACATCTTGAGGCCTACTACTTCATTATTGGGTACGTAGAATGGAAACTATGAAAAGTCAGCTGAAAGATTTACAATACGTTTGCATTTTTAAAAAAACAGTCATTCATGGACGTATTTTCTAGAGAATGTTACAGTCTTCTAAGGTCTTACGTCTTAGAAACGGGTTTTGTCTACGGAAGAATAGACACAGCAAACGTGTTGTAAGTCTATCAGCTGACTTTTCATAGTTTCCATTCTACGTACCCAATAATGAAGTAGTAGGCCTCAAGATGTTATAAATATGGAAGCCGTTAAAGTTGATTGAATGCCACAAAACCCCGCCATCATGTTATGTAAATAATACCTGGTCGGAGTGATAAGTCTGGTAAAAATCTATTTTGGAATAAAATTATCGCAAATTGCATGTAAACTCCTTGTTCACAACTCTTTTGAGGGACTATATTTAAATTTTCAGTCAGTACCGCCGGTTAGTTTTTTTTTTTGAGAGCCGTTAAATAAAAGCAATTGCTAGTTGAAACAAAGGCTTGATAAATATTATGGGGACTCTGCTCCGTCGATTAAAATTATTCATAAATGGTTTACGGATTTACGGTGTGGTCGTACAAGCACAAGTGATGCTGAACGCCCAGGACGCCCTGTTAAGGTCACTACTCCAGAGGTGATCGCTAAAATCCATGACATAGTGTTGAACGACCGAAGAGTAAAAGTGCGCTCACTTTTACTCTTCGGTATGATAGTCGCGATAGTAGGCATCTCAGACAAACGTGTGCGCAATATCTTACACCAACATTTAGATATGAAAAAGCTATCCGCGCGATGGGTGCCGCGTTTACTGACTATTGATCAAAAACGCATGCGGTTACCACTTCGAAGGCAGGTTTGGCGTTGTTACAACGGAATAAACCAGATTTTTGGCGTCGTTATATAACGGTAGACGAAACGTGGATCCACCACCATACACCAGAAACCAAGGAACAATCGGAACAATGGATTGCTAGGGGCGAACCAGCTCCGAAGAAGGCCAAAGCAGTTTTATCGGCCAATAAGGTGATGGCTACAGTTTTCTGGAACGCACGTGGGGTAATCCATATTGACTACCTAGAGAAGGGTAAAACGATCAATGGCGAATATTATGCCAATTTAACCAAGTTTTACCTGAAAAACGACCGCATTTGGCTAAGAAGAAAATCCTCTTCCACCAAGACAACGCACGAGTGCACACCTGCGCGATTGCCATGCCCAAATTACATGAGTTGCGATATGAGTTTCTATCTCACCCACCATATTCGCCAGATTTGGCCCCTTACGACTATTTTCTGATTCCGAATTTAAAAAAATGGCTCGGTGGCAAAAGATTTAGCTCCAACAAGGAGATCATGCTCGAAACCAATGCCTATTTCGAAGGGTTGCCTAAGTCGTACTTTACGGAAGGGATCGAAGTTTGAGAAACGCTGGATGAAGTGCATTGAGTTAGATGGAAATTATGTTGAAAAATAAATCATAATTTTTAAATAAAGTTGTCTCCTTGTTTCATTTTTACCAGACTTATCACTCCGCCCTCGTATTCATTGCCCAACAAAAGAAAATAAGATTAAGGTTGATAATTTTATTCCAAAATAGATTTTTACCAGACTTATCACTCCGACCAGGTATTATTTACATAACATGATGGCGGGGTTTTGTGGCATTCAATCAACTTTAACGGCTTCCATATTTATAACATCTTGAGGCCTACTACTTCATTATTGGGTACGTAGAATGGAAACTATGAAAAGTCAGCTGATAGACTTACAACACGTTTGCTGTGTCTATTCTTCCGTAGACAAAACCCGTTTCTAAGACGTAAGACCTTAGAAGACTGTAACATTCTCTAGAAAATACGTCCATGAATGACTGTTTTTTTTAAAATGCAAACGTATTGTAAATCTTTCAGCTGACTTTTCATAGTTTCCATTCTACGTACCCAATAATGAAGTAGTAGGCTTCAAGATGTTATGTTTCTATCGTGGTCATGCTAAGCGTGCTGATGCTGTTTGGTGGTGGGCCAGTTTAATTGAATGTAGATTTAGACCAGCCTTTTTCCTAGATGTTTTTATTCGTTATTTATACTTGACAAATCTTAAATATAATAACTCAATCTAAAACTATTATATTATATTATGTACAAGTATATAAAGGAAAAAATTAATAAAGTGAAGCAGGTCAAAGAATCAGCATTGCCATACAATGGGGCAACCCTGCCAGCCTTTTGGGTACTTTTCCCATTGACAGCGATGCGGACGAATTTTTCGAAGAGACCAATGAGCTCTTCCCTTTATTTATTTTTTATTTTTCCTAGATCAGTATTATAAAAATAACGTCTATGCTCACATTTCTCACCCAATTATCACACGGAGCACCTTTAAACTGCGCTTCTGAATGTAAGTAATTGCTCCGACGCAAATTGATATTGTGTAAAAACCTCATACTTGTCACGTGTCGCGTCTGCGGCATCTGATGACACTGTTCCATTCCACGCTAGGGTTGGTAAAACATTGCCCGAGTCTTCTTACTTTCTGAAACAACAGAAGCCCTTCAACAATGTCCTATTTTAAAACATTACGCCATGATGACTTAGTAAAGTTACGCCCTCCCGAAGTAGTTACAATAAAACATTTTGTAATATAAATTCGAGCACACAAATATTACCTCTCTTAGGCAATCTATGACGTCAATAAGAAAAGTTTCCTTATGACGCAAACCTTTCCTAATCAACTTGATACAACAACGATTTTGTTACACGACTATTTAAAAATAAACGGTTATGTGATCGCTGACGCAAATACAGTTAGGGAAGGGACAATCCTTTCCAAAAATTTCGCAACCCTAAAATAAGAGCAACCCCTCTGTGTCACAGGCAGTCGTCGTTATGCGTACTACGTAATCCGCATTATATCCAAATAGCCTGTAGCGTTCAGCTGCTAACGACACAGATGTCCCGCGCAAATTAATTGGAAATGTCAAGTGCACGAGACCCGACGCCATCTTGTCCCCCCTCATTCTTTTAATTTTTTTGTCGCGCACGTGGCTTTATTGCGAGACAGCTGGGCGAGAGTGCGTTAACGCACTTGACGTTAGCAACAGTCGCGCAATAATTGTCCCACCGAAAATATTTTCGCAATTTACGAACACCTCAAATAATAGGGCATAAATTCGAAAATTATTGCCCTGTTAAAATATTGAACTTAAAAGCCTTATTTTCAATAAGTACTTACGTATTGAAAGTTCAGAAATACCTTGTAGTTTCGCGAAATTTATTTGAATGAATTGGGCGTTTAATTTCTTTTTAACGGTTATTAACACTGCAATGACATTTGACATTTACGCGGGAAGGTGCATTCGCGAGTTAGACCTGCGTTTGGTTAATGCAAAGATAATGGTCTAACCTATTTAATGGTATAATTAAATATCGCCGTCTGTTTCCGGCAATTAGATCGAAAGCGATCACTGTTGAATTCCTTTGTTACATTAAAAAAAATATTTTGCTCCTTCCGAACACCTTTACTCACGAATTTGAGCACCTGATGCGTTTCGTTCGCAGCTGATGATCCTAAAGCCACGATATTACAACACCTTGACTTTTCGTTACGGAATTTCTTCCCCTTAATTACATTTTATATGTTTTGGCCAGTTGTCTACAAATATCTGCGGTGTCCATATTCATTTTGTCTTTTTTATTGTGAGTTATGTAGCGATAGCACGCGACTCGAGTCTAGACATTTATAGGAACAAAGACCACTGAAGACCAGCTAAAAAACCAGCTAGTCAAATTGGTTTCGTTTGACTAGAATTGCTTTCAATTTATAACTTTTGAAAGCAATTCTAGTCAAACGAAACCAATTTGACTCAATTGCAAATCGAAAGTGTGTTGCGTAATTAGATAGCAGTAACATGTTTGGAGAATGGAAACTTTTAATAGAATAGCAATAAGCTGGACCGGAAATATATTTTTTGTAACCTTTTAGGTTCTTCTTCTTTCGTGACGATACCATTATATCATTAGAATTATCTCAAAAAAATGCTGTTCATTTTTTAATCAAAGTAGGCAGATATAGTTATGGTGGTTAGGTATAATTGTTACAATAATTTGTTTAAAAATAATTACAAACTTAAACAAAACCCACTCTAATTTTATGCAACATAGTGTGATTTTAGAAATTTAGGCGGGTTATGCCGACAAAATGTTTAACAGTTACAAACTGTAAATCCTGTCGAAGATGGCGGGAAGAGTTGAACAAATTAAATGTTCCAAATTAGCCCTGGATCAAAAAACCGGAAAGCCATGGGGGGAGGCCTTTGCCTAGCAGTGGGATGATGCAGGTTGACAGTAACAGTTATTAAGTAATTGTAAATAAAACGTGTATTTAGATTATGACGTTCATGTTGCCGCACTTTTCCGCAAAAGTTTTCATGCAAATATGCGGCCATATGAGTAAAAACACTTATGTGAACGAGGCTTATGATAAATACCATTTCACACATCCATATCAGACGCGTGAATTTAATAGAAATTAGATGAGCAAGTTAATAATACATAAGTAAGTACAATTTATTGTAGAACAAACAATCTCATGACGAATGATTGTTTTGCCGATCACAAACAGACGTCGTGTTGGGAAAATGCAAACAATCTCGTGTGAAGTGTACTTAATCAATATATTATTTCTAGCAACATCCAAAGATTTTGAATTCATATTCGCACATTGCTGCGATAGGCTGCGGTCATGCTGTATGTAGCGGATTGCGATTTACTTTATATTTAGGTCAAATTTAAAATTATGCCGATAATACGACAAGCAGCAACTTACACTGAGATAGTCTAAGTGATAGAAGCGAGGGAAGCGGAAGCGGGCAAGCGAAAAACTATATGCATCCCAACGAGTAGTGAAATACGTCTAATAACTGGTGAGATACAGGAAGAGACCTTAGCCCAAAATTGGGACATTAACTTTATACGTAAATAAATTATGTAATGGAAAAAGAGGATCGGCATCGGCAATGTTACAGTTTGATCTGAAAAGAACCTACAAGAAAACATACCTATCTGAAATCCTAGCCGTTCCTCTGCCGAAATAGAGGAAATTTCTGTTAGCAAGTTTAGGGTTTGCAGTAAATTCACTGTCTTCATCTACTTAACAAAAATCTTAAATTCACTGACAGACAACGCACAGCCTAAATCAATCATGACATGAGTCTAGACGCATGAAATTTTGCACTAAGGAAATATTTTGGAAAATTCATACCCTAAACATGGGTTAAGCATAATGGAAGTTCGTCATTTTTGCCGATGGGAATTCCCACCGGACACTCGGCTTGTCTTTATACAAGTTCAATGATACCCGCTCCGCTCACCACCATACTCTAACCCAGCAGTCCTTTGGTCCGCGTTCTAAACAAGAAACAAACACGTTTGTTAGCTGCGTGTGATATCATCGCATTCAGCGCCATATGCGGACGATTGTCGTGCCGATTGTAAACACTATCGTTCGAATCCGTACGCACCTCACACCTGTATTGTGCAGCTAAACGATTGTGATGACAGGCATGTGTTGAGAACTTAGATGCCATATGTGTTTTCATTATTGTTAGTGGTTGATAGAATGCGTGGTAAGGTAAACAGCTAAACAGATATCGACAATAGGATAGAATACGGAGTAGGCAGTCATAATCGGTAGAATCGGAATGCATGTTATTATTGTCTTTATGAAGATTGCCGACCAACAAACTGCCTAAGCATATATCAATATGACATTCGTTCCTTGACCACGGACTTAGTGAATTAAACTCTAGATTTACAGAGAATTGGTGACCCATCATGTATTTCATTAATGAAACTGAACGCGATCAGCACATCTGAACCGCATTCAAGAGTTGTCAGTGTCAATATTCCACAGCAATGATGACTTCGACAGTACGTGAACGCGGATTAGATGTGCTGATTACGTTCAGTTTCATTGAACGTTTCATTTCACTGATTAACATTCGCCCTCAATGAACAGCCGATTTTCGGTGAAAATAAAAGGTAAATGGGCCATGGCATGTGAAGATTTTCCTTTCGAATGAATGAAAATCTGTGCCAGTTAAACCGGTGCATAAAATATGATATTATTTATATCGGAACCACGACAGGTGAGTAGAGTTGTGTTCCTGGGGCCGCTAATCTTTTTTTATCAAGCATGGTGTTTGTTTTAATATTTGACTTGACAAACGTATAGAAGTATCATTTTACTAAATGCAACCAGAGAAGGTGGCAGACCATGGTTGAGAATACCAAGGGGCAGAGATGATAGACAAAGAAAGGTTTCAATTAAAAATAAGGCAGTTTGAACATAGGAACATACAATCTACGATCACAAACAAAACACAGCATTTATCTATGTCACTTTAACCATGTACAGGCAGTTTAGAATTGTCAAGAAGTCGGTAGTTGAGTTAGTCTTAAGAAAAGAACTATAAAAACTGTATAGACCAGCACCCGTAGCTTGACAACCATAGAAACGGGGTTTCTACGGGCTTTGTCGACGGAAGAATAGACAAAATGACAGATTGTAATTGTACAACTGTCATTTTGTCTATTCTTCGGTCGACAAAACCCGTTTCTATTGTACTCATGCTAAGCGTGTAGCACAAATTTTAAAGCACTATAAAAACTGTATCGACCAGCCACAAATCTTATAATTAAAGATAAGCCATCATCGCCAGATCATAAATTCAAATCAGCATATAGTCAATGTATCAAGCCATATCTACATTGCAGTTTGAAACACATCTGGTCATGATGCGATTCGTGCGTCACCTGTTATTTATCTTGGCTGGTGTCGATCGGCCATCCAAACACAGACTTATCGTATTCATCCGTGAGATTTCCTCTCGTAAGTACTAATGCGTCAAATTGTAGGTCTGCGTTTGGTTCAGTTTAGTGTGTATGTCTTCTTAGAGCACATTATTATTATTATTTTTGTCCTCGTTGGGGAAGCTCTTGGTTTGCATCTCACCTGATGGTAAGTGATGATCAAGCCAAAGGTGGAAGCGAGCTTCACCCGGAGTCCTCAACTACAGAGGAACTGGCTATCTTACCTCTAACTGCCGAAACACAACAATGCTATTAACATTGTAGTTATGGCGACAGACTTAGTTAAGATGGTGGTTGCTACCATCTTACGAGCAATAATTACGAGGTACTTAGAAGAAGCCCTACCACCGAGTAGAAAGAAGCGGGGGCTTCTAAAGTCCTAAGTGGTCTGTTTATTGCTTTTAGTTGTCTTCTTCTGTTACTCTCGTTCTATGTTACTTGGGGTCGGTGAAAAAAGATTTAGTCTTCCACTCTTTCCTACCAGCAGGAACGTTTTCGTTCACTACCTTTTCATTCACATAATCCTTTGTTTTTATTTTTATCATATGTTTATTGTTGTTGTATGGTAAGACATTAATGGCGGATAGGCTAGCCACGCAGCTAAATTAAACAGAGCTGATTTTGCTTCGATAATATTGAAAATGGTCGTAAAATTCTAACAAAACGTTACGAAAAATAAAACCAGCCATGTTTGATATTATCGTATTAATAATGTACGTAGTACCTATCATTAGGAATAACTCCTCTGATAGTGGACTTATTTCACTAGAAATGTATCACATGACTACAATTAGATTGTAGATCTTTGATACAGATTTTATATTATTAATATCTTACATACCGAAATAACACCATTGCTTTTGTTAAAAACCTTATTAATTTAATGATCTGAGAAAGATTTCAATGCATTATTAAGTTCCTAAAGCCCCTAATACTTAGAAAACAAACCATCCAAGCGAAAGAAATAAGCACCCTTCCGTTTTTAAAGTATGCATGCGCGTGCAGGAAATAATAGATGCTACCCCTCCGACAGTCGGGTGGAGACTGACGTGACGCGTGGCCGTCGCGTGACTCCCACGTGGCGCCATCTATTGTGTCTATAACTTATTATTTCATGTGGAGGGGAGGTGGCGTGGGCACTGTTGAAGTACTGTGGTAAACGGAACCAATACACGTTAGAAAGGGAATGCATTCAATCAATAATCAGAGCTTTATAATCCCATACTATACTAATATTAAAATCTGAAAGTACTCTGTCTGTCTATCTGTTACCTAGAGTAGGACATAGGTTACTTTTTAGGCGATGGTTAACTTTAAGGCAAGCGTAATGCCGGCAACCCTCCCGGAGGGTTCACTTCCAATATGTATGAGCGGCATGGCGTATGAGTTTTATGAAAAGTGGGTGGAGTCGAAAGTGTTAAATCTGATTTTCTAGCACGCAAAAATTATTTATAAATATGACACCTGTTTTTCAAATATCAAAGTGCAATATATGTATTGCTAATTAATACTAATCCAGTGCTATCTCTATTATCAATTTGATTTCGGAATAAAATTTTATGACATTACCTATCAATATTAACTAGATTCTGATAACGAAAACCAGTTCAAATCAGTTCTTCGTTTCAAAACAGCTGATTATATATTGGTGCATTTGTTCTTATTGGCTATTCTCATCATGAAGCTGTAGGAGATAATAGGAGATAGGTACCTAGATTTGCAATGTGTGCGACACAGATGTCAATTGCTTCAAAACTAGTCTTCCGCATAAAAAGGTCCTTTTTTTTTGTGGGTGGGAAATTATCAAATAACTTCTCCCGCTTTGACCGGAGCGGGAGGGCGTGTCAGACTTTTACTGACTAATACCCACCCGTGTTCCTTCCGTTGCCTGTGTACCGGCGCCGCGATATCCCTTTCGGACAAACTCGCAGCCCTGGCAGGCATAAAAAGGTCCTAGAAGGTCCTATCTAAGGGACGTATAATAATACAATAACAGTATGGTGTCCCGCAAGGAAGTGTATGGGGTCCATTACTCTTAATAACATACATTAATGACCTTCCAAATGCGAATTCAAACCCAATGACACTCTTTGCTGACGATAGCACCGTTGCAATTAAGTGTAATGACAGAATATCTTATGAACATGATATAAGTAGTACCCTAAATGCAATCATTAAATGGCTAGACATTAATAATCTGAAGGCAAACATAGGAAAAACTAAAATAATCCACTTTAAACAGCGTGTGAATGCAAATATGCCCCAAATTAACTATAAGGGCGAACCCGTATCTGAAGTGGAATCAACAAAATTTCTTGGTCTTACTGTGGATAACAAATTAAAATGGAAATCCCAGATTGAAACACTACGCAAAAGAATGAATAAATCTGTATATGCGCTTCATGAATTAAAACAGATTTCAAATATCAATACCTTGTTAACGGCATATCATAGTTTAGTTGCTCCTGTCCTGAGGTATGGTGGAATTTTCTGGGGAAATTCCACTGACATTGATTTAATTTTTAAAGCACAAAAGCAGTGCATAAGGGCTATGTTTCGGCTTCAAATAATTGGAACTTGTAAACCGTTTTTTCAGGAGTACAAAATTTTAACTCTCCCAAGCCTATATATTTATGAGGTCTCAATGTTTGTTAGGGTCAATCATAACTTATTTGCATTGGCCTCAGAAGTCAATAATAGGCAGCAACGTGACGCCTCTATGTGCGCCGAACCTGTACCACTTTAATACACAAAAGTGTGTTTCACATGGCTCCTGTAATTTACAATAAATTACCTAAAGAAATAAGGGCAATAAATACTACCCTGTTTAAGAAAAATATAAAGACGCTTTTAGTTAATAAATGTTACTATAACTTGAATGACTACCTAAACGACAATTTTTCCATACTCAATACCACACAGTGACATCAAGTAATAGAACAATAATTATGCATCTTTAAATATTTGATCTGTTAATGTATTGTAGTAATTCTAGGAATGACATTGAAATAATTTATTAATAAATAAATAATTAATCCGTATTAATTTATCTTTAAGAAAGACATTCCATTAATTTAATATCTAAAATATTTTATGTAATTTTATATTCATGTTTCAATGTCAATCTTGAATTTGATAGACCATGATTGTATACATTTTGCATGCCTTACGGTAGAATCGCTTGAAACATGTATATCTAATAACACCACTATAACAGTGTTTTCTGCAAAAATAAATAATTTGATTTGATTTGATTTAATTTAAGATAATAATAATAATAATATCAGCCTATTATTGTCCCACTGCAGGGCAAAGGCCTCTTCTCATACAGAGAAGGCACGAGCATTGATCACCACGCTTGCTCAAGACGGGTTGGCGATTGCAGACTTATATTATCTACAAGTCCAGGTTTCCTCACGGTGTTTTTCCTTCACCGATGTCAGTAATGTCCAAGATAAACTCAGAAAGTACATATGAATTGAAAAAGTCACATTGGTACTTGCCCAGATTCGAACCCACAACCTCGTACATGAGAGGCGAGGCCTTAACCACTGGGCCATCATGACATGACATAATTTAAGATACTTTAGCAAAATGTCCTACGAGCAAATGGTCTTAAAAGCAAAAGAATGAAAAAATATAGAACGTATACAACCCAACCTTGCATAGGTTCTATAATTTTTCAGGTTATATTTCGCGAGATTGCTGTGCCTGCGCCGGAGTTTTGGGTTCTAATCCCATAGTGTTATGATTGCCCCCTTGAACATGAGACTGAAACAAACTGGTAAATAGTGGGTATACTTATTTACTATACCTCTGCCTAATAGGTCTTCAGGGAATACCGCCGTGATGTTTGTATTTTTCTGAAAGTCGGAACAATAATCTGTCTTTAGTTATTCTTTGTTCACAGGATTTTTTACCGACTTCCAAAAAGGAGGAGGTTATATGTTCGTCGCGTATGTATGTTTTTTTTCTTTTTTTATGTATGTCCGCCGATTTCTCAGTCATTTGTGGACCGATTTTAAAAATTATTTTTTTGTACGAAAGGGTATGTTCTCAAATTGGTTCCATATAAATTTGATTAACTTTGCTTGGACAGTTTTTGAGTAAGCTTCAATAATACGTATTTTTCCCACTTTGTATATATCGATGATATGATAATACTCGTAACTTCCTGTCACTGTTATTTACATAGCAGATAGTGTAAAAAGTGAAAAATAAAAACTTTTTACAAAAAAACCACAACCGACTTCCTAAAAAAGCACTACAAAGTGAAAAATAATTTTAATTTCGGAAGTCGGTGGCAAAAACCGAAAATTCAAAACCAAAGACACCGACTTCCGATATTAAAGTTATTTTTTTTTGGAAGTCTGTTGTTTTTTTTTTGTAAAAAGTTTTAAATCTATGCTTTCGCTAGCTGTTTTTTACCAACATCAAGAAACGAGCTCACTTATGAAATCCTCCCAGGAAAATGTATGTGGACTTTGTTTCTTATTCAATATTATCTTTAGCTAAAACTGATCTTTAGACTTTGAACTTGCAAATACCGAAAACACCTGTTAATGATTTGTTATCATCATAGCTTCCAGGATATTGATTGCGATTTGCGATAGATAATTTTTATGATACACCGATAAGAACCATAATATTATCATAGCGTAGAAAATGTTAAACTGTTTTATGAACGGCTCAACAACTCCGGTGATTGCAATCCACTTGTACTCATAGGTTTAATAAACCGTTGGGTTGCTGACAGTCTTTTTAGCCAGATTTCGAAAAGAACCGACATAACCTCCAAAAAGTTTAATTATACCTATCTACTGAATCCCTAGAAAAATCACAGACGCTTTAAAACAACACTGGTATCAGAACTAAGGCGGCCGCAGTCAGGCGCGATGCGACTGCGCGATATGAACGTTTCTATGAACCCTTCACGGAAAAGCTACTACAGGTGTCGCTTCGCGCCTGTCCGCGGGAACTTTTAAGATGAACGGTAACAATTCGACATTTCCTATGCAAGAAGTTGCTACTTACACTGTAGAGGAAGTATCCTTACTCCACCAAAAAAAGACTAAAACAGTAAACCGCCCAAGACAATAAGCATCTATAAATAAACAGTGGATCGATATCCAAATAGACATATCGACCAGATGGCCGAGGATATCCTGTTGGAACAGATTGCCCGCGATAATTATAGTTTGTAAGTGGCGCGTGCGCGGGCAGACACTTGCGCGGGCGTCGGATTCGGTGCAGCGAGCCTTGTCACGCGACGCTGCTCTTTGTCTACAAATTGAGGAAACCCTATTGGATAATCTGGACAGGGGAAGTAAGACAACTAAATTGGCAAATTACTAACTAAAATAACTTCGGTCATAAAACGACGAATTTCCAAAGCTCTAAAATCTACTTCTGCCTTGATTTTAAAAGGGAATTAATAAAGCTTCCGAAAAACAAATTAACGTCCAGTCGTCTGTGGTTGACTGTAATACTATCTAAGCTTTGTTAAAATGAATTACCGAAAATAATTCCAAACTTCCGAAAAAAATACAAATTTTCCGAAAACATATATTATGTTCTGCTAAAATAATCGTTTTCATAAGCTATATAGAAACCAGCTTAATTTCTACTATTGGATAAAGAATAACTTTTTTAACTCAAAAAAGTGGATGAAATAGGTTAGGTTAGAACTGTCTCGGAGGCCATGGTGTTTCATGGCCCCCGGCGGGTGCCTCCACCCGGCTCACACATCGTGGTCGGGGGGGCTCGGATCGCTGTCGAGTCTACCATGAAGTACCTAGGATTGGTGCTCGACAGCCGGTGGGACTTCGGGCCCCACTTCCGGCGGCTGGCGCCCAAGTTGCTGGGCGCTGCTGGGGCGCTGTCAACGCTGCTTCTCAATCTGGGGGGCCCGAGCGCCACTTGTAGGCGGCTCTACGTGGGGATCGTGCGGTCGATGGTCCTCTACAGGGCCCCGATCTGGGCGGCTGACCTGACGGCCGGTAGCATTGCGGTAATGCGCAAGCCGCAAAGAACTATGGCCGTCGGAGTCATCAGAGGGTATCAAACGATCTTCTATGAGGCAGCTTGTGCACTGGCCGGATCCCCGCCCTGGGACCTCGAGGTGAAAGTACTCGCGTCATCGTGTCGGTGGCGCGAGGAAGCGAGGGCTGGCAGAGTGCGCCGCTTGGGAGGAGCCGCGCCGTGCCCTTATCTCAGAAGTAGGCAGTGACTTGTCGCTGCCGGCCGTAATGAATGCGATGGTCGGCAGCGGCGAGTCCTGGGACGCGCCGGTTTCCTACTGCGAGACAGTCGTCTCGCAGAAGGAGGCCGTGGAACGGGAGAGGGAGATCTCGTCCACTCACCCGGCCCGCAGCAGGCGCACCGGGCGTCGGCGGAAGGCGAATAACGCCCTCTTCCAGCCCCACTAAATGGGTCCAGGGGCGACGGACTCGAGGACGTCCGTCACCATCACACCTCACTCCCCCCCTGACCCGACAAGGCCCGCGGTCGCGGGCCGGCACCAGCCGGAGGTTGCGGAAGATTTCAAGTTCCTGCGAACCCCGGCGTAGGTGTGAGTTGGAACACCGGGGTGGTTTTTAGTCAGTAAGAGTCTGACAGACCCCCATGAGGATTTCCCACACCGAAAAAAATAAAAAAAAGGTTAGAACTGTCACCAACCGCGCGCGAGCCGAGCGAGCGCTACTTCCAAGTTGCTCGTAGGAATTATTTCATATATTTATTGTTTTATATTTTCTAATCCGGGTTTTGGGATGAAAATGACTATCTGTAGTTTTCATCTAACCTGGTGGAAAAATATTACGTCAGCAAATGCTTGGTTTTTCGGAATTCTCAGTATTTTATTCGTTCGTTTCTTTATTTGCATTCGCTTATAAGTTGTCGGAAAATTAGTATTTAATGCAGTAATTTTCATATTTTGAGTATGCCCATTTTTATTTTTTCGAAGCTTTTATTTCTACCCATTTCAATCTATCAAGAGAAGGCGAAGGTCTATAATAACCAAACTAAACAGCCGATTGGTGCTCGCAGTGTGCTTATAAGCTATGCTAGTACTACCCATATGGAGTCATCATCATAATCTGCCTAGCCTTTTCATTTGCCTAGCCGTTGAGGTCGGCTTCCAGTCTAACCAGATGCAACTGAATACCAGTATTTTACATGGAGCGACTGCCTATCTGACCTCCAAAACCCAGTTACTGGGTGAGTGCTTTATTATAATGTTTTTCAGGACTTATTTCACTCTCAATTTTTTATTTCAAACCCGTTTTAAATGGTTTGGGAAATACTAATGGAACAGTGGGCCCAGTACGAACGCGCGGAGTAAAATGTAATGTCGATTTTTTTAATTGAAAATACTCGTTTATTTCGCATAAACTTACTTAGTTTTGAGACTTTATTCCTATATATGAGAGATATTATTATACTTGTGCTTTTGCAAAAGACGAAAATTTTTAACCGAAATGTTTTAAGATAGTTGTAAATATTTTCGATAAAAATATCGTTCGTATTTACGTTACGTTCAGTGTATTTGTTTTAGGGCCTCAGCTTCTGCTCGTTTGTTTCTTGGCCTTTTTGGGACCTCGGGTACTAAAATGTCCCTTGACCCATCGGACTATGAGAGTCAGGGAAGAGAGTGTGCACCTATCTGTGTCTGCGCACACACTTGTGCACTATAACATCTCCCGCGCCGAAGGCTTGTCTCCGCTAAGATTGGTCGCCAAGGCTGAAATTCAGTCTGGAGAACTATTAGTAACCCTTGAGATCCTTTCTTGTTCCTGCCTCTTTATTTGCTATTTATATCCCTAATTTTTATGGTATACATCATAAAGAACATTTTGTCTATTTAGGGTGGTTTACTGATGAACGAAAAGTCTAGGTAGGTACTCAGTATAACATTGTTTTGTGAGTCGTGTCATACTTTCTAGGTATGTCTGTTTATTATACTAGGTGGTGCATAAAGCACACGTTGGGTGAGCCAAATACACGCAAATCAAGCGAAAAATACACGCAAATCAAATGAAAAATACACGCAAAAGGCCCAGTATACGTTGGCCGAGCACGCGTGTACTGGGTGCTTTAGTAATCAACTCTTTAGAAATGCTCTAATTAAAAAAAAATAATGTTTAATCATTACGACTTCAACATTTGTGAAGTATACAAATGTTAAATACATATCGTAAAATCATGGTGCGCTATACTCTACAAAAAGAAAACATCGTAGAAGGAGTGGCGAATCTATCGCCAGAAGTACTGAGAAAAGTAATGCGAAATGCTCTAAAACGCGCCCAAATGTGCGTCAATTTTGATATTACTTTTTCGAATTAAACTGAACAAAATTATAGCTAAGTCCGAATAAACAATATATAAAATATAACAATAACCATAACGATTTTTATTATTTGCAGTAAAAGTTATAGTTTTAGGAAATCAGGTGATTACGTATGCGCCACCTAGTACATGAACAAACTCCATATAAAATCCGAAGTTACACTGATATTTCTAATTAATTCGAGCATTCATGAAGTCAGTTTTTGCACAAAAACTACTAGGAAAGCATGAACAGGCTCGGATCGGAAACGATTCATTAGATACAAGTCGGTAGACATAAGACAAAAACAGAACTATCATCCAGCCGATTAGAGGCATTTTCCCTGTTCTGTGTTTTATTTTACTTTCCAGTTTTTTTTTCACATAAGCTGGTGGCAACAATAGAAGTATATCGAGACAATACAACACAAATATACCTTACTAAACACAAATGCGAGCGTTGCTTCTAATTAAGTACCTTATTGTTTTTTTTTTCGGTCGAGCTCGTGGCTAAGTAATAACAGCGGCACGGGTCGATCCATCAGGTTAAGCTACGCTTGCCAAGGTTGGCCTGAGGATGGGTGATCATCTTTACATACCGAGACTCCTCCGTGCCTCGGAAAGCACGTTAAGTCGTTGGTCCCGGCTGTCATTCGTGGATCTTTGACAGTCGTTACGGGTCGTCAGAAGCTCGAAAGTCTGACAACCAGTCTTACCAAGGGGTATCGTATTACCCAGTTGCTAGGTTCAGGAGGTCAGATAGGCAGTCGCTCCATGTAAAATATTGGTATTCAGCTGCATCCGGTTAGACTTGAAGCCGACCCCGATATAGTTGGGAAAAGGCTAGACAAATTGATTTATGTTTTGTTGTGATTTCCTGTGCGAGTCTCAATAATTAATTATCTTTCTTTTCTTCTTTACCTATCTCTAATTGAAACAAAATAGGACTTTAATAACTATCACTAAATATTATAAAACAAAGTCCCGCGCCGCCGCGTCTGTCTGTCTGAAAGCGATAAACTCAAAAACTACCGAACGGATGTTCATACGGTTTTCACCAATGGATGGAGTGATTCATGAGGAAGGTTTAAATGTATAATTAATTAAAGTTTTGTGTAAATTCGAAAACTTGGGATGCTGATCACTCCAAAATATTTATTATTAATTAATCATGTATTTTCTAAGATAGCACCACGTGAAGTGCATCCGAAGAGTGACTACAGGCTTAACATCAACATGAACCAATTTGGATCTTGCATGCGGCTTCCTGCGCCATTGAGGAATAAACAGATGTCGTCAACATTTGTGCAGCGATCATAATTTATGCGACGATGTCTATGCTAAACAGGCGTGTAATGACTTCAATTACATTCTAATAAACACTTAATTTGTTATGTTATTAATAAAGTTATGCTTAAACGATTTTTTGTCGTCAGTTATTTTTTCAAGACGCTAATGTAGGTACTGTTCCCTCTTGATAAAAATACTTACTTACATACATTTTGTGTTATTAAATGAGGCTGACAGCTCTCTGACTTTTAGGCTTCTTGAAATTTGGTTTGGTAAGGAGGACGCTAGTTTTCCTATTAGGTACTACATGTTCACACCAATCATGCACAATGCATGGTGTTCATGCACCAATGCCTGCTGGGGTTGCGGGTTTGTCCGAAAGGGATATCGCGGCCCCGGCATACAGGCAACGGAAGGAACACGGGTGGGTTTTAGTCAGTAAAAGTCTGACACACCCTCTCGCTCTGCCCAGAGCGGGAGAAGTCATTTGAAGACTTCCCATCCTGAAAAAAAAAAAAAAAAAAGGTACTATATGTTGCGGTTACGCTGGCAATGAGCGTGAAGACTGCAGAGGCGCAGAATTTTAAATGCTCTTTGCGAGAATTCGACTTCTACAAAACGTTGTCAACCCCTGCGTACATCAGGATGTTGGACTTCCGAAACAACTGCTACAGTTTACACGACAATGAGTGATGGCGCATCTATATTTGTTTATTTTAAAATAAACGCTTTAAAATGCGTAAATAAATCGGAGTTACCGTGTGTCAAGTTCTATTTGAAGGGCTTTAAAATATTGCCCCTGTATTCTGGGATGTTTAAGTAAAACTATGGAGATAGAAATGTTTCTGTCAGAGGGGACGGCTCAATTGTAGAATAACTTGATAATTACTAATAGTACCTAGTAAGTACAAATGATTTAACACCGTTTGTAAAAAAAAAAATACGAAAAAAACTTTTTGTTCAATTTGTTACGTTAAGTTAAAATTATAAAAAGAACCGCTATCTAATTACGCAACAAATTTTCGATTTGCAATTGAGTCAAATTGGTTTCGTTTGACTAGAATTGCTTTCAAAAGTTGTAAATTGAAAGCAATTCTAGTCAAACGAAACCAATTTGACTCAATTGCAAATCGAAAATGTGTTGCGTAATTAGATAGCAGTTTCAACGCCTACCCTTATCGGAATAGGTTAATAGGTTACTTTGAAACGAAATAATTTTGTAAAATATTGCTCTTGTTTTTTCCTGACACAAGCAATTCCTGCTCCAAATCATGTATGTAAATGTAAAAGCACTTTGTAATTAAATCATTTTTTTTTAAAGATAATTATGTATCTATTTCTTTCTCTGTATTCATTAATATTGTCAGATATAGCTCGCATAAAAGTCACATGACATGTGACTTCACATTTTATGACCAACACATTGTCAGTTGAGACAATTCATCGTAAAATTTATACCATGTGCAGCATTTGGTATGATGATTACTGACTGTGTTTTAGAAAGTTTAAACTCAAAACTAAATATATTTCACCAAATTATTAAATGACAAGCCTTGAGCCCGAAAGGTTCATACTTACTTTTTTCCCCTAAAATCCTTCCTTTTGTACTCACTTTCGTTATAAACGGAAGTCTTGTGCAAAATATATTGCTTATAGAAAAAAAAAAACGATTCGATTCTGTTAGAGCAATTTCCATGAAGTTTTCATAGAAATTGTTTTAGGTACTAGAGTTGCGTCGCGCCTGTCTGGGTCATGCCGACTCGAAAAAATGTGTAGCAACCCTTACCTGTGTCACAGTGACTCTAAAGCTGTACATGTTATGTACTGGATGCATACCACGAGCTCTTAGCGCGATCCATTTTAGGACCTAAACTGAACTGTTCTTCAAATTTGTACCATGACGTCAGTACAACGATTCAAATTAGGCCATGCCATCTGACAGCGATTGTCCCAAACTGAGTCGCAAGTTTTGGTTTCATTCATTCTTGTTTGGTACCACGACGTCCTTATAGCAGCTCAACTGAAACGCTCAACTGTCAAAATAAGCGATTCAATAAAAGTTACTATTTCTCTAACATAAACTGAAACGTTTGGCCTGATTTTATGGCCTACGTCTGACCAAAGCAATGATAATTGGTTCATTCAAATGTTTGTTTTACTTGATCGCCAATTAACATTAATCAATTAGCAAAAACTTAATTAAATTGGACTTCAACATGTCTTTGGACACAAGTTAAAAGATAAGGAGATTTGCGAGAGATAATCTTTTTAGTGAATAAACCCATGGTCATTTAACCTAGTGCTGAAACGCGGATATTTTTCTAGGAATGAACGTCGAAATTTGCGCCCCGCATAGATAACATTTTCTTTTGAACATTTTTATACAGAAATAGGAATTACTTTGTCAACCTATACAGAAAAGTTTGAAAATGTAGGATACAAGAGCGAGCGAAGCGAGGTCGAAAATTTTAGCACCCCACCTCGAATAGGTAAGGTTTTCTTTTGTACATAAATAGGAGTTACTTTGTGGATTTACTTAGAAATCTGAGAATAAAGAGAACGTAAGACGCAAGTGCGAAGCGAGTTCGAAAATTTTAGCACCCTCCGCCAGTGAGGTATAGTCAGGGAAAACAAGAAAAGTCGAAGCTTTAAGGGGTTTATATATGTATAAAGTTAAGTAATGATTAGCGACTGTTTAACCATACATTTTTGACCTTTGAACGTCACTTAACTTTAAGCAACGTTTATAAATGAGCCTAAGGGGCTAATTTATAAACGTTGCTTAAAGTTAAGTGTCAGTTAGTTTAAAGAATATAGAAAAAAATATAAAGCAGGTGGTTATGCTATGTCTGCTATGTGAACTTAGCAAAAGTTAATCCAATCAAAATTCAAATCATAGTGTAGTGTGACGGAAGTCTTTGGGGACTTGTATCTTATTAAGGGTATTAGTCACTAACTAAGGGTATTATCTATTAATGTTGGTGTCATATTCCGGTTCCAGGGGCGACAGTTAATGGCCGCATGTCACAGATGTGACAAAAAGCATGTTAAACGTTTGTGAGGGGAAGGCAAGACACTTGTCGTGTGTGTTTTTTCTCATATTTTATACTTACTATGTATTATACTTTAGATCGAAACAATAAATTGTGTTTGAAGATTGAAGCTACCGTAAGTATAGCAATTAAGCGTTAGGTTTTGTTTTCAAAGAGCTGACCATTTAGCTCCTTTATACACGGCACGGTTTTTTTATGATACGGCTATACACGGCGCTGTTAAAACAACGTGTCTGACAACAAGCTTCCATAGTGATCCATACAACACTAACGACCCTATACTCGGCGAATAAACTGTATTGACGGCAGGCAAACGTGTGTGAAAGCTTCACTTTCGTAACTCTTAAGGACGTCGCTCATTATAACAGTACCGCTCCGACACGGGAAATAACTTGTCTTTCAAGTTAGGATTTTAAATCAATTATATTAACTTATGACTAAATGAAACAGCAAAATTATATATTATATTCTAACTTAACTAAAACTAAAACTATTTGACACTTCCCGTGACCCAAGAGCTGGTTTTTACTTTGGGCAGAGGCTAAGCATTGCCATACAACGTTGCAATGCGGCCAGTTTCTTGGGTACATTACCAGTCGACAGCGATGCGGATGAATTTTACGATGCTATATTTTAGTTTTTGAATAGTTTTAGTTTTAGTTAAGTTAGAATATAATATATAATTTTGCTATTTTTATTTAGTCATAAGTTGTTATGGACCCACTTGTAAATATTACTCTTACCTATTTCTAGCATTATATTAACACTTTCGACTCCAACCATTTTTCATAGAGCACCATGCAATACCATACATATTGCAAGTTGACTCCAAGAAGGTCAACGACATTACGTTTGCGCTAAAGTTAACCTTTGAGAAGTTTCACCGGCATTAGGTTTGGAATATTGTTAATATACAACTGATTTTAATTTCACTGTTTATATTGCCGAATTCGCTAAGAAAAAAGTACATTTAAAATGAGCCTTCCGCAAATGTTCCCAGCATCCCATATGCAACTTGAGTGAACTCTCCAGGAGGGCTCCCGGCACTGAACGTGTTAAAGTCTATTTTACGTCTGACGGCTCGTGGGCAGTGACCGGCCGGCGAGCCGTACACTATTCTGTATAGTCATCGTAAAACAGGCTTTAGTTGATTTGATTTAAAATCTTAATTTACTTGAATGACAAGTTATTTGCCGTGTTGGAGCGGTGCTGTTTTAATGAGCGATGTCCTTTATTCTAGATAGGTATAGGTAATCTTTAAGTTTTAATTTTCAAGTTTGTAATAATGGTCATTACAACAATACATCGAAAACTCATAAATAAATTAAACAGTAATAATAACACCGGAAATTATGAATAACAAAAAAGGCTGCTTAACACAGTGGTAGGTACCAATACCAATAAAGTTAAACGTGGTACCAATTTGGTACTAATTAAACACGGCATCCGGCTCATTGGTTGTCAAATCGTCGGAACCTAACGTTTTTGCTGCGGGTACGCAGAATGACGTGTTACACTTCAGTCGAATGATCTCTGTTGATTTTTGGTTAGTACACCGTTGATTTTGTATGGATAAGAATTTGATATAGTCGTAGCTAATACTAGGCAAGAACAGTTTTAAAAGTTTTTCAATTAAGGGTAAGAAAATGGAGGCATGTTCCCAGCATTGTAACGCAGATATATGCCAGTGACCTTGAATTAAGCTTGTGTTAGCTTGCGTGTTCTGTACTGAGCTCAGGGAACGCGTCGTATGTCCAGCCAGTAATAAGACTCGCCCATCAAGTCAATTTATTAATAATTTTAATAAAACCAGTACACTAAAAGATGAATAGTTAAATTATCTTTAAAATGGTGAAGGTTTCAGAAAAATACGCTAAATAGATTTTGCGTGATTCTCAGTTTTTTTATTTGCAGACATAACTTTACAAATTTATTTCACTATGTAATATGAACATAATCTGAAATATTCTTATATGAAATTATAAAAAAAATGCTCTAATTTAACATTTTTTTTTTTCAAATCATTAACACTATTCGTTTAGACGTGATCTTCAGTATACAATCATTAAAAGTCGGTTATCGTCGCCTTCTAATTGTAAGATGTTTTCAGGGCAAATTTTCATAATGAAAATTGCTTTGCTACATCAGCTATATCTACACTAATAATGTAAAGAGAACAGTTTTTTTTTGAATGTTTGTATTTTTGTTTATAATGAATAAACTCAAAAACTACTAGACCGATTTAAAAAAATCTTTCTCCAGTAGAATTCTATATTATCAGTGTAACACAGGCTATAAAAGATATCACGCGGGTGAAGCCGCTGGCGGAAGCTAGTGTTAGATAAAAGAACAAACAAACATTATAGTTTATATATTTCTAGTTAGGCAGCTCCCAATATTAAGCGCTTCCAGCATTACGAATCCATACTAAGTCACCGGTAGCACCATTTTCGCACCGGAAATGCGAGTCGTTATTCCATTCGCCGATGACATGTGTCTCGGCGTGCGCGCATGTGTCGGAGGCCGCCGAGAAATTGATGACGTCATTAGTCATGTGAAGTGGGCAGTTTTTACACCGGACCTCACAGGAGAGCTGGTTTCCGCAAATATTGCTTTGATGTGGTCAATATGACTGACATCAGCGCTCACTGTGGTTTTAAAGGATGTTCTTAAAAAAAAGAAAAACAAAATAGAGCTGTTTGGTAATTTGTGTCTATGCTTTTTCAAAAGAAGGCAAGATAAGAGAATCATTTATTTGGTCAAACATGAATATGAGTACAATACACACAACACAAATTGTCAGGATGCAAGAGATGTTAAAGGTGGAGTTAAAATATCGTCACGTTTGCCTTTTTTATTTTATTAATGAAATAAATGTCATGATAATATAATATAATAATAATACACAGCCTGTTACTGTCCCACTGCAGGGCAAAGGCCTCTTCTCATACAGAGAAGGCACGAGCATTGATCACCCGCTTGCTCAAGACGGGTTGGCGATTTCAGACTTATATTAACTATAAGTCCAATTGCTTTCAATTTACAACTTTTGAAAGCATTTCTAGTCAAACGAAACCAATTTGACTCAATTGCGAATCGAAAATGTGTTGCGTAATTAGATAGCTGGTTTCCTCTCGATGTTTTCCTTCACCGATGTCAGTAATGTCTAAGATAAACTCAGAAAGTACATATGAATTGAAAAAGTCACATTGGTACTTGCCCGGATTTGGACCCACAATCTCGTGCATGAGGCCTTAACCACTGGGGCATCACGACACGCACGATAATATCACACGATCACATGATAATATGGATCATTAAAAATAATAAATTAGTAAACCATGATCAAAAGAAAAGGATTTATAACCGAGAATTGATTTGATTGGTATACTGGTGTTAAAATAGATTCCGTTTAAGGTCGTGTTATAAATACGGAAGAAATCAATCAGTTTTGATTCGAGTATCAAGCTCTAGAATCTGGAATTTCGAATCAAAATTAACGGATTTGGCAAAATGCACTCCGTCTGTTTGTATTTAGGTTTCTAACAATTGATATATTTTGATAATCTTTTGGATATAGATTGGAAAAATAACAATGCTCTCAGTACTATCATATGATATTTTTTGCTTTGGACTTTTCGTCAGATACCTTTGACGAAAAAAAATAAGAAAAACTTGTAGTATCCGTGTAAGCCTAAATCAATGGAAAGAGGCATTAGAAGAAAATGGTTTACGCATCAGTAGAATCAAGACTGACTAAATCTTCTATAACTTTAACCCTGATGCTAGCCCCAGTGCAGATATCAAGCTTGACAATACAACCCTGCAAAGAGAAAAAAACCTTTAAATATCTGGGCTCAGTACTTTGAGATCAATGAAAGATTCATCAATGAAGATAGATCAATTGAAGCGGATATAACACGGTCGGTTGACAGGAGTCTTGTGTGATGTAAAAATGTCCATAAAAACGAAAGGTAAAGTTTACAAAACAGCTGTTAGACCAGCACTTCTTGTACGACAGTGAAGTCGGCGATGAAAAAGACCCACGAACAAAAACTCCACAAGACAGAAATGTGTATGCTACGATGGGCAGGAGGAGTCACACTCAAGGTTCGCAACGAACATATTAGAGGGAGCTTCAAGGTTGCAGAAATAGATAAAGTAAAAAAGTCCAGACTGAGATGGTACGGTCATTTCGAAGAACAGATGACCATGTTGTGAAAAAGTGCCTTTCCATGGCTACAAAGAAGAGGGGAAGAGGAAGACCTCTATGGTTGACGAAGGTCGAAAAGGACATGAGGGAGATGGCGCACAAGACCGAAATACATGGCGTTTCATAATTGGGAAAGCGGAGCCCACGTAGCAGGAAAAGGCAAAGCCATAGAAAAAGAAATGAAAGTATCTATGTAGGAACGTCTTTTTTAACAAACCTTCCATTCCATTCGCTCCAAACTACATAAGTACCTATCATAAACAGTTTCAAAAATATTATAAAACTATTTAAAATGCTCTCGGATGACTGTAGCTACATGGGATTTTCCCGTTAGTAGGTACAACTAATTATAATTAAATGTCAGGTACTTTTATTTCCTTGATAATCGGAGATTATCAATTTATCACTTCTTCAAATCACCCTGTAACGAAAAAAACGGTGTATTACTAAATAAAAAAAAATAAAAAAAATCGGTGCCTGTCTGTGTGCGTTGTTGTTCTAAACTACGCAACGGATTTTGACGCAGTTTTTACCATTATCTAAAGAATTTATTTCGAAAAGTTTATGTGTACAATATATATTATTCATTATTAAACTAACATTTAATAGAGAAATCTCTTTGTTTTGTCTAGTTTTAATAACAGTACGAAGCACGGTTTAGCTAGTTTTAAGAATACATTCCAACGTTGTATTAACAGGCTAATAAAAATACCCGCAACAATTATTTAATTGATACATAAGTATACGATTACCTGTGGGCTCAATTTTGATGTTAAAAAAGCTTAGTTAATCGGCTTTGGAATCACACCTTTTATGTAAAAAATTAAAATATCGACCTTCACGCACTAGGAGGATGAGACGGTTTAGAACAAGGAAAGGGATAGAGCGGTCGTACATAAAAGTTTTGTTTCTTTTTTCTTTCAGTAATGTCAAAAAAATCATGATGTGTTTTTTTTTGACTCGTAGGTATTGCCTAATTGACCCAGTGCTTTGTATTGTGTGTATTATTTATATTATGTGTTGCGCTAATAAACCTATAATGTTCCCCCTGCTGAGACAAAGGCCCCGCGGTTCTTCGGGTCTTCGATTTTTTGGTTCTAGGACATGCCGGTGTCCTCACGATGTTTTCCTTCACCGTTTGGTGAGCAGTGGTGATGAAATAATTTACACAAACTAAAGCGACTGTCAGGGTTCAAACCTACGACCTAGAATTCGTAAGTCGTGGCCGTCACCACTTCTGTTGCCTTAATTATAAAGGTGTGTTAGAACATTGAGCGGCAAGAGCGCGGCAGTAACACGCGGCGTTTGCAGGACACATTTCTGCCGCGCTCTAGTTAGGATCAAACCGACGAATGAGGACCGACCGAGACACGCCGTGCACTTCAGTTGGCAATATCCATCTGCCTAGCCTTTAATACGTCCGCAGAAATACGTCCAGACACGATTAGTGACGAATGTTTCCTAAAAAAATTTGTGCGCGGCAGTCGTCCAAACACAGCGCAGCAGCCCGCGCGTGGCAGCCGCGCATGATTGCCACTCAATGTTTGGACTCACCTTTATAATTTATTTATCTTCGTGACAAATATGGGCAAAATCAGGCTTGGCTCTCTTTGACTTTGTAGGTCTGGTGTGAAAGTACTTAATACTAGGATTCGGCGCCGAAAGCTTGGCGTTCGCTAGAGGTTTTTTGGAGGCCGTTTCAAACCTACTTAATGAGGGTTTTAAATGGAAGAAAGAAGAATGTTTCACATGGCCTTCAGTTTACTGTGAACGAAAGTTTCTGCTACTGACTTAGCCGGAAGCACGGGCGATTTTTTTACGCGACGTTTTTTTTTATGGCGCACTGTATTTTCAACTTTCTGTGTTGAGCCAGTACTTACGTGCGTTGAAAGTAGTGCACGAAAAAAAATTCCCGTGACGAGACTCACGGGTAATTTTTTTTCGTGCACTGCTTCTGAGTCCCGAGTCTTCTCTATTCTTTTCTTCTTCCTCCATTGCACAATAGCACAGGGCCGCATTGCTCGCAGGTGGGTGCACAAAAAAACGAAAGGATTCGCCGCAAGCGCAGGTGCGTTCTCAGGTGCCGCCGGGATTTAGGTTACAGCTTAGAATTTGTTCTTTTATCCATTCTAATTTAGCGACACCTTGTAAATTAAAAGAAATTAATTTTATTGGATTGTAATTATTTAAATTAATTTGGTGTGTTTAAGTGATTATGTTTTTAGGGGCACTGAAAATCGCTGTATAATGAGGCACAATTTGTTTTTCAAGGGTAAAAAGTTTTTTTTTTATATAAGGATTTGCCATTTGCGGCTGTATAGCTGAAAATAAAAAGGTCTAAATGCAAAATGAATCCTGTCCTGTTAGAACAGGACAGGTTTCAATAGGTAAAGGCAAATCCTAATTCGAGTTAAGTTAGAAAATCCCAGATGGTTTTTAAACTTAACTCGCATTAAGTTTCGCAAATGCCGTCATTAAGTATATTCCTGGGTTAGAATTCGCCCCTACGACTTGAGACTGCAAAGTCAACACCAAAACTCCTTAACAATAAGTTGCAAAAAATCTTATAAATAATTCTTATCCAATTAAAATTTAAACAAAACAAAATACTGTAAAAACACGGATTTCACACAAAAACCGGTTGCAGCGCCGGCGCACATCGCCCTGTCAAATAAGACAAGTGTACAGTCAGCGTCGGCGACAGGTAGCCCTTTGTTCTCGAACAATGCACAATCACAGACGGAACGTTTTTGTAACACACCTGATTACACCCCTGTCGGAATTAGGGCAACTCTGTTTTTATTTCATTTATTTTTGTGGTTTGTTTTTTTGCACGTTGTTTTTTTTTAAATGTATTTCGATGTAGCTGTACAAGTTCGCCATAATCTAAGTCACAATTTATAAATCTCGTATTGCAGAATTGCAGCATGTGATTAGTACTTAGTAGCTTTCATAGTACTTATACGTATAATATTTTATGTTTAGTAAATTTTATTCTGTTTCATTCCGGATAGGAAATGATGAGCATCCAAGTTTTCAGCAAGCAACTACTACAAACTGAAGCTTGCTTTGTTCTCCAACAATGACTCAAAAATTAATCATGTGTTGCTTAAATGAATCTCTGTTACGAACAGTTCTTCCTAATTGGCCGATGAGCAAATACGGCAAAACGTTTAGCTCTATAATATAGCAATACAAAGATTTTTTGTAAAGACCCGTTAATTGGCGTCGTCGCGTCCCCATTACGCAGCCTCCGAGCCACTGATACGCCTTTGCGCACACAGAATGCACATCTGGGAGCAATGAAGGACTTGGAAATCTCGAAAAGAACTCGTACATACCACAAATACGGCCAATTTGAACCTTAAATCAAAGGAAATAGAGCTGAATCCAAACAATTTCTGTCTCCGACACCCATTGCTGCGAACACCTGTTTCAACCACAGCATTTATGCATACCTTTGCCACAGAAAAATAAGTTTCAACACTTGCAACATAAGATTGATTTTCAAATGTGATACAGCGGAGTTTGCATTCCTGTTTCGTAGGGATGTTCGCATAAATTATCGATGTTTCTCTCCGCGTGAGCGTTGAGGATATGTCTGTCCCTTTCCTTTGCTTGTTTTTGTTTCACCGCAGATATGTAGAATGTGTGGACGTGAGACAAGTGCCGGCTCCGAGATCTACCAGTCCTCATACATGTTTATGTCTGTACTTACGTGTTGTTGATTATATACATTGTTGCGTTTTATTATGTCACAGATTTTTTAATCAATGTCGGTTGTGAATCTAGATTTTTTTAATTTATTTCTGGCTCACTGAAAACGTCATACAAAATGTAACTTTAATTTTTAATCAATGAATTAAACGGTTCTCCGTAAGCAATTTGCTTAGAAATGGCTTACTGGTATCGGTTGGTTTGTTGAGTCAAATACCACTTGATCGACGCCGGGTCACGAGGCTAGTTCATAATACACGAGGTGTCGGCGGCCAGCCGGCGCCACGGCGGCAAACGCGGCGCCTACAATCCTGTCAGCCATATTACCATATCCACCAACCCAAAAGAGACCTTAACGTGGTCCATACAAAGTTTAATGTCTTTTAACTTTTGTGGCATCAGCTGTGATTTCACCGACATTTGAATTCTCGCTTTACTGCACTCAGAATAATGTTCGTTTTACAATAAACTCTTATTTGATATTGAATCCGTTCCTCGATTTTGAATTCCGAGCAACGACTAAAAGAAAGCAATTTTTTTAAGGAAGTGTTTTGTGTTTAGTGTAACATTAATTTAGTTCTTATGCAATGACACCCAACTGTAATGTTCGAAACACTTCAGTCTTCGGAGTATTACGGATGTCTGACATATTTGTCTGACCAAATACCCGTGAGTACCGTGCCTAAATTGTCACTTGAGCAAACATACGGTTTAATACTTGACAAGTAGTACAGGCCACACAGAGGTCAGTTATATTTGGCGCCACTTGTACACCAGGTGGGCGCTAGTGCTCGTGTTTCACCGGGAAATCTTATTGAACAACGATCCGCGGCCGAAGTAAGGGCAAGACAATTAAACTCAGCCTCGTTGATTGACAGGTCATTGAGTGAGACCACTTAGTTTTTTAACTTTTTCTCTTACGTACGAACGAGTTTTTTGTCCGAATACTCCAGCTTTATTACTAAGTAGATAAAATTGATACTCAGAAATTGTATGGCATGCCTGTTTATTTATTGTGGAAGGCGCGAACTCACGGCAAACACTATTTCATTCAACATCACACTCAGCAGGTCCAAGTTTTTCAAAGACCTCATCAAACACCCAAAAAAATTAAGACGTTAAATAAAACGCGACGAGATTCACGCCGTTTCCTTACGGTGCGGTCATGGCTAGGTGTCAAAAGCTTTACCTGACCGCTAACACCTACACAGACCAGCGCTATACTGGACTGATATTTACTATCCTAGCTGCATTATGTTTGTTCGGGAGTTATCCCTTCACACCTCCACATCGAGCCCGCTACTCAAATTATAATACAAACATTAAGAGCCAAACTTTTAGGAATGACACGTATTGTTAATTAACTCGCACTTTCGGGAAATGTGATTATACTGAAAGAATAAAGATAGCAAAATTCATAAGCTAAAATTAAGAGTGACATTACACAGAATGTTTTAATGATGCATTCGGCAATTGTGACGCTGATCAAAATGAAAGCAATTCAAAGTTGATGACGGTGGTGGACTCCGACGGCAATGTTGAGACAATTATTTTCGATCCCTTATGACTTGAATTAATGTGGTAACCCCTGTTTGAGCCCATAAAAATTCACGACAAAACCTGTATAAACGGCTGGAGGCAAAACTTGGTTGTTTTGCGACTCGTTCCCAGAAACCGAGGAAACGTTCGAGCAAAAAGCCGACGGAACAGGATTTTGTATCGACATCGCCAAATCTGGACGCGTTAAGAAATGATAAAGAGGACGCCGCCACCGCCGCCAAGTGCAAACTGCACTGCAACCGAAAAAACCACAACAAGACCAAACAACGAGCACATACTTCCTTACAAGAAGACATTTTGATATATTACTAACATTTCGGAGGAGATGGCTATCCAGGAGTTTTATGTCTGGACGTTATAATGATAGTGAAAAAAGTTACATCAGAGTGATCGAGCATAATTTCCTATGTTATCTTACCGGGCATCATTACACAGTGATGACTTGCATAATATCTTCATCTGGCAAGACTGCGCCGATGATAAATATTATGTTTTATGCTGTGCCGGGCTATTTAGCATGCGACAGCTGGCTGCGAATAAAACGGCCAGTAATAGACCACGATTGTAATATCGATTATCCAATACGAATTTTGATGGGTGTCTTCAAAATGCGGCGTCTGTGCTCGGTGCGAATAAGTGTACGTAAATGATGGTATAATGCGTATGCGTGCGTGAGTCACGGATGTTCACATGTGCATGTGGAAATAGCCTGTAAGTTTGTACAAATGTTGAGATACACGGCCGTATAGTGCGGTGTTGTGTGGCGATCTTCACGACAAGTCGCCGCCGACGGCCAGGGAATGCGACCGGCTGGCGCAACAGTGCGTACCGAAGTATCGATATTTAATTAATTTTAGCCCTCTATTATTATTTTAGCATATACACAAAAATCATGTTTTAGGTATTTTCATTTCTTGAATTGACAGAAGATTAAATTTGGTGGAACAAAAACAACACTGTACGTTCCAGAATGTTATGTTCACAATTTGAAGATACTAAAAAACAAAATGCTGTCCAATTCATTGAAAACAGCATTGACAACCTGGGACAGCATTTCATATTGAAGAAGTATCGGTTATTTGATAGTATATGTATGAGTCGAAACGAAACCCATAGGTTTTCCCGAATTTCAGAAATGACTCCGATCTTAAAAGTAGCAGTAGTAATTATAGTGTGAAGAATTGTTCAGCCGCCGAATCTGAGTAAAATGTATCGAACGGGAGATCACGACATATGTGAAACCCTTGGAAATATCGACGAGGTCCACTCGAAAAATGTTTTGCCGTACGATAAAATGCTTCACATATCACACGGAGCGCATCTCTAAGGGCGAGACTGGGCTGGCGCCGTGCTTTTTTACCCCGGCTGACTCCGGCCAACTTTATACCACGCTTCGTTCGCCAGTCGAGCGCAACCAGTCCGACGGGAGGGATGTGCGCACCGTCGCATTAAAACACTTCCGAACGTGCGCGTTCGTAACAAAAATGACATTTTAGTGCTTTAGTTTTTTTGTTACTTGAAACGAAACTGTGTCTTATAAAGTGCCAATAAGAGTTGCCTTTAAGTGTTCTCAACCGATGCAAAGGATTGTTTTACTGAAGTTTTGAATTGGATTTGACTTAAGGATATAGAGATGTCGAGTTTCACGACTACAGGAGATGCGACGCAGGCTGCAGTTAAAGGTTTGTTTCTTTTCTTCTGACCTACGAGTATGACATTGACATATAATTATTTATTAAAAAAATTATCGATACTTTTGTAAATTACGGTCACGCACTTGTTACATAAGTGTCCTTGCTATTGTGGGTGTTATTATTTATACTTGTAAAGCAAACATTTTGTTCGTTTTAAGTGCATCTCTACCATTTAACTTAAAGATTTTATTTATTTGGGGAAGATGGACAGATATGGAAGTTTTGCAACACATGATCAACATGAATGAAGACGGGTTTGCCCAGTCATCTCTAACAACTAAGATATCAAAATACGGAGGGTATTTTGATATTTTTTAGTAAAGCGTTTTGGGCAAGATCAAGATTTGGGTAGAGTTTAGTAACCTTTTTCTTAGAAACCTAAACGTATGGTATTTATAAAACTGCACTACAGCAACTAGACCTCTTAAAGACTATTATTTCTGAAGCATTATAGCAATGGTATTTTTTGAAGAACAACAAAAACAAATAGAGATTTAGATAAAAAGGATATCAACACACAGTGCTTTGAATTACCTACGCATCCTACGATTTAAGTTTTTCACTACTGCTTCTTTCGAAGATATAATACATGATGCCACATATGTAGAGGGCTCTGTCATATTAAATAAGTATATAAGTATAACATAATGTAATGACTGATAACTATAGTATAACATAATCGCACAATTTTAAAAAGGTAATATTCCGGAAGTATGAGATCAATTATTAGCCAGAGCTTAAATTGTCATAAGATGACCATATGAGTATATACTGCGAGATTCTTATCGTAAGTGCTACAGCTGTTTATTTGTTCCAAAAATAATACTTTTGTATAACGATGTTGTCTTGTTTTTGAAAATCATGATTCGTTTTTGTCTTGATTTGAAGGTTTTAGTTGTTGAAGTCTGTCTTCTGTCTTTTGCTTATGAGTCATTAGAAAGGAACGTCTTATGTTACATCTTAACTGCATCATGACCTCAGTTTATTGTTTAGCAAGTCTGTAGCGACTGCAAGCAGCAGGCGAAGTGTCGCCGCGACACTCTGGTTTCCATGAAATCGAATGGAATTTCTATGAAGTCGCCTGCTGCTGCTGCCTGCAGTCGGCTACAGAATTGTAGCTTGTCTAGGTATTGCTAAGGAGTATGTAAGGATAGTAAGTAGCAGGCGGCGTTCTGTAGCTTCTTATACATGGGATGGAGGCGTGAGTCTATGTATGTATATACTTACTATTACTAGAATCCCGTGAACACGATGACCATATCTGTTGCCGGCCCGCTTCTATAGCCGCCGAGCGCTGCAAGCAAGAATAGTCCGTACGGTGGTTAGTTACGAACTTCTTTGATGCTGCGGCTACATTAACGGTCAACGTCAATGCCCATCATCGCCATAAACAACGCGATAATTATTTCGATAAATTGAGTGGCCGCACTTGAACGGTCAACGTCGATGATCATTTGCCGCTATCCGAGTTCGCCTAACTTCAAACGCTAATATGAATGCCGTTGTCAAATTCTCACGATAAGTTGTGGCTACACCTACGGTTAACGTCCATCATCGCGACAATCAACGGTGTTTCCCGTTGGTGTGGCCCCAGCATGATGATACGTTACCGTAAGTAGAGTTGAGGTGCTTACAGATTTTTTACTGTTTCTGAAGCTCTATCAGTGTTTTTTGTTGAGTTAGAAGAGTTATTGGTGTATTCTTGGTGTTGGGCCAATTTTAGTTTTGGCGATCTTGGAATGTGTGGTTGTATAGGACTTTATATTAACCTTTTTTTCTTTAAAATGTAAAAATATGTAATCGGCTTTTATCCTGCTGTTTATCTTATTTTAAGGAGAAAAGATTTTTATTTTTGTTTATAATTAATAAACTTAAAGACTAGGACTAGGACAAATAAAATAAAAAAAAACACCAGTAGAATGCTATATATTTGTTAGTGTTTGTTAGTTTCTATGTTTGTTTATAACAATTTCACGCTAAAACGGCTGAACGGATTTAGATGAAATTTGCTACATGAGTAGATCATGTCCTGGGTTAGGACATAGGATCCTTTTTATCCCGATATTCACACGAGATCCAGGCTTATGCGGGTGAAACCGCGGGGTGCAGCTAGTGTTAAATAATTAAATAAACACTAATTCCTACAATCGGAAACTAAAATTCTCATCGTAAAATCTATCAATACTAATTATTAATATATTCCGACGCAAAACAAACGGTTCATGGCACAAAAAACATGCACATGTTAAGGGTGAAAACCCTAACAAGTGACAACATTACAACTATCATGTTACCGTCGGGTTTTACAAATGTAACTCTTATTGTAAAGACATAGGGGTCGTAGGAGAAATATGGACGATTTCTATAAGGTTGTATGTTTGTACACATGTTGCTATACGGGGGTCGGGAGGTTCGAACAGACTGTTTTTTTAAGAATCGCCGATTCTCAATTCCCAACCCTATTAGGGACGACAAGTGTTATTAGTAGCATACTTTAAACGTTGGATTATTTGGGTTAATATAAATATTTTTTAGGTATTGGATGAAATATGACACATCTATTTTGATTTAAAAGAAAATCGTTCGCGGCAAAACAAAATAAATCGTATTTTCGGTCTCTCGATTTGATTAGGCACTTACTAGTAAGTAAGTGTATGTAAGAGTACTTAGACTTTTAATTTTATTAAAATTTTAAATTAAGTAAGAAGCACATTTGACTGTTTTTTTTTTTTTTTCCTATTTTTTATCTTTTATCCAATTATTTTTCTTGGATTTCTCAGTAGCTGCCCAGCGTCTGAATTTGTGCCCGATTGATGGCAATAGGCTCGCCCCCTATTACTTACATGGGACTTAAAAGAAAACTAGCAAAATGTGGGTACCATCGAAGAAGTTCATATCTAACCAGTTTCAAAACAAAATCCCGTGAACTCGATGACCACATCTGTTACCGGCCCGGTGCTATAGCCGCCGAGCGCTGCAAGCAAGAATAGACCTTACGGTGGTTAGATATGAACTTCGAAGTTCATATCTAACCAGTTTTAAAACAAAATCCTGTGAACTCGATGACCACATCTGTTACCGGCCCGGTGCTATAGCCGCCGAGCGCTGCAAGCAAGAATAGTCCTTACGGTGGTTAGATATGAACTTCTTCGATGGTACAGTTCTGCCTAACCCTTCAGGGAACACTGGCGTGATGTTATATTACGTTATATATTACTATTTATTTGTTAATATACTCGTAAATGTTCCCAATCTAACGTTGAACATTACTTACGTAGCATGACATTGTATTACGTATTACGATTCGACTTCATATACAAACAAGAGATAAAATAAAGAAATTCTTCATGATTCATGAAATAATGATACAGCAACAGTAATACCACGGTACGAAAAATATCACTATAACATAAAACTCAAATCATCACTGGAATGATATGAAATTGTTTATACCTACTATTAAATGAGCAATATTTGTATCACGTTCTCGAAAACGGCTCTAACGTTTTCGATGAAAGTTGTAATAATTATAGGGGTTTACTGAGGCTATAAATTGATCTAGCTAGGTCTCATATCTGTGAAAATTTGTTTTCTCTATTTTCACAGCCTCAGGAATGTGATACAACGTTGTTATATGATCGATGATGATGGACGATATGTTTATCTATTTTCTAGGTATTTCTATAAGCAGGATATCGGAATCACTTTAAAAATAAAGCTAGACGGATTCGACATTTCCTATCTGACTACCTCTGAGAAGACATGGCGAAACTCAACGGTGAAAGTATCTTTTAAAGTCACAATCTTGGTCAGATCATGTAATGAACATGTAGCCGAGTATTTGAAATGATCTTTCGAGCCTTTAAGGAAAGAACCACACAGATTAGACTCACTAAACGCATTTCAAAATGTAACACTCAATTACTAAAAAAGTGACGTCAAAAATAAAAAAAGTACAATCGAGCAATAAAGGGAGTGTTTGTCGCCACATGACAAATGACGTCACACCGTTTGCAGACCAGATGTGGCACCCTATTACCAGATGTAGTTGTCTGCGTGACATATGTATCTCTATTGATTAGTATTAGTAAAGGGTGGGCAGTAAACACTGCTACTGTTATTGATGAAACTGTTGAAATGATGCAGATAATTGTGTAGCTTATTTATTTGTGTAGGTAGGTCTTTTCTGATCTAGCAAAAGTAACAAAGAGAAAAAGCTACATATATGTTTTCCAAAGGATGTTTGTGTAAAATCTAGAGAAACGTTTAATGATTTCAGTCATAAAAGAGCAGAGGCTTGAATTCTTCTTTGATTCTTTCAATCCTCACTAATATTTTATTAGAACTTAACTGCAACATCACACAACATAACACTGCATTAATTTGTATTACATTAAGTTTTGTGTACTCTGATCCTTTTGTTTGTTACAGTTAACAGATTTAGTAAACCCAGTAGCAAGTAAAGTAATTGTTAGCTCTAAGATTAGGGTGGCCTAAAAGTTAAATTGGTAGTTTGGTACAAGAGTCAACAAAAGTTGCAAAAATCTATTTCACAAGTAACTTCGGCTTGCAAATAATAATTAATTGGTATAAATGTGTTCATAATTTGATCACTAAATTGTTCTATCATATAGCTAATTGAACGCGCGTGACGATATCGTTGACTGTATCGATTTCAAGTATTATCCAGTTAGATTGTCTGAGAAATCGATACTTACCTTTCGTATCGACCGCTAGGGTATCGGTTGTAGCGATCCACGTAATGATTACCTGATTATTAAGTGGTGTCTCCTTGAACTTTGCACTTTAGGACCTCCGCCCATACGACAGATAGGGAGAGAATGACAGTAAAACAAACTGTTCAGGAACAGAACCTTAGACTATTTAAAATATTTAGTATTATATCTCATGTATATGCAAATGATTGTGCCAACTGAAAATAGTGGCAAGAGCACTTATCTCTTTTCAACAATATCGTCGATATGATGTGATGATAATAGTATTATCTGCTTTGTACTGTATTAGTGCGGTTGCCACGAGTTTTAAGTACGTTAAGTTAATTTTTTTGTTTATCACAATTTATCGATAAGATTATTTTATTTTGTTTGGTGAAATAGCCAAAATACATTAGGTGGTTCCACTTGTCCCTTTAGGCACTGTAATTAGGGAAAATAAATACCTGCTGATAATTTTTTATATGCAATTTTTCGTAGTGTATCCCCCTGTTCATTGATTTTTTTTCTTATTCGTATCGTTTACGTAATTAAATTTTCCAAGTTATAGTATTTTACTGCAAGGTCCTGAACAGGTCCCATGCTCCTGCGCATATTAGGTAGGATCCGACCATTTCCTTCATCCATATCATGGCTTGTTTCTATTTTTTTTTTAAGTCTTAAAAACTAGGTTCCTTTAAGTCGTCTACATACACCACCACAGAGTTTGGGCTTGAAAAGTTAATTCAATCAAATTAGCAGAAAACAATCTCCACCTATGTTGCAGCATATATTATGTAGCCTTAGCTAATATGGTGATTTTCTTCGGTCAGGAAAATCTTTCGAAAAAATACATACTTTGCCGCAATTCCTGATGAAATTTGCAAGGTTCCGTTTTGTTGCAGCCCAGAATTTTTACGACTAGCAATATTTTGAAACGGCGTTTATTCACGTGCTTGGGGGCACGTGCTTTCCCACACCGGATGCCTTACAGTTTGTTTGGGCAACAGCTAGTGCTGCAGATAAGGAATCGTAACGCACTGAGTTTGTACCTCAGTGTAATTGAAAAGTGAAACCAATTGCTTATTGATTTGAGGCGTACCGAATTCAACAATTTCCGATACCTACTCTGTTTAGTATTTTTCGGGGTTATTTTTCCAGTTATGGGTTTTGTACTAATCGGATGTTATTTTATCAGTTTACCTAACTAAGCTTACTTATAGGTAAATAAACTTGATCCCTTTCTCAGACTATACTTTTAAAATTTTCATGAGATTACTATCGTATTAATTTTATCGATTATCACCAAAAAAATATGTGTTAGGTTTCAATCATTCTTCTCTCCATTTTATACTTTAAATAATTATGATTGATGTGTAAACAGTACCTACCAGGGACAATACAATTAATTTGCAATATATTTTTCTTGAACAAACAATGATGAATGAGTTAACTAAAACAAATATTATGACGTAAAGTATAATGGTAGAACGATAGTTACATAAAATGGAACGTGGGGAATTAAAAATATGTTTGATTTCTTGAAGTCTATCAACACTAGATAATTTAAATATGAATGAAATGTACTATTTGATCATGAAATTCTGTGATAGGCTATCAAGTAAAACGATAATTAAGATGATAGAGCGCTAAGTACAGCAATGGATGACTTTCAAAAACCGGTCCATGCCAGATATCCTAGTTATTTTGTTAAAATAATTTAATTGACCTCGATAGCGATCTTAAGATAGGTACTCAAGGAACGAAATGTATTAAATGATGTTGGCTTAGACCTGTAAAAAAAAAAACAAAAGTCTTGCTCGATTCACCCTGTACTTGGAAAAACCGGGATTATTTCCATTTGATAATAATCAAGTACTTGCGTCGTATTGTATAAGCATGTGTAATTAAGTATACGTAAGTCCATGCAAGCCAGTGTCGTCGTTGAATTATCTTTTATTTTTTGTCACCTCGCGAACGCGAGATGCTGAGGCTGAATGACGACATTTGGAATTCCCAAAGCCGTGATATTAGGAATTCTTAGCATCTTGACGAAGTATCCTAAATGAGTGAATAGCACAACCAACAAGTGATCACAGGTTTTGAATATCTTGCATTTAGTGACTGGTGTTTACAAATACGAATAATATGTTGTATTTCTTGATGGACAAGAGACATTATTCACAAATATTGAGTTCTATTTTTAGCAACAAAATCTGGCATTCCATTATACCACCTTTTAAACAAATTATCTGATACAAAAGACCATTATTTATTTTCTTACGAAACTTAACATCTGCAATGTTGACCTTGCAGCCTTGCAAACTTTTATTGTCAGTTCGACCCCATCTGTCAACTTGGTACACACATGTACGTCCAATTGTTTTAAATAGTCCTTTCAAACGTCGAACACTTTTTGACATCTGTTTTCTGGAAGCCAAATGTTTTATATTCAGCTATTACCAGAGAACCGGCCAGTGGTAAAATGTGGGATATATCCTTTTTAACGATGATTGCAACGAACATTGGTAGAAAAAATATTTTTGCAGATGCTCCTTAATACTAAGTTGTTAATATCAGGTGGTCATATTTTTGCATATAAAATACATTAATATTAAAAGGCTGACGTAGGGAAGCCAAAAATTCTTCGTAGAGGACAAAGAGAGGAAGCGAACGGGTGGGCAGAGACAAAAACAAAGCTCGACCAAACTTCCCTTGCGTTGCGGATATTAAAAAAATGTGACAAAAAAATGCCGTTTAGAAAGAAGACTTAGAAATACTATAGTTTTAGAAATAGCAAGACTGATAATAACGTTAAGGCTATTTTTTTTATTTTTTTTTATTAATCTACTGCTTTAGCCGCTGGTGCAAACTAGACCTGAAATTTAAATTAAGTTAGTAATGTTCCTTCAGGCGCCACAAGGCTGAACGTTTAAAGGCCTTTGCATAAATGAAACTCGTAAAACACGCTCGCAATATGCGTGGGCGCAACCAAGATCTATAAATCGTATAGATTTCTTTAGCGCTTTCATATCGATGTTTCCGCAGGATACGGCTTTTTTTATGGCGTTGTGTAAAATTGTTTGATAAGGACTTAGAGAGTTAGATTTCTTGCAATAGTTACCTATTCCGTTTCACATTGTAAAACAAAATTATTGGGATGCGAATTAGAATCAGATGGAATAGAGCGAAGAAAAAAAGATGGAACTTATAAAATTCATAAAAGAATAGAATGGCGAAAGCTTTTAAATTTAGAAACGAGTATTTCTAGTGGGTCCATAATTCTGTTAGTTCAATTGGTTGCGCACGAGTCTCCTATTGGCGGATGGTTCGTTACGTTTAGTTAATGCTCTCGGGCGGCGCTAAAAGCCACTCTTACACAGCTTCACGCCTATCTGCTTTATAATTACTTGGGAATTAACTGAGTGAAGTAAAATGGCTTCGGAGTATTTTCATTTAATTTTAGATGAAGCTTAATAAAAGCCGGGAGCTATTCTCACTAACGTAACAAGATGTTCACATAATTAATGAAAAGTGATGAGGTATTTCATGATGACTGTTTGTAATTAAGATCGAATAGGATTCAGAGATACTTGTAAACCTACTATTGCTTTTGAATGTATCTAAATTTGTTTTCTTAGACCTCACTAGGACACCATGGTGGCGCAACCATGGTCGCGCTGCCAGCAAAATATACACCGCTTTATGGTGAGTATCTCACCAGGCGTCCGGTCGATTGCGCAAGGAACTATAACTTTTTTGGCAAACGTGCGACCAGGGTTGCGCTGCCACTGGTGTGATAGTGAGATATAGCCCCTATTCCTCAAATTCTCTTCTTCTATAATAGGTATCAGTACCATCAGGGTATATCATTCCGGAACCAAGATCTTTGAGTATCATCAACTGCTTAGGCTAGGTTTTGCAAACGATATCATTGTTATAATGTCTGATGAATGTTTATACTTTCGTAATTAAGAAATATATTTATACCTTTATTACCTTAACCACACATCTGACAATCAACATTTTATAAACGAGGGTTGAAACCTGAATGCCATAACCTTTTAGGATTGTCCGGTCTCAATGATTCCTTTTAGGAGTGTCAGATCTCAATGATTCCTTTTAGGATTGTCAGATCTCAATGATTCCTTTTAGGATTGTCAGATCTCAATGATTGTCAGATCTGAATGATTCCTTTTAGGATTGTCAGATCTCAATGATTCCTTTTAGGATTGTCAGATTTCAATGATTCCTTTTCTTACGCGTCTCTCGGTCTGTTAAACAGGTGATGATAGCCGAAAGAAACTTATCAAGTTATCGGTAGAGTACCTAATTCATTTAATGTGATATAATTTCGGATGATTGAGGTCGCATTCGGGCGGACGCGAAGGTCAAGCGGAAGAAATAGAAAAAGTGAAGAAAAATTAAATTGATATTAAATATGATTCGATTAATAGTTTTATCACGATTAGAACTTATCACATTTACATAAAATAAGAAGGAGGTATGTTTCAGATCAAAAATATGTGTGCACATTCACGCTCTTTCAAACGACATATAAGTTTACCAGGAGTGGTCATCGTAATGGTTTAGCAGCTTCAATATCATCAGAATTGTGCCGTAATATAGCACTTCGTCGTGGACGTGGTACGAAAACGGCTCTGTTGGCATCATCTCTGTCATTAGAAGACAGCCGCCATGCAACCATCGATCGATGCAACGTGGACGCTCTGCTAGAGTGACTATCACCAGCCAGTGTCACTTTTATCCAACCTCTTCGCTGATTCCAGTAACTTTTCAACAAAACTAGCAAGCGCCACTTGCTGCGCCGTCAATTAGATAATTGTTTTTAGGGTTCTGTGGTTGCCAAACGTAGCCCTATTACTAAATCTCCGCCGTCCGTCCGTCTGTCTATCAGCGGGCTGTATCTCATGAACCGTAATAGTTAGACAATTGAAAATTTTCACAGATTGTGTATTTCTATAGCCGCTATAACAACAAATAAGAAAAGATAAAATAAAAGTAAAAAATTGAAGGGGGACCCCATCCCCCATACAAGAAACGGGTTATTTTCGGCGTTTTTGTGCTCTATCGTAATACGGTGCTTATGCCCAGACGGTTTTTTTTAAATCCGCAATAACAACTAAAACGGCTCAATAATACATGCAATACATTCAAACTTGAACTATGCTGATGTTTTTGTTTATACATTATGTTTATCCACCGAGCGCGCGTCACCGCATTCCGCGAGCGCCAATCGGGACATTTGCATTAATTCGCTAACGAGAACCGACTGAATCTGAGATTACTTTAAGATAAATGGCTGCCTAATTTAGACGGCGCTTAGCAGTAACTTGTTTCTAAGCGACGAATCCGGGAGATGGCGCCTTTCATTATGCAAACCGATTACACCTACTGCTGGGTATGACGTAATTCGATACATATACAGATAGTGCTTTGTTTTTTATTCCGTGTTCGGTGTAAAGTGTCATATCTCACATATCTGACGTATTGAACGGAACTTGTTTAGAGCGAAGAATTTTGTACGAATTAAAATGCGAATGAAGCTATGCATTTAGTAGGTACAATTTTAGTAGACCTATGTCCCTGCAGAAGTGCAGACTGAAAAATTTTCACTGAAGAATTTATCAACATGGATAAAATTCAGAACATCTGGATTTCTGGATGAATTTTGTTGGTAATCTGCGAGATTGTCGTTTTATACGTGATTTATTTATCGCCAGTCAGGCGCCGATGCGAGGTCACGTCTTGCGGAACGTTTTGTGTCGAATATGCACATTTGACGCCACTCAAACGTTGACTAATGTCATTGAATAAAATGAATAAGTAATGTGAAAAGTAAGCGTACAAGAGGCTTCTACTATCGTCAATTAAAAGTAAACAAAGGTAGATACCTACCTAACCTACAATTGAAAAACTACGTGAGTAGGTACCTACCTAATTACATACCAAATAATAAACAGTCATAAGAGATACCGTAGAATACTGAAGATCCCGTATTTATGAGAATAATATGTATTATTACACTAGCTCATCACCACACCAAGCCTCTCATGCAGGCACCGCTGCACTTTCAACCGTCTCCCGCCATTCATGGTGAACTGACAGTTGACAATGTGTGTGTGTTTACCTATTAAAAATATACTCTACCTATACCTATTACTTATTAAGAAACCTATTTCTATTAAATTAATGAATTGCTGTAAAATATGAATTATTTTATAAAAAATTGTGATATCATTTAATTCAGTCGTTATTAAATTAAAATGAACAAAAATATACATACGGAAGTCATTGAATATGCATGCCTTTTAGTTGTCGCATGACGACAAGACATTTTGTAGTTTTTGATACTAATTACAACTTGATACCTCCCTCCACGCGTTCCTGAGAAAAAGAGTTTTGACAGACTGACAGACAGACGGACAACGAAGTGATCCTATAAGGGCCCAGTTTTTTTCTTTCGGTACGGTATGGAACCCACAAAATAAAGAATAAAAGAGATTTAGTGTGAGATAGAGAGAGAGTTATATCTTTTTTCTCTCTCATGTAACGAAATGTGCCAAATAGTGACGTGTCTTTGAAATTTCACTTTCAATTCTCGTCCAATCAATTATCGAAGTTTCATTGAAATGTTACCTCACTGACATGTATATTTTTTAATTTTTTATTTATGGTTACAAAAAAAACATCTGCCCCGTATCTTTACGGAAGTTAATGCACATGCTAAGTATGATATTGAAAGCAAAACAAGTAGTAGGTAGGCAGATATGAGATTAATGACAGTTTTTTTAAATCGTCACATTTGTTATATTATGATCGCATTAACCCCGCTACCCGCATAAATAGGTTAGTACAATCACCCTCGCAAAATACCTAACACATGCCTACATCTGTTTCAAATTTCAACCACAAAGCATTTCCAGATAAAAATAAGTAAATTTATCAAAACGTGTAATTTATATCACTGCTGTAAAAAGTTGTTTTTGAAGTTTGAAAAATGACCTCGGTGCATATTTTTCACTCTAACTGTACCACGTTTGGTCCCGTCCAAAGTATAATGTGGCTCTTTTTTAGACTCAATTCTATGCGCAAGTCTAAGTTTTATTCAAATCCAGGCCATCGGAGTTGTGAAACAAATGACTTCTGCCAAAATGTCACGGCGATGCAATTTTTCTTACACCAACCAGGTGGTTTTATCCATTATACATTGTATAGAAAATGACAAAATGCCAAGTTACTTTAAAATTGAAATATTATTTTTTATTCCTTCCTTCCTAAAACCATTTTAAGTAAAAATCAATTTAAATTATATGAAAGCCAGACGGTATTCAAAAAAAAACCCAAGCAATTTTAAATGATTAAGCGAGCCCTAAGTACTTTTATTCAGCTTTTGTACACTGTTTTTTTAATTAAAAAAATAGAAACACCCACAATACAGTCCACTGAAGCAAGGCCTAAATAGGTTAACCTACAGTGGTTAACATATTTAGGCCTTTGGTACCTTTATCTACATTAAAAACAACTGCACGCCAATCAATAATTTATCTATGAAAACGCATACAAATACGATTTGTAAAATCATTATGTCAGGATTCCTACGCTCACCTCGTAGCAAGCTTTTTAGAAAACAATTTCTAAATAAATAAATTAGATATTTTTTATTAGGTAAGCACAGGTTTTAAATAAAAAATATAAGTAGGTACCTACTGGTACTTAACAAGATTTGCATGTGTGGATGGATGATTTGATAATTCGATTTTTCGCGAAAACCCTAGTAGGGATATTGCGAAAATACGGATAATTAGAAAATGGTCAAAATATTTCTGCTAGCAACTTGGCTGAAATAGGTTAGGTTAGAACTACGACCAACAGCGCGCGGGCCGGGCGGGTATCGCGAGCGCTACTTCCAAGTTGCTCGCAGAAATGTTTTCACCATTTACTTCATCCGTGTTTTTGCAATATACTTAGGGTTTTCGATTAACAAAAAAAATAAAGCGCAATAAGCAAAAGCAAAAATACGAATAATCAAATTATCCTACGACACATGCAACTTTTCTTTTCGCCAATTATATAAATTCGTTAGGAATTTGTTTTCTGTATTTAAATCCATTGCATTAACTAGGTGGGGTTCAGTTACAGATACTAAAAAAGTTCCATGCTACTTTTTTATAGACACGTGGCTACCAGGTGCGTTCCACAGACACAAATGTTGAGTCTACATTGAACAAAACAATGGGTATTTTGACTCCAGCGGACACTACAGCACAGTTGCAATGTTTGAACAGTTGGTAACAATGGTCCCACTATTTTTCAATACGAGGGGAGTTTGCCGGCGTTATAACATAATAATCCTGTAATACGGACGTTTGGTATCGGAAAAAAGTGGTTTCAGTTGGCACGGTGATTTCGCTTTTTATAAAAAAAAAAAAAATGTTAGTACAGTAGAACTTATGAAACTAGTGTTAGTAGTTAATATACCTAATAAAACATGTAACCAACATTTTTCTTTTTTTCTTTTGGGTAATGTATTTTTTTCTGCTAATAAGGAGTCTGTAGCTTGGCCAGTCCTTTATCTACCTATTGCAGGCACCTATCCAATGTTCAAAAGACAACAAATAGACTTGCAGCGAAAGAGGAGTGTGTGTACCTATATCAATTTCAAGGAAATTCAGGCTGCGTTCAAGGCTACGTTTGTCAAATTATTTTTAGCGCTATACCTACTTAAATTACAAAACTGCCTGGAAGAGATCGCAGAGAGCGATAAGGCCGACCATTTTATATTTTGTAGTGTTTGATTTATTTTTTGTCATGTATTTTTGTGGTGTACCATATAGTTTAAGTGAATAAAATTATGTACTTAAGTAACAAAAATCTTTATAACGGGGTACTTTATAATTGAATTAGTAACAAACAGTAATAATATTCTATTACGCTGAGTAGGACACGAGTAAATCGAAAGACGCATTTCAGATGTTCGGATCGATCGCACGAAATTTCTTAGAAGCACAACCCCCGTGTGAATATGTAATCGAATCGCATACGGTGCCATGTTAACAGTAATGTGATTTATAGTTATTATTAGCTAGTGTATCTACATTCACGTAAAATATCTTTTTTTTTAAACGCGAATTTAAAAACATCCTGTAGGTTCCTCCTTCTAATACCTAGTGATGTGATGGGTGATTACCGGTTTAGAATTTAATCAAATAATCGACTAAACAATTACTTCAATCGATTACTTTTCAGGAGTATGTTGACGGTTAATTTTCCGAAGACTTAGAAAGACATACAGGGTCAAATTAAATTAGCTAGTGAAATTCCGCAGACGTGATGGGTATCGATATCTAAACATAATCAAACGGAAAAGACATTAATTTAATGAGTTTTTTTTTGGGGTCATCAACCGCAGTTACGTTATGTAGTCACTTGAAATATCAGTTTTTTTTTTTTTGTAAACTTCACAGACGTGATGGGTGTCGCTATTTAAACACGATCAAATACAATAAAAACTGATTTAATCACTCATACTTCAAGTAACAAAACTAACAAAAATCGTCAAACAAAAAAAAAAACTTTTTATTTTGTCGAGATAAGATTAAGAGGGTCCTAGCGACATTTTCAAGACACCTGAAACTGATAGAAGCCGAGACGAAGACAATGGAAACATCAACGTGTAACACAGCATAGCAGTAACATAGAAAAGAGTCCTACAGATGCACCGGTGAATCTGGACATGAAACAATCAGGCGGCGACGTCATTAAAAAATGCCATAGATAAATATCGTCTCTCCACTCCCGTCTCTGCTCGCAGCTCGTAAATCCTTCCATATCCTCAGGGCACGTCTTCCTTACCATTACCGTGCCACCCGGTCTACTCCTTGATATACAATGACCTCTGTAGCCCCATGGAACATGAGGATCTAGGAGCTAGTGCAAATCTTGGGGTTCATTCGATTTATCGAATCCGGTTAAACCTCGCTGGGATCGGTGCATTTCATTAATTCATTCATTCGTATTTAGATATTGATACACGTCTGCGGAGTTTCGCTAGTTAATTTGATTTGACCCTGTATATGTCTTTCTGTGTTTACCAAAGTCTTGCAAGCGCATCTAATGATAGTGATAATGCCATAGTACTCCATTTAACCCCTCTACTATAAATTTCACGGTAACTATCCTCGAGAATAATGTCATCTGATACTATTGATATTTCAGTAATTCCTCGAAGTTAGGCCCGATTGCAAATGTATATAATATAGCATAGGTAATACATAATGTATTGTAATTAACTACTCATGGTTAAAGAAGCGGTATTTAATAGTACTTCATAGGTAACGGCGACTGAATGGCGCCAAGCGCCGCCGTCGAGGCGCGTCGCATACGTGACTAATGTAACGATCCCGACGGGATTGCGGGATTCGATCCCGGGACTAGAACACCTCCCTAGTTTGATTTAAATTCAGAAACTGCTTATTGAACATTCAGCTTTTGTTAGTCTTTTAATGTTAGTAGTTCATACTACTGTACTTTTCACTATCTCCGTCTAAAAAAGGTAACAATAAAGCAATGACACTTACGTAAACTTATCTCATTGGCAGCTCAAAATTACATCTCGTCTAAAAATATTGAGTAATTTATTAAAAATAAATAGTTTAGAAATCTAATGGATTAATCGTAGCACAGTATTGCACAGGCGTGCCCACGACGGCGCCATTCGTAATGTTTGTTCGGTGAAAGTCGTAACATCACGACTTCTCATACATTAAGCTCAGACCACCGTGCGAATGTGCTAGTGCGGACACGACAAATTAGTCTGATTTTTTTATTAAGTGACCGCTCATCAATTTCTCATTTCGTCCGGTATAGTCACGTAAACAAAATCCCCTGTGATTACTACACCGACAAATGTAGGCACATCACTATTTTGTGGTCTGATTTTATCGCATTGTGTGCATTACGTTGTACCTACAAAAAAAAAAATTGTCTTTGAATTATGTTACAATGTACACTTCAAATAATTAAGATCTCTGAAGACAATCAAGTTAAATCTTTATTCTAGCCAGGCTATCAAAACGTTCACCTGATGTTGTACTCAAATGTAATAAAAAAGTCTGGTCGTATTTGAAAAACAAGCTCTTCTTCTCCGGGCGCGTTCGGTTTCTGTGAAATTTGGCGCCAGATCGATATCTAAACGCATGGTGGAGGTTTATCTCATGAGATCGACACCATTCAAAGGCAAGAGGTCCTGAGCGCGGCGCGGGCGCTTTGAGGGCGCCACAACTCTTTGTTTTAACACCGCGCTGTGAAGGGACGTAATGAGCTGCTCAGACCCTTACGGCCCAAAACCTTATTTTATTGTTCAACCTCAATGATATATTATCGGCGTCCCGAAAATTTACATGCGAGCTATTAATCACAATGAATTTGAATTTTTATCGTTTGTTCAAGCATTTCTCTGAACACGGGTTACGTATTAAACTTACATCCGGCTAAAGAAATAAAAATGAAAATGTTTATAGACGTTAACAAAGCTTAATCTGCGAACAACAAACTTTCAACCAAAATTGTTCCAATCAAGAAAATTTTACACTCGCATAAATATTCGTCGGCCCACCTAACTATCCATTTTTCATTAGAGAGACACAAAGACATTCTCTATAACGATTAAAACCTCGATCAAACGTAGGCGGTGCTGTCTAAGTTCTATCCAATGTTTTTTTTATCGTTATAAAAACACCTGTAGTGTGAGAAGCTTCGTGAGCGCAACTTAGTCGAGTTACAACGTTTATTTACAATCGATAGAATTGTAGCGTCTGTAATGCGTAACGACAGGGTTTAGATTAGCGTGATTTTCTTGAATTGAACGGTAAAATATTTTGTTCAGTTGGAACGCCTCTCCGGCGCCGCGGCCACCCGATTATGAGCAATAAACTAATTCCGGTAGCGCGACCATTAAGAATGTACGATTATAAGTATTAGTAAGTATTCGCTTCACTAGCGCCTCGGCATGTAGGGGAGACGGATGTCATTACTATTGTATTTCCTAAAAAAGTATAGAATGTGACGTGACACGCATTTGACAGGTTTGATTGGCGCCAATAAAAACATTAACTTCGGCTAATTTTAAAATATTTGAGGAGCTAATTTAGCATTTCCTTATTTTATTACTATAATAAATTGTTTTAATACGAGATATATTTAAGAATGACGTTTTAATAATCTAATTTAATTTTGTCAGCTTTTTAAAAGTCAACGTTTTAAATGCTAAGTTTCTTATGAGACGATGTTTATTTTTAATTTAAACTCGCTTAGTAAGGAAGAATTTCTAACTTTAATAGGTATGTTGCTGACGGTTTTTTAGTCAGGTAGTTTAATATTTGATGGACTATCATTTTGATCAGTTACGGTATCACCTACATATTCGCTAGCCAACTGATTCTATTTTAGACCCGAATCCATTATTTTCCTTAAAATGAAAAAGCGTCAGTAAACCACCAAATAAAAATATTAATTAAAAAAATAAAAATAAGTATTTATTTATATAAGTATTATTTCCATGACAAAACATTTCACCTTTTATTATTAGGTAGGTATTTGTCTAATTTCGTCAGCTAATAACTTATAGGTAAAAATATTTGGAAAAACCGTGATCAATAAAAAAATGTTAATCGTTTGTATGGATATAAATACGAATATTTTAGTTTGGAATGCGGACCATGTAAAATAATATGATAAAATAACAATCGCTCCGCGCCTGCCTATATGGACTCAAACCTGTTTCAAGTCATGTATGTAGTTAATACATACCAACGCAATGTTCTTAGACACACAAGAGATTGTTGTCAGTGGTATATATATAATATATGTAAAGAAATGAAGATTTTTGTGTACTTAGAATTACATGTAAGTACGCTTGCAGGAATAGTCTCATGAAGATGTCCCTCCAAAAATGTTTCTATGGAAAAGTGAAATTACCAATTCCGAATTGCAAACTGGTTGCGCGGGATTGAAGCGAACCTACTACTTCGCCATTCAGATTAAAATATCGTAAGGTTCTCAACTATGTAGGGAATGTCAAATGTGGAAGAGTCAACACAACACACACACACACACACGCACACAACACACACACACACACAAACACACACACACACACTACACACACACACACACTTTGAGACACTACATAATCTTTATCTTTACATAGTTTAAAATGAAGTCGCTTCCGCTGTCTGTTCGCTTAGATCTTTTAAACTACTCAACGGATGTTAATGCAGTTTTCAGCAATAGATAGAGTGATTCAAGAGGAAGGTTTATATGTGTAATACATCCTCGTGCGAAGCCGGGGCGGGTCGCTAGTATAAATATAAAATAAACAAAATAAACATTTCGCGAAACTTCTACGTTTCCCATCAAAAAGCTTCTTTTTTTTATCGCTCTCTTTCAAGATTTATTTTCCAAGACGGCAACGTTTATCTTGTAATTTATCCGTGAGCTCGGTTCTCATGTGCAGCGGTGTGACTTGATGACGTCAAGTGCGCAGGCGCCGGCGCCAAGCAACTGGCTCGACACACACAACCTTGTTCTATCTACATAAGATTTTATTAGAAAAAACTCGATACCCATTTATATCTTTGGTAACGATTAAAAATTCAGTAATTTGGTATTTCCAATGAAAATCGATCGCTAACGCTAACAGAACAATAAAATTCAATTTCTGATTCTATTCCTTAATTCTATACAAGCACATGTTAGGTATCTAAAGGAAATCAATGAAATGTGACTATTAATAAGTAAACATTATTAAAATAATTGCTGAATCTGAAGGTGTAAGTACTTACTATTATCTACCTACTAATTCATCATAAGTACCTACCTACATAATGTGCAAAAAAACATTGATTCCCTAGGAGTTTGGGGCGGTTAAAAATAGTAGATAGGTACCTACTCACAATAACTTCTACACATTCCACAATAAATAAGGACGTTAAAATAATATTTTAGGATTATCATATAACTTCTCACGCCCAGAGCGGGAGAAATTATTTGATAACTTCCCAACCAAAAAAAAAAACAACAAAAAAAGGGGGGTGACCACGTCCTCATATAGCAGTATTAATAATAATAATAAAAAAATAATAGTAGTAGTACTTAATATTAAAATAAGTACTTGGGCGACCAAGCTCTGCTCGGTTCAAAATAGAGAAAACGAGTTTTCCCAGATATGAGACCTAGCTAGGTCGATTTTTCGACCCCGTAAACCCCTTATTGCAACTTTCGTCGAAATCGTTAAAGTCGTTTTCGAGAACGTGATACAATTAGATAAATATTGCTCATTTAGTAGTATATGTGCTTTATGAGGTGGTACAGCCACAGGTATGCCCATCTAGAAAACCTCAAATGTAAACAAATATCCTTACAGCAACTACAATATTTACAGCCTTCAGTAGCTTTACTGACTAATACGGACTAATAGAGAAGTATGAAAGAAAAACACTTCCCCAGATATGAGAGTTATCGAAATCGTTAAAGCCGTTTCTGAGAACGTGATTACAAATATATATACCTATACAAATAATGCTCATTTAATAATATAGGATAGGATTGTACTGAGTTAGTAGCTATCCTACTTGCTCAGTAGATAGATACAGGTTGTTTTAATTAAGTATTGTTTATTTATATTCAAAGTCGGCCATTAGATGGGCAACTGACGACTCAGCGAGACGTCTCCGTAGAGCTATTAAATTAGCGAATTTGAAGAATTATTCTAATTTTATGGTTGGAAAGGAAGTTATTGCTAGGTGTACATTTTTACGTAAATATAAGTTAGGCGTTTTTTGGTGTAATTTTTTTTTCGAACTTATGAAACAATGGATTAGCAATCTGTTTCAAAACGATTCAGATTCTGATTGATCGTGTATTACGCAATTAGGGTACATTCTGATGTTATGTTACCGCATATTAACTTTTGTTTGTTATATATTATTTTGCATGTAATTAATAATTTTTATACGAGGGCCGCGAAAAAAAAACTGCACCCTTTTTGTCATTGGCTTTTCATAACAATCGGTTCAGTGGTCTAGGTGTGTGTCCCCTTAGAGTTTCTTGCCCATTCTTCTCTATAGAGATCTATGTTTTAGAATGGGCAACTAGCTTCAACTTTCTGACTAACTGACGCGACTATTTGACAATTCAAAAGTGCCTGTAAAAGGTTTAATTGAAATAAATGCTTTGAGTTTGTCAAAAACAGACGGTTACTTTCGAATTTATAATATTACTAGCTGCGCCCCGCGGTTTTGACCGCATAAGTCTCGATCCCATTGGAATTTCGGAATAGAAACTATCCTATGTCCTAATCCAGATCATGGTCTACCCATGTGCCAAATTTCGTCCCAATCAGTTCAGCCGTATTAGCGTGAAAGCGTAACAAACTCACTTTCGCATTTATAATAATACTAGCTGCGACCCGCGGTTTCACCCGCATAAGTCTCGATCCCGTGGGAATATCGGGATAAAAAGTATCCTGTGTTAGTCCAGGTTATAAACTATCTGTTTGCCAAATTTCATCCAAATCCGTTCAGTGGTTTTTGCGTGAAAGAGTAACAAACATCCATCCATCCATTCTCTTAAACTTTAACGTTTATAATATTAGTAGGATTAGGAAGTGTGGATTGGTAGAAGGCTTATGCTGAGCAGTGGCTGAACCTTGTGTAATGATATTACCTAGGTCTAAGATTAGTATTTTCATATTTATCATTACAACAATGTTCACGTCTATTTCCAGTCTAAACATCTGTGGTCTGAATTTTTATTCATACGCCGATGTAAACCACAAAGGTGTCAACATATATCTCGCTTCATAGCTCCACGCTGCTTACGGCCCAAGTCACATCGTAGCACTATAACGAGTGTCGGCGCCGTTTGTGCGCCTGTTAGCTTCTTGTTGCGCGCGCGCAGCTTCCGCCGCGCTCATAACTTGCACTAATAGGTTACGTTCTAAAATAACCTTTTAGAATTAACCAATTGCCTTATTTGCTGCGAATTAAATTTGAAAGGGGGCTTTCAAAGGAAGAATTATTGCGGAGATGGTTTAAAACGATGTGTCTCCTTAGAGATACAAGAAAATCTAGTTTTAATACCATTAATATTCTATTCTATCCCAGGTTTAAATTCAACTCCCTGACAATTTTAATTAAATTACTAAATTCAATTATTAAGCAATGCTGACAGACTATTTCATTTGTTTCAGATCGTATATTAGAGAGAGATGCTGGCTTCGTATCAGGCGGCGACGACGATGACTCGTGCTCGGGGCCGGCGCACTCGGATGACTCGGGCGTCCGGCTCGTGGAGACCGAGTCGCGGGTCAAGCGACCCCGCACGCCCACCCGGTCACAACCACCCAAAAAACGCATCCGGCTCAACTCCACAGAAGACCTAACGAGTCCAGAAAGTGACACATCAGCCAGCCCTTTCAGGCCCTGGTCTTTTACCGAGGAACCACAGAGAGAGCCCCTATCTTTAGTCAAGAAAGAGACTAATCCATTAAGACAAAGGCGAAGGCCGTTGGAGCCACCGCCACCACCGATTCCGCCGCCACCCGGACCACCCGAACCACCCGGACCACCGAGGGTCCCTGCACACCCTGGAGTCGTAGAGCCATACCAAGACAAAACGAAGCCAAGGGAACAGAGGAACTACAAGAACATGACGAGAGAGAGGAGAATAGAAGCAAACGCGAGGGAGAGGACAAGAGTTCACACGATAAGCGCCGCCTTCGACACGCTGCGGCGGTCAGTTCCTGCGTACAGCCACAACCAGAAACTGTCCAAGCTATCGGTTCTACGAATAGCGTGCGCGTACATTGCGGCGCTGTCGGCAGCGATAGACCCCGAAGCTGATCTGTCGACAGCAGTGGACCAAGTGACGCATACAATACACACTGAAGGGAAGTTGAGAAAGAAGAAAGATGATCCGTGAAACGTTTAGGACTGAAGTGATCGAATTAACTTATTGTTAAATCGTAATCGGTTTCTGGATTGTTTACCCCAAGTGGTACCATCGAAGAAGTTCATATCTATAGACCGTAAGGACTATTTCTGCTTGCAGCGTTCGGCAACTATAGAACCGGGGTGGTAACAGTTGTGTTCATTGTGTTCACGGGATTCTGGTTTCAAACTGCTAAGATATGAAGTTCGTCGATAGTACGTCCTAATGTGATGGTATTCAATTAAAATACTTCGATACATTTTTAATATCTTGGCTTCGGTTTCAATTTCTGCTGTCAGATATAAGTACAGAAAAGATGACCAGAATCTTAGAGGATTTATTCTTAAAATTAGAAGTAAACGTCAGAGACCGATTATGGTTACCGCGTTTCAATTAAAACCGTCCTGCGAAGCCTTTTCTCTTTGCGCTAAGTTAGTACAAAAACGACAATAATATTGGGAAAGGAAAATAATAACTTTGTATTATATTGAAATGTTTTTAAAAGACAGTGTCTGTCAAATTTCTAAGGGTTAAGAGATAATACGGACTATTAAAGACGCGGGTGATGAAAGATCATTTTTTATATTGTTAAAATTTGCCTGATAGCATAGCTTAAGATTTAAAAACATTCAATAATTATTATTATGAATCTCAAACTGCCTAGCGCATTATGGTAAGTAAGTATACTGAATTTCGACACTGATGGAAAAGCATTAGGTAATTCTAGAAAAAACTTAATTAGTATTTTTAATAAACATCGGATAATCATTAAAATTATCATCATCATTTCATGGAACATCACTATGTTGTAGATAGATCCTCAATTTAATTAAAATACTTACGCAGTCGATTCTCTAAAGTCTTGGAAAACGTGGATTCGACTTTTTCTCTATTATCGTTAGAAAATCGGCCCAGTACAAATTTCTATGTTCCTATTTCATCTCCGTTCATCTTTGACAGATCTCGGGTTTTAACGATTCCTATTAATATGTAATTAAATAAAAAAATTAAGACAGGACTGGCAATATGGTGTATGATTGTCATGTTCCAAGTACAGTGCATTCAACTAGACCCTTGACGCGATTAAATATTGCACAGAATTTTGCAGTCATGTGAGTGGTGATACTATTTGTACTAGTATTGAAAGTAGGAGTGCGAAATACGTCACGGGTTATAATGAAAGCACTTTAGGCACCCAGTAACTAGGAAAAAAACAGTTTAAAAATAATTATCTCATAGACAAGTATTTCGAGAAAATTAAATGCGTTTCATAATAATGTTTACCATTCCTCAGTCCAGTATTAAAATAAGGCGAAAAAACATTAAAAAATTGTGTAAAATCTATGTATTTATGGCTTTAATACGATATATTTATTACAATCGAGTCAGTAATTTAAGTGAGAACTGTATAATTTTTATTTACTTTAAGAGAAATGTTGCATTTTGTAAATAGTAGTTTTAAATTTTTTAATGTAAATATTTAAGTAGTGGTCGTAGTTGTTTTGTTTGTTTGACTTAAAATTTGTCAAGGCATAGGTCTACGTTCTGAGGATATTTATAGTTTCTTCAACGGACATGTTTTACCAAATAGTATGAGAATAGACAAGTTTTTTTTTTAATAAGAATTTGATTTGTCATTGAGTTCAGCCTCTTTTTTTGTAAAAAATTATCTTTTTTTTTTGTAGGGATGTTAAATAAAATGCCTTGGTCGGTTGATCCTGTATTGTGATACAATAATTATTGTAAATAACGTAATTATAATATAAAAACATCACATTTGTTAAGTCTGACATGAAAATTACCATCCCATAAATAGATGTTTTGAAAATTACAAATCTTGTTAAATTATCTGGCATTGTATAAGTACTTATTATACCTTTCACTTTATTAAAAGACGCAAAACTCTCTTTCGTAAGACCTATTCTGAAAGAAAATACTCTGAATAATGGAAAAAACAAAAACACTTTAAAAAGCGGCTTATTCTTTTTATATCGGTAAAAAGAATAAACCGTTTATGAAAGTATTTTTGGAAAAAAAGATTTGTAATTTGAATGAAATGAAAGGTAAAAAAAAATGTATATTGTAGGTACAGTTTCCGATGGTGCATTAATATTTGAAATATATAATTAGAGGTAAAGCAGAAAAATAAAAGAAATGAAGTACACAATTAAATATTATGTTTCATTTTCCTACCTTAGCATCAGCGGCCCGCTGTAGGGTAAAGAATTCAACGTAGGTACTATACCCGAGTAAAAAAATATAGTTAAGTATTAGTGAGCATGGCAAACTTTTACCACATAATAGGTAGTCTAACTGTGCACTAAAAAGGCCAGTCGTGATAGGTATTATTGAGAAATCTATGATCAGTAATTCAGTACTATAATTACGTAACACACTTTCTTCAATCACAATCCGAGAGTTGTTAAGGATATTTCTAATCCATTACTTCATAGTTTTGATAAATTCGTCTGCTCAACAACGTTAATGACGCAATGAACGCGGCTGACCTGTCAAAATGAAAGAAATTGCGTATTAATTGTGTGTTTTTAAGGCGAAAGCGTCAAGATAGCCCGCGAAATTCAAATTTTCTTACGTTTTTTGCATGTTGTATGTTGATCTAGATATGATTTGCGGTCGTATCCATTGTTTATTTATAGAATTATAATCAAAAAAATGATCAATACAACTCTCTAAGTTCATATAATCGCATTGAATGACTATTTCATGAAATCATGACATTTGGCGATTGTGCTTAGTTATGGAGTTGTATTGCTGATTGTAATGAATAAAATTATGTAAATCCATATTGGTTACGGTCGCGAATCATATTTTAATCAACATAAAACCTCACACTGACCTGCAAAATGTAAAGAAACTAAAGAAAATTTGAATTTCGCGGGCTACCTTAGTGCATGCCCCTTAAGCAATTACCCTGCTGGCTACTTGTCTGGGAGAAGACAATTAAAATTTGTACAGAATTATCCCTATAAAAACGAAATAAATATTGATAAAGTCGTTCTAGAAAGAAGATAAGAATATTATTACATAATGTAGATACAGCCACCCACATTGCAGTGGTAATAATTTGGCATCGGTTAATGGAGTAGCTGTAAAGGTCATTTTCGTAGTGTTAGAGCTACCACTGCACGCGTAGCATGACCATAAAGGCTCGTGCAGACTAGCGCGACACCGGTAATTGTTTTTTTCTTTTGTTGAATTGTTTATTGAGTCGCGTCGCGTCGCCGCGCCGTCGTCGTGTCGCACCGGTCTGCACGAAACTTAATAGAAACGGGTTTTGTCGACGGAAGAATAGACAAAATGGCAGAATCACAATAATTTTGTCTATTCTTCCGTCGACAAAACCTGTTCCTATGGTGGTCATGCTACGCGTGTTGATGTGCGGTTGACTGTATCTATCATACCTACCTACCTATCATACGCATTCCCGTAAGGGATAAGTAGAGATGTACCTACTAAAAAGGCCATACCTACATACCTAATGAGGGTGGATGTACCTAGGCACGGCTCTACTCCATGTTGACTTTGAGGCACGTGGCTCGTTATCTCCCCCCACCTGGAATGATAATAGTCTTGTTGTACAACTGACAGATGCTTCAATAGCACCCTACTTCCTATTTGACATGCTATTGTTATGAAAAAATATCAATATGATAATAGTGGGAGTCCTGCTTTATTATATCAATGTGGGGCGGTCTCATGGCGTAATAACGACTGCACGATTGTTCGATCTGTGAGGTTAAGCCGCGCTTGTTACGGCGATAGATTGGTGACCATCATTTTAATTTAAAATAAAAAACCGGCCAAGTGCGTGTCAGACCACGCACAATGAAGGGTTCCGTAGTCGGTATGAATTTATCCCAAGAACAAACTTAACATTGTAGTTGAAAAACATGTTCTCTCATACGGAATGTATGGGAGATCATGTTTTTCAAACCGCAAATTTAAGTTGGTTGATTATTAATCGTTAACCTGTACAGCCTACTTAGCTCTGATAGTTTTCCTTCAAATTTCGTTATATATACTACTTCTGTGAATTTTTTCACAAATCCAAGTACAACCATTTAGCTGGCAGGGGGGGGGGACACTTGTCTCTAACAAAAAAAAACAGTTAAAAGCTTAATATTTCGCAAACGGATCCCTGAATCTAAAAATGGTTTTCACAAACTCACAATATTTTTGAACGACCTTTCTAACGATACCCTACAACATAGGGTAGACGAAAACATCCCCACTTTACGTGTAGGGGAGGTACCCAAAAAAAAAAAACTTGATTTTATTTTACCACTTTGTCAGCATGATTAATATGTATATATATGCCAAGTACAGCTTTCTAGTACTAACCGTCTCTGGGCTAACCCGCGGACAGACAGACAGACGGACAGACAGACGGACATGGCGAAAGTATAAAAACGATACATAGTAGGTCTACCATCGAAGAAGTTCATATCTAATCACCACCGCCGTAAGGACTATTCTTGCTATAGCACCGGGCCGGTAGCAGATGTGGTCATCGTGTTCACGGGATTTTGTTTTGAAACTGGTTAGATATGAACTTCTTTGATGGTACTTACCTATTTGATTTGATCTGCAGGTTTATCTCCAATAATGGATGTTTTTCGGTTGAATGAATCAAAATCAAACGTCATTTATTCAAACTAGGCTGAAAATCAGTACTTTTTGAACGTCAAAATTACATGAGACAGTTCCCCAAAACCCTTCCTACTGCTATGCACCAGGATGCTAAAGCAGCTTTAGCTGGGAAGAAGTGGCGCAAAACTCCCAACCAGCACGGCTGTCTGTTCAGTTAGAAGAACTTGATTTTACAACGTGTCTTTTGATATCCCAAACCTCTAGGGTATTATTGAGACCATGTCAAAGAATCAACTGGCTTATGAATTACGTTTTTTTTTTTTGTTATCCTTATTCGAAAATGATGGGTGCGAGTTTACATTCGTTTTGTGACGTGTACTGCCATCTCGTGGCGAGTAACAGCACTACTGAGATTATGTCAGTAATACCGCTATTACCTCCTAGATGACGCTAAATTCAAGGTTAGCTTAATTAAGCTCCAAATTTTGTTCTTTCTCACCCTAAGATTATTTAAAACAATTTTACAACATTGACAAACTTTATACTAAATTATTTGTTGAATGCGACGCTTTTGGCTACAATACACACATGTGTGTGTATATTTTTGTCTTTTTTGTAATGTGCGTCTTGATTGTGCAAAGTAACCAATTTTTCATAAATAAATAACTAATTAATTAAATTATTATGACACAAGTCATGCTATTCAACAGCAAAATAAAATATATTTATGGAATCTTGTCCAACTACAAAATAATATGTGAAAAGGACATTTTAAACTTGGAACAACATTAGATGTTCATTCTTTTCATTTGAAAATTTAGTTTTTTAGCGGGAAACCTCAATTTGTTGCTTTTTTTAATCAAATAAAATTTAGAAAGTTTTTCAGACAATTTTAATTCTTTAACTTAATACTAGAGAACTAAGCAGTCCATTTGAGGCATCTCGTGTCTAAGTGTGTTCCTAAGCAGCGGACGCAGCAGTAACGTGCTCCACAAGGTATGCAAGTGTAGTTCGATGGAAAACCACATACAGCACAGAAATGTCGATCGGGGAATCTGAAAACACAAAAAAATAATATCAGTTGAGATTTATTCCAAACATACGTCTTAGTTATTTTAAACAGTATATGATAGTTAATAATCTAGGTGCCTAATAAATGAATATGATTGTAATTCTTGAATTTGTATGATTGTCTTATGTTTTGCTTTTACATTAGCTTAAAAAATAGTGTCTAAAATAAGTTTACATACCCGGCAGTAATTGGTACATAACTATTTATTTTCTATTAAACTTTGTCAAAAGAATTATTTTATGACTTTTACTTAGCCCGGAAGGTACGGCGTGACTCGCCACGGTTCTCTCGCCCGTGGAGATGGCGCCTAAGACGATCGACCCTCTGACCAATAATTAAGAAATTGATTGTGTAGTACTTACTTAGAAGGTGGAACTTGCGCGGACAGGTAGTTAGGCGGGTCAGGTCTAAAACTCGCATCTTCCTCAACTAACTGCGCGAATGTCTTCCGAAATCGCATCTTATAATACTCTGCACTCTTGGTCTTTTTCTTTCTTGTTGGTTTTTCATTGGAATCTGCGAATTTCGGCACCTTCTTCGACATAACCAGGTCAGCATGTGGGTCTTCATGGAAATTGTCTTGCTCGAGTGCCTCAACTGCTTTTCTAGCTCTACGTTTCCTTGCAGCATCATCGAGAACTTTTCTCCTCTCTGTGTCTCTATTACCTCTTAAACCTGAAGCCATTTTTATATTCCTTTGTCATGTACTGGTATACTAAGTTGGTCCATCAAATCATCCACACGAGCTTGTAGTGTCTCCACTATATCTGCAGATATAAACAGATGTGTCTCATCCAGGTCCTGAAGAATAAACTTTCTGCCAAGAGCTAACGTCTCATCGAGGTGGAGAAGGAATTGTTTCATAGCGGGGTCACTGTAAGCAAAATGTCAAAGAAACGGGGTTTAAGTGCTGAAGAAAAGAAGATAAGGATGTTAGAGATATTCCATAATAGTAAAGATTTCTTTCAGTTGAAGGTGAATCTATCATTTTATTACATTATTAGTGTATTAGGTACTCATTGCTGCAAATGACAAGCATGCATTAACCATTGTAATTTAAACCTTAAATCAATGTGTATAGAAGTCCCATGATGAGTACTTGTAATTTGCAATGGTTATTGTTGTGCTTGACCTAGCATACTTATAAATCTATTTGAACTTAAGATACTTTTAAATTATTAATAATATGACGAAACTAATCACGAATATACTAAAAACAGGAATTAGAGAAGATAGCACCAAAAGAGAAAGGTATCACAATGCAATCAGTCAAAGAGGTTGTCCAAAACCTAGTGGATGATCATCTTGTGGACTCTGAGAAAATTGGAACTTCTATATATTTCTGGTCATTTCCTAGGTAAGTAAATGATAGTTTTATACCATAATCTGTATTCTCCAATATAGGTAGTGTGGTAGTCTTTCTGATAATAACATAAAATAAATTCATGCCTGTTCATAGGTGTACTATAAACACCCACATTTCGCCACTTATGTTGAAGTCCCATGTAAATGTAACACGGGCGAAACTATTGCCATTAACCGGACACAGATTGAGACTCCGCCTGGGGATTATGAGAAATTCTATGATACTGCCCAACCTGGGAATCTGATAGGACCTCATGCTAATATAAATAATGAAGATACATTTGATTTGAATTTTTATTGCCAACTAGCTGCCGCCAGTGGCTTCGTCAGTGTAAATTATAGCCTATGTTACTCAGTGATAATATAGCATTCTATTGGTGAAAGATTTTTTTAAATCGGTCCAGTAGTTTTTGAGTTTATAAATTACAAACAAAAATACAAAAATAGTGTAGACAAATAATTAAATAATTCTGTTATATTACAGCAAAGCAAAGAATGCAAAGAAAAGAAAATTGGGTCAGTTAACAACTGAAATAGAGGAGTGCTCAAAGAAATTGAAAAGGAATGAAGATTTATTTACAACTGAATCTGTATGTACTTAATTACTTCAGTGAAAATACTTTACAACTAAAAAAACTGAGTAGTTTTCCTTAAATAACATTCAATATATTACAATTATACAACATTAAGTTGCTTCAATAAAGTGTATTTTAAAATTGTTTAAGAAACAATGTTTATTAATAGGTATATTTTATTTGACTTGTATATGTTATAAACTATACTTTTTATTACCCATAGATTGGAAGAGAAAATTGTGAGGAAAGAACTCAAGTGCTGTCAATGTTGGAAAGTTTTGAGAAGCAAGAAGAAAAACTAAAGAGGGATATGCAAAGATACAGGGACTCGGACCCTGAATACATTGCTCAATTGAAGACAGAGACGCAGGTACCTTTCCATGTTTTAATTTTTAGGAGTTGCATGTTAAAGCAATGCATTATTCCTTGTCTTGAAATTCTTAAAAGTTGTATGACTCTTTGTGAAGGAGCTTGTCTAAGGAAGTATTGTCTCCAGAAATCTATTTTTGGTGCATTGCGTGTTGGGGTCTAAAAGGTATTGTTACTGTGCCATTATAAGTATAGGCACTGAGACTACAATTTTAGTGAACAGTTATAAAAAGGTGGGCTATCATCTGTTTTGCTGTCAAATACAAAATAACACAGAATTCCCTGCATTCATAAATAAACTTTTTATTTACGTTGTTAAGTAACAAAAGTTGTTGTGCATTGTGTGTTTTGTTTAAAAATCAGTATGTTTTCAATAGCGAAGTAAGACTTGTTTATGTCTAGACTCACACGGACACTGTGTTGGGGTGTTTGTTATCATGGTACCTATTGTGCTTATCCTCTAAAATTGTTATTTACAACAACAAGCCAACTAAATAAAGATTGAAACTGAAATTAAAAAACTATATTTCAGGATTTAAAAGGAGCAGTAAATAGATGGACAGAAAACATTTATATATTGAAGTCTTATATAAAAAATACCTTTCAAACGGAAAACGATGTGATAGACCAAAGTTTCAACGTTCCAGCAGACTTAGATTATATAGAAACATAAAAGAGTACCTAATTATATGATCATAACCTCTTTAACATTCTAGTAGGTTTAGTTTCATGACAAAGCGCTTGGCACGGAGGTGTTTGCAATAATAAATTTAACGAATAGAATGAAATATTTGATTTATTTACACACCACTCGACGAGAACGCCTTTCATAACATTCACCATGGTTCATTGTAATCAAACAGCGACGGTTAGCCTTGATTAATAAAACTTGATAGGAGACTTTTGGTTTCTTTAACCTTTGGCTGAATTTTTAAGCAATAATTCAATTCAATTTTGAATCAACGTGATTATTCAGTATTACAACAAGCGTGCGAGGTACGAATTATAAATTTATCAGTCAGTGCATAAAGTGCAGAGACATTGAATTAAATTAAAATAGAATGATTGAATTTACAACAGATTGACATTGCATTGACACTTGACAGAATGACAGCCTCTACAGTATTTCCACAGCAAAAATACACGACTGTTGCCAGCAACAAAGCTATTGCGGTGCGAATTATAATGTTATCGACAAGAAATTGGCAAAAAAATATAATTGAAAAAGAATACGTGTCTTTCTGTGGTTTTCATAAATATTAAATGTAGGATCAAGATTTATCAATCTGCCTAGTCTTTTCTCAACTTTATTGGGGTCGGCTTCCAGTCTAACCGGATTCAGCTGAATTCCAGAATTTTACATGGAGCGACTGCCTATCTGACCTCCACAACCCAGTAACTGGGTAATACGATACCCCTTGGTAAGACTGATTTATGTTCAATCTAAAATGTACGCACTGTTCCGAAGCTTTTGATAGTCCGTAGTAGTTAAGAAAAAAAAAAAATTTTTTTTTTGGTAGTATCCTCTTCGGAAGGATTAAAGGAATGCAAGAAGTGCCAAAAGTATCGATACACATTTCTATAGTATCGATACTTAAGAAAAAAATGATATCGATTTCGATATACTTTTCGAAAAAAACATTGTATCGGTGAAATTTTCTTAAAACATTGATAAAATTATATCAACAATTTTACAGCTCTGAATTCCAGCGGTTTTAGTCAATGGAGACAACAGTGTTGCTACCGGAAATATATATCGTATTTGATACGTTTAATATTTTATTTAAAAAAAAACTTTTTAATACAGACTAAAAAAAAACTATGGAATGTTAGTATAGTAGGTAAAACTTATGAAACTAGTGTTAGTAGTTAAAAAAAAAAAAAAACTTATTTCCTAATATGTCTATTAACCCAGTGCTGGACGTAACGCGTGTCCAGCCTATCCGCAATAACAGCCACGATGATGTTGGTGCTGGCGCGCAACCTGCCGAGCACGGCGTGGAAGCTGTCAACGTGTGCGTCCGCGAACATGCCCGACGCACTGCACCAGCGCGGCAGCCCCAACAATGCCCTGAACGCATTGCTATATTGGACGCGCAGGGCGCTGAATGATCTTTGCGTATGATGAGCCCACTAGCAGCACGTGTATAGTGAAGAACAATGCGCTCTGAATAGTGTTATTTTCACTTGAGCATTACAACGTTTAAACCTGTGGGCTATCATGTTTGCTCTGATAGACAGCGCCTTACGCTCCCTGTCCATGTCCTCATCATCGCGTAGGAGATCAGTGACTATGTGCCCAAAATATTTAAAACATGTGACCACTTTCATGAGTGCTCCGTTCAAAGTCACGGGAGGAACCTGATCTGGTGACTTGGTACCTGCTTTAAATACCATGAGCTCACTTTTTGTGACATTATATTTGAGGCCATGACTAGCCGCGTGCGTCTCACACACATTAACTAAATTCCTAATCCTACCGATCGTTGGGCTCAGCAGCACCATGTATCGATGTATCAATAATATCGATATATAGAACAAAAAATATCGATGTATCGACACGTCGATATTTTTTCTCCAAGCCTAAAGGATTATTTTCTATCTAAAGATTTATATAAATGTACCCAATACATAAATGATCCTAACCAGCCAGGGTCTTACAAACTTTTTGTTTTTGAATCGTGAAGACGTAAAGTTGTGATTGTTCGGTGTTGTGGGGACGCCAAAAATTGCAATAATTAAAAGAAGTTTTTACTTTTTGAGGACAAAGGTCAGTATTATGCCTTTAAGCAAATTTTTACATAAGCAGTTATTTTTGTAAGAGATGAGAAAACAACCTCGCTGAGACAAAAAAATACCCAATTTCAATAAGTAGGTATGTACTTACCTAAAAATAGGTAAGTGGTCAGCAACTGGGCCCTGGGTTGTGCTACTTGGTGTTCAAAATTATCATAACGTTAACGCTATTAAATTTGCATGTTGCTAGTAGCTTGCCCGCTTAGGCTGTAAACTAATATTAGACCCTTAGACTTTTAGCAATATCTGAAATAGTACCTACCTACCTAGGAATACCAAACATATCGATTTTATTGCTTCCGAACGAAGTCATGTTATAGCTGCATATAGGACATACCACCAAACAGACTGGACATATCAGTATGGGTCATTGTCATTGAAATTGATAAGGAGGGCTATGTATTATGAGTCTACTCAAGTGGTAAATACAATTAGTCACAGTCAACTGCCTTATTTTCCTTACTGCAAATTCAGCTGTAAAACTACAGTTTCCGTTATAATAAGTTAATACGGCTGGTATTATTTTATTATTATTAAGTTTAATACAACTAAGTGGTGATACAATCAACAACACGGCTTAAGAACGTAAAATATGTTGTATTGTTCGCATTAAGTAAAAGATTATTCGCTGCGGTTCTGCGAGTCGTTCTGAGAGAATTCGTATTCGTAACTTTTCTATCTATTTAAAAAAATACGTGCCATTTGCAAATATGCCTAATTATATCAATAATTTAGCCATCATTTCGTAAGTCCTTATTAAAAAGTAGAAATAGGAAAGGGCCTAGAATTTAACTTTGGGGCACGCCCATCTTAACTAGAGACGCGGGGTTTACGGGGTGACGTTCCCTGAGGACGTCAATATTTACTTAGTACTGCCCGTTTGTTAAATAGGAAAGAACAAAGCAACTTGTCCATTAATTTTGTTGTGGTGTAATTTATAGATCAGTGATCGTGTATTATGGCCATCGAAGTCAAACGCTTTTGAGAGGTCAAATAAAATAAAATTTAAGCAATTGAATGTAAGTAATGTAAATGTAAACGCGAGTTTTACTCCCACGTTTAGTAATCGAACTGTATTTTTTTCTGTGAGAAAATCCTCTCGTTCCTCTCGCTCCCCTCGGCCTGGGGAGAACGGAGGGTTTTATCGAACTCCTACAGACTAAAACCCCACGATTCCCTACATTCGCCGCACCTCCTGCTTTTCGTGACACCAAACGTGCGACTGTCTAATACCCAGTTTGACTTATGATATTATCAATGTTTTGTAAAAATAAATGTTGAACAGGCGTAACCTCTGTTTGGATGGAATGATGGTGAAGTCGTGTCTCAATGGCCTTTAACTTATCTTCAATGGTTGTATCAACAAAAAAAGTCAATTCATTCCTCTCTTCGTTTTGCGTTACCAGTTTCTTGGTAAGTAGTATGAAAGGAGCGGGGCGTCGCGCGCTCGCGCCACACCGGTTCCACGCCCGCGCCCCGTGCCACTTCTGTACCTATGTCCCGCGCCTATATATATTATATTTCGGTTATACATAAATTGGAATGATTTCCTCATACAGTGATTAGTCTTTTTTGAAGTCTGTTAAACATTTAACAAAGCTAAGGTATAGCAATAATTTGGTAGCTACATTCATATAATATTATCTCGGAATTAGCCCACGTTTGCACGGACGTAAAAATATCGCGGCGGGATTTTATCGCGCGCTGGATTATCAACTTTCGGGGTTGAGCCGAGCGTCGCGATTCCAACGCGCTGGGACAAACTCTCTTCTCGCGTTGAAATAACACACTGTTGGATTATAATATAACTCTCGGCGCTAAGCATAGCTCTATGTGTTAGCTTGTGAGTGAATAATAATTGGATTCACTTATACTAGCTACTAGCTGCGACCCGCGGTTTTACCCGCATAATGTACCTATGTCTCGATCCCGTAGGAATATCGGGATAAAAAGTATCTTATTTCCTAACCCAGGTCATGGGTTACCTGTACCAAATTTCATCCAAATCCGTTCAGCCGTTTTAGCGTGAAAACGTAATTAATAAACAAACTCACTTTCACATTTAAATATTATATACTTAGGATAATATTTTTGTTTGTTACCGATACCTCTGTGAGTCAGTCCGTGGGAGGACAAAAACAGGAAAGTCGAGTAATATGTATCATTTTATGGCGTTGTTTACCTTGATTTGCGGCTTTCGGTCTAAACGAGTTTAAATTATACCTTGATTGCGTGATGCGGCTATCATGTCTTGCGTAAACATAAAAAAACAACCAAGATGGATGGGTACCTTTCAAAATTCAAAATATTTTATTTCACATAAACCTACATGGGCACTTATGAAACGTCAGAAGCTAGGTGCACGGTTCCAATTGGTCATTTCCTATGGAGAAGAGCCGGCAAGAAACTCCACTCCACGGTTACTCTTTTAAAAATAATTGGCCTCTATAATATTTTCAATTAGCAGTAGGTGTGGGAGGATAGTGTAGGTCTTTCAACAAGTACCAGGTACTTAACAAAATAGAAGATGGTCAATAAATCGACAGTCCATTAAGCCTACAGCGTTCGCACATTCACAGAATAGAAAATAATCTTTAAAAAATATAAATAAATTAATAAAAATAAAAACCAATTTTAAACTAAATTACATGATTGCTATTACAACTGCATATACCTCTAGCATAGCTAGCTTAAAAAGTTCCCGCTGCTGGGACACCGGCCTCCTCTCTGTGAGAGAGAGTGGGCCGTAATCCACCATGCGATTCCAGTGTGGGTTGGTGGATGTCAAATGTTTTTGAATTTTTGGTTCTAGAAAATTACCGGTTTTCTCACGCTGTACGCTGCTTTCCTTCACCGTTTTGAGAACAGTGGTGATGAAATAAATTACACAAAGTATAGTGCCTGCCCTAGGTTCGACATCGAGGCTGATACACACTGGGTCACCATTGCTCCTTGCTATACACCCCATACATATCTAATACTGTCTGGACTGGTGAATTTGATGTGTCCAATTCAAAATGAAGAATTTGACACATCGAATTTGCACATTTTAATAAAGAAAACTTTGCTTTACATAAATGTGCGTACTAATTAATAACAATAATTTGTGGCGTCAGCCCCTTAGATCATTCAACCCGTTTAAAAAAAACAAAATATATAATAATGGAACCTATTTTCTAATTAACCTGTACTTGTATAAGTTACTCATATTTAGCTTAACTATCTTTCTGTTATCATTTACATTGTATTTTGAACTGGCTTATTAATAAAGTATTTTTCACATACATAGATCCAGTTTCCTTTATTTCGTTCCATTGAACAATGTTTCACTTTAATTTTCTTTGTTGGCTGATGCAAAACAAAAAATAATATGTACCCCCCCTATGAAATCAGCGTTTTGTATGGAGAATTTTAAAGAAGTTGCATTTTTCATAGGTACTAACATTTTCTTAATTTAAATAGCAACCATGAACACGAATGTTTTAAAACTTTTATGCACTAATGTTTAAAAACTAAGTTAACGAATATGCCACTTAGATTAAGCGACAAAAATAAGTTTTGGCTAAGTTATAAGGCACAAATAGTGGTAATTTCTGCTAACAATATGAGGAATCATTTGAGTGGTTTTTAAGGTATTTTTTATGCCTGTCTAAAAGTATAAGTAATAAGGTTTTTTTACTATTGGTAGTTGTCTATGATGGTCATTATTCGATATAATACCAAGCAATTGATGAATATTTTAAATCATAGAAGTGACGAGGTTCTCTATTTGTGAAAAAAAAAAAACGCCAATTTCATAGGTGGGGACCCAATATAACATTTGACACTATATGTACTCTGCAATAATCAATTTAACACCGCATAGGGGCGGCAGTACCCAGTTGTTACAAAAATCGTACCGGTTTTCTGCTGACCCGACCACAACGAGTAGGTACCTAACGTGTGGTGTCGGTGACATGCTATGCGCGATTTTGTTATTGTTGCTACTAGCATTTTCGCTTATTTCTTGATTAACCAAATAAGCCGGTTTTAGTCTGTCTATTGAAATGTTAGTCTGTCTATTTGGCAACTGTATTGTATAAATTTTTTCTTTTCGTTGGATGGCTCAAAATGAACAATCTTAATTAGGTTGCAGTGATTTCCTAACTGCATCCTTTCTAATAAATACAAACTCTGCTGATGATAGCTCTGGGTGCAGAAACAAGTTTCTTGTATTATTGTATTCTGTCGAAACTGGTTTGAAATCATTAATCGCTTGACGTATCTTAACGCATTCGTAATCAGGCGTGTAACTCTCATTATTATTGTCTACGTAGAAATCCAATGGCATTCGTATCGTTCGACCATACACCATTTCCGCCGCGCTTATACCGCTATCCGAGCGTATTGGTGACCTAAGACTGTTAGTAACTCGGTCACCCATGATGACGCAATCGCACTTAATCTTGCTGTTAGGGCTACTTTTAGCGATCTATGCCATTTTTTTACTGCCCCATTGGACTGCGGGTGATACAGGGTTGTTCTGCACTTATGTACACCTAACATCTTTAATAACGACGTGAATAAGGCGCTTTCAAACTGTCTCCCTTGGTCGCAAGTAATTTTTCCCGGACATCCAAAACGAGTAATCCATCCTTCCTAAACTATCTTAGCTACCGTTTCTGCCGTGATGTCATTGATAGGAAACGTTTCTGGCCACCGTGTGCGTCTATCAATTATCGTTACTAAGTACCTAGGCTCGTCTTCTGTGATGGTCAGTGGTCCCACAATATTGACATGAATGTGCTCGAACCGATCGCACTTTGAGAAACTCTCTAATTCTGAGTTAGTGTGCCGAATGACCTTACTACGTTGGCATTGTAAATACGTCTTTGCCCATTGTCCTACATCTCGATTCATATTTGGCCAAAAGAACTTGTCCTGCTGAGAAGCGCGAATGCCAGGATGACTTAGGATATGTACTGCGTCAAACACCTTTCGTCTTAAGCCTTCTGGAAGGTATGGCCTCGCGTTCTGGTTGCGGTACCTCAATTTCCTTAAAAATGACACTACTATTATAGATCATAGCCATATATAGATTTCTTTTTCTTCATATAGATCATAATATATAGATTTCTACGGAGCTGTGTCAAAAATGGAGAAACGAAATGTCACTTTGCATAGAAATAGCTGTGTATATTCTTAGAAAGCGTCATGCTAAGCGTGTTGGAAGAATTAGTCGCCCTTACATAATTTGGCACAAATATTTCTTTTGATCAATCTGCAATATTTTGAGGCACTGGCACGTCAATATCTTCCGGTTCTGCAACTTGTGGGTCAACATCAAGATGTTGTTGCTGGTGTTCAGGTTCCATAGCCATATCATCAGGGTTTGGGCCTTTGGTTCTGGTACTTACATCGCGCCGTTGTTCAACTGCATTATTCGCTTTTTGCCAGCACCTGTGGCACACAGCTATGACGTTGTTGAACACAACCTGGAACGGAAATAAACATATGCGGCATGCATATACCTACCTGTTGGTGTTGTATTACTATTACTAGAATTAACTGTAGTAGTCCATTTTGTTCCAAAATTTAGTTAGATAAGATCAAGGCCTACTTTGTAACAGAGTTTCCTGTAAAATATTTTTTTTTTGTCGAAGGAGACATCGTGGACACAAAACAAACCGGTTTCCACTCTCCATATTAGAACACGGATGATATTCCGGTCAACGAATAACTCATAATGAATAATCTGATTCCAAAAAAAATGCCAGGGTCAGTTGAAAAGCTATCTATCAGGTTCAGTTAACAAGCAAGTACCTATATTAGTCGTGAAACAGATCGAAACGCAAAGTGAACAACGAGAGCAACGAATAGCTAATTATTTATACCAGTGTGTCAGGTAAGATTGACGGGTTGAAAATAACAGTTTCCAGGCTTAGAGTATATAACACTGGAGAAGACGAACACTTCCCCTCTGTAAAAGTACAAGAACAAATGTTCTAGTACGTTCATAAAAACTACTTTCAAATCGATTCTAACGCACTTCGTAAATCGTTTAAAAGGCGCGCGGAGCTCCGTGAAAATGCCTATTTGTGCTGTTAAATGGTGTAAAAAGCGTTCAAATACGTCAAATTTACCTATAGAACTGAATAACTTTCTATATGTAATTTTTTTTTTCTAAGCTTTAGTCATAGTTTTTATTGAAATTTAAAATTCTAACCTCATAATACAATTCGATTTTTCATTTGATTCAACCATGATTCAATATAAAACGTAGCATGAATCGAGTATTTTCCTCACGTTGCTTCTGTGAAGTCACTGAGTCTCGCTACATCTCGTTTTTATGTTCGTAAAGGTCAAAATTGAACGTGCTTTTCTTTTGCATTACGAAAATATACGTCAAATCAGCAAAACTTACACGCACTTGACATGCGATTATGTCCTCTAGTAAAAATGTTTTGCTTGTCCTGAGGTCTACACCCGTGGCTTTCAGTAGCAATTTTCCATTTCTTTCGAAGATTTTCGTTTTTTGTGAATTAATGAACGTCTGCGTTCCTGCGTCATCATCATCAACATCATTCTCTTGCCCTTATTTCAATTTATTTGGCTTAAGCGCAACATATCGTCTTCCATACTTCTCTTGTAATCGTCAAATGTTTGGGGTTTTTAGGGAAAACAATAAAATGTGGTCATATGGTGTAGTAAATAAGAAGTTTATTATTAAACATTTGCAATCTAAAATCGATTTTACTTTATTTCATGCTAGTTTTTGTCCGCGGCTTCGCCCGCGTGGATGTCGGTAAATAGGCCACGGGAACGTACTAGCGGGATTACATAACTAATAGTCGAGGAAAATGTCATTGACTCCTAGCGCTGCGACCGACGCCCGCCGCCGCCATCAACCATAATTATTTTGTTACGCGTAATTTTGAATCTGTGATATATTTTAAAGTATTAATTTAAATGATATGATGTCAAGGCATATTTTAATTTAAATTACATGCCAATTTAACTAACATACTTTGTTGTATATGGATTAATATAATAACTGTCAAAATACCTTCGAAAATAACAAAGAAATTTTGGTTACTGTGGGTCGCCCTTAGAAGATAGACCTAAACTATTGCGGTCCTAGTCGGTACGTGTTTTTCTGCCATCTTCAACAATAATCCTCATATTTCAGGCAATTTACACAAAACCATGATGAATTATACACCTAAACCTTCCTCATGAATCACTCCATCGGTTAAAACCGTTTATATTTTTTGAGTTTATCGCATACAGACAGACAGACGTGGCGGGGGACTTGCATTTATAATATGTACAAGGATGTAAAGATGAAGTATACTTCTATATTTAATCATCTCTGTCATTTGCAGGGAATACAGGCGGTATCAGGTCCACTTTGAATAAATTAGATCACTTTGTTGAAATCGACGTTGCAAATGTTCATTGTCTTGTAAAAAATTTCGTACAAAAAATAAACATAGTCGCCTGGAAACTTAGAGTATATAACACTGGAGAAGCCATATGCGCAATATTCCGAACAAAAAAGTCTGTCACTTTTTGCGGAGGACGGGGTAGCTACTGTCAAAAACAACAATAGCTGCTCGCCCGGATAGAGAAATCCGTACCATTAATTTTTATTTTATCGATATCGATATTTGTTGGAGCCTGATCAATATCGCATAGCAGCAATACACCTAATTAGCACATATTACTTGTCGTGTGTGCCGGTCTTGATGACACTTTCACTTGTTCTATAAAACCCATGTTGTTAACACCTAATTAAAGTTTTTTTACTTGCATCGAGCATCCTGAGTTTATTCATCCGGCATATCCCTTAAATTCCCGCACATGGTCCGTAACGAGCCGGATATCGTATAAATATAAAGGAGATCAGCGGATTTAATGAAGAATTAAGGATTACTATCATCCACGTGCAGTGGAGGTTATTTGCCGGTGAATTGGATGTACTTCAAGCAAGCTATTTAGCGGTGTACAGCATTTATAATTAACCTAATATCGTCACCCAACACTCAGGTAGTATATGTAAATAGTCGTATTAAAGGTCAGTATTATTTTATTGTATTACCTATTGTATTGTGTTAGATTAAAATCATTAGGTACTTGTTGCATTGTGATTAGTATTTTATTCAACAGCAAGGTTAAGTTTAAAATCAAACTGTTTACAGTATAGTTAGCTTATTTGCTACATTAATTAAACTTAAATTATATAAAGCTGTAACTAATTCACTGATCTACTAAATAGTGTGTTAATTGTTAGCAGGTATCTTAACATAATACATATAATTTGAGAGTGTTAGATATTAGGGCAAGTCATTGTTAAACATTATTAGCATTTAGAATCATTTATGTAGTCAACATAATTAGTGTTAGTTGAGCCTATTTATAACTTAGTTCATATTAAAGTTTTGCAATAAAACATATTATCAGAATTGTATACAGTATTTTAGGTTTATACACTTGGTAGTTAAAATATTGAGTTGTGTTGTTTGCTATAGTATTTAAACAGTGTATACCATACAGTTGGGCGTGTATTAAAGTTATATTGTTCGTTTTATAATTGTATTCCTGTATCAATTTCAGGTTGACCACACTCGTCTCCCAGTATGTCTGACGAAAGGGATTTAATTAAAAAGCGAGGCAGCTTCAAAGGCCGTTTGACTGCTTTCGTCAACTTTCTGGATTCACTCAAGGACAAAGAGTTATCGAGCTGTGATGTGTCTGAATTGCAGTTGCGTTTGGGCAAGATCGAGTCGTTGTACGAACGGTATGATGAGGTACAGTTAGGTCTGGAATGCATTGTAGATGATCTCAAATTGCAATACTCTGAGCGATCTGAATTCGAGTCTCTTTATTATAAGTCCTTAGCCAGAGCTCAAAATATTCTGAGTGATTTTAATAAGGATAGTAAATCGATGGAAAGCTGTAAAAGTACACATGTTAGCATGCAAAAGCCGGTTAAATTGCCAACGATTCAGTTGCCAAAGTTTAGCGGATTATATTGTAATTGGCTTGAATTCCGCGACACCTTTACTAGCCTAATTCATTGTAGCAATGACATAGACGCAATCAATAAGTTTCATTACTTGAGAGCATCACTTGAAGGAACAGCTGCAGTAGTAATCAAATCTATTGAGTTTTCTTCGAGTAATTACTCTGTGGCATGGTCGTTGTTATGTGATCGATTTGACAACAAAGGGTTACTGGTACAGAATCATATATACGCATTATTCAATATCGAATCTATCTCAAGGGAATCTTCTGTTGCATTAAAAAGTTTAATCGATCAATTAAATAAAGATTTGCGAGCATTAGAGTCGTTAGGGGAGCCTGTTAAACACTGGGACACACTTTTAATTTACATTGTTACTCGCAAGCTTGATCAAAAGACCTATCGTGAGTGGGAGGAGTACAAAGGTAGGATGAACAAAGACAGCGCGATTACTTTTGACGCGTTTATGCAATTCTTACGTAATCGAGCTGATCTTATCGAGACCCTAGAACTGGTACGTAATAATTATTCCCAAACGATAGGTAAATCAAGCCCTAAGCTCAAGTCAATGGTAGCAACACAATCTCCTAATAGTTCTAGCACTGAATTAGCCCATAAACCATGTCCTAAATGTAATAGCAACGATCACACTTTAAATAATTGTCCACAGTTCCTCGCATTAAGTAATGACGAACGTCTCAAATTGGTACCCAGTTATAAGATATGTTTCAACTGTTTTCGTACGGGGCACTATGCTAACAAATGTAAAAAACCGGGTTGCAAACTATGCAAACGTAGGCATAACACACTGATTCACGTAGATTCTAAAAGCACTGTTCCGAATATGGTAATTCGATAAACAACTTGTCTGCACCGTCGTCATTACCATCTGCTACCACTGATACGAATAACGTAGCTTTGTCAGCAAACATTGCATCTCAGTGTAGTCATACGCAGCGAGATGTGTTGTTATCGACCGCCTTGATCAAACTGCGGGATCACAATGGTTGTGTGCATCTCATTCGCGCGGTTCTTGATAGCGGTAGTACGTCGTCATTCATAACGGACAGGTTGTGCAAAAAACTTAATTTAATAACTAGCCAAGTAAATAGGTCGATTCTTGGCATCAACAATGTCACTTCGCACATAGATAAAATATGTCGGGTTACGATTACGTCATTAGACGATAGTTTTGTTTTCGAACTTCATTGTTTTGTTCTGCCATACATTACAAGTAACGTACCGTGCCGTGAAGTAAATATTTCTCATTTCGACATACCCTCAAATATTACTTTAGCTGATCCTACCTTTTATAGCCCAGCTGATGTAGACATTTTAACTGGCGCTGACCTGTTTTGGGAGTTGTTAGGATCACAAAGACTAAAGTTAGGTACCGGAAAACCAGTATTATTTGAAACCCGTTTAGGTTGGATAGTTTCCGGTCCAATTACTCAGAATGTTATTTCACTGCTGTCAAATGACGTAAAATGTAATTATTCTAATATGGTTTCCGATAGCGATAGTGACTGGGAAAAACTTAAGATAGAATTGACAAAGTTTTGGCAATTAGAGGAGGTGAATGCGATATCGTCTAATTCTTATATGCCAGAAGAGAAGTCGTGTGAGAATCATTTTGTTAAAAATGCGATACGATTGTCTGATGGTCGTTTTTGCGTTCGCATACCCCTTAAAAAAGATCCTTCAATTCTAGGAAATTCTTTTAAGAGAGCTACACACTGTTTAGAATCTTTAGAGCGTAGATTAAAGGTCAAGCCAGACTTTAGCAAACTGTATCATGATTTTTTATTAGAATACGATTCACTTGGTCATATGACTAAAATTAATAAACCTAATTTGTGTTTTGGTTATTTTATCCCGCATCATGGAATTCTACGTGACTCGAGTAGCACGACCAAACTCCGTGTTGTTTTCAACGCAAGTTGTCCTACTTCGACGGGAGTGTCCTCTAATGACCTACAAATGGTTGGGCCAACTGTACAGGACGATCTATTGTCTATACTTCTTCGCTTTAGATTCCACAAGTATGTTTTATCTGCGGATGTGGAAAAGATGTATAGACAAATAGTCGTCCACCCGTCGGATAGGTACTTGCAACAAATTGTTTGGCGTGATAATATTAGTGAGCCTATTAATGTTTATGAATTAAACACCGTCACGTACGGTACTGCTAGTGCGCCGTTCCTTGCGACACGATGCCTTAAACAATTAGGACTTGACTGTAGGAACCCTAAAATATCTGAGATCATCAGACATGACTTTTACGTCGATGACCTGCTGACCGGGGGAAATGACTTAGACGAAGCAGAATTCATTCGCAATGAAGTCACCAAGGCGCTTGCGTCGGCATGTATGCCATTGAGAAAATGGAAGTCAAATGACCCTCAATTAGTGTCCGATGCTGTTCCTGCGTCATTTGACTTAAACATTGGACCTAATGAGCCTGACAAGTTGCTTGGTCTCGGTTGGTATATCCGCACTGATGAGCTCGGGTTTCCTATAAGTCTGCCAAAGTCTTCGACGGGGCACACAAAGCGTGACTTGTTATCCGTGATTGCGCGCATTTTCGACCCCTTAGGTCTGCTGGGTCCTATTGTTATCACTATGAAGGTACTTTTACAGAGAATGTGGTTAGACAAATTATCATGGGATCAACCATTACCTAATGAGATTAGTAAACAATGGGACATTATAATTAAGTCTTTGCCTCTTTTAAATCATATTCGCATTCCGCGAATTATAGTTTGCAATTTATATATGGAGCTAGAACTTCATATTTTCACAGACGCGTCTGAGTCCGCATACGGTGCTTGCGCCTACATTCGCAGTATTAACGATAAGGTTGAGTATATGACTCGCTTGTTAATAGCCAAGAGTCGAGTGGCTCCCATCAAGCCCACAACAATCCCGCGTCTGGAGTTGTGTGGTGCGGTAGTTGGTTCTCGTCTTTATGAGAAGGTGATGAGCTCACTTCGAGTGAAGATTAGTCGGGTCTATTGTAGGACTGATTCGACCATCGTGTTGGGATGGTTACAGACGATGCCTACCAACCTTCAGCCGTTTGTACGCAACCGCGTTGCTGAAGTATTGGATAAGGCGGGTAACTGCACTTGGAGGCACGTCCCAACAGTTCAAAATCCAGCAGACCTAATATCTCGTGGTGTGGATATTAGTGTTCTGCAGGGTTCAGATCTGTGGTGGCATGGACCAGATTTTCTAGGACTAGACCCGTCTGAATGGCCTTCTCAAGTAACGAGTCCAGGACTACAGTCATTACCGGAGACTCGAGCTAATGTTGTGTTACACACTGTTATCAACGATTCTAAAACTGAAGTTTTAATCGATTTTAGTCGTTATTCTAACTACTCTCGGCTTGTACGTTCTGTTGCTTACTTATTGCGATTTATTAAGTCGTGTAGAAAACATTATCCAATAATGAATTATTTGTCAAATGATGAGATACGGGATGCACTCACCGTTGTCATTATTGAATGTCAGATTCAGTCATTTCCTGAGTACCAATTACTTTTACATAAAAAGAATATATCTCAAAGGAGCGCCCTTCTAAAGTTCAATGTTTATTTGGACGATAAAAATATAATGCGAGTAGGAGGACGTCTCGATAATTCTAGTTTTGCTTATAGTAAAAAGCACCCGATTTTATTACAGTCCACTCATGAATTTACTAAATTACTATTTAACTTTGAGCATAAAAGGCTGATGCACGCTGGCCCACAATTATTACTAGCTTCTATTAGGGAATCTTACTGGCCAATAGGAGGTCGCAACTTGGCGAGGGCCTGTTATCATAAGTGTGTTCTGTGTCACCGTATGAGGGGTAAGATTGTACCTCCCTTAATGGGTAACTTACCACAAGAACGCCTTCGTCCAGGTTATCCCTTTGAAAGCACAGGCGTTGATTATGCCGGCCCGATTATGTGTGCAAGTCGTCAAGGTCGTGGGTGTAGGTTAGTAAAGGTGTATGTCGCTATTTTATTTGCTTTACAACCAAGGCCATTCATTTGGAGCTCGTTGGCGATTTAACTAGCAATAGTTATTTACTGGCTTTGTACCGATTTATTGCTCGGAGAGGTAAGCCCGTTGATATTTTTTCCGATAACGGTACTTCATTTGTCGGTGCGTGCAACGAATTATCCAAATTTTTAAAATGTAATAGTTCGTCCTTGGGTGAAAGTGCAGCAAACGACGGAATAAGGTTTCATTTTATACCCGCATACACCCCGCATTTCGGTGGACTCTGGGAGGCGGGTGTGAAGTCAACAAAGTACCATCTTCAAAGAGTGTTGGGAAATTGTAATTTGACCTTCGAGGAGCTGTACACCGCACTAACCAAGATTGAAGCCATATTGAACTCTCGTCCACTGACGCCGTTGTCTTCAGATCCTGCAGATTATACACCGCTCACGCCAGGACATTTTCTTGTTGGGCGGCCTCTGACTTCCTTGCCTCAGCCTGACTACCAGGATCACTCTGCCAACCATCTGTCTCGCTATCAAAGAATTGAGCAACTCCGCCAGCATTTCTGGAGCAGATGGAGCAAGGAGTATGTTGCAGAGTTACAACTGCGTTCGAAATGGCGTTCCTGTAAGGATGGTTTGAAGTTAGACTCCTTAGTCGTGATCAAGGAGGATAATCTTCCTCCTCTGAAGTGGAGACTTGGACGAATTGTGGCAGTTCACCCGGGAACAGATGGCATCGCTCGTGTAGCTGACATTCGGACATCCACTGGAGTCGTTCGGCGGGCATTTAACAGAATCTGCCCATTGCCTGTGTCTTCGCAATCTGGTTGAAACCGTTGTTTTCAACGCCCGGGGAAATGTTGGAGCCTGATCAATATCGCATAGCAGCAATACACCTAATTAGCACATATTACTTGTCGTGTGTGCCGGTCTTGATGACACTTTCACTTGTTCTATAAAACCCATGTTGTTAACACCTAAGTAAAGTTTTTTTACTTGCATCGAGCATCCTGAGTTTATTCATCCGGCATATCCCTTAAATTCCCGCACAATATTCACTCGGAATTTTGCTTGAATCCAAGAAATAAAACAGAAGAGAAAATAACTTCACTTAAATAAAAGTAACTAAATTTGTAATAAGTAAGTAATCTCAATAAAAAATTAGGTCAACTTCAAAAAATAAATAAAAAATATATACAACCCCTTCAATGGACATAAACAAATTATAAAACATTGATCAATCAAAAAAAAAGTAAACAAAAATAATTACTATGTAATGTTTACTAAGAAATTATCGACATTTCAATTTTGTTTTCAAACATGACCTCAACCCTAAGGTAGCCTCGTTAACATTTTTACTAGAGGACATAATCGCCATTAACGCCAGGCGACAACATTAAATCTCTCCATCAATACCATTCGCACTTTTTAAAATAAAACCCCATCTCCTTCATGATTTTCGACAAAGTGCACAACTTTGTCGAAAATCATGAAGGAGATGGCGACTCTTGTTGTAATCTCACGTCGCATTTCATGCAATAACTTAGAGTAGGCAATTATTTTCTGACAGAATAAAATTAATGTATTTTATGCCATAATGTTTGCAATGGTATATTTTATAGTAGTTAGTATCTTTGCAATAGTTCGATAGTTTATGTCTAGGACAACTTTTGCGCGGGGTAAAAATTTTTGTTGACGTGCTAGCTGCCACCTCGCCTTCTTTGGTTATTTTCAACACTGTTTTTTAGATACACCTAAAATAAAAACCAAGGTTTACTACCTATCTAAAAAATCTACATAAATATCCTACTTAAAAAAAAAATACTATCATTCTTACATTTAAGGGTACGCTAGTCGGTCATTCTATACAAACGTAGTACGGTGATTAATCGTCTGTTTGACGGTGTACGTTCAAAACGAAAAATTATATCAATTTGTGTTGTCATTATCTATCCCTGCGTTGAAGCAGAATTGGAAAAAAAAAATAGTTTGGAAGTTATAAGCGGCAAAACTACCGTATTTCAACACTAATTTTAACTCATCTTTGGGCGTAAATAAATAACTTACGTAGTAAAAAAAATTAAAAATAGAAATCGTACAGGGACAGATAATTTGTTCAAAAAATCAATTAATTTTATTTTAGTAAATACATCCACTAGTTTTTCATCCAGAAGTCGACCTTAAAATAGTTGGGAAAAAGCTAGGCTGATTGGATTGACATCCAGTAGTTTTTCTATAATATCTATACGCCCAAAGGTCTGTTGATAAAATTTTACGCGCTCATTTTTGTTTTAAATCATCGTTTATTCCACTCAATAATTTAATAAATAAATAAAGAAAAACTATATAATTAAATAAATAATTCGACTAATTCAAGCCGTCGACTAGTGCACTCTTAAGAAAAATAGTTAATTACGAATACGAGTAGGTACTTATTTGAAACTAGTCTCACATTTCTGTGAAGGGTTGGGGACTTATTGCGACTACCTCTGGTAACCCTATTTCACTAACCTGTAATGGCGGCAATGCGACCGTGAATACATTTTATCGGAATAAGTGGCGCCTCGTTACGTATTTCACGCTCACAAAAGTTCTTCACTTTCAACACCATTTATGTCTTTCTCCATTTCTTAAAAATCTGCAGAATCACCTTCCCTCATCTACTATCTTGACAGACAGGGGAGCTGCGGGGAGCAAAGGAACTATTTGTTGAAACTCACTTTAGAAACAAGAATAGTCTGTTACATTACAATTACTCTGAGCATTACATATTCTGTGGTCTATGGGCACATTAAGCACTCCTTGGTGAACTCCAAGGCTACAAACCAATCATAAAATCAATTAAAACCGTTTAAGATCCGGCTGCGAGATTACTAGGTTCATAGATTTTTTTTTATCAAAATCTATTTTTTCCATATATTTGAGAATGTGACAATAATTTTTGCCGGGCTGCTTATCAAAATGTGGCCGCAAATATTTTTAATTAAAATAATATTACTTCATTTTTGGGAAAAAAAATCATTCAGTTGTTTTTTAAATACAATATATTTCACGTCACAGCAATGTTTGTAAAGATAAGCTATGGGTGCCATTGCGCACTTGGCTCACGCGCAACATCGCTCCAGTCCTCAGACGAGGATGGCGATTGCTAGCTGTACGAGTTTTTAAAGCCATTGCACATGCGTCGAAAGCTAGTGTTCTCGACGAACGGCGCTAACAGTAGCAGGAACGACTTTATAATATGTACTCATTTAAAAAAAAAATGCTTTCGCCCGCGTGGATGTCGGAACATATCCCACGGGGACGTACTACCGGAATTAAAAGGAAGCGAAGCAATAATCTCATAAGTAATAGCCGAAGAAAAGGTCACTGACCCTGTCCTACTGCCGCCCGCGCTGCCCGTTGAAACGTTACGTTTAGCGTGGAGGATTTAAACGTAGGTCACAATAAAAATAGTAATAAAAAAGATATTAAGATTCAAAGTTAAAGTTAGAAAATTAAAAGTAAGTTTAGGGCGTTAAGGGACGGATTCACAAGATACGGGAGGCTCAGGATAGACAGGAGGCAGGAACAGGCAGACGGGCAGGCAGGCAGTCAGACAGGTAGGCAGGCACGCAGCAGGCAGCGAGGAGGAGCTGGGCTGCGGCACAAAACGGAGCAGACTTATCCACCCTGTTGAACGGAGAGGAGGGTGTGAAAGTTTGTAGGCATCGGTGGTGCTTTGAGGCGCCTAACCTAGCGGGAGGACCGCGCCAACGTCACACGTGACGGCGGAGGCCTCTCCCGGAGGGTAACGTCGTCCAGCGTTACGTCGTTTGGCGTCGGAGGCCTCTGTGTGCGTGTATTCGTGGTGTTTTACTCGACGTGTTTAAAGTTCGTTTGAAATCGGAGTAGACACCTCCTACAGGGGTAGGCAAGAGGGTCCGACAAATGATAAACAGTATTAAACGCACTCAATATTTATTGTCAGAGACCACTAAGTATCCACAGTTTAGGTTACACAGTATGATAATATACACGTATAATTACGATATATACACGCGTGCACGCTAGTTACATGAGACTAAAGTTCGAGTAGTTAACTGTATTCAAGAAATAAGACTCAAGGAGCAGGAAAACAGTGACTCCGCCAAAAGCCAAAACAAGACTGAAAAAATTGAAGGCCGTTTTTATCGTTCTGTGTCATATGTTAAACATTTCAAAAACATATCAATTTACTTCTGAATTTAATTATGGCCAGAACTAATAAAAACGGTTTACAGAGGGAAAATTGTACAGCTGTCCGGCATAATGCGAAGGTTATGTGTGCCAGCTTTATAAGAGATCTGGAAGAAGATATAGTGTACTTGTCTATGGTGCGTTATGTCTATGGTTTAGAAAAATAAATAAGACAGATGACAGCATATGATGAAAATGTCAAAATATAAATATTACAAGATTTTTACAAAAAGGAAAGTTAATAGTATAAAATAGGTTTGGATGCTAAAACAATCAAGAGATAATTAAAAGTATTCTTTACAAACGAATAGCTAACTAATAACTTTACGAATTTTTTGATGCCCTATGATTGTACATATTAATATTATTATTTTAACCGGTCACGTACTGTTAATGCACCCGTGCCGACCGAAACCATACCGTCCGTTAGTTTTTAAAACATGTAAATACACAAAATTGAATGTAAATAAATAAACATATTAATAAATAAATTTGCTTTACAGAGGTAAACCGTGTTAAAGAATATATAAAAAGTGAGTTAAGTACCATGTGTCATAGATTAACAATAGGTAAATATATCAAAAGGTCATGTGTTTAGTATAATAACATAAAGATAACAGTAAAGGACGTGATTCTGCACGGCAGAATACGACGCCGTCAACCACAATATTATTAATTTCGAATCTGTGATATCTCCTAAAGTATTCATTTAAATGATTTGATGTCAATGTATATTTTAATCTAAATTAAATGCAAAATTAAAATAATGTACTTTATTGGATAAGGATTCATTTATTACCGGTCAAAATAGCTTCGGAAATAACAATTAAATTTTTATCAAATTCTGAAAAATAAAAATGATTACTGTGGAATCCTTATAAGAAATCTCATCTCATCCTTAGAAGAAAGACATATGATATTGCAGTTTTTTTGTTGAACTTTGTAAGATCTACAATACTGTAGAACATAAATTGTATATATCTCTTATGGTTTACGCGGCACACGCCAGTAAAGCTCCCAGTCGGCATGATCTTTTCCGACATCTTCAACAATAATCATCATATTTCAGCCAATTTACACAAAACCTTAATGAATTATACACCAAAACCTTCCGCATTAATTACTCCGTTCATTCGTGAAAACCGTTTGAAACTCTGTTCGGTAGTTTTGGAGTTTATCGCGTTCAGACAGACAGACAATTGCGGTGGGGGGACTTTGTTTTATAATATGTAAGGATAAGGATGTAAGGTAGTGTTCTTAACTGAACAGAGACATTTTATTCTGTACACGTTGTAGAGTTCGTTTTAGACAACGTTGTTTTAATTGTTGTTGTTTTATTTAACTTTCCATATTACGAGGAAGCATGCCAAAATAAGTTAGATATTCTGTACTCATTTGTTTGACATTGGCAAGTTATACACCAACTTATAGGCTGGTTATTTATTGACATATTTGAAAATACAACACACATACGATGAAAGTGAGAGCAGCGATGAATCAGATTTTGAACAAATTTGAAGCATCGCTAAAATAAAAAAATCTATATAAATAAATTATTTGATAGTTTTTCAATATTTTGTTTAATTTTTACACCTAAAAGAGGCTGTCGTATTTTACGTACGAATATTAAATTATTTTGTAAATCATTATATAAAACTCAAATAAAATCAAATATTTTCTTAAACATTACCTGCATTATTTTTCTCAAACATGCTTGAAAGTTCGAACAAATCGAAATTGCTGTACTAGTAAAAAATCATGCAAGTAGGCGACCTGCAATGTTACTATGAAAAATCCATACAAGATTTTATTTAATAAAAATAAAGAAGAAACAAATTAATATATTGGCGATTGAGATTTTTTTTTGTTTTGTTATTGATTCTGGAATTTATAACTAATTTACGAGTACTTAGTTTGAACTTCCACGCCATCAATGCCCTTATTGCTGGCCGCGACAGTAATGTTCTATTTCTTTTACTATAACCGAGATTTTATTTTCATAAATACTTATTTTCTGTTGTAGTTTTATAAAGAAACGACAACATGATGTTTTATTTCAGAATAATTGTTATGTTATGTAATGTATGTAATAAACAAAAATGTATTAAGTTTTTTCTTTCGACGCATGTGTAATGGCTTTTAAAACTCGTACAGCTAGCAATCGCCATTCTCGTCTGAGGAGCGATGTTGCGTACGAGCTCTCTTTCAGTCTAATCTATGCCTATTTGCGGCCACTTTTACATAGGCAGACTTATTCCATCATACACAGAAAAAAAATAGCTTTAATTTGATATCTAAATAATGAATATACGTTAAGAACGAATAATTCTTCTTCTTTTCGTGTGGTTAGTGACTAACCTGGTGTCAGAGTTTTAAAGCCGCCCATGGGCCTCTGATTTGACTTCACATGCTGTCAAGAAATATCTCTCAGACATGCTGGTTTTCTCACGATGTTTTCCTTCACCGTTTTTGAAGCAAGTGATAATTAAACAATACGCACATGAATCCGAAAAGACAGGGGTGCGTGCCTTGGGTTCGAACGCGAGACCTATGACTTGGCAGTCTGACGGTCACACCAGTAGGCTATCACTGCCCACAAAATGATACCTGTTTACACCTGACTGCGAAGAGGTTGCGGCCAAGTGCGTAATAGGACCCATAGCTTTTCAAGATCTTTACATACATTACTGTGACGTGAATTACATTTTATTTAAAAAACAATTGAATGATTTTTTTTCCCAAAAATCTATTAATATTATTTTAATTAAAAATACCTGCGGTCATAGTTTGATTGGCACCCCGGCAAAAATATATTCCCCCGTTCATAAAAATATAGAAAAAATAGATTTTGATATAAAACTCTATGAAGGTAGTAATCTTACAACCGAATCTCGTACTACTAGAAGAATGGAGGTTTTTTAAACAGTTGACAATCAATCAGAATTTTCTATTGACAGTGCAGCATCCTAGATCAGTGCCTTTACACGCATTGACTGTTTCAGTATTATGAAGATTGAGTGCTTTAGACATACTTATTTTAGGTTACTTAATTATTTTAGTTGTATTGCAGTTCACTGGTGGATAACGATAATAATAAGTGTGTTTACGTAGCGTGGGTTGTAGCCGCCCGGGATTCACGCAAAATTCACCGCTTAAGAATTCATAAGACTTTATTTTAATATGTCAAAGCAACACTCAAGGACATTTTAGAACATTGGACAGATTAGGTTTTCTTTTGACCATTCACACAGAAATAGGAGTTAGTTGTTTTTTGAAGTTAAAGAAAGCTGCTTACACTTTGGAGTGACATTACCCGCCCCTAAAAGTGCCGCCCGGGTAGGCTTTGCTACGTAATTTTACATATGTACCTATGTAACATCTAAGTGATATTGTTATGAAAAGTTCTTCATACTTGTTTCAGAAACTTCAGTACAAATTGTATTTTTAAGAATATTGGAATGCAAAATAAGTACAATGATTCGGAAATTGAAGACAAGCTACTTAACAACAGTTTACTGTTTAGTAGTATTCGTAAAAATAAAACTCCAGAAGAAAAAATTAAGAAGATAATAAAATATTTAGATCGGGGGGCAGACATAAATGCAGCTGATGCTAACTACAAAAACAATACACCTTTGCATGTTGCAGTGATGAAAGAAGAATCAGAAGTTGTCAGTTTTCTCTTGGAACGAGGAGCTCTAGTCAGCAATAAAAACAGTGACAATCAAACTGCCTTAGATATTGCTCGTCGATCAGATAAATCCACTTGCCAAAGAAAATGCATTGTAACTATATTGGAGGCATTTGATAATAATAAATTTAAACATGCTGGTAGTCAGCAAGACCTTGAAACTAACTTAATAAGGAAGCGTCATCCCAAAAGATCGAAAATAATAAAGGATCCAAAATACCTCCAACCTGTTGCATGTGGAATACAAACTCAAATTCAATCTCAAGATGTAAATAATGATAGTTTGGTGACCAATAGAAGTATGGATCAACATAAACCAAAACAGCAAGAATGTAGTAAACAATTTAAAAAAACAAAAGGAAGTAAAATATTTCACTACCAAAAAAGAACCGGAACGTCGGGACTTAGTGGACAATTGTATGAAACTAAACTGTTGAGTCTGATTTTATTTAGAGCTTTATATGTGCAAGAGGTTAAAACCTTTTTAATAGCAACCAACGTTGAAAGCATGGGTGCTTTTGATGACATCATCTTTAGATTCTGTTCAAATAAAGATGATAAACCGAAAATAATGTTTGTACAAGCCAAACACAGAGATAATCCTGCAAAAGACAAATTTACGGTCGAGGAAATTATGAAATTAAATGGAGACTTCAGTCTACATAAGTACTTAGAGAGTTACATAAAAATAAGTCAGATGTTCGTCTCTGAAAATAACGATGATATGTTCAGGGGTGAGTTTAAAAATATAGATTGTGAATTTATTATTTATACCTCTGCCTGTGAGAAATTTTCTAAAATGAAATCCGTAGAACAAACTGAATACCAACGTTTTATAAATACAAGCAAAGGCAAGGTATTTCAGTTTGATTATGATAACCATGATGTAGAACTTCTACTGCAAACTGTAGCCAAATCACGTGCAGTGCTTTTAGCAAAACGATTATCAAAGTTTATTTTTAAAGATAATCACATTAATATGATGATGGATGATTTAATAAAAACATATCATGTCTTTATCGCGGGACAAATTCTAGCTGTCGAAGTTAAAGACGGTGAATCGCAAAATAATTTCCGTTACGCAAAATTCCGAGAATCATTTTTTTCAAGCAATGACAATTTGATATTGGCATTTAAAGCAACGATTTGTAACGAAGTATTACTACTTAAAAAAAAAAAATCCCCTGAAAAACTGGACGAGTTAGAGAGTTACTTAATGTCTTTGACTTTTAAAGTACCAGTAAATTTCGGCAATCTTAATTTTCGTTTTAGTGGCAGCGAGCAAAAAAAAGAAAAGAAACTCGAATACCTATGTTCAATATTTAAAAAACTTTTTGAGAATGCGAATGTTTTAGCAAATATTGTGATGAAAGTGGACGACAACATGGTTGGTCCGAATGAAATTTTACAAAGTACAGATTTAGAATCCTATAGACTGGGAGGTTTAGTTGGCAACCTACTAGTATTCGATACCGAAACTAAGACTTTAAAATTTAATTCTGATGTTGATACCTTATCGGAGGACAATTTGAAACTCTTTGAAAAATTAAAGAATGACGTTTACATAGGAATAGATCTAAACAAGTGCAAATTTGACATAAACGTACATGGCTTCCCCCGACTGTCTTTAATTCATGACGAATACGACAAAAATTTGATTAATGACTTTTTGGCCAAACTAATTTTTTATACAAATCAGGCTACAGAAGACGAAGTAGAAAAGATTTTAAAGAAAGAGATAGATAAGTACTTTGTTAGTAGTATACCAAGGCAAAATGACGCGCACTTTAGAGTAAAAGAAGATGCAATTTTCTTAAAAGTACATGATCGTGTACAAAAGTGGTGGAAACAGCCATACAACGCTCCGTACTTGACAGAATCTTGTGAATACTTCTTCGAAGCTGAACAAGATGTTCTGAATAGTCCGTTATTGAGCATTCTTAATTTTACTTATACCAAAACCATAAAGAACGCGTTGCCTGCATTAAAATTCAAAGATACTACACTCGAATTATTACATTTAGATGGGTTTTTTGCCGGGGCAGAAAAAGTTTTGAGCATAATTACTGAAGAGAATGCACTTTCTAGTATCAAGTTAATTCAATATTTTAAAGAACGGAATTTTAACGATTACACTTTTATTGATTTGGATTATGTTGGAGTTGGAAATTATTTTGTTGATGTTAAGTCGGAGATAAAAGCGTCCAAAATAAATACTCTAATTATTGTTTGTAAAAGTCAACATGTTGTTGCAGAAATAGTTTTGCTGATTAAATATTTTGAACGCAAAATAATCATTATCTATAATCGGGACTTAGCTAACCAGATCAATGGATTAGCGATTGAGAACATTGTGGAAAGAGTGGACAGTCAAACTGGCTTTAAAGATCTTGCAGATACAATGCGTACGATGTTGCTAGAAGAGAGATATGTTGTGTTCCAAGGAAATGAAGTACCACTTGGCATTTTATTTGAAGACGAATCGTATCATCTTATAAATTCGAAAGTGTTATACATGATTATAAACAATGAAAAAATTACGATAGGCAATTTTTTTAATAACCCGGCTTATGATGAAATATTAGATTTTTATATAAATGAACAAGTATGTCGTTACGTCACATTACATCCTAATTTTCGAGCAATCGATGAGTTAAATGTTTTAAAATGTAACGAATTGGCAGATGATTTTACGCCTGATACTAGGGACATCGTTTTAATTACTGACAAGCAAAAAGAATTCGTAGAATTTATAAAAAAGCATGTAAACTATAATGTGCATTGGTTTAGCTTTAGTGGTGACAAATGTCTTGTCTGGCAAAAATCTCGAGGTAGTTTACTGAATATATTGAAACATATTCACAGAGGTTCACACGATTCATATACAATGCAACCCGTGACTTTAGAAGATTTAGGAGAAAAGGTAGTTATAATAAGTGCTGAACCGGGCATGGGCAAATCTTCTTTACTCACTCATTTAGCAATAAATACGAAACTTAAGTACCCGGCGCTGTGGATTTCCAAAATCAATTTGCTAGAGAATACCAAAGAATTGAGAAGAATGAAAGAAAACAAAGTTAATATTGATTTAAAAGAAGCTGTGCAATATTTGTTTCGAGTAATTGGATTCGATGCTTATAAAAAGAGAAATGCAAATTTTGAGATCATAATTGATCAAGTTTCTGTCATAGGTGATGATATTATTTTCAATAAAAGCAATGTAGAATTGAATTTTACAGGATTAAACATATTTGAAATAGAGTTATTTATTCATTGTTATAATAACGATCGGGTTGCCTTGTTATTCGATGGTTTTGATGAAATATGTCCAGATTTCGCGAATGAGTTTATGCAATTAGTAAATGTTCTTAAAAACTCAAAAGTTGTGCATTTGTGGATAACTAGTCGTTTATACAACGTTCTTCATCAGTTAGAAAATACTTTGGAAACTTTTTCTTTTACAATACAACCCTTGTCTTATGCCAATCAGTTAGAGTTTTTAGAGAAAATTTGGTTAAGTAAAGGATCAAATGTTATGCTAGGCTACTTTCCATTTAATACAAAGTGGGGCATGCAAAATGCAGTTAAAGGATTTTTGACGGTTCTTTCAGCCGTGTTATGTGACACAAAGAATAAATTTATCAGTATGCCATTACATTTGTATATGATATCGGAGATATTTCAAGATTCATTCCACAACTTTCCTCTCAACCCAGAAAGTATGGAACAATTTATAACTTCACAGAATACTATGAATATGGTAAATCTGAATCAGCTTTATGAGCGATTTATAGATGTAAAATTTTTCAAGATCCGTTTTGGGGAAAAAAAGCCTCTTTTGTGTATTAATGACCCTGATATGAGGAAATTGATAGATAATGAGCGTACAGCATTTTATAATAGTCATAAAATAATTGCTGCTTATGTTATGTTTGGCAAAACTGATGAAATAGAGTTATTTGATAGTCACGATATTGATGAAATACGTGATTTTGTTGAAAGGATAAAAGTAGGTGAAGAGAAAACAGGCATTATCGAACAAATTATTCAGAATGAACCTAAGTTTGTTCATTACACATTTGCTGAATATTTCGCTACCGAGTTTCTTTGCGACAGATTAAAATCGTTCTATTGTAAAACTTCTCTATGGATGTATTTTATAAACACGTTTCTTCAATCTGAAGAAGGGGGCCCTAGAAGATTTTTCAATGCTAAATTAGGAAACCATCCACTCATGTTGAATGAAATACATAATGCTGGTATAAACGAATTGTTTGAAAATTTGCTAACGGAACATCTAACATTGTCCAAGTTGATATTTATGGCGATTGATGAGTTTTTGGAAAACAGTGCAATGTTTCTTCTGAAATGCTTAAAATCTGTGCTTAATAAGAAAAATATTGACGATTTTATAAATGTGGTTAGTAAGAATTTCAATGAAAGTTGTATTGTATGCATTGCTGCCGAGAGAAGTGCAAACAATGTTGTTGCCTTTATAATTAAGCTAATTAAAGATATTGACGTTAAAAGATTAATTGACTTGTTGAATTGCTCTGATCTTCCAAAATATAATCCAGTGTTAGTTGCATACGGAGCTGTTAAAGGTTTGCAACCTAATTTAATGTTGTTAGATATTCTTTTGTCAGATTTACCTTCTCCTGAAATTGTGGAATTATTTTGTATCCAGTTTGATAATAAATGGTTAAATCAAAATAGGTCAGAGAAATTGATACATTTAATATCGGGGTCCCTAGGCAACTCAAATTTTAAATGTTTTGATAAAGCATTGGAAAAATTAAAAAAGGAGCAACTCGTTACCATCTTTTGCGTCAGAGATTCTGAGATGAACCTAGCAGCGCATAGAGCAGCTTCTCAACAATCTTATACGTTTTTCGACAAATTAGATTCCGTTTTGGATACAAGTGAATTCAAGGAAATTTGTATGGCTCGAGACAGATCCGGGTTAACACCAATCCATTATTTTAAATACACAGAAAAAGACAGTGAAAAACTAAAAAATCTTATTGACAAAGTCTATGAGGGCAATACGAATGAAAAATTGACATTGAATCACTTCATTCAACAAAAACATTAAAAGTTGGTATTTTTTTCTCAAATTAGGCCAAAGAGCAATAGAAACAAAACATTGGTACAGAACAGTTATTATACATCTTTGAATGATCTGGGTTTGAAATATGGATGTACTATGACACCTCTGCCTTCCGGTTCGGGGAATACAGGGGTGATGTTATATGTGTCGCAGGTGGGTGGTCTAATCGCCGTTTTACAACACAGCTCCGTTCAGTAAAACAGCTGAACGACGTTTAGCGATTTTCCATATCTGAACGTTAACACGCAGAATTGCATAAACCGCTAGCTGGCACCGCTGCACCGCTAGCTTCGGTAGCTCGGTTCGCGCGGGGTTGGTCACAGTTATAATCGAACTTAAACCAATTGGTCAGGGTGCCCTAGCTTAGGTACTGCGACCGATTCAAACGTTCAAACAATACACCAAACGTTTATTGTGACCATAAGATAAGCCATTCTGCATTACGTCTAATCGTGGTATATATATAGTTTACAATAGCAAGCTCACTCCAAACACGCAAAAGCTAACTCACAACAAACGATATAAAATGGACTCCTCACAGTGTTTTTGTAGGAAACCATTTTAGTATAATGTACTATAAGCTTTTGCACACGGCTTCAACCAGTGGATGAGTTTTTTCATTCGTTATAGGTATTCGTATATGTCACCAAGAGCTTAAATGAAAGTTGCATTGTATTCATTGCCGTCAAGAAGAGAGCAAAGAATGCAGTTACCTTTATAATTGAGCTTATTAAAGATATTGACGTCAATCAGTTAACAATTTAGTTGATCAATTGCTCTGATCTCCCAAACTTTAACGCACTGGTGCGTGTAAGTGGAGTTCGGTATAGCTTTAGGTAAATTAAATAAGGAACAACTGATAACCATTTTTAGCGCAAAAGATTCGGAGAACAACTTATCAGCTCATGGAGCAGTAGCAGCACAACTATACAAATTTTTCAAGAGTCAATTTAGAGAAGTTTATTTCTGAAGGACACTGTGACAAGCTTCATCTCGATAAAGTTTATGAGGGCAATTTGAATGAAAAATTTACATTGCAATATTTCATTGATAAAAAAAAATACATATCAAAGAGGAATGAAGCCTAAAAACAATCAAAGCCGTGGTACAGAACTGATGACGAAATATGGGTCCAGCTCGCGTCGCATAACTTCTTCTGAATGATCGTCTACGAAGACAAAGTGAGCATTTTTTTTTGTTTGACATTCGTCGTCGACAGATTGTAGAAAGAGTTTTCTACAAAGAAGTACAATCTGTCATTTTGTCTTTCGTTGCTCCCATTTCTTTGGTGGTCATGCTACGCGTGCTGCAATTTTCTATGACTAATGAACAACTTTATAATAAATTATACATTTTTATATTTAAATTGTAATTAGTTCCATTCATATAAAATAGTAATTAATTCATATATACAGTATAAGTGTGTTAATAATTTGTAAATTGTTTTGATTAATAAAACTTTTGTTCCCTATATCCTTTTTCAATTTTTTTTCGTGCCTTGCCACGGGACGTGAAAGGGTGGCCATCCATTTTATACCGAAAGCCATCGGTGCGTTGGCAGGCACGGTCCTGGCTGTTATTCAGGGTCAGATTTTGTGTCGTCGCTAGATTTTAATTTATCGGTTGAATAAATTACAATAGAGCTGACATTATAACGGCGCAAGTAATTATTTTTATTGGTTTCATACTCGTACAATGTCAGCGAACGAAAGTTTTTATGCCATTGTTGGTTTAGCGCAGTTTTCTTGAATACTAGCTTTAATGGTTTTCTTTAAATTTTCGTGGCAGTGCGTGAGGTCATCTTTTTCTCTGAACACTAGTTTAGAGTTTTGTATTTCTTGGGCCTTTAGCTTCAAGTTTTGTCAGTAAACACCCATTTGTGATACGCCATGTCCAACCTGCGCGATAGTGAATTGATCCTCAGCTTTTGCTCGGAATTCAGCTTTCCTTCCTGAGCAAAGGTACAAACTTCATTCATGCATGATTCAATTGAGATCAACTAGTTACGAATCTCACTGGTGTCTACTGCGTGGATATTTCCTTCAGTCGCATGGTGAGGTATTTCAGGTTTGCTGGCGGGGGCTGCTTGGTGGTGGGATAATCCGAGGGCTGTTTTCACTATTTGACATAGTTAATTCTTGAATGTTTCTCATAATGTATTGTTATTCACTAAAGTAAATCACTAACTGAGCAGAAAAATGCGCGATTTGGTTTCTAGGTCACAGATCACTCGGAAATATTCTAACGACACTTGATCAATAATATTGCTTATACACAAGTTCGCTCTAGTTGGGTGTTAGTAGAACAGTTGAGAGTGTATGCCATGTAAGGATTAGGATATTAATATTATTTTTTTATGTTATACCTACACAACATAACATCACGCCTGTTTACCCCGATTGGTTAGACAGAGGTGTAACTACAGTACACCCTCATTTTGCCAATTATGTTGTAGTCCCATGTAGTAGGGGACGAGCCAATTGCTATCACCCGGGCACATGTCTTGACTCTGGGCTGTTATTGTTCTAATTCTAACAAAATGCAAATGTTTGTGAAACATAATAATAGGTAAAAGGTTATTACATTTTTGTGTAATTGTTGTATTAAATATTGCAAAATAAAATAGGGAAGAATAGCAAACGATAAGCTCCGAGGTAACTAGATGAATACAAACATTAGTTAAATGTTCGTCTGTATCGTTGTTTGTCAATAGGTATAACTACATAGCACAAAATGTTTTGAAAAAATACAAAAAGCTGTTATTTAGCTTTATCGAATTTGACTTTGCATATCTTTTACTGCGGTACCTAGTTGATAAGTACTTATATGAATGGGCCGTATAATATAAATATATTATGAAAAGTAAACCCTCCATAGAAGTTTTGGGACCTTGCGGCTCATTAGGCCACTATACTATGTGTATATGAACGTAATGTTTGATATTCCCACGGAGTCTAGAAAGAAGGTCTTTTTATCCTCCGTGGATATTCCTGTTGTATTTGAATTACCTTCTTTATATTATTGTTTCAGAAACTTCAGCTCATTTGTGTTAGTATATTGAAATGCAAAATAAAAACAATGATATGGGACTTGAAGACATACTACTCAACAACAGTTTACTGTTCAGTAGTATTCGTAAAAATAAAACCGTCGAAGACAAAATTATGAAGATGAAAAAATATTTAGATCGAGGGGCAGACATTAATGCAACAGATGCTAACTATAAAAACAATACACCGTTGCATGTCGCTGTAATGAAGGAAGAACCAGAAGTTGTCAGCTTTCTCTTGGAACAAGGAGCTCTCGTTAGCAATAAAAACAGTGATAATCAAACGGCTTTAGATATAGCTCGACTATCTACTTACAAAAAAATAAACATTATAACTATATTGGAAGCATACAATAATGTAAAAATAATACAACCTTCTAATCAACTAGACAGGGATACTACTTCAACAAGGACTAACACAAAAATACTACGGGATCCGAAAAACCTTGGCAGTTTTGTTGTAAGTGATATTGACAATCAATCTCAATCTAACATTGTTATTTATAATAGATCAATAAAGAATAGAAAAGAAGTACAGAGTAAGTCAAAACAGCAGAAACTTAATAAACAATTTAAAAAAACAAAAGGGAATGAAATTCTGCACTATCAAAAAAGGACCGGAACGGCGGGACTTAGCGGACAATTGTATGAAACTAAACTGTTAAGTCTGATTTTATTTAGGGCTTTATATGTTCAAAAGGTTAAACCATTCTCATTAGCAACGAACGTCAAAAGCATGGGAGCTTTTGATGACATCGTCTTTAAGTTCTATTCAAACAAAACTGATAAAGCAACAATAATGTTTGTGCAAGCAAAACATAGAGATAATCCCGCAAAAGATAAATTTACAGTCGACGAAATTATGAAATTAAACGGCGACTTTAGTGTGCATAAGTATCTAGAGAGTTATATTAAAATTAGTCAGATGTTCGTCCCGGAGAATAGTGATGATATGTTCAGGGGGGAGTTTAAAACCATGGACTGTGAATTTATTATTTATACCTCTGCCTTCGAGAAGTTTTCTAAAATGAAAGCCGTGAAACAAACTGAAGGAAAATGTTTTATAAACACAAGTAACGGTGCGGTATTTCAGTTTGATTATGATGACCAAGATGTAGAACTTTTAGCGCAAACTGTGGCCAAATCACGCGCAGTGCTTTTGGCAAAGCGATTTTTAAAATTTATTTTCAAAGATGATCACAATAATATGATGCAGGATGATTTGATAAAAACATATCATGTTTTTCTCGCGCGGCACATTCTGGCAGTCCAATTTCAAGACGGTGAATGGCAAAATAATTTCCATTATGCTAAATTTCAAGAATCATTTTTTGCAAGTAATGACAAATTTTTATTGGCGTTTAAAGCCACGATTTGTAAAGAAGTATTACTCATAAAGAAAATCATATCCCTTGAAAAACTTGACGAATCAGAGAGCCTCTTAATGTCGCTGACTTTTAAAGTACCAATAAATTTTGGCAATCTTAATTTTTGTGTTAGTGGGAGTAAGCAAAAAAAGGAAAAGAAACTTAGGTGCTTGTGTTCAAAATTTAAACTTCTTTTAGAGAACGCTAATGTCTCAGAAAATGTTGTGATGAAAGTGGACGACGATATGGTTGGCCCAAATAAAATTTTACAAAATACAGATTTAGAATCCGATAAACTGGGAGGTTTAGTTGGCAACTTACTAGTATTCGATAACGTAACTAAGACTTTAAAATTTAATTCTAATGTTGGTTCCTTATCCGACGACAATTTGAAACTCTTAGAAATACTGAAAAGTGACGTTTTTATAGGAATAGATCTAAGCAAGTGCAGGTTTGACATAAACGTACATCGCTTTCCCCGACTGTCTTTGGTTCATGAAGAATACGATAAAAAATTGATCAAAGAGTTTTTATGTAAACTTATATTTTACACAAATCAGGCAACAGAGGACGAAGTAGAAAAAATTTTAAAGGAAGAAATAGATAATTATTTTGTTGGTGGTATGGCAAGGCAAAGTGACGCACTCTTTAGAGTAAAAGGCGATGCAATTTTCTTAAAAGTACATGATCGTATGCAAAAGTGGTGGAAACAGCCAAACAACGCTTCATACTTGACAGAATCTTGCGAATACTACTTGGAAGCTGAACAAGATATTCTCAATAGTCCGTTATTGAGCGTTCTTAATTTTACTTACACCGAAACAGTAAAGAACGCGTTGCCTTCATTAAAATTCAAAGATACTGCACTCGAATTACTTAATTTAGATGTTTTTTTTGCCGGAGCAGATAAAGTCTTGAGCATTATTACTGAAGAGAATGCACTTTCTAGTATAAAATTAATCCAATATTTTAAAGAACGGAATTTCAACGATTATACTTTTATCGATTTGGATTATGTTGGCATTGGAAATTATTTTGTAGATGTAAAGGCAGAGATAAAAAAATCCAAAATTAACACTCTCATTGTTGTATGCAAAAGTAAAGATGTCATTGCAGAAACCAATTTGCTAATGAAACATTTTGATGGAAAAATAATTATTATCTCTAACCGGGATTTGGCTAACCAGATCAATGGAATAGCGTCTGAGGACATTATTGAAAGAGTTGACAGTCAAACTGGCTTTAAAGATCTAGCAGATAAAATGCGTACGATGTTATTAAAAGAGAGAAATGTTGTGTTTCAAGGAGAAGAAGTACCATTAGGCATTTTATTTGAAGACGAATCGTACCATCTTATAAATTCAAATGTATTGTACATGATTATAAACAATGAAACGACTGCGATAGGTAATTGTTTAAATAACCCATCTTATGATGAATTATTAGATTTTTATATTACTGAACAAGTATGCCGTTACATTACATTAGATCCTCATGTTCAAGCCACCGATAAGTTAAATGTTTTAAAATATAAGGAATTGGGAGATAATTTTACGCCAGATACGAGAGACATCGTTTTGATTACTGACAAGGCCGTAGAATTTGCAGAATTTATTCATATGCACGATAATTGCAATGTGCATTGGTTTAGCGGTGAAGAATGTCTTGTTTGGAAACAATCCCGAGGAAATTTACTGAATATATTGAAACACGTTCAAAGGGGTGCACACAATGCATATACATTGAAACCCGTAACATTGAAAGATGTGAGTGAAAAAGTAGTTGTAATAAGTGGTGAACCCGGTATGGGCAAATCTTCTTTTCTTACTCATTTAGCAATTAATACAAAACATGAAAACCCAGCACTGTGGATTTCAAAAATCAATTTGCTGGAGAATACCAATGAATTAAGAAAAATAAAAGAAAATAAAGTTAAAATTGATTTAAGAGCAACTGTGCAATTTTTGTTTAGAATTATTGGATTCGAAGCATTTAAAGAGAGAGAAGTTGATATCGGGATAATAATTGATCAAGTTTCTGTCATAGGTGATGACATTAGTTTTAACAAAAACGATGTGGAACCGAACTTGACAGGATCAAACTTATTTGAAATAGAGTTATTTGTTCATTGCTATAATAACAATCGGGTTGTCTTGCTATTTGATGGTTTTGATGAAATATGTCCTGATTTCGCGAATGAATTTTTACAATTAGTAAATATTCTAAAAAAGTCGAAGGTTGTGCATTTGTGGATAACTAGTCGTGTATACAACGTTCTTCATCAGTTAGAAAATACTTTGGAGACCTTTTCGTTTACAATACAGCCTTTGACTTATAACAATCAGTTGGATTTTTTAGAGAAAATTTGGTCTAGAAAATTAGGACCAAATAAACTAGACTACTATCCTTTCAATAAACCAAAAATGCAAGATTTGATTAAAGTTTTTTTGTGGGGTCTTTCAGATGCGTTACGCGACACAACAAATAAGTTTATTAGTATACCATTACATTTGTATATGATATCAGAGGTTTTTCAAGATTCATTTCACAATTTTCTACCCGTTTCAGAAAATTTTACCTCGAATGCAGGAGAACAGAATACTATAACTGAAGTGAATTTGAATAAAATTTATGAACGATTTGTAAATATAAAATTTTTTAAGATACGATTTGGAGAAAAAAAGCCGCTCTTGTGTATCGATGACCCCGACATGAGGAAATTGATAGATAACGAGCGCACAGCATTTTTTTATGTTCATAAAATAATTGCTGCTTATGTAATATTTGGTAAAACGGATGAAATACAATTATTTGATAATCACGATGTGAACGAAATACGCGATTTTTTCGAAAGGATAAAAGTAGGAGAGGAGAAGACAGGCATTATAGAACAGATAATTCAGAACCAACCCAAGTTCGTTCATTACACATTTGCTGAATATTTTGCAACCGAGTTTCTTTGCGATAGATTAAAATCATTCCATTGTAGAACCTCTCCGTGGATGTATTTATTTAACACGTTTCTTCAATCTGAAGAAGCGGGCCCTCGAAGGTTTTTTAATGCCAAACTAGAAAACCAACCATTTTTGTTTAATGAGCTGTATAACGCAGATTTGAACGAAATATTTGAGACTTTGCTTTTGACGCATAAAAAAATGGCTAAGGTGCTATTCATGGCCATTGATGAGTCTTTGGAAAATACTGCGGTATTTCTATTGAAATGCATAAAACTGGTACTTACTCCGAAAAATATAAACGATTTGATACATGTGGTCACTTACAGATTCAATGAAAGTTGTATTGTTTGCACTGCAGTCGAGAGAAGTGCAAAGAACTTTATCACCTTTATAATTGAGCTGATTAAAGATATAGATGTTAATAGATTAATTGACTTATTTATTTGCTCTGATCTTCCAAATTTTAATCCATTGGCGCTCGCCACAGGAGTTCGCTATAGTCTGTGTTGGAATGTAGAGTTAATAAATGTCCTTTTGTCAGATTTAACTCCTCCTGCTCTAGTTGATTTGTTTTGTCAGCAAATTGAATATGAAAGTTTGAACACCATAGCTTCAAAGAAAATAATTCATATTTTCATAAAGTCGTGGTTGCAAGGCGATTTAAACAACGAATGTTTTGATAAAACTTTAGAAAAATTAAATAAGGAACAGTTGATGACCATATTTTGTGCAAGAGATTCAGAAAACAAATTAGCAGCTCATAGAGCAGCAGCAACACAACATTATTCCTTTTTCGAAAAACTTGAACATCTTTTAGATAGAAGTCAATTTATAGAAGTTTGCATGACTGTTGATGATTCAGGGCTTACGCCAATACATTATTTTGAATACATTGAAAAACACTTACAAAATCTTAAAATACTTCTTGACAAAATTAATTATGTCAATACGAATGAAACATTGACATGGAATTATTTCATTAATAAAAAAGTAAAAAAATAGACATTGAATTATTTCATTGACAAAAATGTTAAAAAATAGTATTTTAACTCAAACTGTAAACGATATGAGTAAAATGGATTCCAAGCAGTTTCGTTGCTTTACAGAAAATCGCTTTGAACTTTCCTTCCGGTTCATAAAATCAAAAATAAACTTAAGTATTCTCTTCGTTTTACTTATGCCCGGTTTCTGATCTATGAACTAAAATATGAAATACAGTAACCTTATGGGTAACTACAGTTTTGAGCCGTTACAGGTCTAAACGCTCGGGTATTGGGGCAAGAGTGAGCGTCTCTTTTTTAAGAAACCTCTTGCTGACTGGTGGGCACTTCACGTGACTTTGGCCAAACAATTAGCATTGCCATTCAACGTGGCAATGCTGCCAGTCTTCTGGGCACGTTTCCGGATGATAGCGATGCGGACGAGTACTTCGACGCCTAATTGTCCTTTTGTTTTTGTATTTATTTGTATACTAGTTAGTTAGTCATTTAATTTAGTGTTAGATTGTATATTGTAGGTATATAAGATTTGTCATCTATGGTTATAAATAAAAAGTCACTCAGTAAATATGAAATATAAACCATAATGTGCGTAAACCTGTATCTTTGTATTAAATAGTACTAAGCAATGTCGCTTTTTGTGTCTTCATTATGGCTTTTGATGTGGGTTGCACCATCATTATGAGAATTTATTCCGGAAGGTTTATATGTATACTACATAAACACTTAATGGAAATCTCGATAGTTTAACATGTCGGTGTGGTGATATTCATAAGTGGGTACATCGATAATGTTGGTGATGGTATAAAAATGAACTATTAAATATGGTAGTCATTACTGGAGTTTGTTGTTTAATTCACATTCTGCATAACTTAACCCGACGCAGTCAGGGATTATTAAAGGACAATAAAATCTAATTAGCAGTGACTCAAATAAAGTAAAATAGTACACATGCCTAAATAAATTGCAATAATGCAAACAGTGTTAACACCGCCGTCACCTTTCAAATTTGATGAGAACTCGATCGATGTAGCATCAGGCAAGCTGAGTGATAGTTGGGAAAGATGGAAGAAGGGCTTCACGATATATTTCAACGCGCGTGAGTAGTCGACAAACACACCAGTGATACAACTCAATATTTTTCTAATATATAACATATAAAGAAGGAAGTCCTGTACGAGGCCAAAAGGCTTCTATCTCAGCATGATGCCGCGACATTTAAAAATAAATAAAAATGTCGCAGCGCTGGTATTCACATAGTCCTCACATTCACAATAGGTAATTAAAATAATATTATACTTTACAAAGTAATCATGTCATTTTGTTTTAATGTTTAAATAAAACTGGTATATTTTAATGATTTTACTAAATACGTGACAATGCTGCCAGCCTTTTGGGCACTTTTCCTGTTGACAGTGATGAGGACGAATTTTTTGATGCCCTATGATTGTTCCCCCCCCACCCCTTTCTTATATACTTGTACATATTATTATAATTTTAAGTCTGTTAGTTGTTAAGTTGTTTCTTGTTGATGTAAACAGACAAAATAAAATTTTATTTTTGTAAAATTTTATTTTGTATATATGATGTTTAGCAATATTCTAAGTTTGGTGGCGCATCCACAATCTGTTTTTCTGGGATTTAGCACCGTTAAAACGAAACTACAGTTTACTAGAAATTACTAATTTTATTTGAATTCAGTATTATTAGTTTTTCTATATGATGATAGTTTCATTCTTATATTTTGTGCAACACTTTTTACTATAATTAAGTATTTAAATAAATGAAAACAGTCTTTAGTAATGCAGCAGAAGTTCAATTTCATTTAAAATAATTATATTTATAACATTTATTTATAAGCAAAAACAAATAAATTCTATCAATAAATTTAAGAAATCTTCATAATTTTTAATATGTCCATACTTTTCATGCCGACGATACCCACCACTTTTTAGGCGTTTTGACATCGTAGTATCTGGTTATTCGGCCCCAGTTGACTCGGGCCGAGCTTTTGGGAGCCGCATCAAAAATCTAAAAAAAAAAGGCCTGCCGAGCACGCTCTAACACTTAGGTCTAATCGGGCACCATAATCGGGTTGGGTCCAAAGAAGTAAATTTCTGTTCCTTGGCGACTTTCACTTCCACCCAATATTGCATCACTACTTATATAGTTATTATCTCGTAGTTTAGAATAAGTACATCAGATATACTTAGATAAGAAGTTTTAGTTATTATAGACTAGCTTTTGCCCACGACTTCGCCCGCGTCATGACAGTTATATTTTTATCGTAGTCGCATACCTATTAAGTTACTTACTTTAAATATTAATATAATTTAGAATATTTAATAAAGACTATAAAAACAAAACATTTTATTATTTCAAAAGAACCTTTTTACCCGACTACGGCGAAGCAGAAAGGAGGGTTATGATTTTGACCAGTATGTACTTGTATGTATGATGTAGGTTCATCTGTTACCTCAAAAATAATTTGAATAAAAAGCAAGTTCAAAAACTAAAATTAAATATATAATATAATGAAACGAATATGCTGATACAGTCGACAATCCTCTACGTCAAATTGTCAAATTGTGTGTTAGATGACAACTTGAGCACAATGTGATCATCTTGACGCGGTACGGCGTATCCTTCGATGTAAATCGATGGTCCTATAGATGTAACCACTTTCTATACATTATTAATTGAAATAGCCATTCACCGTAAGTTTCACCTCCCTGACCAGTGGCGGCGCTAGACAAAACTTAGACGTCGGCGACATCAGCTTTGTGAAGCCCCTTTTATTTCCCAGTCGAAAGAAAAACCTTAAATCGAATGTACTGAATTATACACTAATGCATGAATATACTTATAAGTTTGATTGCTAATCAAATGATGTTATATAAACAAACAAAAATTAAAATAGAGGAAATTTTCGGCTTTTGGTCTTACATACACCAGCCGCTAATTCTAATACAGAAAGTAGAATGCAAGAGCGAGCGGAGCGAACTCGAAAATTTTAGCACGCTGCCTCAGATGGTTAGAATTAGGTTGTCTTTTAATCATTTTGGTTATTAATTACCTCATTACTAAACTCAACGCCAAACGCTATTACACAATAGGGTATGCAGATGACCTAGCAATGCTTGTCTCAGGTAAGGTGACAGGAACGATCTGTAACCTCGCCCAGCAAGCACTACGTATCGTAGAAAGTTGGTGCAGGGAATTTGAACTATCAGTGAACCCAACTAAAACTGAACTAGTCATGTTCAACGGGACTTAGGCCCTTTCCGCCTACCCAAACTGTTTGATACACAACTTCAGTTGGCCAACGAGGTCAAGTACCTCGGGGTCATTCTAGACAGTAAGTTAAACTGGAGCAATCATGTAGACAACAAGCTAAAACGGGCCGGCGTCACCTTCTGGCAGTGCAGGAAAATGATAGGTAAGAAGTGGGGCCTATCCCCCAAAATCATACTATGGCTGTACACAGCGGTGACTCGCCCCATGATCGCTTACGGGACCGTGCTCTGGTGGCCTCGCATTCACCTAGTTACAGCTTCCAACAAACTACAACGCATGCAAAAGACTAGCCTACGTGGCGACCACGGGATGCATGAGGACTACTCCAACTGCACCAATCGAAACTGCTGGGCCATGCTGGTACCGCCCCCGCTCCACCTGTTCATACAGCAGGAAACGACAGTGGTGGCGGTGCGTCTTACCGCAATTAATCTCTGGGGTAAGAGAGACACACAACACACCGCGCTGCCGAGGGAATCATTCCCTATTACGAAAGCCATAAATGACCCAAACAATTTATTTTCGATTAAACATACGGGATCCAACTTCACGAGGATCGCCGATGCAAGGGTTTGCGCCCCGCAGAGCCACGAATCTTCACCGACGGATCCAAAACAGGTAGTGGCACAGGTTTTGGAATCTTTTCGGAGGACTTACACATACACATAGCCACACCTTTGGGAGACCATAACACAGTGTTTCAGGCCGAATGCATGGGTATATCTCTTGCCGCTTCAGCCATCATGGCCAGGGAAGTTAAGGACCACTCGATACAAATACTCTCAAACAGCATGGCTGTTCTGCAAGCGCTAAACAGTCAAACTGTTGACTCTGGGCTGATATACAAGTGCCACCAGCGCCCTAACCAGGTGGTTAGCCTCAATAATATAACCAATCAATGAAAGAAGAAAAAAAGAAAGAAAATAAATTTATTTAGCACAGCCTAAAAGGCACGCAACACCACAAATATTGTACTACAATTAAAAAAGAAAACACATAAAAAGTGTAAAGTGCGTAGCACATCTAATCACTCTAAATTTGTTCATTGTTTTGAAACAGAACGTAGTATATTATTGGCATAGTAGGTTATTGCTGTAGCTGCTTCGACGGTAAGCGAACATTAGGCTGCTGTGCTCATGTAATTATGGTAGTGTGGTATTTGAGCGGCGCAGTTACGTCTTTTTTTTCAGTTTTCAGGAATGCGATGAATGATTTGAGTATAAGTATTTTATATAAATATTTTTGACTTTGAATCGCAATTCGAAATCCAAAAAAAAAGACATAAATGGATGTTTGTTTTATTTTTCTATCACTTAGTCGATTCACGACGGCGGCATCTAGCATGAGCAATAGTTTCTGTCATGAATAGTATCTTAGGATTATTAAAGGGTTATTGTTCAAGACGCTCTCTAGAATCTGCGAGCACTTTTTTCAGTCTGACTGGTCACACTTATGTTTTATTCGTATTGGTGTAGTAGTGTGATCACGGTAGCGTTCAATGATGGGTTAAGTTCTGTTTACGTTATTTTTTTTATTTCTGCCTGAGCGTAGCTGTTCTCGATGATTATGTCTGGTATATTGGCGTGTGCTAGCTAACATATGGCTAATAATTTAAAATATGTTATGTGTTGCGTAATGTAAATTATTTTGAATACTATGAATATTTATATGAATCTTTTTTATTTGTTCTTCTAACTGAACAGACAGCTGTGCTTCTGGGGAGTTTGTTGCGCCACTTCTTCTTCCCAGCTAATGCACTAGGAAGTGGTGAAGGGTGGGCGTTTTGGGGGACTGTCTAATGTAATTGACGTTCGAAAAGTGCTGATTCTCAGCCTAGTTTGAATAAATGACTTTTGAATTTTGAGTTTTGATGTATTATATTTAGAAACGCTACTCACGGTCAGTATTGGCAATATAAAAGTAGGGTAAATTCTCGAGTTTTAGTCACGTACCCAGTGTCACGGCTATATATCGCTGTAACTCGTAATTCTTACTATTATTGTGGATTATGCTATTTTTTACAGCAATATTGTTCGTTCGTGTATGACGTGTCTATATAAAAATCTTCATTGGTAGCGTCGAATAAAATATACTTAGTTTATAGATTATTTTAGATTTTATAAAATAACTCCGAGACCCGGATTTTGTTTACAAAAAGGACTTTTGTAGGAGTTAAGTATTATGATAAATTTAGTCTATAAAAAACTAAGTTTGATTTTGATGCAGCATGGTACGGGATTCCTTACATCCATGAGCACTGTCCTTTATTAGGGTTTCACAAACCAGCACCCAAATTGCGTAACACAAGTATTTAAATTGCGTAACACACTTTCAAAGAAATTTATAAGCCATTGCTTCATAAATATTTTTGAAAAATTCGTCTGCTCTGAATAACGCGATGAATGTTGTCGAATTGTCAAAACGAAAAGGCATTGCAATTATTAGCGTGTAACGCAAGTGTCATAGCTGTTTTAGTGTGCCAGTTTGGTGCAAGTGCTGTCCTGCAAGATAACATTTTGACAGTTTCGTTTCGTAAAACTAGCAATAATATGACTTGCTGTGATTGTTTGCAACTTGCAAGTCAGTTGCAGGAGCAAATCATCGTTTTAGCATTAGACATTTGCGGGTGGAAGCATACCAGCAGGTCACCTTAACAATCATAATTCCTGCCTTGAACCTTCACAGAAAGATATACCATAATTATTTAGAGTTGCTAATGAATAGTAAAAAGATAAAGAAAAAGCCTTCGTGGATAAAACTACATTTAATAGTATTTTCTTCTTTTAGATGAATGAAGATGAAGATGATCTTCGAATTTTAGGTGTACTCTTCAAGGAAACTGCAAATATGCTGATTTTTAATCAAACATGTATTGCCTCGATGACGAACAAAAATGGGAGGGGCGATGTCAAGAAAGTACAGTTAGTCCTTACATCTAACTACAAGCTAATTATTACGCAACGTTGATTTGCTCATTCTAAACGAGCAGGCGTCGACTCGAACACCTATTGGTATTTGGTACCATCATGTTAGTCAGGTTTAATCTGACACTTATTTACAACTAGCATCTGCCCGTGACTTCGTTCACGTGGAAGTCGTAACACACCACAATATACTACAATAACAGCCACATTTTTATAAAACTTCCCTGTATAATATGTACGTTTGTAGTTTTGTATTCAACAGAGAAAAATATACAGAGAGTCAGGACTGGTGAGGCGGGAGCAAGCGACGTACAGTTGTCCGTGGGAGAAACAGCTTGTCCTGAGGTCAACACCCGCAGCCTTCAGTGTCTGCCCCTGTGACTTGTTGATGATCATCGCAAAGCAACTGACAGGGAACTGCACCAACTGGAAGACGTAACTGTGGATAATTAGTGGTATACGCGGTATAAAAACTGTCTCGCCTACGCTACAACCTGTTAGAACTTTCGCCAAGACTTTTGCAAAGACTTTGAGCCGGGTTCCATTACACAGCTTCGGTGGAGTTAAGATCCGAAAAATCATAATCGGGACACCGACCTTCAGCTGAATGATGTACGCTGGAAGTCCACTTGCCGTTAGCGAATTCAGAAATTCTACGGGGTAATGTGTGGCATCATCTTGCTCCACAATAGTGTTAACCGATGGAAGTGTATATCACTTCGCTCCCATCAATTTGCAAGAGAACACTGTGGTTGATCGCTGCAGCTTCATCATTATTGGGCGTTAAAATGGCCCGTTCACGCACCCATGAATTCTCTTGGTACCTACAGTATGCGACTGATATCCCCGTACACCAGACGAATCAGATTTTCTAAAGTGGGAACTACTCTACCAAGAGTCTCTGGTAGAGCCACCTGGCCACTCTCTTCTGGTAGAGTGCCTTCACCAACTTTTAGAAGAACATCGGATACTTTTTAAGTTAACCCAAGCTCGCATGTTTATGGTCAAGCGCAGTCTATGAACTCGCAACCATAGAGTCAACCTTTTCAACGAAGCATTCACCTCGTCAGCCCTAGTTCCACGCATCAGCACATTAATTTCATTCTTGTTAATAATGTTAAAATAATACCAAAAAATTAAATTAAGTATTTTATGCATAATATTTGTTTTTGTGATATTGAACTACCTTACAATATGCTTTTTAAAGTAAATAGCAGTAATAATATTGTTTTTTCATTAGGTCTCTATTGTATGACCTGTAAAAAAACATTTTATTATTTTAGTCTTTCGCTCTAAAATGATCAGTGCAGAACCTAGTCAGGTTTGGGAGCGCCTTAAAGGACTTTGAAAAAATAAAAGTATTGAATTAATTAATTAACTCTATATTGAGACGTGTTACAGATTGGGATGTAAGTCACGAACTAAGGAACTATCTAAAACTTAGACTAAACAATCATAATCTATCAAATATGCAAGCTGAGCGACTACACAGATCGTGCTGGGCAAAAGTGCTTATACAAGCAAAATCTGTAAGGGCTGTGGTTCCATAATCAGCTTGAACATTTTGTGACTGTAAAGAGCTTATGACGTGTCGTAGCAATTTCCCATTGCTTACGAAGTTTTCCTTTTTTATTGAATTAATACTGCTGAGATATGTTGTACCAAAGAGAATACATGTAAATAAAAATAAGAACACCCAAAGAAATCTATTCAATGAAATGTATGTATCTTTGGTCCAGTCTGTTATAGTGTATTGCATAACTGCATGGGGTGGAGCAGCGAAGTCTAGTTTGCTAGGAGTAGAACACGCTCAAAGAGCGATGCTTAAGGTGATGTACTTTAAAAAAAGAAGATTCCCTACTGGCAAGCTTTATAAATTATGTAATCAGTTAACAGTGAGAAAATTGTATATCTTTCAAAGAATCCTCAAAACGCAAAAAGAGATACCATATGATGCTAAAATACTAGTAGTAGTATAGTAAACGTTCCCATAGCTAAGACAGAATTTACCAGCAGACAATATAAAAACCGCTCAGCTTTTTTATACAATAAAATAAATAAAATAATATATATTTATGATAAACAAAAATATGAATGTAAAAAAAGCTATTAATATGGCTTCACAGTTTACATTATGATGATACAGAGTTACTTTTGCAGCGTGTGACTTAATAATAAATATTATTAGAGTGATGTTATTTGCTTGTTTGTTTAGTCACTTATGTTCACTCAAAAACCTTCTCTCTCACACACACACACACTCACACACAAACACACCCCCACACTTTAATTTTATTTTGTTTTAAATTTTTCCTTTCTTTGTTATATTTTGTATATCTGTTTATTCTCGTACGTCTATAATGTAAGGGAAGAGCGGAGCCTTCAACAACAGGCATTTTCTATGCTTAAATGGAGACTCCTCGACGTTATATGAAATAAACTTATTTTATTTATTTTATTTAATACGTTCTACGCACTTTTCTATACATATTAGTATTACAAAATGTAAAAAAAAGAATCACAAAAAATACCAGTAGTTGGGAAAGGAACTTACAAAAACCGGTTTGCAAAGCAATAGTGCACCCGCTTACGAAGGTTCTTATGGAGCGTAATGCGTAAGCTTGGAGAGCTAAGTACTTGCATGCAGTGGATAAAAATAATAAATCTCCCCAGCCCCGGCCCATAATTTATTTAGATGAGACCTATATTCACTCTTCGCAGACATCGGGTAAATGTTGGCAAGGAGAGGGTGAAGACGGAGTATTGGAGCCTGTATCGAAAGGGCAAAGATATATTATTGTTCATGCGGGAGGAGATACTGGATTTGTTACAAATGCACTACTTGTGTTTAAATCAAACACAAAAAGTGGTGATTATCATGACGAGACCAACCAACCAACCAAAAACCAACCACCAACCAACCAACTTTAAAAAGTGGGTTATTGAAAAACTTGTGCCTAATTTACGAGAGCCATCCATAATAGTAATGAATAATGCTCCTTATCACCGTATTTGTGTGAATAAAGTCCCAAATACGAATTCCTTAAAAAAAGATATGCAATTATGGTTGACCCAAAATAAAATTGACTACGGAGAGAATTTGACAAAATCCCAGCTTTTAGAAATAATTAAGAGAAATATGCCTTTTTTTTTCAGCATGGGAAATCATCAAATGAATTCTCCCACTCTGGGCGAGAGGGTGTGTCAGACTTTTACTGACTAAAACCCACCCGTGTTCCTTCCGTTGCCTGTTTGCCGGGGCCGCGATATCCCTTTCGGACAAACCCGCAACCCCAGCAGGCATTGGTCTTTCGACCCCGTCGGTTGGTGCTGACATCTCTTTGAGGCGCGCGTGGAATACAACGCGCCATCGACACGGGCCTGGTCCTTATCGGATGGTGAGCTGCCCATTGCTCACCGTCCGCAAGCCCGCGCCCACGGTGGTTGGAAGTCGGCTCTCGACTCCCGACGCCCGGGACGTCTCCTGCGGCGACTAGGGCCGCGAGGGCGTGCAGCTTGCATCTCCCTCGCGCGCTCCGCCTCCTCCTTCGCGAACATAACTGCTTCGCAGAAGGAGGTGACGGCCTCCCATGCACTCTCGCTCCGAACCATGGCCTGAACCAGGGCCGGACGCAAGAGATCGCCGCCGCCGATCGCCTCCGTGAGGACACGGCGGTGCCCCGCCCAAGCCGGGCAGACCTAGACCATATGCTCCACCGTGTTCTCCGGGCGATCCGCACAGTGGTGACACCCGGGCGTTTCCTCCCGCCTTACGCGGAACAGGAACCTCCCGAAACAACCGTGTCCGGTGAGGACCTGCGTCAGGCGAAAGGTGAGGACGCCATGGCGCCTCTCAAGCCACTCCTCAAAGAGGGGACTTATCGCCGCAATTGTGGCGTGCCCAGCGCTGGGTTGCGACAATCGCACACTCCATGCCGCCATGAGATCCCGCCGGAGCTCTGTCCGCTGTGCCGTGATTTCTCGCGGCAGCGGAGTTACACCCGGCGTTTCGCCTCCTCGCGCAACTCCCGCATGTGCGCGAGGACTTTCGCCTCCAGATCCCATGTCGGTAGTCCGGCAAGGAGGCTCGCCGCCTCACGGGAGACCGTGCGGTATCCCCGGACCAGCCTGATGGCCACGACCCTTTGGGACGCGTTCAACCGCCGGGCCGCTCGCAGCCTCAATGAACGCGCCCACACCGGTGCCCCGTAAAGGGCCATGGACCGCACGACCCCCGCGTAAAGCCTCCGGCAAAGAGAAACATGCCTGAACCTGTATATGAGATTGAAAACATTTTAAAAGACAATAGACACAAATGCTTATATTTACCACCTTATCACTGTGATCTCAATCCCGTTGAGCTTGTTAGAAAGTGGATTATAACTACAATAAATAGGTATAGATATCCACTTAATTATCAAGTTTTGAGTGTCAGGATGGTTAAGTAACTACTAGTTATTTACTTTGTATGTAGGTACTTTCTATGAATTAGGTGTGTAGGGAAAGGATTTTATGAAGAAAAGCACAGAAAGACAAGACCAGGCATTTATTTTAATTAGGCTTGTCAATACATAGGTAAGTATCGTTAATGAGAAAGCTAGTTGTCCGTTCCTAATCTAGGTCATCACGGAGAAGAAGGACAAGAAACTCCGCGGCAGCTTCTTTTATATTATTAGATCAACACATTATTACATTAGCATAAATCATTATAATAATTATCACATTAATCTCTTGGACCATTTCTCCAAGCTAGCAATATTAGGCATATTAAAACACATACAGAACAACATAGTTATCAGCAATAATCAAGATATAATAATTATCAATTAACTTACATGAACATTGTAGTCTGTCGATCTTTCACAAGAAGTGATCTGATCATGAATCCTTTTTACAATAATTGTAGAGCTACCGATAGGCTACATGATTTATTCTTACATTGGCTTTTAGCAACTTTATAATACGGACATGGACACCACTCAGGGTCTGTCCTGTAAAAGTCGGAGGTCCTGTGTCGTCCAACCGTTTAACCCCAGTTCCTTTTCAAGATTGGAGGTCACCCCATCTTAAAGCCTATCAATCCTACCAGTACCTCAAACATTGCCGCACATTCTCCCGCCATTTTAGACGAATCATAGATGGTCATACATAAATGTTAAATAACTTCTAACCAAAGTAATAATTAACAAATCTTATGTAGTAGAAAGATCTTAAAACTGAATAACATTATTTGGCAATATATTCTGTATTTATTTGTAATATTTATGTAAAATGTCATAATATAATAACATCAACTGGATGTTCCAAAAATCGTTTGAAACACCATGCTACTTTAAAATTGCATTATAAAATCGTGATAAATATTATTAGTATCATATTAATTATTACTTTTTCAATATTAATTATTGATTGTACTGTTATGTTAATAAACATTTATTTTGATCTTCATAAAACCACAAATCATAACTTGTTCGAAAACTCTCGAATCGTTGTTTATGAAACAGCTTTTTGAGTCACATTAAAAACTATTTATATAATACATCTGTCTATGAAAAATCAATTCCAGAAATGCAAATCAAATATTGCAACCTTTATATTCATTAAAGATTAATTTACTTATATTAAAATATTCTATTCTATTTTTCCATATGGCAATGGTGCCGATGTGGACAATTCTGCCAATGTCAATGTGTGGAGAAAACGTGCGGAGGGAAACAAAATAAAAAATAAAAATTGATAGAAGCTAAAATTAAATGCCAATAAGTAATTGAGTTTAATGCGAAACTTGTTGACCGATATTATTAGTACACTGAAACAAACAGATAAAAAATATTGTTATTCATATGATTAAATATGTACATAAATGGTCACAGGCCACACAACAATCATCATAATTTGATGTCATTGACACGAATAAAAAACATCAAAGCTGTAAAGAGCTTTGGGGAAGAATGTGTTAGTAGGGATGGAAAGTTACTTGGGACAGGGATTTTTAATTTAGGAAGATGGCTATATAAGTCATAGGCTGGGTTATTATTGGAGCAGTTAAAAAAGATGTGCTTCAAAGTACCTTCATCCAACTCACATTCGCAGAGCGATGAGTCACTGACCCGGATTTTATGAAGGAAAACCGGAGACCAACAGTGGCCAATACGGAGGCGACAAAGAATTGAAATTACTTTCTTAGATATATTTTTGTAGGGATAAAACCAGGGCTTGGGTGTAACATTGGGCTGTATTGCGTGATAAAAGGCTCCTTTTTGTTTCCTTGAATTTTGCCACTGGACTTGCCATGAGGTTAGTAAGCTCTTTTTGGGAAGGCTCAGCATGTCGTAGCCCTGACATTGGAAGTGTTTAAGGTCAGAGTCTTGGGACGTAACAGCATCCTTAGCAAGAGCATCAACATATTCGTTTCCTCTTATGCCACAATGACTTGGAATCCAAACCAAGTGTACAGTTTTGTGATTCTTGACACAAGAGAAAAGGGACTTTTTGATTTGAAGCAGTACTGCACTATGGAGTTTACTTTTAAAAGGATTCTGCTCCAAAGCTTGTAGACAACTAAGTGAGTCCGTAAAGATGACACCAAGTCAAATGCTATGAGCCTCTATAAATAGACATGCTTCTAATATGGCCACGCACTCACCCGTAAACACTGAAGATTGTGGAGGGCACTTGAATTTTAAAACAATTTTGGAGTTTTGGTAATATACCGCAGCACCAGTGGAACTTGCATCTGATAATTTAGAGGCGTCCGTGAAAAATCTTTCAAAATTATACCAACGCTCACCAACCGCCGCATTGAAAATAGAGTCCGCCGAAGAAGACTTTTTCGATATGCCAATATTGTAGAATATATCTGGTTTAAAACAAATAATTTCATAGTCGAAACTGAAAATGGGAAGTTTCGGAAACTGAATAATAGGGTAATCTAAATTTTTATGACAACGAAACGACTTTAAAAACAAAGGGACTTCTTTATGATTCCAATAATTGGAATTCTTTGGAACGATTTGGATGCTGTATGCCGATACAGCATCCAAATCGTTCACTTTTTTAACAGGAGGGTTGGAGGATTTGGTAATGACTCTAGCCCAAAATCTCGATGCTAGATACTGCCTTCTCAAGGCCAACGGTGGTTCTGCGTACTCTACCTGCAATGCGTTAATTGGTGAGGACTTCATACAGCCTGATATGATCCGTAGACACTTAGCCTGAATTCTGTCCAACCTATTCAAAGCACCTTTGTTGGAGGGGATTAGGAGAAAAGATCCGTAGTCCAGAACACTCCGGATTAAGGCATTATATACCAGTTTCATGGTGTAGGGATGTGCACCCCACCAGACACCAGCGAGCACTTTTAATATAGGAATAGTTCTCTCGCATCTATTCACTAAATAGTTTAGATGGTGTAAACCACTCAATTTGGAGTCTAAAACGACACCTAAAAATTTTACTTTTGAAGAAACTGGTATACAATTGCCTTGGATGCCCACTGAAATTTGTGGGATCAGCCTCCTGCGTGTAAATACAACTACAGCACTTTTGGGGGCAGACAAACTCAGACCATGTGAATTTAGCCATTGGTTTAGAGAGTCCAGAGACACGCAAAGAGATGATGCTGCATCGCTAACAGAGTTACTGGTGACATATAGAGCCAAATCGTCAGCATACTGAAGAACTTGACAATCGTTATTAAGGCATGAACCAATGTCAGCTGTATACAAATTGTACAATAAGGGACTAAGAACAGAGCCTTGTGGTAGGCCTTTCCATGACGTCCTGACGTCAAATTCTTCACCTGGAACTCTCAAAACCAAAGTTCGAGACATTAGCAAATTGCAGATGCACTGTATCATTCTCTCCGGTATTCTCAGCTGTTGCAATATTTGCTTGAGAATGGGAAGAGAGGAAATGTCTAAAAAGGCAGCGACTACGGATTCATTTTTGGAAAACGATGAACGTATATCTGAAACCAAAACCCCAACACTGTCCATGGTACCGAGTCCCTTCCTAAAACCAAATTGGACCTAGGAAGTAAGTCTCTGGATTCCACAACAAATTCTAGTCGGTTTTTTATTAAATGTTCCAATAATTTAGCAAGAACTGATGACAAAGCGATTGGTCTGAAACTGTTTGGGTCATCAGCGTGCTTGCCAGGTTTTAAAATAGGTATGATAATTTGAGTTTTCCACTGATTGGGAACCCAGCTATAGGTGTAACAAAAATTGCATATATCTAAAAAATAGTTTTTTGCTCTATGGCCTGCGTGTGACATAAAGGAATAGACAATTCTGTCTATACCGGGGGCAGAGTCAGGAACATGTTTCAAAACAGAGTTAAGCTCTTGCATAGAAAATGGTGTATCAAAAGGATCCTCTGAAGCAATGAGAGATGGCTGATTATATTCTGCTTCCGATGGTACATACAGAGGGGCAAGTTTATCAAAGAACTTGTCAGCAGTCCCTCGGGGGATGGGAGAAGAAATTGAAGGGGAACATCCACACCTAAAGCGGTTGATCTTCTTCCATACAACTGATAAAGGAGTGTAGGGGGACAGAGAACCGCAAAAGTCGGCCCAACCAGCACGCTTCTTCCTTCGCAACAGCCTTTTAGATTTAGCGAGGGCCCTATTAAATGCTATTAGGTTATCGCTAACCATCGCCTCGTCATACACCGTCTCAGCATCATCCCTTTCCCTTATGACTGTTGTGCATTCCTGATCCCACCATGGTGGAGGGGGAATGTGCCCACGTGCTGAGTTTTTAACGGGGAAGCATGAGTCTGCACTAGTTGTTATGGCAGAAATGAGGTTATTATTACAGTCTGACACATAGAGGGGACTAAGAGAATCAGAATCATGGGGAACTAAATTTGGAAGGATATCAATCTTGTCCTCCAATAGTGAGGAATACTTTGACCAATCAGGATTAGATTATACCTCAAAAGTGTAGGGTTTGATTTTTCTAAATAAGTATTTTCAGCTAAAGAAATTATAATTGGGTAGTTGTCACTGCCATGTGACAAGCTGGTACACTCCCAATGGCATGACGTTGCAATATCCAGTGAGCAAAAGGTGAGATCAACACAACTCTTATTCTGTCCAGGAAGAGACCTACGGATTGGGCAACCATTGTTTAAGATACATAGGCTAAGGTCATCTAAGATTTCAATAAGACCTTCCCCAAAAGAGTCGCAACGTTCAGAACCCCACCTGAAGTGATGGCAGTTGAAGTCCCCCATAACAAGTAAAGGGCCCTCTATGTTTTTCAAAATACGTTTTAAAATTGGAACAAAGCTTTGATGAGGGTGAGCAATATAAACGGATAAGAAGGTTATACCCTCTACCCTACCAGCCCACAATACTAATATCATCACCTAGAGTAGGCAAAGATACCACCACAAGTGGAACACGATTGTTCATGCAGAGAGCCGACCCGCCATAGCCGTCAGATCGGTCGCATCTGAGAATATTAAAGGAAGGTACACGGAAACTAAGACTCGGAACTAGCCAAGTCTCAGCAAGGGAACAAGCTAAAGGTTTGTATTTATTCAAAAGGCATGTGAGCTCGTGCTTCTTATGCCACACGCTCCTCACATTCCATTGAGGGAACACCAATCGAGCCATTATTATGGGATGAGAGAGAGTTAATAAGTAAAGTAGCATCGTTGGACGGTATTTGAGTTTTATTTGATGAAGACATTAAAGTCAACAGGAGTTTACTGAGAAGTTCAATTATTGAAGACAAGTTTTCAGGAGAGTCTGTTAGTTGACTATTGAGAGCACAGTCATAAGACTGGGAAGATTGGGGAGTGCTAGTAAGCTGCAGATGAGCTGTTTTATCATAAGAAGGAGAAAGGCCAAAGACCCATGCCCCGGGTCTTTGGCTTAAGAAATACAGTTTTGCGAAATGACTGAGACTGTGGTTTAGCAATGTCTGCATAACTGCGAGTAGAAATGGGAACAGATTTGCTTGCTTCTGAATAGGACATTACTTTCTCAGCCATTATTGTATTAATTGTCTTCTGCCTGCTGTACTCCGGACATGCCCTGCTATTAGCAAAGTGACTTCCAGAGCACAACACACAGAAAGCTTCACTCTCAGCAATGCTACAACCATCACCGGGGTGATCATTGCCACACTTGCTGCATCGAGGTTTGGAACGACAGAGAGATTCAACATGACCAAATCGGCAACACTTGCGGCATTGAATGGTGGGATAGACATACTGTTCTACAGTTAACGATGTATAAAAACAGAATATTCTTTTTGGTAAAACTTGGCCATCAAATGTGATGACACAAGTTTCTGTGGGCCTGTATTCAATTAAACCATCTTTGTTAACCTTTCTATTCAATCGCCTAACTTATAGAATTGGACCACAGCCTACTGGAACTTTTAAATATGTCAGGACTTCCTCTTCCGAGAAGTCAGTAGGGATGCCACTTGCAACAACCATACGGGTGATATTAAAAGACGGAATTATAGCCTCATATAAATTTGTACCTAAAACTTTATTAGAAATAAAAGCGTTTGCATCCTGAGGGGATGAAAATTCAACTGATACACGATTTCTACCGACTCGCTTGACTGCAATAATATTGAAGAAATTTTGATTAGACAAGAACCGGCCAAATGTAACAGGGTGTAGGGTGGTTCCAGAGTTAGGTTGAGCTTCCTGACGGGAAACGTGGACTAAATAAGGTCCTTTATCTGTGACTGAGTACTTAACATGGCCTGTTTGGGTTTTCGGTTTTTTGGTAGGACGATTGGATACCTCATCTTCATTACCGGGACGTTTACGGGAGTTGGAATGGGAAGGAAGGATTTGGGACTTCAGATTACAGACCACATCTGCAAACTGGCTTAATGGGTTGGGAGTGGGACTTAAGTCAGAGGGGGAAAAGCCGGAAAGGGGTGTAGTAGGTATATCATCAGGAGGGTCGGGGGATTTGTTTTTATCCATATTCATATTGAATATGGATAATGATGACCAATGTAGTTAAAAAACAAACACTAGACAAACCTGTTAGCAGGTGACAACGAACGCACACAAACGAACACAATAACAAGTCACAATAACACAAAAAAACCGCTAAAATTCTGAACACACGTGTTACCCAAAAGCACACTGTGGCGAGAATCCTATTAAAATATTGTTGAAATGGAATGTTTCCATACGTCAATGTCATCTATCATTCTGACAGTTGACGTTCACACTGTGATATATTGTTGTAAACAATCAATATTGTGATCAATACAAAAAGCACAAATCAAAACCGCTTCAAAAGTACGTGTCAACTCTATTTTTCTTAGACCAATGGAGGTTAACGAGGTAAGACAGGAAATAATGTCTCTGTGAGGGCTATGATGAGATCAACACAAAAATCGTCAAAGCATGCTGCAACGAACTGACTGGTATTCTGACGCATGTAAATGACATAAATATGTCATTTTCACAAGGCACCTTTCCTGAAAAATTAAAACTGTCTTTAATAAAGCCCTTATTCAAGAAGGGAGATAAATGTGACATCAACAATTACCGACCTATAATTCTTATAACCATATTGTAAAGAGCACATAGACAATGTTAGCACTAAAATTAATAAATTTGTTTATGCATTAAAACAACAAAAAAAATTAACTAATATAAAAACGTCGTACGTCGAATCGTTGTTACGTTACGGACTAATAATGTGGGGTAACAGCACTGACTTCCAAAGAGCGTTCATCGCTCAAAAAAAGTGCATGAGAGCAATTTGTGGACTTAAGCCTGACGACTCATGTCGACCAAAATTTAAAAAACTTGGTTTGTAACCGTTACCGTCGCATTACATTTACGAAACATGCGTATTTGTCATAAAAAATAAGTATCTATTTAAGACTGGAAATGATGTCAATCCTCGGAACCGACGAGATCCTTGTAAACTAGTGTTAAATGATTTGCCTAGACTGTCTAAATACAATAGTAACTGCTTGGCAATGTGTGTGTGCATTTATAATAAAATACCAAGGCATTTTAGCGCTTTAAATACAAAATTATTTAAAATTAAATTTCATAAGTGGTTACTCGAGTGTAGTCTTTATAGTTTAAAAGAATTTCCTCACAACCAGGATGAAGTTGTGTATGCAGGTTCATCTAAAGATCAAAATTACTGTAAACCTGGTTTTCAATGAATTATTGTAAAGCAATTTGTTTTTTTTTATTACACTACACTACCACTAGGTACCACTGTTAATTATAATTAGTCAAATCTGGTGTTAAGGGTTAGGCACGGTCATAACTAAATGCTAGACATCCAGGTACCTCTTGCAGGGTAGGTACCTACTTAACTTCGCATTAAATGATGGCTGTATCCCCCCGTTGAACATTTTATCTACTGAATTTCCACTTCATTGGATTACTTTTTAGATAAAGCCATTGTTTATTGCTGAGAGACTAAACTGTTAGCGTACCTACGTAACTGTAAATTATCAAATTCTTTTTATTTATTTTATTTTATTTATGTATCATTGTTTTAAATTTGTAAAAACTGTAATTCTTATTAAACGATTATGTCTAATGTGAAATTTCCTTCTTGAAAACTTACTAAATTTTGGGCACCTTATATTAATTAGCAACACTGAATCGACGGTGCCGTCCTCTTTCAGTTCACAGATAAGTTGGTAGGACTGTACAGGCCGTTCACTACAATTTGTCCCTTGCAGTCATGTTGGCAACATTGCTTGTCAATCTTAGTTTAAATACTAATAGAGTTCAAAATGGCGACTAACAGAACAGCTCGGGCTACCAATCACGTCATGGGACAAGTTATGAACGCGCTGTAGTGGGCAAGTGACAGTTCTTAATCTCATTATTACCTTGAAAACTAGCTGTCTGATTTTAAGGTATCAAAGTAACGGCGCACGATATTTGAATAAGTAGCTCTATGTTAGTTTTCTGTATGATAGCATTTATTCAAATGGTATTTAGTAGGATTTTCAGATTTTCTGAACATTTTTTGTCGCGGAATTAAAAGCGCCTTGAAATGTTTAGGACTACGTATTGCCAACATTACGGGTGTACGTAATAAATATTGATTAGATACTTGATAATTAAGAAACTGGTTCAAATTAAAGTTTTTATAAGAATTGTGCATTACATTGAACAAATACATTGTGGTGTTTTGGTTTAGGTTAGGTATGTACGTACAATAAAACACTGTTTCCAATATTACTGCGTTAGGCTTGCTATCGCTTTGGCCACTCGGACCAAGACTGCGAGTGCGGTGCAAAGCCCCGCACTACCTCTACCGCGCAACCCCCACCATAGCATGCATAACTTATTTATTAGTCGTCACATCTCTTCTTTACAAAATATAAAATAAACAATAATACAATTATTTGGTTTTAGAATCAATGGCTGATAATATTAACACATTTATCATCAAGTTAATTTCTCACACAAAGAAATCTGTTACAATCATACATTCTTTATAATCTATATGTAGTCTATTGTCAACATTTCTGTTAATAGTTTGTGAATCAAATTCATTACTGGGAATCACAGTTCCTGATTGATGGACCGTCCATTTTGTTTACCTTCTACTTTCATTAAATGAATGTTTCTACGTGATGTCGGTCTTGTACTATCATTCTGTACATCGCATTTTTTTAAAAATGATATTGACCATTAAATTATGAAGTTATTTTTTTTACATAATATGATTATTATGTCGTTTATTTATTTTCTTTCATATGTAATTACATTATTAAATATTTCTTACATTTTTTCATTTGGTCCGCCGGTGTCGGGAGCAGGGTCCAAGCTACCGGTGGTTAGGGCTGTTGAGACAGGAACCTCCTCACAATGCGAGCCGTATCGAGGAGTACTGCCTTCTGGATCAGGCCCTGATCCAACCGCCTAACGACAGCCTCGAGAGATGTTGGTCCAGGCTTACGGCCATCAGGCCATTGGCCGTTACGACAATCGGCACAATGATAGGCGAGCTCACATTCCACATGTCAACAACCTCGTGTGCTAAGTCGAGATATTTTATTTGTTTCTCTTTCTCAGCTTTCACGAGGTTCTCGTCATGCGGAATGGTAACATCAACTATCATTGCGCGGCGCGCTGATCGGTCTGTCACCACTATATCAGGCTTATTGGCTACAATAGTCCTGTCAGTAATGATAGACCGATCCCAGCACAACGTGACATGGTCATTTTCTAGAATTGGGTCGGGCACATACTTATAATACGGTACCTCAGAGTCAACAAGTCAATAATAATTTTTATGCCTTTGAAATATTCGTTTAAAAAGATTATGCCAAATAAATTTCGGAGCATCAATATTCTGCCAGATAGAGGGAACCCTTTTATTATATGAGATGTGTAGATGATAATCATAACCAGACAAGTTATGAAAAAATACTGGCGAACATGTTGGTAGCTTATATTGCATATTACAATAACAATGAGCAGCGCTGCGATATTTACCAGTTAAGTGACAATGATCGTGAACCCTATCGCCGAACAAGAAGCGGTCACAAATATGACAAATCATCTCGTTTTCAAAGTCGCGAGCATTATCATCTGAGTATATCACAGGAATATTTTTTTTAATATCCTAAATTTTTCTGGCATTTTTATAAATAGACTTCTCAAAATTAGATACACAATCCGAACCGCGGTAAGAAACGTAACGATTGTAGCCTTCGTGTAGCGCATACGCAATATGGTATGCGTAAGCTATAGGCACATGTCGCTGTAGCGTTACAGTGCTCGCCTTAGTTGGCTCGGGGTCACAAGATTCATACCGTTCTAGCATTGTTTCAAAATCTGCGTGTATAACAATTCGCTTTCTGTTATAATTTTCAAACTGTATGAAAGAACCTTTTGGAGGTAGTTCCGTGGCGATACCTCCACAATTATGTGAAATAAGATCGTCGCATGAATGAAAAACATTAAATAAACAAACGTCGCAAAAGTACAATTTACTGTGGTGCTTTGTTATTTGATTCTTAATAAGTCGCGGCAAGTCTTTAATCAGACAGTAATGTAATGAAATCATCACTTTCTAAATAAAGTAAATGCCATAATTACCTTTGGTTTGTAAAGATATCCATATCTTTTACATTTAACACGTTTCGAAAATCAGGGTAAGGCGAGTCTCTTTCAGGAAATTGTTTTTTATAGGTCATCAGGATCTGGAGATTCAGGAGATAATAATAGTTGTTATAAAGTAAGTCTAAATAAAATAAAAAAATATGCAAAAGGAAATAAAAACATTAATAAAAACATTAAATTCAGGAAACAACATAAACACAGTTCCAATAATATTAAACTAAGGAAAGAACGTGTTTTTCTAATAGGTAAATAAATTAAAAAAAACTATCGAATAAAATTAGAAGACAGTAAAAACACACCCAACGATTACAGTCTGGAATTGAGATTCTTGAAGGGTCACTACATTCTCTATAGATTCCGTATGTGAGCTCTGCAAACAAGTTAGTAGAAATATGTAACAATGAGGCAGACAGAGCTGTCCCGATGACTCTTAGTACCACTCAATGTTCTTGTCAAAGGGAATCCAACCTTGAGGTTCTTCAACATTTTTTTTTTCCGGGTATGGAAAATCCTCATGGATGTCCTCCGCCCTGGGGTGGGCGGAGGGGTCTGTCAGACTCTTACTGACTAAAAACCACCCCGGTGTTCCAGCTCACACCTACGCTGGGGGTCACGGGAACTTAAAAATATTCCGCAACCGCGGGCCTCTTCGGGTCAGGGGGGGGAGTGAGGTGTTTGACTCCCCCCGCGACGTCTAAGAGGGGCGCGCGTGGAACACTACGCGCCACCACCTCGGGTCCTGATGTGTGGGGGCCGACGGACGTCCTCGAGTCCGTCGCCTCTCGACCCATTTAGGGGGGCTGGAAGAGGGCGTTATCCGCCCTCCGCCGACGCCCGGTGCGCTTACTGCGGGCCGGCCGGTGAGTGGACGAGATCTCCCTCTCCCTTTCCGCAGCCTCCTTCTGCGAGACGACTGTCTCGCAGTAGGAAACCACCGCGTCCCAGGACTCGTCGCTGCCCACCATCGCCTTCACTACGGCCGGCAGCGACAAGTCACTGCCTACTTCTGAGATAAGGGCACGGTGCGGCTCCTCCCAAGCGGCGCACTCTGCCAGCGTATGCCGCGCCGTGTCCTCCCGGCAGTCGACGCAGTGGTGACACTGGGCGTCCGGCTCCCTGTTTATGCGACACAGGTACTTCCCGAAGCAACCATGCCCCGAGAGCACCTGCGTCACCCGAAACGACAGGGAACCGTGCTTCCTCCTGAGCCAGCGCTCGAGCACCGGCCGGACCGCCTCAATGATGTCGAGGCCGGCGGTAGGGCGTGAAAGCCTGTCCCGCCATTCCGCCACCAGGACCTCGCGGAACTGAGACCAATGCAGCTCCATGTGTCTTTGCATCGGTCGCTTGCCGCGCGCCCTCGCTTCCTCGCGCCACCGATACGATGACGCGAGTACTTTCGCCTTGAGGTCCCAGGGCGGGGATCCGGCCAGTGCACAAGCCGCCTCGTAGGAGATCGTGCGATACCCTCTGATGACTCTGACGGCCATCGCCCTCTGCGGTTTACGCATTACGGCGATTCTTACGGCCGTCAGGTCAGCAGCCCAGATCGGGGCCCCTAAAAAGAATCGAAGAGAAGAGATCTGAAGAGAATCGATCACACGATCCCCACGTAGAGCCGCCTACAAGCGGCGCTCGGACCCCCCGGATTGGGAAGTAGAGTTGACAGCGCCCCAGCAGAGCCCAGCAACTTGGGCGCCAGCCATCGGAAGTGAGGCCCGAAGTCCCACCGGCTGTCGAGCACCAATCCAAGGAACTTCATGGTAGACTCGACAGCGATCCGAGCCCCCCCGACCACGATGTGTGAGCCGGGTGGTGGCGCCCGCCGGGGGCCATGAAACCCCATAGCTTCCGACTTGCTGAGGGCCACCTCCAGGCCTAGGCGACGTATGCGGCTCACCACCTGTGAGACCGCAGTCGCCAGCAACGCTGCCTCCCTGTGCGAGCTCCCCCGGGCAGTACCAGCGTGTCATCCGCATAACACGTCAGGTCTACCCCGGCTCCGAGCTCACCCCTCAGCACCCAGTCGTATCCGATGTTCCACAGGAGAAGGTTCTTCAACCTGAGGCAACGGAGGACCCGTCCCAGTCTGGAAAGGCTCAGGACTGTATCCCTGTTCAAGATGCAACACATGTTGTACAAACTTCATCCTAAGCAGCACAGACAGATACTTATTTTTTCCCTTATTCTAATAAAGATTGTTATTGTTCTATTATGTTTTCAGATAGTTTAGGGAGAGAGTTAGGTAAATTCTTAAGTTACAACCTGAGTCAATCGGCTGTTAATTATTGTATGCCAGGGAAATCCTACGAAGAAATAATGTCATCAATAAGAGGAAATAAATATGATCCGAAAGCCATTATTTCTGTATTTGTAGGCAAAAGTACTAATGTAAATTATGACATCACTGACAGTGTCACTGAAATCTTGAACATTAATTGTCAGAAAATAATATTGTGTGCTTTTCCATACTTTCAGCACTTGTCAAGTAGGCAAAATCATAATATACATATGCTAAATAACCATATGCATTTATTAGTTAATCACTCTATTGACAAACTTATATTTTTTGACACCAACACTTTTGTTGAAAAACTAAAATCGACTAGGGATACTGCCTATTAGTTTTAGACGTCAAATAGCATGGCTTATATTATTATTATTATTTCCTTTATTTCATTTATATACATATAATTTACATTTTTAAATATTTTTATAAAAAGAAAACGCAAAACAAAAACATTTAAAAATATAAAAAATAGTAGCCCACCGGTATCGGGAACAGGGTCCAAGCTAATATATTATTATTATTAGCTTTTAATATAAACTCAGACATAAGTACTATGTCGAAGCATTTAGTACCACAAAAAATTGTAGTAATACCAATATTAAGGTAGTTTTGGCAATCATAATTTAAACAAGTCAGTAAGACAACAGAAGGTACCAGTAACAATGTTGTTAATCTCACCATCAACAAGCTATCTTCTGGCACTCAATTAGTTAATTCTAAAAAGCGGCTAAGCAGAATTCCTTGAAATCGTTTCATCAAAATATTCAAGGATTTTCTTCCTAACAATTTGAAATTGTTTTTTTCTTAGAAAAAACAATGTTTGATATTATTTGTATAACTGAACACTGGTTGAAAGATTATGAACTTGGGAACTTGTTTTAACCGAAAATCCATGCTACGTGGAGGTTCACTAATCTTATTTTTTTTTTTATAAAATCTAAGACTCGTAATGACATACTTGAACTATTGTTGGAACATAGCCTTGAACTGTCTAGTGTTGAGCTAGATAAGGATTTTATAGTGTGCGTTTACTGACCTCCAAATTATCAAAACTACTCTATATTTGAGTCAGTAATGGAAGATATTTTAGCAAAACTTGCAAGTGATAATAAATCAGTAATGTGGTGACTTCAACATTCATATTTTAGAAAATAATTCAAATAGGAGTAGATTATTAAGCCTCTTCAAATCATTCAATCTGTCAAATGTGTTTTTAGAACCAACGCGAATAACTTCGGCGACATTTATTGATAATGTATTTTGTTGCTGCGACTTTTTAGATTAAGCCATTGTAAATTATCTCCCTTCGATCACAGGGGTCAAACCGTTATTTTTGAGTCTAACACACCAATACAAAAAGTAAAAGTGCAGATTCAAATTAGACCAATAACATCGGGTAATTTAAATAATTTTAACAAAACTTTAATAAGCAAGTTAAGTGCTCAGGCCCTTTATTGGTCCAATGGCAATATTTTGTATGAATAATTCTTTTCATTAGTGCAAACAGAGTTGAATAACTCTTAAACTAAAACTATTTGCCCTTTTTTTTTTCTTTTTTTTTTGAGGGTGGGAAATCATCAAATGACTTCTCCCGCTCTGGGCAGAGCGAGAGGGTGTGTCAGACTTTTACTGACTAAAACCCACCCGTGTTCCTTCCGTTGCCTGTGTGCCGGGGCCGCGTTATCCCTTTCGGACAAACCCGCAACCCCAGCAGGCATTGGTCTTTCGACCCCGTCGGTTGGTGCTGACATCTCTTTGAGGCGCGCGTGGAACACAACACGCCGTCGACACGGGCCTGGTCCTTATCGGACGGCGAGCTGCCCATTGCTCACCGTCCGCAAGCCCGCGCCTACGGTGGCCGGAAGTCGGCTCTGGACTCCCGACGCCCGGCGCGTCTCCTGCGGCGACTAGGGCCGCGAGGGCGTGCAGCTTGCATCTCCCTCGCGCGCTCCGCCTCCTCCTTCGCGAGCATAACTGCTTCGCAGAAGGAGGTGACGGCCTCCCATGCACTCTCGCTCCGAACCATGGCCTGAACCAGGGCCGGACGCGAGAGATCGCCGCCGCCGATCGCCTCCGTGAGGACACGGCGGTGCTCCGCCCAAGCCGGGCAGACCTCCACCGTATGCTCCACCGTGTCCTCCGGGCGATCCACACAGTGGTGACACCCGGGCGTTTCCTCCCGCCTTACGCGGAACAGGAACCTCCCGAAACAACCGTGTCCGGTGAGGACCTGCGTCAGGCGGAAGGTGAGGACGCCATGGCGCCTCTCAAGGCACTCCTCAAAGAGGGGACTTATCGCCGCAATTGTGGCGTGCCCAGCGCTGGGTTGCGACAATCGCACACTCCATGCCGCCATGAGATCCCGCCGGAGCTCTGTCCGCTGTGCCGTGATTTCTCGCGGCAGCGGAGTTACACCCCGGCGTTTCGCCTCCTCGCGCAACTCCCACATGTGCGCGAGGACTTTCGCCTCCAGATCCCATGGCGGTAGTCCGGCAAGGAGAAAACTATTTGCCCTAAATTTTTATTCAGTGACTGGGCAACTAAAGATATCAGGAAAAGTAGGGAAAGATTATTTGAACTGTATGACCTTAAGCCGTATATTAAAACGGAAACTTTTAATTAGTATGTTGATACTTGCTCTAACGGCCAGTTTCTTCATCAAAAGTAACAGCCAAAGTAACGTGATAAAGTCAAAGTAACGGTTAAATTTGTTTCTTCACAATTTTAGCTGTTGCTTTTACTGTTACTTTTGCCTCTAACCTTTACTGCTCGTTAAGCTGCTGTGAAAGCTAAAGTAATGGTTATTTTGTCAGTTGTACTGTTGTAGGTTAGACTATATTCAACACCTGTTCGAGCTGTTAGCTAACATAAATCACTGTGTAATAAGATAATCAGTAGGTAATAACCTAGATTTTATTTTATAAATAAAATATTAAAATGGCATCAAGATCGTCTAGTGAAAATTCAAGTTCGTCAGATGATGACCTTATCGTGCGTTATTTAACGTATAGGCGTAAGAGATTTAATATTCGCAAGGATCTTTTATGGGTCGAGGCTAATTTTCTGTTCCGATATAGAATGCCAAAGGAAACAGTTACATACCTCAGTTTATTGTTGCAAGACAAACTTACTGTAGTTTTGAGTCAAGCGTGATCCTCTGGAAAACCGTTTTTTCGACGAATTCTAGTGTCTCCTTATTCATTATATCATGACATTCAGTACTTCTAAGATTCGGTAACGCGAATCTTATGCATTTAGTTTTCTTCTCATTTAATGCCAAATTATTTACAGTAAACTAATTACGGACCATAGTGCATAGCGTTATTCACATCGTCAAGCTCCTGTGCTTGTCTGTTTACCTTAAAAATCTGTGATGTGTCATCAGCAAATAATATTTTTAACACCTGGGAAGAAGCACAAGATGCCATTGGAATTTTTTGCGATCTCTCGAAGGCGTTCGATTGCCTAGATCATGAGACACTTCTGTTGAAACTGGAGCACTATGGGATTAGAAATACAGCTCTTGATTTACTAAGATCATACCTGAAAGATAGAAAAGTTCAAGATCCAGTAAACGGCGTAAACTCATTAGGGTCTGAAATGGCAATGGGCGTTCTTCAGGGTTCGATATTGGGTCCATTCCTCTTTTTAGTTTATATTAATGATTTACCCCAATTACTTCAAAATCAACCGAAGATGGTGTTATTTACAGCTGACACATAATTGATCTTTAAAATCAACCGACGGTCACAAAATCTTGACGACATTAACAGATCTATTCTTCAAGTTCAATATTTGTTTACGGTAAATAATTTGGTACTAAATAAAAAATAAATAAGAAAAATTAAATTACCTAATGTTAGAAGTAGCGAATGTGACATCATATTAAATGGAGAAAAACTAGAATTTATTCATCAAACGGTTTTCCTAGGAATTACACTGGACGAGAAATTACAATGGGGACCTCATATAACATCTCTTGCCGGGCGGCTAAGCTCGGCCGCATATGCTGTTAGAAAGATAAGACAGATAACAGATGTAGAAACTACGCGTCTGGTCTATTTTAGTTACTTGCACAGTATTATGTTGTATGGCATTATGCTGTGGGGTCGGGCTGCTGACATTGAATCCATCTTTATTTTACAAAAAAGAGCTGTCAGAGCCATTTATAATCTACATCGTCGCGAATCTCTCAGGGAACTATTTATAAAGATTAATATTATGACAGTACCTTGCCAATTCATTTATGAAAATATTATGTATGTCAGAAAAAATCAAATATTTTTAATAAAATAGGTGATGGACATAATTTTAATACTAGAAATAAAGATAAAATATATCAACCATTTTTCAGGTTATCTAAAGTACATCTTTTATGGGGTACTGTGTTAAATGTTACAGTAAAATACATTGATATATTACAATTAAAGAAAGAAAATTTTAAACTCATAAAAGTACAGTCTGTAAACAAACATATTCCAAATTAGAGCATTATATCCCAGATAAGAATGCCTGGAAACATGCTGGTCCTGCTCAATAGGACAATTTAGATTCTAGACAAAATCAAACTGGTTGCTAATTTAATTATATATTTTTTTTTATAACACTGATTTTACATTCTGTGATTTCTTGAACTCACACACTGACTTATTAGTATTACTTGTTAAAATGTTAGGAATATCGTATAATTTTACAATGTTTGTGTAAATATGTGAGCACCGCCGCAGGAGACGCCCCGGGCGTCGGGAGTCAAGAGCCGACTTCCGGCCACCGTAGGCGCGGGCCTGCGGACGGTGAGCAATGGGCAGCTCGCCGTCCGATCAGGACCAGGCCCGTGTCGACGGCGCGTTGTGTTCCACGCGCGCCTCAAAGAGATGTCAGCATCAACCGACGGGGTCGAAAGACCAATGCCTGCTGGGGTTGCGGGTTTGTCTGAAAGGGATATCGCGGCCCCGGCACACAGGCAACGGAAGGAACACGGGTGGGTTTTAGTCAGTAAAAGTCTGACACACCCTCTCGCTCTGCCCAGAGCGGGAGAAGTCATTTGATGATTTCCCATCCAAAAAAAAAAAAAAAAAAAAAAAAAAAATATGTGAGCACCATGTATCTATCACATAATTAATAAAGTCATTGCTTCATTTTTCATTCTTTTTTACCATCGTGTTAAAGTAATCTTATTCTAGATGCATTGTCTTCACATATAATTATATAATTAATGTATACAAAATCCTTGAAGAATAACTATCTAGTATTAAAATGATTGTGTTACTTAATTATAATGTGATATAAATTATAAGAATAGTATGATATAATTTAAAATAATAATTAATTATAAAATGATTTTTTAATAATGTTAATTAATATAATATAGTGTAAACTGTATAACTGAAATATTGAGTATGTATAGGTTTTTTTTATAACCATTTAAATTGCAATGCCTTAAGAGGCAACTAAGTTCTAAGAAACTACGTATTGTTAACATCTTCAAAATTCTGTACACTTAGTTCGCAATAAAGAATTCGAATTTGAAAATCTTGTAAAAACATTTTAAAAGAGTAACGGTGGAGTTTCTTGCCCATTCTTCTCTATACGAAAACTACCTTTTGGAAGGGGCGACTAAAATCAATTCAATTTTTTGTAAAAATTGACGTTTATAAGTGCCTTTTATATGCTTAATTGAAATAAATTGTTGGACTTTGACTTTGAGTTTTAATTTCATGAATAAGTACATTTCTAAGAAAGTTATATTATTTAATATAGTACCCATACAATTTTTTTTGGGAAAAATTCCTTTTGGTATTTGAACAATCCCGCTATCTGTATTAATTAATGAGATATTCACGAAAAAAAGTTTTTAATTTTTCCTGTATACCATTTTAATCGCCGGGTACGGCGATATGTATGTATGTTGTATGCATTCAAAGGCCCTGGAGGATGTAAATTCGGTAAAAAATTATTCAACAAGTCATCCAGTTTTTTAAAACAAATTGGATCATATATTGGATGGTCAGAGCAATTAAATAAGTCAATTAACCTATTATGGTCAATTTCATTGATTAACTCAAATACAAAAGTGACAAATGATTGAAGATTTCTCTCAACAGCTACGCATAAGATGCATGCTTTTGAATCGTTGTACATTTGTGGAAGTTTTGCTACAATAGTTATAAAATCGTTTAAATATTTTTTACTAATCACCGTTTTAACACATTTCAATAGAAATATTGCCGTATTTTCAAATTTTTTATCAATAGAAATAAATAGCAGCTTGGCTAATTTGCTATGCTCCAGAAGTAAAGTCAAAAACATTTTTTTTAAATCTGCGTTGAGAATTTCATTAACCATGAGTGGATGGTTTCCTAACTTGGCATTGAAAAATCTCCGAGGGCCACTACCTTCTTCATATAGAAGAAACGTGTTTATGAAATACGTCCACAGAGAAGTTTTACAATGGATCGATTTTAATCTATCGTAAAGAAACTCTGCAACAAAATATTCAGCAAACGAGTAATGAACAAACTTAGGTTCATTCTGAATAATTTGGTCGATAATGCCTGTTTTCTCGTCTCCGACTTTTATCTTCTCAATAAAATCACGTATTGCTTTAATATCGTGATCATCAAATAACTGTATTTCATTTGATTGACAAAATATCACATGAGCAGCAATTATTTTATGAACATACAAAAATGTTGTGCGCTCGTTATCTATCAATTTCCTCATATCAGGGTCATTAACACACAAAAGCGGCTTTTTTTCTGCAAAACGTATTTTGGAAAACTTAATATTAACAAATTGCTCATAAAGTTGATTCAAATTAACGCTCCCTTCAGCTTCTTCGAAACCAATTTTGTGAAAGGTATCTTGGAAAATCTTCGATATCATGTACAAATGTAGTGGTATACTAAGGAATTTAGAATTTTCGTCTCGCAACGTACGTGACAGAACATTTAAAAAATTATCAACAGAATAGTACATAACATTTTGTTTAGGGACTTGTTTGGTTGAACCGAACTTTGTCCACCAAATTTTCATCAAAAACTCAAACTGATCGGCACGACCTAAGGGTAATATTATAAAACAGAAAGTTCCCAAAGTATTTTCTAACTGATGGAGAACGTTGTATAAACGACTAGTTATCCATAAATGCACAACTTTAGACTTTTTAAGAATATTTATTAATTGCATAAACTCATTTGCGAAATCAGGACATATTTCATCAAAACCGTCGAATAGTAAGACAACCCGATCGTTATTATAACAATGAATAAACAACTCTATTTCAAACAAGTTTAGTCCTGTGAAATTCAATTCAACTTCGTTTTTGTTGAAACTAATGTCACCACCTGTGACCGAAACTTGATCAATTATGGTACCAAGCTTAGCTTCTCTGTCTTTATAAGCAGCTTCAAATTTAATTACACGAAACAAAAATTTCACAGCTTCTTTAAAATCAATGCTAACTTTGGTTTCTTTCATTCTTCTAAATTCATTAGTATGGTCCAGCAAGTTAATTTTTGAAATCCACAGCGTCGGGTGCTTATGTTTTGTACCAATTGCTAAATGAGTGAGTAAAGAAGATTTACCCATACCGGGTTCACCACTTATTATGACTATTTTTTCTTTCACATCTTTCAATGTCACGGGTTGCAATGCATATGCATCGTGTGCACCTCTGCGAATGTGTTTAAATGTATTCATTAAATTGCCTCGAGATTTGTGCCAGACAAGACATTCGTCACCGTTATACCTAAACCAATGCACATTACAGTTTTCATACATATAAATAAATTCTGCAAACTCCTCATACTTATCAGTAATCAGAACGATGTCTCTCGTATCAGGCGTGAAATTATCATCCAACTCGTTATATTTTAAAACATTAAACTCACCGCTGGCTTGAGCATTAGGATCTAATGTAATGTAACGACATACTTGCACATTTATGTAAGAATTTAATATTTCATCATAAGCTGGGTTATTAAAAAAATTGCCTATCTTAATTTTTTCATTGTTTAGTATCATGCACAATAAATTTGAATTGATAAGATGATAAGATTCGTCTTTAAACAAAATGCCTAGTGGTACTTCTTTTCCTTGGAAAATAATATATCTATCTTCTAGCAACATCGTACGCATTGTATCTGCTAGATTTTTAAAACCAATTTGACTGTCAACTATTTTGACAACATCTTCTGTTGGTATTTTTTTGATTTGGTGAACTAAATCCCGGTTACAGATAAAAATTACTTTCCCTTTAAAATGTTTTATCAAATAATAGATTTCCAGAATAATGTGTTTACTATTGACAACAACAATAAGAGTGTTTGTTTTGTATTCTTTAATCTCCAACTTCGCATCTACAAAATAATTTCCAAATACAACGTAATCTAAATCAATAAAGGAGTAATCGTAAAAATTTTGTTTTTCAAAACATTGGATTAATTTGATACTACTTAATGCATTGTCTTCTGTAGTAACACACAAGATTCTTGCTGTGCCCTTAAAAAATACATCTAAATGTAGTAATTCTAGTGCGGTATCTTTGAATTTTATTTCAGGCAACGCGTTCTTTATTATTTTTGTGTAAGTAAAGTTAAAAATACTCAATAACGGATTTTTTAGGAAATCATGTTTAGCTTCGAGGAAGTATTCGCAAGTTTCTGTCAAATATGGAGCTTTAATTGACTGTTTCCACCACTTTTGTATACGATCGTGTACTTGTAAGAAAATCGCATCACATTTTATTCTTAAGAGCGAATCATTTTGCCTTTGTATTCTATCAACGAAATAATTATCTATTTCTTCCTTCAAAATCCTTTCTACTTTGTCCTCAGTTGCCTGATTCGTGTAAAATGTTAGTTTACTCAAAAAACTTCCAATCAAGTTTTTATCGTGCTTCTCGTAAACCAACGAAAGTCTGGGGAAGCGTTGCACGTTTATGTCAAATCTGCACTTGCTTAAATCTATCCCTTTGAAAACTTCACTTTTCAATCTTTCTAAGAGTTTCAAATTATCATTGGATAAGGAACGAACATCAGAGTTAAATTTTAATGTCTTAGTTTCTCCATCGAGTACTAGTAGGTTGCCAACTAAACCTCCCAGTCTATAGGATTCTAAATCTGTGCATTGTAAAATTTCATTCGGACCAACCATGTTGTCTTCTACTGCCATCACAATATTTGCTGAGACATTGGCGTGCGCAAAAAGCTTTTTAAATTTTGAACAAAGGTATTGAAGTTTCTTTTCCTTTTTTTGCTCGCTGCCACTAAAGCAAAAAGTAAGATTGCCAAAATCTAATGGTACTTTAAAAGACGATGTCTTTAAAATGTTTTCAACCTCTTCCTGTTCTTTGGGGGACATATGTTTCTTTTTTTCTTGACAAATAGTGGTTTTAAATGTTAATATTAAATTGTCATTGCTTGTAAATATTGATTCTCGAAATTTTGCGTGCCGGAAATTATTTTGCGTTTCACCATCTTTAACTTCGACGGCCAAAATGTGTCGCTCGAGAAAGACATGATATGTTTTTATCAAATCATCCATCATCATATTACTGTGATTATCTTTGAAAATAAATTTTGACAGTCGTTTCGCTAAAAGAACGGCACGTGATTTGGCTATAGTTTGAACAAGACATTCTACGTCTTGATCATCATAATCAAACTGAAAAACCTTTCCATTGCTTGTGTTTATAAACCGTTTACCTTCTGTTTGTTCCACAGCTTTCATTTTACTAAATTTTTCAAAGGCAGTGGTATAAATTATGAACTCACAGTCCAAATGTTTAAAATCACCTCTGAACATATAATCGCTATTTTCAGGGACGAACATCTGACTTATTTTTATGTAACTCTCTAAGTACTTATGTAGACTGAAGTCGCCGTTTAACTTCATAATTTCCTCGACCGTAAATGTGTCTTTTGATGGATTATCTCTGTGTTTTGCTTGCACAAATATAATTTTTGGTTTATCACTTTTATTTGAATAGAACTTAAAGACGATGTCATCGAAAGCTCCCATGCTTTCAACGTTCGTAGCTAATGAGAATGATTTAATCTTAAGAACATATAAAGCTCTAAACAAAATGAGACTCAACAGTTTAGTTTCATACAATTGTCCACTAAGCCCTGACGTTCCGGGTCTTTTTTTGTAATGGAATATTTTATCTTCTTGTTGTTGTTGCTTTGAGTTATTTCGCAGTATTGTTGTATTATATACTGAACTTTTATTTTGTACAGCATTACTTGCACCGAGAATGCCGAGTTTTTTTGGATCCAGTCGAATGTGGGCGCTCTTGGAATGACTCTTCCTTGTTAAATCAACATCAGTGTCTTGTTGAGTATAAGGCCGAGTAACTTTATCATTTTTAAATGTTTTCAACATGGCTACAATGTCTTTGCTGGTACAAGTGTTCTGTCCAGATTGAAAAACAATATCTAAAGCAGTTAGATTATCGTTGTTTTTTATGTGGATTTGAGCTTCTCGTTCCAAGCGAAAGCTGACGACTTCCGGTTCTTCTTTCATCGCAGTGACATGCAACGGTGTATTGTTTTTCTAGTAGGCATTGGTTCCATTTACGTCTGCCCCTCGATCTAAATATTTTTTAATCTTCTTAATTTAATCTTCTGGGGTTTTGTTTTTATGAATATTACCAAAAAATGGTTGTTAAGTACCCTGTCTTCAAGTTTCGTATCATTGTAGTTATTTAGCATTCCAATAGTCTAATATAATGCAATTAATCGGCTGTTTCTGAAACAATATTATGATGAACAATATTTTTAAATAAAACGAGTTTTACAGGCAGTATAGTCATAATATAATTTACATTACAAAATTATAAAGGCTTCCGCAGACAGGTGTGACGCGACGGTGCTACGCGATTCTTGTGAAACAATTTATATGAAAACTTCACGGAAATTGTTCTACCGGTGTCGCGTCACGCCTGTCGGTAACAGCCTTAAACACAAAATTTATAGGTACATAATTATACAGCATGACTCATCGATCGACCGTTTTCACACTGCGACGATACCGACACCGACATATCGTCAGCTTGGATGACAACGAAATCGGCCGACACTACCGGGACAATATCGGTATGAGAGAAGATGTTACCAACAGCTTATTGTCAAACGGGATGCTACAGCAGCCTCGAATAGTTGCGTTGCGCCTGCAAAAGCTTACATCGCCGAGCGATTCCAAAAGTGTAATACTGTATTCGAAGTAATAATGGCGGCAGTGAACTAGTGCACTGTATCGTCCGCCGTTATCGGCACGAAAATCACTGTCGGCGACGATACCGTTGACTACACCGACACAGTGTGAAAGCGCTTAGTAGTAGTTGTATGAAACTACCAGTCCGATGATATCGTGTCGATAACATTATCTTACAATGTGAAAAGGGCCATTAACTTGCATAAGGAAGATCTAAATAATGTACGCTAACATGCACGGAATAAAAACAGAAATAAATAAAAATTTGAAGAAAAGCCTGTGATAAAGCAGGGAGACATGATCCATATTTTAAACTGGGCTTAGAACAGGCAAAACTTAAGATCATGTTTATCTTTCACTAGGAACTGGAAAACAGAAGAATTTGGTTAATGGTAAGTGGCAATGCTTGTGACAATGTTTGTATATTTGAATGTTAGAGAGTTAGATGGAAATGGGATGTATTTATCCGCTCACATAAAATGAGAAGTATCCCAAAGTTAGTTAGTTGTTTTGCACTAACATGCATTTTGTGAAAGTTTAAACTGGCTTATTACCTATTACGGCTTAAAAGATAGAGACGTGTGACAGACAGACAGAAACACAAACAGTGGCTTAGTCTCTGGGTTAGTTATTCTGGCTACGAAATTGAAACCATAATGTACCTAACGAACCGTTTCAACACTTCGTTTCACCAATAAAATTCCGACTTAGAAAATACGTACAATATAGAGTCTTGAAAAAGATCTATTCTTGTCACTCCGGAAACAAATTTAATATTGTCTTTGTCTAATTTTGCTGTTATAGGTATATACCGTTCCCCGTCTATTACCTGTGCTGACAATTTCATTAGCTCATTAAACAGACATCTTGAATCTTGTTGTACGCACAAGAATATTATTGTCATGGGTGACATTAATATTAATATAATACAAAAACCTTCAGAAACATCACAACAACGATCAAATAGGCTAAATTCTATCTGTTCATGGCCTCCTTCCAGGACATTACCTTTCTACTAGAGAACAGAATTGCCTTGACCATATTATTATTCTGAAGTTTGATAAAACTAAAACCGTTGCCTTTGTGGCAGTGCTTAATACAACAATAACGGAGCTTGCTATGGTTCTTTTAAATATAACTAGCTCATATAAAGCACAAATAACTTGTTCAAAAACCACAACTGTCATAGATTTTGAAAATGCTTATAAATGCCTTAATGTAGATATATCAATTATTGATACCTACACGCTCCATAATAGCTTTGCCATTAAACTGGTGGAGGTGATTAGGTCGTCTCTCTTTTGCAACTCAAAAATCAAATCCGTTTCTTGTGGTAAGATAACTTTGAAGCCCTGGATTACTTTATTAGGAGCACTGCGGTGCATAAGGCTTAGAAACAAAATGCAGCGTCAAACAAGATTAGATCCTTTCAACATAATTTTGATAATAACTTATAAACGCTTCCGTAACTTTTGTTCTAATCTGATAAAAAAGATAAAGAGACAATAATATAGAAAACAAATAGAAGATTCAACCAGAAGTCCGTGATATCTTTGGTCAACAATTAATGAAATCACACAGTTTAAAGCACCCAAAACTTCAAATACCCACCATCTCAATATTACCGCACACCCCTACAACACAACACCGTCAGCTTGTTTTTAACACCATATGCACGTTGTTAGCGGAAAATCAATAATAAAAAATAAAAAAAAATCACATAAACCTACATGGGCAGTTATGAAACGTCAGAAGCTAGGTGCACGGTTCCAATTGGTCGTTTCTTATGGAGAAAAGCCGGCAGGAAACTCCACGGTTCCTCTTTTAAAATAATTGACCTCTAGACCAAATTTATTATTAAGTGGATTGGGACTATTTACTACCTATACTTACTACTATACCGACAATGTTTGTTAAAATTTCCCGAGATTTTGTAGCGCACCTGATAAGCCAGCTACCTAATTTATGTCTCAAAACGGAAATGTTCCCGAAAGATTTAAAGCGTTCCGTGGTCACTCTTGTGCACAAGGGCGGGAATGTAAACGATGTGGACAATTATCGCCCCATATCTGTATTGTCATAAACTTCTAAAAAATTTAGAAAAAATAATAAACAAAAGACTAATTATCTACTGTTGTGGATTATCTATTGAAATTTGGTCAACCTCGACAATTTTAATAGCTTTTTCCAACGTCAGGTCCTCTTGTCCCAATAAACGATCTCTTGCTCCAGTACTCTGTACCCTACAAACAATACGGTCGCGAATTAACTCCCCTTCCAAATTTTTTAAGATACAATTTTTGCTCAGTAATTGCAATGCCGTAACATACTGATCTATGGATTCTCCTACTTCCCGGCCCCTTGTAAAAAAGTTGTACGTTGCTAATGTTATATTCTGTTTGACTCCAAAATATTCATCAAATTTCAAAAGCAATACTTTGACATCATCCCTATCGCTCTCCTTGTCAAAAGAAAATGTCTCAAAGACTTCAAATCCCTCAGGTCCGATATAATTTATCATTAAGCTGGCTTGAATACCAGCACCTTCTTTTACACCACCGATGCTTTTCAAAATAGTATAAATTGCGACCTCCAACGCCGCCGTGCGTCAGCGCGGCTGACGGAGCTGCACTCCAATCACAATTCTGTTGGTGGTCGCGGATGTTCCATAGCGCTCTTGAACCGTCCCTGACGTTTTTAAAGTCCACAACGTGCCTTTATTAGCGACTTAAACCATTTAAATCGAATAATTGTTCACCGCTGCCACCATGTAATGTAATCAAAGACAAGTCTGGATGACAACTACTTTAATGTCATAAGCAATAGATAATCCACAACAGTAAACAAACCATGTAGGGAACCTCTGATTCCGGTAGTTATACCAGAATTACCATGGAATAAAATTGGAACAGATATATTTGAACACGGAAAGCAAAGTTATTTAATATTAATTGATTATTATTCTGGTTTTATTGAGGTTGCATATTTGAGAGACACTTCCTCAAACTCAGTTATATTTATAATGAAATAAAATTTTGCACGGTATGGTATACCGGATACGGTCATCAGTGACAATGGTCCACAATATTCTTGTCGTAATTTTATTAAATTTGCTTTAAAATGGGGTTTTAAACACGTCACTTCATCTCCGTATTAAGCTCAATCTAATGGTAAGAGCGAAAGAGCAGTTAAAACCATTAAAAATATATTGAAAAAATAAATGGACAGTAAATCCGATTTTTATTTGCTAAGTTACAGGAATACACCGCGGGAAAATTTGAATTCTCCTGCACAGTTAATGATGGACTGGCGTTTAAATTTTAGACTACCAGTCCATCCAGATTTATTAAAACCAACCAATTGTGATAACTTACAACATAAAAAAGTATTGTAAAAGCAAATAAAAATTAAAAGTTACCATGATCAGCATTGTAAACCGCTACCTGAGTTTAATGTGGGTGACAAGGTTATAATGTTAGAAAACGCAAATAAAAGAAGCCGTAAAATGATAGGAAAAGCGTTAACTCCACGTTATTTTATTGTTAAAAACAAAAAAGGTATTTATCGCCGTAATCGTCGACATTTGATAAGACCAGTAAAGGATCCTGCCGACACTATTTTGTCTGATATTGATGACGAGTATTTTTCGGGGGATGATCGGGATTATGATTATGTGCCAAGTACCAAAATAAATGTATCGTCATCTTACTCGCCACCTCATACCCGTAGTAAAATTTAGCAATGTGTAAACGTATTTTATTTTATAACGTAGAATTAATTATTATGTTAAGTTTGTTAATTATTATAATTTTATCTTGGAATTAATGATTTTAAGTTTTTTTAAAATTATTATTTTATCTTGGAATTAATGATTTTAAGTATTTTTTTTTATTATTATTTTATCTCAGTTAAGGGGAAGGTGTTGTGGATTATCTATTGCTTATGACATTAAAGTACCTTTGTACTCAAATTATAATTATGTCGTATCTCTATGCTTTTTACTGTGTACATAAATAATAAAATAAATAAAATAAAATAAAAGTAGTTGTCTTTGATAACATTACAACAACTTACAGTAATACAATATTCTATCAAATGCACAATAAGGGTTCAGAAGAGGACGTTCAACTCAAGACCCTATTATGGCTTTGACATGTGAAATTGTTGGTAAAGTAGATAAGGATCATAAGTGCATAACAGTAATCTTAGATCTTAAGAAAGCTTTTGATACCGTTTCCGTACCAATCCTTCTGCACAGGCTAGAAAGCATAGGTATAAAAGGTACGGCTCTCCCCTTTTTTGAAAGTTATCTTAAAAATAGACAGCAAATGGTTAAAATCAATAAATTTATGTAGTGTTGAAAAGGACGTCTATTACGAAGTCCCACAGGGGAGCGTTTTGGGTCTGCCGCTCTTTTTAATTTATATTAACAGCCTATGCAATATGCAGATCAATGGAGGGCAAATCTTTTCATACGCAGACGTCACTGCAGTTGTTTTTTCAGGAACGTCATGGAAGCATGTAAAAAATGTTGCTGAAGAGGGTCTGACTGAGATAGCTGGCTGGCTTAAAGCAAAAAAGACTAATTTTATTTGTTTTTCTCCAAACTAAAGGTTACAGCCTAGATCTGACTTCATTACGATTAATGTGTGCCAAAATAATGCACTATTTATAACAGTAATAATGGCTGTCAAACCATTCAACAAGTCAGCTCCACAAAATATTCGGGCATAATTGTTGATCAAAGACTGTCATGGCACGTTCACATTGAGCTCCTTATTGAAAGGATCCGGAAGCTCATTTGGGTCTTTACAACTTTACGACATTTTATGTCTGCGCAACTTATAGACAAGATCTATGTATGTGTGTAGCTCTGGCGCAATCTATAATAATTTACTGTGTCCTGATTTGGGGTGGAGCTATTAAAACTAAATTCCTCGATCTGGAAAGAGATCAGCGATCACTTATCAATGTTATGTACTTTAAACCATTTAGGTTCCCTATAACAGACCTCTATAAAGTTAGCAATTTGCTCTCAATAAGAAAACTTTATGTTCCAAATGTATCTTTAACCCTACATTAGTGTCTACCTTTTGACTCGGCAACTCATAGCAGAAGGCGCAAAGATATAGTGGCCCACTCCCCAGGGATTCGAACTGTCTTTGCAAGACATCAATATGTTTAACAATCCACCTACATCTTTAATAAACTGAATCTTGAATTAGAATCCCCTGTCGTTATATGACTGTAAAAAAACAATAACAGAATGGTTAAGATCCATAACATTATGAAAAAACAGAAAATATTCTGAAAAGAATAAGCTAAAAAAAAATGGTACACACACACACCCCTGCACACACTCATATACATACATACACTCATCTACACACTCACATACAACGAGAGCTGCTAAAAATTGTTTAAATCAATTTATTTTTTATTTTTCTATAAACTCTATTTAACCTCATCATTGTACTGCTACCACATAAGGGAAGAGCGAAACAGCGCCGACATAATTACTATTGTAACTTATTGGGGATGCCTCAATTTATGTATGAAACAATGTTTTAGTTGAATCCTCCTTTAATAATAATAATTAGTAGGCACATTTATCTCAAGCTGAATTTTCTATTGAAAAGTGTATCTTGGCCGTTTACTTAGTGCAAGATACCAATTTAACAATAATTGTTTAAGTTATTGATACGAAATTGTTATGCGCTAACCAACATAAGCATAATTAGGCAGCCCTAATTACGTAATACACGATCAATCAGAATCTGAATCGTTTTGAAACAGATTGCTAATCCATTGCTGGATCAGCAGATCGAAAAAAAATGTGCTCAACAACGTAAATAACGCAATGAATGTTGTTGAACTGTCAAAATGAAACCGGTTAGTCGTAATCGTGTACGAAAATGTGTTGCGTAATTAGATAGCTGGTGGTAACTTCAGGGCGATACCGGGGCCTGGCGGGTTGAGAGGGGAAGTAGGTGCTTATAAGGTGATCTTTCGGAATAAAGGAGATTCACTTATATGCGTTGTTTTATTTATTATTCTTTCTTATGGTATTAAGTAATATATTAATCGAATTTAGATTAACAAATATTTATTTACCGATAAAACTGATAATTTAGTTCTAATGATTTCACAAGAGATTTGAAACAAACAGAATAAGAATTGTCATCCCTCGAGATTTTTCAAAACTGTTTACAAAAACCAATTAACTACTTATAAAAAACTTAACTGTAACTTGTGGGGTCAAACCTATACTAATAACATAGTGGGTAACCTTCACTTTCTGTAACTTCTTCTAATCTTGATCTTCTAGATTACTAAATTTAGTCTAGTTCTGACTTTACTTGAGTCTCAATTAAGCACCATTTGACCCCACAAATTTTCTCTCGGGTTTAAGTCAGGGCTTTTAGATGGCCAATCAATCAAAGTTATGTATGTCTCTTTGTGTAGACAAACTACTCCATAACCAGTCTTGTCCGGTGCACCTAACTATTATCTTGAATAAAATAAATATGTCCATCAGGGTATACCTTGCGCATTGTTGGAATCATCACATCTGTTAAGATCTCCAAGTAACGTTCGCCATTCATTTGAGCGCCGACTTCGACAAGCTCTCCAGGACCCGCCGAAAACATCCATCCCCTTTATCTTGAAAACACACAAAAGTTTTATTACTATACCCTATGTATAAAGACAATGTCATTGTCTTGTCATGTCATGTAGGTTCTTTATCAGTTTCGTTTTGCATATTTTATAAAATAATGTATTTTATATTATTTTATAAATTTTAACGTATCAATATTGTTGTCAATTAAAAGTGTAAAAATAAAATATTTTATAGTTTTGAAAGCATTTCTATTATAATAATTATGTAGTAAATAAATAAATACTTTCTTTATTTTTATAGAATGCAGGTGTTACAATAAAGGTGTTAGTTCCAGATATATTCCCAGTACATTCTGCCTTATATGCCCTATATTGGCTTACAAAAATTTCCGTCAGTCATTGTAAATGTGACACCGCAAAAACCCTTTTTATGCTTTGTTTTGATTTATTATCCTGGAATGATTCATAATAATAATTGTTATTAGGAATAATAACATATTATTATATTTAGTATAATTTAGCAAATAAATAGTATTTATATTTTAATCAAGTGAGTAGGTAAATGTTAATATTTAAATAAATTAATTATTGGTTACCCTCCTCAAAGGTAAAACATTTTATGAGTTGGAGTGTTCACCTGGTCTTCTCCACAGTATTTTACGTCCATCTTTATCGGACTTAAACGTCTTTAATCAAAATTCATATATTGGGTTGCATATCTTATCCTGGCTTGACGATGAGCTTCGGTTATTTCAACTTTTTTGGCAGGTTTATAATTATGGATCCCAGCTGTATGTAAATGTCCGAAGACATGAAAGAATCAGTGGTATGGCTATTGACAATATCACGATAACGGTTGGATTGATTTTGAATGATACATTTCACTTCACCTGTTTCTTGATACCGTTGCACCCATAAACGAACTGTGTTTGTCTATAAAGAAGTAAATTAAAAAGTTAGATTTGTAATGGAAAAAAAATGAAAATATAAACGGATTTTATTTTTATATATTTTATTTTTATTTTTTTATAAGTACTTACGTCGACATTTAATTCTCAAGCTTATACTCTTTAAACAGTGATTTTGTTCCCAAAGGACGATTATTTTCACTTTTAAAAAGTTACTCAATCGAGGCTTAATTTTATTGTAATTATAGTAAATATGGTATGTTGCGACGTCATGTTTGACTTAAAAAAATTATAAGCTAACCTTCAATATTCTTCATTATCTATTTTTTATATAAATGTTCCGGCCGACATGAATGATGAGATGGATGATTCATAAAGATATCGATAAATTTCACTACTATATTAAGTAACTGATTAGCGCAGCGGTGTAACAACTTGGCTTGTGCGATACAGGGTCCAAAATAGGTCCAAAATACTGTTGTGAGTTTATCGAAATTTGTAAAAAAAAACATAATGTATATGGAACACGTTTGTAAGTTTCAAAATATCAATAGGTTGGATGCGATGGATATTACCTAGCGTTCGCTTGCATGGAATCATCATGGACTCACTGGATGGTTGGTCTTTCATTTTGGAGAGAATTCTGAACAATAGTTTAGTCAGCTTTCTGGAAAAACATCAATTAATTGCTCAAAACCAGTACGGTTTTAGATCTGGAATTTGTACGGAGGATGCCGTTGCTGCCTTCACTAACAGTCTGGTAAGCCAACTAGATAATAAACTGAACTGCTATGGCATCTTCTTACACTTAACCAAAGCTTTTGACACGGTCTCTGTCCCTCGACTTATTTCAAAGATAGAAAGCTTAGGAGTGCGTGGAGTAACTCTCAAATTATTTAAAGATTACCTCAGTGATAGATCCCAGTGTGTTCTCATTGATTCAGTTACCAGTTCATATGAAAAGCTCACCTATGGCATCCCACAAGGTACATCCCACAATCTCGCCATCTCTAATTGCGAAATTTTCTCTTATGCAGACGATACGGCACTTCTAGAGTCTGGCAAAAACTGGGAGCAAGCCAGAGATAGAGCAGAATACTCGCTTCGGGTAATAATGGAATGGCTGTCAACTAACTTGCTGACGTTGAATTTACATAAGACGAAACTAATCAGGTTCTACCGCCCACAATCAATAACCCCATCCTCTTTCTCTCATAAAATTAAAGCTCACAGTTGTCCCCCTCTTCAGACAGTGGGTTGTAACTGTCTTGCTCTCAGCACAGTCCCCAATATCAAATACCTGGGAGTGATTATTGACGAAAAACTTAACTGGCACGCGCATATAGAAGCACTCTGCACTAGAATCAGAAGACTACTATATATTTTTAAAGAACTCAGGCACTCCGCAAATTCGGAAACTCTGACTCTTGTGTACCTCAGCCTTTGTCAGTCTATCATTATGTACTGCATCCCGGTGTGGGGCGGTACTTACAAGACCGCAATAACGTGCACAACGAGCGGTTCTTAAAGTGATGCTTTTTAAACGTAGAGACTACCCTACTGATCATTTATATTCTGAGGCCGAAGTTCTCACAGTAAGGCAACTATAACGGTTTAAGAACTTTATTTCTCAAAAAGAATTACATTCACTTTTATGAGGAAAAACTTATTTCTAATTAGTATACATTAGGCGACGCGACGGTTACACAACAAACATTTTTTTTTTTGTTTTTTTTTGTTCTTTATTTACTACAATCTGTCTCCTTCATGGGACATTCAGAAGTATGTTGGTTGGTGCTATCGCTGGCTCGCTCAGTATGTGACCTGTGTCACATCCTCATTGTTTAAACAGTAGTTATATTTACTGTGATTGGATTAGGTCTTGAGGTATTTTGCGCTTTAATCGTCGCGCTTTGTTGCGATTCTCCATAAGTGACCGAGCCAGAGTATTTGGATGTTGTTGGATTCGTTCTTTATAGGACTTAGTATGGCGTACGATTTACTGCTTCACAATGGGTATTCGTAGGTCACGGTGTAGTAGTTCGTTGGGTACAAACCAGGGCGCGTTGGTTATCATACGCAAAGCTTTATTTTGAAACCTCTGTATGATTTCTATGTTTGAGTGAGATGCGGTGCCCCATAATTGGATCCCGTACGTCCAGATGGGCTTCAGTATTGCCTTGTACAAGAGTATTTTGTTTTCAAGAGATAGCTGAGACTTTCGCCCTATGAGCCAGTAAAGTTTTCGTGTTTGGATACCAAGTTGCTTCCTCATAGTGAAAATATGTTTTTGCCAGGTAAGTCTTTTGTCTAAATGCAGTCCAAGACATCTCACATGATCTGCTTGTGGGACTTCAATGTTGTTTAGTGTGACTGGAGGACAGGATCCTCATCTTAAAGTAAACGTAACATTGACTGATTTGTTTTCTTTGGCTTTTATCCGCCACTTTTTAAGCCAGTCTGATATGTTATTTAGTCCTTCTTGGAGTATTTGTGAGATAATTTTTGGATCACTATGTGCAGCTAGTATGGCGGTATCGTCAGCAAAGGTCCCAGTAATTATTGAATCGGATGTCGGCAAGTCTGCAGTGAACAGTAAGTAGAGAATGAGACCCAGTACGCTACCCTTTTTTTTTTTTTTTTTTGAGGGTGGGAAATCATCAAATGACTTCTCCCGCTCTGGGCAGAGCGAGAGGGTGTGTCAGACTTTTACTGACTAAAACCCACCCGTGTTCCTTCCGTTGCCTGTGTGCCGGGGCCGCGTTATCCCTTTCGGACAAACCCGCAACCCCAGCAGGCATTGGTCTTTCGACCCCGTCGGTTGGTGCTGACATCTCTTTGAGGCGCGCGTGGAACACAACACGCCGTCGACACGGGCCTGGTCCTTATCGGACGGCGAGCTGCCCATTGCTCACCGTCCGCAAGCCCGCGCCTACGGTGGCCGGAAGTCGGCTCTGGACTCCCGACGCCCGGGGCGTCTCCTGCGGCGACTAGGGCCGCGAGGGCGTGCAGCTTGCATCTCCCTCGCGCGCTCCGCCTCCTCCTTCGCGAGCATATCTGCTTCGCAGAAGGAGGTGTTGGCCTCCCATGCACTCTCGCTCCGAACCATGGCCTGAACCAGGGCCGGACGCGAGAGATCACCGCCGCCGATCGCCTCCGTGAGGACACGGCGGTGCTCCGCCCAAGCCGGGCAGACCTCCACCGTATGCTCCACCGTGTCCTCCGGGCGATCCACACAGTGGTGACACCCGGGCGTTTCCTCCCGCCTTACGCGGAACAGGAACCTCCCGAAACAACCGTGTCCGGTGAGGACCTGCGTCAGGCGGAAGGTGAGGACGCCATGGCGCCTCTCAAGCCACTCCTCAAAGAGGGGACTTATCGCCGCAATTGTGGCGTGCCCAGCGCTGGGTTGCGACAATCGCACACTCCATGCCGCCATGAGATCCCGCCGGAGCTCTGTCCGCTGTGCCGTGATTTCTCGCGGCAGCGGAGTTACACCCCGGCGTTTCGCCTCCTCGCGCAACTCCCACATGTGCGCGAGGACTTTCGCCTCCAGATCCCATGGCGGTAGTCCGGCAAGGAGGCTCGCCGCCTCACGGGAGACCGTGCGGTATCCCCGGACCAGCCTGATGGCCATGACCCTTTGGGACGCGTTCAACCGCCGGGCCGGTCGCAGCCTCAATGAACGCGCCCACACCGGTGCCCCGTAAAGGGCCATGGACCGCACGACCCCCGCGTAAAGCCTCCGGCAGGAGGCGTTTGGACCCCCCAGGTTGGGCAGGAGCCGCTTCAAAGCAGCCCCAGCCCTATCCAGTTTGGGAGCCAAACGTCGGAAGTGCTCCACGAAGTTCCACCGGCTGTCGAGGACGAGTCCCAGGTACTTCATCGTCGACTCGACACCGATGTGAACCCCTCCCGCCGTAATCAGTACGCTACCCTGTGGCACTCCTGCCTGTATGGGACAAATATCAGACAGTGCTTCCCCACTTTGTACTATGAAGTGGCGCTGTTGTAGAAATGATTTTAATATTCCGTACAGGTGATCTGGTAGGGCGTTTTTTAATTTAAAAAGCAGACCTGCATGCCAAACGCGGTCAAACGCTTGAGATATGTCCAAAAATGCACTGGTACAGTAAGACTTTGCCTCCAGTGATTCCATGATCTTATTTGCTAGTCTGTGCACTTGGTCGACAGTGGCATGTTTATTGCGGAACCCAAACTGATGGTCAAGAATTAGACCTTTTTCTTTGAGTATAGGTAGAATTCGTTGCAGCAGTAGAGATTCAAATATTTTGGATGGGATGGGTAGCAGGCTTATGGGTCTATATGATTTTGCTTCTTCTGGTTGTTTGTCTGGTTTCAGTAGCATTATAATTTGCGCAACCTCCTGGGGAAAGAACTGCAGTCTTGTCATGGCGTTAAATAATGACGTCAGAGAAGTTATGCCACATTCTGGTAGTTCTTGTAATATGCGGTTTGTAATAAGGTCGTATCCTGTTGACTTTTTTGGGTCCAATTTTTTTATGATTCGGGCAACTTCTGTCTTTAAATTTACAAAGACAGAAGTTGCCCGAATCATAAAAAAATTGGGCATTAGGCATTTCCTCCGTATTTTTAGGAATATTCAAATGGTCAGTAATTTCTGCGGCATCTACTGGAGAGCCTTCATATGAATGTGGAATAAAGACTTGTGAGAGATGTTCTGAGAAGGTTTCGGCTTTCTCTTGGGCCGTCCGTGCCCAGGAACCATCAGATTTTCTTATAGGAGGAGAAACACTAAAAGGCCGTTTCAGTCTTCTGGTTGCTTTCCATAATGAATAATCTGAGGAAGCAGTAGCATCCAGGCCAGTGAGATAATTATGAAATCCGTCATTACGATTCTTGTCTAAAATGTGTTTCTGCTGTCTGTTGATGTGATTGACTTGTTTTTTCACACCAGGGTCTCTGCTTTGCTGCCAATGCTTCCTCATTCGCCTTTTTTGGATTATTTTATATAATATATGTTTCGCTACATAGTTGTCCGTGCTTCTATGTGGTAGTGGTGGGGTTGAAGACCAGGCTGCATCCTGCACACTATTGTTGAAGTACAGAACAGTTTCTGTTATTTCGTCTTCAGTTTTTAGACTAACTGGTTCCCGGAATGCTTTGTCGATGAGTTCTCGAAATAGGGGACAGTTCGTTTTTTTGTTATGCAGAACGCATTTTTTGGCGCATTCTTGGGCGGTAGTGTGTAGTTCTACTATGATTGGAGAGTGGTCTGAGGACAGATCCCAGCAAGTCCGACAAGATATATTGTTATTTACGATTCCTTTGCTGACACAAAAATCGATAACATCCGGGATTTTACTTTTGTCTGTTGGCCAGTAAGTGGGTTGACCAGACGATATCACGTTCATATTTCTTGTTTGGATGCATTTAAAGAGTTCTCGCCCTCTGGGTAGAACAAGCCTAGAACCCTAAAACGTGTGCTTCGCATTATAGTCACCTACCGCAATGAATCTGTCTCCAAGGGATTGAAAAAAGTCATTAAACTCCGTTTCCTTGATAGTAAATCTCGGCGGACAGTAGAGGGCCGACACTGTAATGTCACTGATCCAGTCCGTTATTACGACGTTTGTTGCTTGGATGTAGTTTTTACAGTAGTCTTGTAGTACATGATGCTTGATGTTAGACCTGATGAGTACAGCAGATTCTCCATGTGCTTTGTTGTCAGGGTGGTTGGTGTGGTACATATTGTATCCATGTATCCTGAAGTAGCTTTTGGATGTGAAGTGAGTTTCAGAGATTAGTAAAACATCTATGAGGTGAATTTTAAGGAATATTTTTAACTTTTCCGAGTGATTTGACAAGCCATTAGCATTCCGTACACCTAATTTTAGTGCTGTGAATGTAATGACATTTTTGAGATTAGATCGGTTAACGTTTGGGTCATAATGAGCATTTGGTTCATCAGGGTAGCAAGTGACTCTGTAATGGCTTTGAATTCGTTGTTTTTTTGGTTGCCATCTTCGACGTTAACGGTTAACGGTTTGACACAACAAAAATAAGTTAAGATTAGTACAGTACTAGCAGATAGCTTACAATTTTAAATCCGCTAAAATATGTTTCTTAAGAGACTTTTTGAAAGTAAACATGGATTTTTGATCTTTTACATTCCGAGGCAATTTATTGTAAAGCTGTGCTCCTTCATACAGAATAGTACTCCTACCGTAGTTTGTTCTAGGCGCCCGCAACGCTATGTTATTTGCTTGTCTAGTTCTGCTGTGCTATTCTGTAACCATCTCACCGTGAAAACTTAGGGGAAGTGATCGTGCAGTGAGCTGTCACTGTCACCCCACCCGATACTAGGGATGACCAAGCATTACATTTACAATCGAAATCGAGATTTAAATTATATTTTTTATGTTAATTCTATTGATCAACATCATTTTATATTAAGTATTCTAAAGCTAGTATTTAAATGTCTAAACATTACTATATAGGGGGGTTTTAATAGAATAGCAAAACAGATATCCAATCAGAAACTCAATTTTGTTTTATTCTATTTTGTTCCTACAATGTTTTATTCATCATCATCATGACCGGGCCACCCGCGTGATCACTTCATCCGATTCTTTAAGAATCGGGTGAAGTGATCACTCGGGTGGGTGGTCACCATGGTAACGCGTGTTATTTCCTCGGCGGCGCGCCTGCGCGGCGTGATCACTTCATCCGATTCTTTAAGAATCGGGTGAAGTGATCACGCGGGTGGTCGCCATGGTAACGCGTGTTATTTCCTCGGCGACAACACTTCGGTGGTGTGATGTGCGCGCGCTACAAGTGTCGGTTTTACTTGGGTTATATATGATGATGATGAATAAAACATTGTAGGTACTTATTGGACGTTGGTAGTTGGTTTAGTACGCAAGTACGTAACGCGTTGCAAGTTAAATAAGTATGTAGGTACGTAGTAAGTAAAAAAAACCTCAATGTGATAGTGTCTACCTAGCGCGCAAGCGCGATTCTTACCACTTCAACGTGGTGAAGTGATTCGGTGTGGGCGCGCTGCAAGAGTGTCAGCTGTTGAACTTAAGAATTTTGTAATGATTTGATGAATATGATTTTATTCAACGCGTAGGTAGGTTATCTCCAATAAAATATTCAGTAGGTAGGTACAAATGATATACACATCTTTTTATCTATAAGACTACTTACATCGTTTAGGTAGGTTCCCACATAGTTTGTGTGGGGTTAAATTACACACTATTAACACTCGATTGCGTTTATAATATAAGGTAACAATGGGTTCATAATAACAAACTATGTCGATGAGCATTTTCTTTAGTACTTAAGTAGCAGCAACGTGTAGATACCTATGTAGGTACGTTCTATTTTATTTATTGTTGGTAGGTACCTACGTGCGTAACGCGTCGCGCCTCAGGCTATTTATATTAAGGGACTAGTCTAGGAACAAAATAGAATAAAACAAAATTGAGTTTCTAATTGGATATCTGTTTTGCTATTTTATTAAAACGTCCCTATATAGTAATGTCTAGACATACTAGCTTTAGAATACTTAATATAAAATGATCAATAGAATTAGCATAAAAAATATAATTTAAATCTTGTTTGGTCAATCCCTAGCATCAGTGAGTTTTCACTGACAGCTCACTCCACGCAAGTTAACACGGTGATATTTTTACAGAATCAACATGCTGTATCTGTTTGTAACTATACGTCCTTCGTTCAGTCTTGCGGAGACACGCCAACGTTCCATTAGATAAAACTCTGCTTCTAAGACGCCACGGTTTCCCTATATCTAAAACAAACCCCTGTGGTTTTGCATTAACAAGTCGACAATTGTTGGTTAAAAGTTCACGCATGTATAATAAAATAAATAAAATTATTCCGTTATACAGATATAACTCATATGAAATTAAAAATAAATTAAGAAAATTACTCTTATCCTTAACTTGTAATGAAACAGAAAATATATTGGCTATAGAATCATAACTTAAACCTACCCTGCAAGAAAGCTTAGTAAACACTCAAACTTCACTCACACACCTCCCTACACACAAACTACACTCATATACCCACTCCTAGATATACAACCATAATCATTCACTCCATGTGCTATATTAACAACCACTGTAAACAAACAGAAAAGTCACGGTTGTATTGTATTATATAAATTGAAGCCGCAAAATCTCCGACTCCTAAGATACAGGTCTGCGTACCTAGTTTAGGAGCCCGGAAACCTGACAATAATTTTAAACGTGGTAGTACAACCCTGTTTCCTTAACCTAGGTACGGTGTTGTTGTTTTTACGTACTAATAAACTTATTATTATTATTTTGTCTTTGACATTTCTCGGAACCCTGGGGTCCCGGACCTTTGGAAGGCGTACGAGGGGCCGAAGCCAACTCGCAGAGGCCCGTCAGGCGTTTTAATGAAATGAGGCACCCACCGACGATTATCCCTGTATGCACTATGCATGTGCACCCAAGGACAACCCCCGGTTGGTGTAGGACAATTGCAGGATATGGAAACAATGATAATTAGACTATGGGTTTGGGTGGCTTAAGTTGACTGGTAACCTGGAACTATGGAAGGACTATGGCCCCTGCCTGATCAATGTTTTATATGTACACGGAAAAATGGCAGGGGGTGACTTGCACACTCAATAATGGGCCCCCGAAAACTGTCGCTAGCACATAGTGACGCAGTGACAAGGGGGCAACATGTCCTGAGGTGCTTGAGGAGTGGAGAGGTATTCCACGGCTTTCAGAACAATCCCAGAGCCCGGAAGATGGTCAAGATTCCTACGAGCACTTACTGGAATACTTCCTTCCTCCGAGCACGTTTGCTCTTGCGAATCTCCACTCAAGTCAGCCAATTAAGGCAAGAATAAGGTGGGAGCTCTGTTCTTCATCAGTTTTCACCAATAAATAAATAAAGGCCAATAAAGGCAAGCCAGAGATGAGGAACAAGATTTCTCCCGGGAGATAGGGTCCGTGGGGTCGCTACTGCCCAACAGCTCGCCACATGATGCCCTGCGGGTTTCTGTATCTCTCTTGGTCTGGCTCCTCATCCTAGGCCTGTTCTGGCAAAGTAAACTCTACCGGCACAGACCCAGAGTTTGGAGCGCGCAAGCAAGATTTCATAGAGAAGGGGCGTTTTTATACATTTCTAGGGGGTTAGGTTTCTCTGGAGCTGTATGTACGTATACACTCCCCCTCCCTCCTTGTGATATTTCATAATTTTTTCCAAATCCCTCGCCCCACTTTCGAGGCTCGCGTGATTAATGGATAAATGGAATAAATAAATTTTAATAATCGGAATTCGTATTTTTGATATTTCGAATTATCATTAAGTCGGACTTTTTGTTATTCGATCTATTGAAACTCGGTATTTTTAGAATAGGAATTATAAACGTTAGGAATATTGAAATTTTGGAAATATAGAAATAGGAGTAATGATAAGTCGGAGTTGTTATATTCGGAATTTTGAATCATTCGGAATTATGAAAATCGGTATTTTGAAATTCGTATTTGTGACTGACGGAATAAAGCTTTTCGTATTTATGTAGTGTAGGTACCCGAACGTTATAGGCGGATTATGCTGGAGGTATACCTAGGTTGTTTTTCATGCCTAAGCAGGGCATGATAGCAACATAAAAATATTATTAATTAAAGTATGATTTAAACATGTTTATACCGAGACCAAAAGTCGTAAAATTAAGGAAAATTAATGACAAAATGATAAATAATACCTACTTGACTTTCCTGTTTTTGTCCTCACACAGACTGACTCACAGCCAAAAATATAATATTACCTATTTTATGTAAGTAATCCTGGATTCAAGACGAAGTCATAGGCAGCAGATAGCTAGTATTTCTTATTTATCAAACGGCAGCACTAAGTAAATATTTACGAGGCGACGACGTCCTCGAGGTCTCCAGTTGAGATGAGCCCGCTTCAAGGTTCAATGCTAGGCCCTTTCCTATTTCTACTTTATATCAAAGACCTTATTATTACAAAATGATGGCTATCTTATTGAATTTCATACAATTAGGTATTTATAAATGACACTTATTTTTTTAAATAGATATACAAGATACGGATGTGAAACGTTAAAGAATCTCTCAAAATGGCTCGCAGAACAAATCAATGTCTCACCTTCTCAAGATGTGCTGTTGACTAGACAAGTTAGTTTTTTTTAAACGTATTATAACGGAAACTGTATTTTTAGGCGACTACCAAGAAGGCTCATGTTTGTAGATACTCAAACTCAAACTCAAAGCATTTATTTCAATTAAACCATTTACAGGCACTTTTGAACTGTCAAGGAATCGGTCAGTCAGAAATATGAAGCTCGTTGCTCATTCCAAAGCGTAGTAGGTACCTATGGAGAAGAACGGGCAAGAAACTCCACGGACACTCTTTTAAATAAATTGTTACAAAAAATGGTTACATCATTCATGTTGAAATTAAACATGTGAGAACAATGTAGAAAGACGTGCACGTTAGAAGCGTCCGTAATAAAAAGATAAAACAAAGAACAATTCAAAATTTTTAATAAGCCATGGCAGCTAAGAGTTGACCAGTCCCAACTGACGGCGCCCGTTTACGAACATGACGCATGGATTAGCACTATTCAGCTCAACCATTTTAAAGGGAGCTAAATGATCCAATACACGCGCCACCATCAGCGAGACATCTGAGGGAGCATGACATTTCACAGCCGCCAGGGCACATTCAAGTCAATAAAAGACGTATTACCCGGTAAATGTTAGCTCTTTAGTATATAGTACTCACACCTGTGCTCTGAAATTATATAATACAAAGGAAATTGATTTTATACAAAGATGGTCTTAAACTCTTCAGCAGCTCCAACAGTATTTTCAAATTCTAATCAAATAGTTGTGGTTGTGGAGCAGGACCAGCATTGAGCCAAGCATTTTTATCAGCGATGTAATCCCCCAACTTATAATATGCCTGCCTGCATATTGTGCATTTTATATAAGATTTGAATTTCGTCTCATTCAGTTGAAGTATGTGGGGAGGAATTTTATTGTAACATTTTACATTTTACTTAGATAGGTAGGTATTATATTGATTTAAATTTTCTATGGGGCACCCTCATTCTCTTTCAGGTTGTTTACCTAAGTTCTGCTGCATTTGTAGTAAGGGAAATAAGGACTTGTGTACCCAAAGCTAGGTTAGGCTGGTTTCGCTGTTTCTTCAGAAACTCGTATCTCCTAAGATGACCTACTGACCAAAAATACTTTTTTACATCTTTTACATCTAAAACTAATTATCAATATTTTACTTCACTAGTTAGCCATTTCCATAAAGTAATATTGCCAAATTAATTAAAACAGCGAAATATTTGACAGCTATTTGCGACATTGCCCATTTTCAGTATAAACGCTCTTGAAGTAGAACATTTTGCATTTGTTTTGGTGCCATCTCTTTAGTCTGACTTGATAGTGCTAGATTGTGAAATACCAAAACTCGCAAGAATGGCAATAAAAGTTAGGTATTCTTAGGGAACTTTCGTCTCTCTTTAAGATTTCTGGATTTTTCGTCGATTGTTTTGCCTTACTGTTTTTCCGATTCTTTTACCTATGTATCTATTTAATTATTAGTAAGTATATAAAGTAGCACAGATGACCTTGGCGGGTGAGCTTCTATCAACATGCAAGACTTTTTAAGCACAAAGTAGCACAACACAGGGCGCAGCTGCTGATCACTTACCTTATTTTTATCATAGGTACCTACCAGCTTTTTTAAACTGGGTGATTTTTTTTTCTCATCGATATTGTTTCCTTATCTCTCACACAAATATTTTGAATAAGTAAAATTTGCTCAAAGACATAATACTGACCTTTAGTCCTCGAAAAACTTCTTCTAATTATAGCAATTTTTGGCGACCCCGCCAACTTCAAACAATCACTACTGCACGGTATATTATTATAGTAGTCTTCGACTGCACGTCATGACGATTCAAAAACAAAAAGTTAGTAAGACCCCGGCTGGTATACAATAAATATTGTGTGAATTTAAATAAATCTATAAATAGAAAATAATCCTTCCAATGAAGTTACCAGCATAAACATTTAATTTTTTCAAAAATAATAACTATTGAAATCATCGGAACAGTGCTACCTGATATTTATGAAACCCACAGACAGACACGTATCCTTTATAATTTGTTTTGCCCAAAATTACTCGGTATGATAAGAATTATTATCACACCGCAATAGCGTTGTTGCTGGCAACAGTCGTGATATTTTTGCTGTAGCAATACTGCAGTTTTCTGTCTCGTCAGTGACCAGATAATGTCAAGTGTCAATGCAATGTCATTAATTTTTGTTTTTGCGCTGCAGTGTTGCCATCCCTACTGTTTTAACAATAGATCTACAGTTGTTACAATGTCTTCCCTATTTTCTGTTTTAGTCCATAAAATCCTTGTACCTTGCTTTTCGTATGGGTACTATTCTGGTGAGTAGCCGAAAATTTAAAAGAAAATGTCTATAACTACTTACAGTACTTATTATATCCGTACATTCCAAGGACCAGACATGTAAAATGTCAAAAAATTACGGATAACTGGTGGACCTCGACACCGGGCTGCAGGCAGTCCAGGGAAGCTATGCCATCGCAGGCTCATTGCGCGGCTGGGTCAAGAAATATAATTGTAGTACATTACAGATGGTCGGGTTTTAAGAGGGCGCCCAATGATCCACTAGCGCCACTCCTTTAAAAAAATATTATTTTATGACTGAGAAGGAATTATGAATAACGGCTAGTAAGGACCCTCGGTAAGTGTGTCTAAAATTTACTAATACCTTTTATAAAGTTTCATATTGAGACACGAAGCAACAAAATACGATCTAGAGGAATGTGGCCGCTTTTCTTTAGATTAAATTCTGTTGCTGCGTGTCTCTTAACAGTTTCTTAAACAATTAGCTAAAACTAGCATACAAAATTACATTAATAATTATATGAATTAAGCTGATAAAATTGGAACATATATCATAGTTATTATATGTAGCACATTACCATCAGAATCGTATTGGGGACAACCACCGCGATGTCAAATTTAGTGGTTTAACTATTTTTTAGGTAACTAAAATATATGTTTGCCTCACGTGAGTAGCAACATTTTAGATTAAGAAAAAAAAAAATCGTCTGTATTGTGTCTTTCTGCAGTGGTATTTTCATCCACGCCACGAAAGTTTTCTGTTTGGGAAATTCGCCCATAACCTGGAAAGTAGAATAGTAATAATTCTACTGGCTATGGATGAATTTCCCAAACAGATTTTTTTAATGTTCTGAATTACTCTTTACTGTTTTTTTTGGAGCGAAGTTTTAACACGGCTTGCGGTAGGATTAACTGGCAGAAATCGTACCGTAGCGAAAAAGCGTTATGCCCGAATAAATCAGTTTCAAGTGCAAGTATCAAAAGATTTTGTTAAAAAACAAAAACAAAATCTATGACAGTTGAAACTTGAGACGTTAATTAATAGAATAATATTATTGATGACTCTGTGCTAATACTTAATACACAGCGAAAGGAACTTCGTTCAACACAACATTTCCCGACTTTTTTGGTTGATTTGCTGTGTTTTTGTTTGGTAGGGCTGGCAATACTTCTGTACTGACTGATAACTCGTATAGACGAGTACCACGCACGGGGTACGACTTATTAGTTCTTTCTCCACACATTGACATTGGCAGAATTGTCGACATCGGCATCATTGCCATAAAGAAAAATAGAATAGACTTATTAGTTATTACGTGTTATTAATCACTGATTACTTTAAAACTACGTAGTGTAATTAGTATTTGTAATCTTGCTAGCTTGTTACATTGTGAAAATGAATACTCCCGTTGTCCGTTGATTTCAAATGATTTAAAATTATTCAAAATTGAATTGAATTATTGCTTGCTTTAAAATTCAGCCGGTAATTCTCATTGAAGGATAATGAAACCAAAAGTCTGAGCTTCTATCAAGTTTTATTAATCAAGGTTAACCGTCGCTGTTTGATTACTGAAACATGGTGAATGTTATGAAAGGTGTTCTCGTCGAAGTACCTAGTTATGATGCGAGTACTTCGACGTACCACAGCCCTTACAGATTTTCCGTGTAGAACAGTCTTTTGCCCATCACGATCTGTGTGGTCGCTGAGCTTGCATATTTGATAGATTATGATTACTAATTATTTATTTATACTATGCAGATGGCAGTATTTCATTTGGCATACTATGAAGATGGCAGTATTTCATTTGGAATACTTTTAGTAGGCATATTGTCATTTCTTTAAAATACCATTTTTAACCTTAAATAAAAATAAAAATATTGTCTTAAAAAGTCAATACTTTGTGCTATAAAAGGTAGTGACAGAAACGAATCGCTGCAAAACCGACTCCACGTAGTCTTGTCTGACCTACCCCTAGAGTGTAATTGATGAGTCTTCCAATTATTATGAATATGAAATGTATGCCAAAAGATGATTCGAACTGTAAACTTTCTGAGATATGATAGTTCTGCCTTTTAAAAACGAACGATATTAAATGTATGCCAAAAGACGACTCTGACTGTGTACTTTCTGCGATATGATGGTTCTACTTTTTAATAATTATGGATTTGAAATGTATGCCAAAAGATGATTCTAACTTACAAAATTATGAGTTTTGAATGTATGATAAATGAGTATATGCCCAACGATTTTCTGCGAAATGAAGTTTATGCTATCCGCTGTTATGCAAAATAATATTATGACATAAAAATTTCTGCTGTAAAGGGTGGACCCTGCAAAGCACACCTCCTTCTGCGAAGCAGTAATGCTCGCGAAGGAGGAGACGGAGCGCGTGAGGGAGAGGCAAAAGTCGCGCTCTCACGCCGCCTCGAGACGCCCTGGGCGTCGGGAATCGCAGGCCGATTCCCGACCACCGTAGGCGCGGGCTTGCGGACGGTGAGCAATGGGTAGCTCGCCGTCCGATAAGAACCGAGCCCGGGTCGACGGCGCGTTGTGTTCCGCGCGCGCCTTATAGAGATGTCAGCACAACCGAAGGGGTCCGCTAGGACCAGAAATAAGACCTGCTGGGGCCGCGGGAAAGTCCGAAAGGGATACCATGTTCCCTGGCAACGTACAGGTAACTGAAGGTACACGGGTGGGTTTTAGTCAGTAAGAGTCTGACACAACCTAGAATAAGTTAGAAGAAGTTATAAAAAAGGTATGCAATGTAACCACACAGGCTGCCTGTCCACTGGAGCGGAGAGGAGAGGAGAGGAGTAGCGGTGTGCCAATATTAACCAATGGAATTGCATAAAACCTCCGCTCCGCTTCAGTGGACAGGGATTTACGAACTAGTTTAAAAATTCATACAAAACCGGGAAGTGGAGCGGGGAAATTGAGCGGAGAAACGGACAGGGGAAGCAGAGCGGGGAAACGGAGCGGAGAAGTGGAGCGGGGAACCGGAGCAGGGAAGCGGAGAGGCGATGTGAAAAAATACGTGAACTCGGTCTAGCTCCGCACAGTCCGCAACACCGCTCCGCTACCTCGCTCCGCACAGTCCGCAACTCCGCTCCACTCCGCTGCCATTCTCCTCTCCGCTGCCTCGCTCCGCTTCAATGGACCAGCAGCCTTAGTTGGGTATTTGCTTCTTTGAAAGTTAGCTAAAATAGCCGTTCCTATATATTTCATGATTGACTGCTTAGTTCCATAAATGAATAGCGTGATGATAATCATTTAAAAACTTAAATCGGTAGCTATCTACAATATCCTACCTTTTGAAGCGTCCTTTTACTATTTGCGGAGAAAAATACGAACATAATATAATATTACTCATCCCCCATAGTAAATAGCGTGATAGTTTATACCCTATAATTTGACCAGACTAAGGCTGTCTGTCCACTGGAGTGGGGAGGAGAGGAGCGGAGTAGTGGTGTGCCAATATTAACCAATGGAATTGCATAAAACCTCCGCTCCGCTTCAGTGGACAGGAATTTGCGAACTAGTTTAAAAATTCATACAAAACCGGAAAACGGAGCGGGGAAACGGAGCGGAGAAGCGGAGAGGGTAAACGGAGCGGGGAAACGGAGCGGGGAAACGGAGCGGAGAAGCGGAAAGGGGAAGCGGAGCAGAGAAAAGGAGCGGAGAAGCGGAGCGGGGAACCGGAGCGAGGAAGCGGAGAGGCGATGCGGAAAAATACGTGAACTCGGTCTTGCTCCGCACAGTCCGCAACACCGAACCGCTACCTCGCTCCGCACAGTCCAGAACTCCGCTCCGCTACCTCGCTCCGCATCAATGGACAGACACTGTCCGCAACTCCGCTCCACTCCACTGCCATTCTCCTCTCCGCTGCCTCGCTCCGATTCGCTCGCTTCAATGGACAGGCAGCCTTATAGGGAATATCTATGCAAAATTTTAACAGAATCTACCCAGTAGAATTTGCGTGATGCTGGAACGAAGAATACGAACATAATGTATTATTGCTCATCCCCCATAGCAAATAGCGTGAATATACCCTACAGTTTGATCAGACTTATAGAGAATAAAAATGCAAAATTTTAACAGAATTTGCCCAGTAGAATTTGCGTGATGCTGAACATACATACAGACAAACATACAAAAATTCTAAAAAAATATATTTTCGGCATTAGAATCGATCCCAGACCTCGTAGAAATTACTTTTTTTTTAATATTCAATGTACAGTTTTGACTTCGCTACAATTTTATTATATGTATAGATGATCCCTTGCTAGACCAAACACTGCTTTTAGATGAGGGATGAATGGACTGAAAGAAGGAAAAGTATCAAAGACTACTGTATTGTTCCAATGTACTTACTTAAAGTAAAATGAGCTTAATGGACTGATGGTGTTGAAATGAAGTGACGCAGCCCTTGTTGGCTGTAACGAGAACGCCCGGCTGCATTTATAGCCCAACGCTAACTGAACGGATTATTAGGAGTTGGAATGAATGTGTTGCGTAAACTGCTGAATTGCAGAATGTGTGGCTGCACCGTACATGCTCCCGAGTGGGAAGATGAATAATAATAATAATAAAGCTTGGACCCTGCTCCCGACACCGGCGGAGATCAATTTTTTATATTTTTAAATGTTTTTTTAAATATATTTTTAATGTAAGAAATATTTAAAAATGTCATTTAATATGAAAGTAAATAAATAAACGACATAATAATAATAATTATTATTGGCTGTTCTCGTCTGGCTAACGGAGACTACTTGCATAGGCACAACCTTGTGGCCAGGATTATCCACCAGCAACTTGCTCTGAAATACAGACTTCGAAGAACCATCGAGAATCGGAAGTACTATACTATAGGCGGTATGTGCCCGACCCAGTTCTCGAAAATGACAATATCACGTTGTATTGGGATCGATCTATCATCACTGACAGGACTATTGTGGCCACTAAGCCGGACATAGTGGTGATAGATCGATTAGAGCGTCGCACAATGATTGTTGATATGGCGGTCCCGCATGACGAGAACCTCGTGAAAGCTGAAAAAGATAAGCAGATCAAGTATCTCGACCTGGCCCGCGAGCTTGTCGACATGTGGGAAGTGGATACAGCAGTCATTGTGCCGATAGTCGTGACTGCCAATGGCATAATAGCCAAGAGCCTCGACCAACACCTAAGGAGGCTCTCGTTAGGCAGCTGGATCAAGGGCTTGATCCAGAAAGCGGTACTTCTAGACACGGCGCGTATCGTTAGGAGATTCCTGTCTCAGGAGCCCTGACCACCGGTAGCTTGGACCCTGTTCCTGGATTGTTTAAGCGTTTTGCATTTTATCAATGCAGCGGGTCAACGATGAGCGTGATCACTGGACGTGATGATTAGGTATATTGTAAGGCTCGCTTAGTCCACGCGGGTCTGACGTTCTGCACCTAGGGTTCCAGGTATCTTCAATACTCACCGAGCGGCTATGTACTATTATTCTTGAAGGAAAACGGGGTTTTTGACGGGGGAATAACAACACTATTTTACTGATAAGTCTTCATAAGTATTCAGGAAGCAATTTCAAGACTCTTCAGAACCACTGTATGACGTATTAGGTGGAACTAGTTTCCATGTTGATGACTAAACTTTCTAAAGAGGGTGCGCTAGGCTGAGTAGTCAAGACCCTTTACTTTTTTTTTTTTCAGATACCCGTGAATCTCTTCATGTTCCGCAATCTTTATTGATTTCTAATTCCTTAAGATGTTGATGTTGTCCTTATACATGTTTTATCACCCTTTTTTATAGTTATACTTATCATGTCATACATCACGAGATTTGTATAATTATGACTTTTCTAATGATAATTATGCAACAGTTTCATAAACTACTATTAAATAATACTTGTGTCATTTTAAATCATATCTACATGAGTATGTGTGATATTTGTGAAAAGTCAAAGACGCACGATTGGCGCGAATTTCGACTTGGGATGTCAAAAAACTTCATTACCACTACTTATTTAACTTGAAAAATGGATGAATTCGTCAAATAATTAAATTATGTGTTATTCACTGCCCCGTGGTGAAGTTTGGATGTTCGAAATCCCCAATTTTTAGCATAGTCTTTCTGTTTTATAATATTTGTTGTTACTTTGCTTCTCGAAACTTGACTTGGTTGAATTTTATCTACGAAAAAATTGTGAAATTTTGTGAATTTCTTAGCTTTAAGTATGAATGATTGGTTTGAATTTGAATGAAAATGATTTACTCATACTTATCAATGGAACTTAGATACATACATCGAGAGTCAAGCGCAATGTCACCTCAAAAAAGAATCTGCCAGTTGATTCTTTGACATGGTCTTCTAGCGGCATCGGTTTCCGGATGGGAGTGATGTAGCGGCATCTACAATCGCCACATGCGAACTACGCATCAAAGACCTGACGTCACACAACATCCTGACGTCACACAAATCCTGCATCGCGCAATTAGAGTTTACCGCGCGATGGACATATATACAAGCTAACGAGTTTAACCTCTGGACAGTTGCCCGCCAGACACGACACCCGTCTGGTCGGAGGATCCTCCCTTTTCTATGGGGGATGAGTGAACTTTACACCCTGTTCTTCATACCCCTAAAGTCTCATTAATACCCTACAGTTAGAAGGAACACCTTGTATATATGTCCTAGCAACCCACCCGGCTTCGCCTGGGTAGCATAATTCTATACACCTAAACCTTCGTCATGAATCACTCCATCAATTGATGTAAACCGCATGAAAATCCGTTCGGTAGTTTTTGAGTTTATCAGTTTTATAATATGCTATAACTATGATACTTAAAATATCTATCTTGAATAGCTACTTAACTAACAATTATACCCTTTTTAATACAACCAAAAAATTGGATGGCCACTAAAAATACGTATGTACTTAATAATTTTGTGCTCGACTGTACTTGACTCGAAAATATATAATAAGTAAGTAATAAATTATCATGGTTGGAGACAACTATTTCTTGACTATTCTTTGACACCAAATTCAAATTAAAAAACGTAAGCGTTCCGCGGTAATCAGGTGAGGATTGTGGCGAGAAAGGCTCACCAAGTAATCCTCACCAAGATATCTTTATATCTCTGGAATCCCTTAATGACTATTTTCGAGATTTGGCATAGCGTTACAACAATTTCTTGACTATTTTTGGAATTGAAACCAAGTCGGTAAACCCAGCCGTTTGCTTGCACTGAGGTGGGGATTGTGTGGAGACGTTCAACCCACAATCCTCACCAACGTTACTTTAACTTCGGAATCATACTGCGACTATTTTTTTTACCTTGGGACTATTTCTTGACTATTTTTTGGGATTACCAGAATTGATTTATATGAAGGTTTCAAAGGTGAGGATTGTGTGGTGAAAGACTCGATACGCGACGCGACGGTTCGTGGCTCAGATCATACTTATATGATCTGAGCCACGAACCGTCGCGTCATCACTGCCTCGTTTGGACTAGTTCAGAGGTTTGCTGAGTGAAATGCCCCTACCACTGTTTATCTCTGCATCATCCAAAGGTTGACCGGTAGAAAATGCCTATGGCATTAAGTCCGCCTCTGTACATTTGTGTGCTTAAATTGTTAAATAAATAAATGCCAAAATTCCCGTCCACATTATGTGTAAAGGTTGCCGCAGACAGGTGCGACGCGACGGCGATAAACGATTCTGATAGAACAATTTCCATGAAGTTTTCATAGAAATTGTTCTACTAGTTGCGTCGCGCTGTCGAGTCGCACCTGTCTGCGGGAGCTTTAACATGTTGGCCACTTTGTTTTTTTAGAATTATTGGCGTGTTTGTTAAAGTGAGGACGCAGCTTTATTAACGACTGAGTAGAAGAACTAGAAGGTAGATTTAGAAGGAGTTTTGTCTAGTTAACGCAGGCGACGTCATTCAGTGGCTCCACTCCGTTCTCAACGCACGAAGAAAATTGTCACTCAAGTGCAAATTGCGTACCTACACGGCGTGCATTAGACCCATTATAAAAAATAAAAAATAAAATGAGTTATGACCTATGCGTGTGCCGCCTGGGCACAAGTCAAACCCTATCACCTCCATAAGATGCAGACCCTCCAAAACCCATCCATCCTTCAAATGGCGACGGCTTCCCCCTGGTATGTTACACGCAATGTAAAGCGTTATTTTGATACAGCCGCCAAACATCGCAACCCTCTGGTTGTGAAGGCCGCCAGTTACGTTTCCTCAAGAATTAGTAAAGTCCGCCGTCCAAGGCATGTTCTCACCGACCCAGATGACCCCATAACTCTCCTCCAAGAGAGCAATACGGCCATTAGTACAGTAAAGAAACATACACACCGACACACGTTCCGACTTCGCCGCCGAGGTCCGCCATCGCGACCCTCCCGAGTAAACGATACTCCCCCCCGACTCTGCTGGACGATGCGCCAGCCCGCGTCGAAGCTGAGCCCGTAATTTAAAATTCCCCAACTAATAATAATCTATGTTTGATCCACCCTGTCCCATCTTGCTGTCGTCCCCCAGCGACGCCCTAAGCCGAGGTCCGTACCCCACAGGGCGTGCCCTTAGCGAGCGTTCGCCTAGTTTTAATTTAGAATAGTTTATGCCCCTGGCTGGAGGCTTTTAGTGTAGAAGCTTAAGGCTGCCTGTCTATTGAAGCGGAGCGAGGCAGCGGAGAGGAGAATGGCAGCGGAGTGGAGCGGAGTTGCGGACAGTGTCTGTCCATTGATGCGGAGCGAGGTAGCGGAGCGAAGTTACGGACTGTGCGAAGTGAGGTAGCGGAGCGGTGTTGCGGACTGTGCGGAGCTAGACCGAGTTCACGTATTTTTCCGTATCGCCTCTCCGCTACTCCGCTCCCTCCGCTTCTACGCTCCGTTTCCCCGCTCCGCTTCCCGGTTTTGTATGAATTTTTAAACTAGTTCGCAAATCCCTGTCCACTGAAGCGGAGCGGAGGTTTTATGCAATTCCATTGGTTAATATTGGCACACCGCTACGCCGCTCCTCTCCACTCCGCTCCAGTGAACAGTCAGCCTTAGGAAGCCAAAGGAAAGTCGGATTAAGCTGCCACGACCTCCTCAGAGGTCAACTGCGAGATGCCCTATATAAAAAAGAAAAAAAAAAAGCAAGTAAGTACGACTTGGTGTAACTTTTTGTGTGAAACTAGTTTATGCGAGAATAGCGAGTCGCCCTTGCGACGCACGGTTTTATAAAACTTGACAGAACATCGAGATTTCTTCATTACCCAAATCTAAGTATAGCATTAATATATTATACGCACACTTATGTGTGTGTAGGTCTACTACTACTGCCTAGCCTTTTCCCAACTATATTGGGGTCAGCTTCCAGTCTAACCCGATGCAGCTGAATACCAGTATTTTACATGGAGCGACTGCCTATCTGACCTCCACCACCCAGTAACTGGGTAATACGATACCCCCTTGGTAAGACTGGTTGTCAGACTTTCGGGCTTCTGACGACCCGTAACGACTGCCAAAGATCCACGAATTTCAACCGGGACCAACGGCTTAACGTGCTTTCCGAGGCACGAAGGAGTCTCGATATGTAAAGATGGTCACCCATCCACAGATCAACCCTGGCAAACGTAGCTTAACCTGATGGATCGACCCGTGCGGCAGTTATTACTTAGCCACGAGCTCCTCTGTGTGTGTAGGTCTACATAACTACCTATTTATTTCGGTAGGGTGTACCTTCCTGAATAAATAGGCAGTAATCTAGATAGAAACTGGTCTGACTGGTCTGACTGCTCAGGGTGCGGAAGACTTATTATGTTCATTCGAGGTTACAAATAAAATAAAATCAAACAACAGTAAGTTATTAAAACTATCATTCATTTATGTTTATTTTAAATCTTTTAATTACATATATATGTTATGTACAAACATTAGTAAGTATCTAAAAGAGTGGCAAGTATGACTAGAAAAACATAGGTACCTACTGTAAAAATACATATTTCTGACATGGTTTCTGTAAATGCAATCATGATCTGATCAGTTTTTCTGCAGAGATATGGTTGACTGAAATGTTAAGAGCTAAACACATCATGTAAAGGGGGCTGAAATTAACCAGGTTTTGACAGACCAGCACCCTACTATTGTAAAATACTTTCAAAGAAATTTCTACACAATTGCTTTATATATTTAGCGTTGCAATTTTATTGTTAGAGTGTAACGCAAATACCCCGAGGGTGTAATACCTGCGAGTTTTAATGTGCCAGTTGGGTGCAAGTGCTGTCCTGGAAGATAACATTTTGACAGTTTTGTTTCGTAACACTAGAAATAATATGACTTGCTGCGATTGCTTTTAAAGTGCAAGTCAGTTGCAGGAGCAAATCATCGTTTTCAGCATTAGACCCACTGTGCGGTGGAAGCATACCACCAGGTCACCTTAACAATCAAATTCCTGCCTTTGAACCCTCACAGCGAGATATGCCATAATTCTTTAGAGTTGTCAATGTAAGTATTTAATATATTCTTTTAATGTAGTACCTATTGATATTTGGTACCGTGTTAGTTGGTAGTTAAATCTGGCACTATTATTTACAATAAATTAGACTGTAGGTATACAGAGGTAACGTTTAGGTATGTACTTATAATTATGTAATAATAATTGCTATTATAAACAGTTATTACAATTTATTTACAATGTACGGATATGTAATGTATGTATTACGTAAAACGTTCAATTTTAATAAAAATTGTATGTGGTACTTGGGTTAAAACTGAAAGCACACTTTTGAGATGGCAGCACTGTTGAATATCCTGTCACTGTCATTACTGTGTTTCAGTGGTTGTTTTTGTTTAATTTGAATCACAAAGGATAAAAATGAATGCGACTTGGAGACTTGGAGAGTGACCCATCAAAATATGCCCTAGGTATGAAAAAGGAAAGTACTCGTATCTATAATTGGTGAAAGAGTTAATAGGAAGTTACTGACTTTGTAACGTTTCTCTTTGCTGTGTTTTCTACCATAGTATTTAACCAACTTTGGTAAATAAACGAAATTATATATTTTTTCAGTCAACAGCTACGCGAAGAGTCATAGGTAATTGTTAATTAATTATGCGTAAGAGACGTCACTTTTGTACAAAAATGTATTGGTAGTGTCAGCTAGCTGTCAAAATCCATCAACAATCGACAATGGAGACACCAGATATTTTTACAGAATCTAACGGCTGCCGTCCGATTCTGTAAAAATATCACCGTGAAACTTAGGTGAAGTGAGCGTGAAGTGAGCTGTCAATAGTGTTAATCCCTAGCATCCTGCCGGTCGATTCTGTGGCAGTGACAGCTAAGTTCACGCTCACTTCACCTAAGCTTCACGTTAATATTTTTACAGAATCGACCGACTGTAGTGAGCCAGTGACAGTTCTTAACCCCATTTCAATTACCTTGAAAACTTGTTGTCTGATTTGAAAGTATCAAAGCAATGTGGTATATTAAATATTTATTGCTCTTAAGGTGCTCCCTCACCGGGAGCATTCGTCTGTGATGTAACGTTCAGAGTCAAGCATTACATCAGTGAGGGAGGAGAACCAATAAAAATAAATAAAGTCTTAATAAATATAAAATTATACTTCACCGTACCCTGAACATAAGTTTTAATATAAACAGTGCACTAAAGTTTGGACAGTCGACCAAAGAGTTAAGTAAGTATTACAGTCAGCCCCAAAAATATGTAAACACGGACAAGGAATCATTTTATTGTCTACAACCATTGTTCCATACCATTGTATTCAGCTTACAGGTACAAAACATAGTATACAACTTTTTTACCAAAACAAAGTTAGCATTTTGTCCCAAAACCTCTATAGGTACACCCTTTGACCAAAACAAGGTAATCTACTTAAGTTTCACAAATATGTATACAGTGATCATTCAATACTAAGGTAAATAATAAAATTCTAAAAGTTCATTCAACTAACCATTTTCTGAAGATTTAAAAAAGATCCGCCAGAGGCAGCACTAGTGGCGGTACATTGTAAAAATGGACTTAACGGGAGATGATAATTATACCTGGAGCAAAATCATAATTTGCAAAAATTCAAGATCATCTTGTCCGGGATTTCAAACGATAGCTTGCATGCGGCCGGTTTACCTGTTTCAGGTAGAAAAATGTACTCTTAGAAAGGTTAGTTGTCGTTGACAGTTCTTTTTTTTTTTTTGAGTTTTAAATATTTCATGTAAGTATATATTTTTGTGAACGGTTGTTTTTTTTTAATATAAGAATTGAAGAATGCATTGCGAACGGTAATAATAAAAACATATTTATCGGAATCAATGGTAGTAAATGTTTAGGGGAAAAGCAGCTACGCGTGAAATTACTCAATCAACTTCCACAGACCGAACTTTCCTTCTCCAAATTGGGCAATTTTCCCATCCCGGACTTTTCCTTGTATTTTTTGTTATGTTAAAATGTATAATTATATCAGTTCTGGTCCTATTGATAATACTTTGAAACTAAATGAAACCATATCGGATGATGGATGATGAATGTCTTCCTAACTGTGGAAACTCAAAAGCACTGCAAAGAGGAAGGCAATATTGTTAAAGTGATTCTGTTTTAAACATGGAAGATAATGTGATTATGGGACTGATAAGAGTTATTACTTAAGAGCAGATGTAAAATCTCCTTTCAGAGCAACTCTTAACTTATAAAATAAGCATAGCTCTTGATAATAATAGTAGCAAAATTATTATTTTATGTTTTTTTTTTTTCAATATTGTTAATTCGCGATAAATGAATCCATTCCTAACACTTTTTCTTGTCAATTTGAGGTTTTATATAACATCTTGCTTGTATGGACTGTCAGAACTGCAATTCGCGAATGCACAATGTTTAGTAGGCATGATATTTTTTTTTTAAATATTTTTTATTCCTTTATTAATTTATATATTTCAATGATAAGACATGCGTTTAACGTTACTGTCAATAGGGAATTAAAACACATGTACCCCCCCCCCCGCACTAGTGCTGCCTCTGGAGGATCTTTTTTAAATCATCAGAGGAAAATGACAAAAGTTGTATTTTTTTATCAGCCGAGATTATGACGAGAGGTGTTAGAAATAAGTATTTAGTTGAAAATGCGATGTCATCAACAGTTGCCAGACTGACACATTTTATTATTTTCATGACAACGATCTCATCTTAAGGTAGTCACTCACCGGTAACATTTACACTAGCGCCGCGTCTTTATGACTTGAGTAGTGACGCGGACTCTATTTGTATTTATTACTATGCTATACTATAATCTATTTGTATTATGCACGCACCCTTGCTAAACATCAAATAATAAATAATTACATTTGCATCTTATCTACGCTCACTACTTCAAACATATTTGTTTTACGATTTTGTTTTATTTTTAAATCTTTTGTTATTCATTTTGTTTTTACTTAAAAAAATTAAAACAAGTAATAAATATTATATCGACCCTGAAATTTTAAATTGTTAAATACTGTCAAGGACTCCATGGGACGGGCACGACATAGTATCCAGTCCACAAGTGAAAATATTAAAATTGTTTCTTTGTATTTTTATTACTTTTAAGGAAATGTAACAAATCTTTATTTGGTCAATAAACGATTTTTTATATTTTTTATTATTAAGTATATTATTTCAAATTATAAATCTAAAACAAATGACACGTCAGTGACGTCATGCATGAACTGAAGAGGACAATAAAATTCTTGTTCTTTTATAAAACGAAGTTAAAGATGACTGTGTCATTCGATACAAGTCGTATGACGTTGTCAGTCTTGTTTACCTTGTTTTGGTAAAATAAATTGTAAACCATGTTGTGTACCTAAACGGTAAATGCAATATTATGGAACAAAGGCTGTTGCCAATAATAACTTTATTTATTTGCATCATAAAAGTACAACCATATAATTAGGTATTTTTAACACTTGTTAAGTAAACAATACAAACGTAGGTACATAAATAGGTTCCTGCACTTAATTACTAACCAATAATGCGATATTATATCTCTCACCTTTCTAACTTATAAGTGTTGTTCGTTAGTTAAGTTGACAATAAAATGGTTCCTTGTTCGTTTTAACAGCTTTTTCGGGCGGACTGTACAATGTAGACAACTTTTGTTGATTGTTGTAGCGTGCCACAAATAGTACTGTCTAATTTCAGAACGATTTGTCCGGCACCAACTTTTTGTACCAAAATATGCCATCCACAGTGACGCACAACTTCCGAGTCTACTAGGCTTTAAATCACAGGGTCTCGACTGACGCGCTCGGACACGGCTTCCACAGCCAATTTAACAGATTTTACCTTTCTCCTGTATTCCTTAGGTCTAACCTTTACAAACAAAAGAGGTTAACAGGAGCGAAAATTATCTACAGGTAGGAAGAAGCTTTCAGTGCTGCTAGCATCCTTGCCATCGAAATTAGTTTCTAGAAGTTTCACTCCGTTTTCGTTCTCACAACACTTGGGAAAAGGCGCTAAACAGTCTGTTTTATAGACAAACGATTTGCTATAGTTCTCTTTGGACCGCTCTTGGTTGTTGTTAGCCGTGGACCGGAGGCCACGACTCCTTCCTCAGAGCTTTGAGGAGCCATTGTTGAGAAGCCTGATGCTGCTCTCGCGTCCAACGCTGGTCCTGTAAAAAGAGATTGTTGGTAAGTCAAAATACGTACATTGATTCATGTATGATAAGCTGCTGACCTTTGATTAATAAGTCTTTGTAAAAATAAACTCAAGAACATGGGACAAAAAGGCAATACAGGAGCCCTAATAAAATCGCTGTGCTCTTCTGTTTATTATATTATTATATTTACAAATTTATCAAAACATAGTCGGAATTATTATTTCCTAACTGCAACCTAACAATTCACCAAATCAATTCAGAAACGCACGTGAGATACCTCTGGTATTGGCAATATAGGCTGCGGAGACCATTTAATATCAGCGAGGTATTTGCGTAACACACTTGCAATGACAATGCCCACATTTTGACAATAATTTAACAGCATTTATGCGTTATTTACGTTATCAAACATATGAAGCAACAATGTATTGATTAGTGATTTCCTTCAAAATCGTTCGTATTGTGATTCAGAATGTTACTCAATTGGCAGGTGGGCTGCCTATTTGTTTGCTTCCCAATAATATAAAAACTTACGTTCTAGGCACCATGCTTATGTTAGTTTTCCTGCTAGAGTGCAGTCTTCTTGAGGTTGACAACGAGAGGGAACCTCGCGGACCGTGCGTAGAGCTGCTGCGGCATAACAGGTACCTGGAAACATAGTCATAATAATGACCACCTTATTTAAAACTAATCACTAATCTACATGCTCCTCACAATATGATCTGATCAAGATAATGTCTGGACTTTAAAAGAGACTTTAAAAGAGACCGTGACCGACTGTTTGTTTCAGTGTTTTCATATAAAGATTGGTGATTTTGAAGTCGCACTTAGTTCGGAATTGTGATCGGTTTTACGAATTTTGCCGATGCTACATCTAAGTTTTGTCGTACGGACAGATGACAGTATGGACATAGGAAACGACATATTTGTCTATGATTCAAGATACCTACCAATAATGCTTTATGGCGATCTTAACACTAATAGCAATATCTAACAGATAATGTGTTGATTTGTCTATTGCTTACCTATTAAAGTGTTTCCTAAAGATGCCGCTGGTGCAGTACAGCGCTATAGGATTGACGCAGCTGTTAAGGAACGACAGACAGAAGCCGATGATCCGCAGTGCGTGCCACCAGCCGTTGTAGTCTTCTTGCGCTGTTGGGCTGAGGAAATAAAGAAACACGATCAAGTTAATTAAAGAGCTGTGTTTCATTGGTTTAATTGCTTGTAATAATCATTTTAATATTATTGCCAAACGAAGTTGTCGACATTTATGGAGTGTGTGAGGGTGGCCAATGGGCTGATGTCCGAAAGCCTCGACAAACATCTATCGAGGCTATCGTTAGGTGACTGGATCAAGCCAGGGCCTGGTTCAAAGGAACTCCGGAACCCCTTATCGCTAAGGTTGTAACGGAACTTCACCTCCGCTTCCGCAAATGTGAAACTTCCGCATGAAATCGTACCGCCCGCTGCATCCGTATCCGCCTCTGCAAGTTTGATATGACATGGGACATGGGAGCAAAAACTGGAAACTTCGAGTTATATTTCCACCACGTTATAGGGTCATCGCTTAGTTTTGGAGCCGAATTTCTTTATTAGACCTCTATTATAACTAGAAAAACAAAAACATCTCCACTTTACGATTAGGGGAGGTAATAATAATACCAGCCTGCTACTACTGTCCCACTGCAAGGCAAAGGCCTCTTCTCATACAGAGAAGACACGAGCATTGATCACCACGCTTGCTCAAGAGAGATTGGCGATTTCAGACTTATATTAACTATAAGTCCAGGTTTCCTCTCGATGTTTCCTTGAGGGCAGGTAAACTAAAAAAAAAAAGTTTTTCTTGTTTTTATTTTATCTTTCACGTGTCGACACTGAAAGTTTTTAGAACTGGCCACTTGTAAACGATATAATAAAAAAATACGTTCAAATTTTTAAAATGGAACGCTGCCAATAGGGATCCTGCCATTACCATACCGAGGAGATTTTGCCAAAATTTCACCACCCAAACAAATTTTAGCACGTTTTTTTATACCAATGCAATGTTTGGAATGATAAATGATAAATGATTTTATTTCTGTAAGTAGGTTTGGACAAAACACTTTTACACGTCAATCATATTTTTTTAAACTAGATGAGGTCGGTGTTTCCTATCTGACTACTCCGAGAAGAAAGGCCGAAACAAACTCAGAGATCACAGTCTCTTTTAAAGTTCAGACATAATCTTGGTCAGATCATGTGAAGATCATGTAGATTGGTGTCTGAGATGGTCTTTTGAGGAAAGAACCACACAGATTGAGAGGACCTGTCCAGTCAGTGCACGCATTTGTCAGTGACCGAGCAGCTCAACTCAAAGTTTAAGGAGCTCAACGATTCGACGAACAATACCAAAGAAAGGACATTTGGGTAGGCCGCATAAATGCGGAAAATTGTTTGGGAAGTGATAATTTGGCAATTTCTTTTCGATGAAACAAGGGAGACGCTTGCCAATATTATTGTGTATGTATTTTATTCATTTGTAACTTTTTTACTATTTGGCGTCAAATTGAAAATTGTCTGTGTCACGTCAGCATGAATTAAACGCGAGAAAATTTTCGTACAATATTTTTTTATGACTTTCGATGTCATTTAAGTCAACTAGAAAGTTATGATAGACTTCGATTGGCCTTTCACGATGAAGCTCCATCTCATGCCACTGTTTACAACTAGTTTAATGAGTTTAAACGTGGTCGCACAAATCTCACCGATGATCTGCGTGAGGGACGGCCTTCTCCGGCGACGACTGAAGATAACATCAGTGTTGTGCGGCGTATGATAGAGACTAACAAAAGATTGACTTATCAGCAGATTCGGACAAGTTTAGGCATTGGTATGAGTCAAGTGTACAAAATCCTCCATGAACATTTAGTGGTCAGGAAGCTTTGTGCCCGGTGGATACCTCATAATTTGACAGAGGCCCGAAAACTCCGTCGTGTTGATTGATGTCGTGAAATGGTTCAAAGATTTAATGGAGGTGACTCAAATGCTGTGTTCGAAATACTTACGGGTGACGAAAGCTGGATTTATTGTTATGATTCTGAAACTAAGAGACAGTCTGCTGTCTGGGTGTTTCCTTCCGAGGAGTTGCGAACTAAAGTGAAGAGAGGTCGAAGCGTGGGAAAAAAGTTGATGACCTCGTTCTTCGGAAGGACAGGTCATTACGGAACAATTGTTTTAAAGTATTGAAAAACAATTACTGCATAGTGGTAACCTAAAAATTGTTTGCCACTTGTGTTGGAAAAAGTTCGGGAGAAACGACCTCGCAGTAGGATCCTCCTTCACCACGACAACGCCTCGTCGCACACCGCCAAGCAAACAATCGACTACTTGGCGACGTCAGACGTGGAATTACTGGGTCACCCGCCCTATAGCCCCGACCTCGCACCTTGCGATTTTTATTTATTTCCGAAAATAAAAGAAAAACTTCGAGGAAAACGTTTTATGGACGCCGAGGAAGCAGTGGCTGCGTTTCAAAATGCCGTCGAAGAGACCCCTAAGGACGAGTGGGCAGTGCTTTTCTCAGTGGTTCCATCGGATGCAGCGATGTATTGATGTAAATGGTCACTATTTTGAAAAGATATAATAGAACTAATAACTTGCTAGTTTGTTCAGTTTTTGATTTTCTAAGAACTTTCAGTGTGACCCTAGTAATATGTATACTCATGCCAAATTACAGCTTTCTAGTACTAACAGTCTCTGAGCTAAGCCCCGGACAGACAGACAGACAGATAGACGGACATGGCGAAGCTAAAAGGGTTCCTTGTTTACAATGGAACCCTAAAAAGGAACGTACCTTCTATGAACGAATAATACGTTCATTTCGAAGGACAAAAGTATCCTTGGAGTGCTCTACTGACCTATGACGTCAGTCGCCACGTCGCACACAATATTACAGCTATCGGTCACGTAACCGTCTCTGTTTCGAGCTATACATGTGAGCATTCGAGTACATTATGTGACTACTTGGGAGACCCTTAGCTTCTCTATATACGTATAAGTATGTAATATAGAAGCGAAACCCTCGCTCCGAACGTAGTTTTTAATGTTCACAGTTCCGGGGCGTTAAAAACGGTCAACACAACACAGACAGGTTTATATCGTCGCTTGCGGCGCACGCAATATAAAGCTCCTTTCGCGGTCTCGAGCGATGCGACTTTCTTCAAGAACATGCGCCATAGTCACCTGTTTCCTTCGTCGCTCTGCAAGTCACGTCGCAGTGACTCGTGGCATATATTAAACAACATTTTTCGTTTGTTTTCTACGCAGTTGCTGTCGCAAGACGCGTGTCGCTTGAGCGTACAGTAGCTCGTGGCCTCGGGGTAGACCATACACGCAGAGGTCCCTCGGTAACTTCTAATTGTGTATAGGTTTGCCTGAACAGGTTGACCATATTTCGTAGCGTGCATGGGTCGGTCCGGTACCTACACCGGGGAGATCTTCAGCTCACGCACTGCACACTGCACAGACGTATTCCAATGTACGCTCCAGTAGCCAGTAGCGTGTATTGCCACCATAAAGGCGCTGGCCCAACGCGCCGCACACTGTGCACGGGGACGCGGCGCATTTTAGCTGCGTGGGTTCGTTTGTTTGACAACGTGGGTTCGTTTGTTTGACAACGTGGGTTTTACGTTTCCACTGCAGCACACACTATAAACGAATATTAACCAGCGACTATGTCACCACGTCCCATCTCCCGCGGTGAGGCTACGCAGACGCACGCTTCCGAGTAGTGTACCGCGTGCATAGTGTTGACAGCGTTGAGCTGCGTGGGCGCACCTTATTCGAGCAAGCCACGCGTGTAACATGACGTCATTAATCTTGTATTCGTGCGTAGCCTGTTCTTGGATAGCCTCTCCGTGCGTAGCGGTGGGGCTCCGCCTTAATGCACTCTGCGCTCGATCATAATCACGTCCGTACTTTCGCGGCGCACGCACAGAGAAAAGTGCACTTTTCTCATGATACTATAGAATAAGAACGCCTCAAAGAAACAAGGTTTTTGTTTTTTATTCTATCGTGACATTCTTTGTTCTTATTGAACTACGTAAAAACTACTCAGATATAATTATTTTATCCTAGATATGATAAGGTTTATCAGAAGATTTGACGCTGTATTATATTCATAACATGCCCTACATTACAAAGGAATTTGAAGCTTACCAGTAATAAAACCACATCATAAAAACATGGGAGGGTAGGAAGCACGCAGCGAATACTAGAACGAACGCCAACACTGTAACAGCAACCTTTCTTCTAGCTCGCATCTGAAAAAGTAAGCATTTAAATAAATACATAAAATTTAAGAGATACAAAAAAAAAGAAAAAAATCTTAAGCCCCCTAGTATTGAGGCAAAAAAAGCAATCAATCTGCCTAGCCTTTTCCCAACTATGCTGGGGTCGGCTTCCAGTCTAACCGGGTGCAGCTGAATACCAGTATTTTACATGGAGCGAATGCCTATCTGACCTCCACAACCCAAACTGGGTAATACGATACCCCTTGCTAACTGGTGTGAGACTTTCGGGCTTCTGACGACTCGTAACGACTGTCAAAGATCCACGAATGACAACCGGGACCAACGGCTTAACGTGCTTTCCGAGGCACGGAGGAGTCTCGGTATGTAAAGATGGTCACCCAATCACTGACCAACCCCGGCAAGCGTAGCTTAACCTGATGGATCGCCCAGTGCGGCAGTTGTTAGCCACGATACATCGAGGATGCCTTGTAAAGGCTGCTAAATACTTCGATCCTGAAAATTAAAACGATGATTTGCATAATATGTTATAATTATATCCACTGGAACCGCTTCTTTTCACTTTTCTTTTTTGTTACGTAAATACTGTCGGTAATTCGGTAACATACAATCGTCTAGCGAGAACGTCGATCACTTTTGGACTGTGTTAAATTCAAGCCCAATATCACAACTCTTTTAATTAAATGTCATGTTAAGCATTTTGACGGACTGAAACGGTATATTAAAAAGTGCTTAACGGAACATTAAACTAACTAATACAGTACCTATGATGAAACAGTTGGTCTATGGTGATCAAGACAATCATATTGGGCCCGATGTATATTGTTACAATGATATTTTGGATCTTGAGGGCATTGACAGGGGGGTGTCCCTGTCAATGTCATTCAAGAGCCATAGTTGTTAAACATTTGTATGGAATTATGAACATATTTGTGAAATTGTGTTGAAAAATCAAGATGGCGGGGCTAGTTCAGATTTTCGCCATGCCCCAAATGATCCTTGTACAGCTGTTGGTGTCTTTATTAGGTAACGTCATAGGCCAACTTAATGTATTAAAAAAATAAAATGTTATACCTGTCTTTGGGTCCCCTGCATTTCCCCTGGCACGTTCTGTGTGCTGAGGACCAGATGCCTTGCCATCAGGATGTAGAACAGAGCTATGACGGCCAGAGGTAAGGAGTAGTAGACCAGGAACCTCATCAGCACAATGCCTCGAGGATAACCTTCGCCCCACTCCACTGGATATGGGTAACATACTAGGAACTGGAAAAGACATGAATTTGGTTAATGGTTATAAATGTCAAAGCTTGTGACAATGTTTGTATATTTGAATGTTTGCTCAATGGATTCGGATGGAATTGGGATTTATGTATCCGCTTACATAAAGTAAGAAGTTTCTCAAAGAGTTGCTGCCATAATAGAGACCATTTTAGTAACAACTATAACACGCATTCGATGAAAGTTTTAACTGGCTACCTATCACGGGTTAAAATATGGAGCCTTGTGACAAACAGATGGACAGACACCTTTTTGGGTACGTAAATTCAAACATAATGTACCTGGCGGACCGCTTCAAGGCTTGTTTCACCAATAAAATTCCAACTTAAATAAAATACCTACAACAAAGACCCTTGACAAAGATCTATTCTTATCACTCCAGAAACAAATATAATTTCTTTTTGTCTATACATTTCATGATTCCCTACGGATATTCCCTAATTTCCCATGTGAGTTGGCCTTTTATTCCCGATGAGTACCGCTTCCGACCTACCCTACTAATACTTGCTGGCAAGACTTCTGGGAGTTCGCTCATGAGATGATTGATTATCAAAGTGATGTGGACAAATACGGATTCTTAGATAAAAATACATGTAAATTTAGGTTTTCTAGGTTTTTCTCTGCTTTCATTACGATTATACAACCACTCTCTGGAATTGAGATAACTCATTTCGTATGAGATGTGGTGCAAACCGCCATCGCGCATTAGGAATGATGAGAATTTTTATATTTTACACTTATAAAATATTTGTTTGCAATTTGTCATAGTGCAAACAATATTATGAAAAGTGTAAAAGCTTGAAAAATTGCCACGTCGTTATGAACGTTTTAAAATAACTAGACAAAACCGGCATTATCACAGTGACGTCACGACTATGTAACTTCATATAGGCGCTTTAAATTGTCCGTACCGCGCGTCAAGTACGGGAATAATCCCTTCCAAAAATTTTAAAGCTGGTATAGCTTCTTCATATATTAGTTCCATGGATTTTGCAGATTTTTTCGATTATCTCATTTTATTAAGCCTTCTTTGAAATTACATTATTTTTTTCGAACATTTCTAATATTGATTAGTCATCATCTTTATTCAATAAGTAAAGTATGAAACTTATTAAAACGTCATTTCGGCAAATCATTAGAGTGGTCTCCATAATTTTCTTTTTCGCCTCTATCTCATCCATAATTTTCTTATTTCGTTTATAAAGCAAAAAAATATTTGGATTTGGATTTTTTTTTGGCGTAGGTGCCAGCTCATCATTGTGATCAGCCAGTCGAACCTTTTTGGACACCGGCTGGTTAGTCACAATCCCATGTATATCACCATTTATTTCATTTCCCGCATTCATTCTCCTTTCCACATCTTCATCAATCTTTCCATCTGATGTAAACAGACTCCCCAAATATACAAACTCATTCACTCTTATAATTGAGGCCATCAGAACCATAGTGGCCTAACTATTTTTTTTACACTATTGAGTCTATGATTTTTTCCAGTTATAATTTGATACTTTGAACACTTTGATAGAACCAGGGTGGCCTAAAAGTGATAAGTACAACGAATATTCACTAGATGCCATCTAGTGAATATTCGTTGTATCACTTTTAGCCCAAAAAAAAAAAAAAAATAGTTAGGCCACTATGGTTCTGATGGCCTCAATTTATTTCCACATTAGACATCACACATCGGCACATCCTCAACTCTTTCAAACACCGAGACTTTCGACTTATCCACATTAATATTCATGCCATCATCTTATATGCTTCATCCATCACAGTCATCATGTCTTGCAACTGTTCTACTGGCGATGAAAGTATAACTCTTCTTGAGTATATTTCTGAGTAAATTAAAGCTCAATCATGAACGACTAATAAGGCAGAGTAACGTTGGCTACTTACGCCATAATGTACATGCGGTAAACATTATTATATCATCTTCATTGCACTTATAAACAGTAACAAAATAATAAATTCAATTTAGTTATGTGCCGCCCTAGACTCAAGACAGTTTTGCTTGTCAAAGTCAAAGTCAAACAATTTATTTCAATTAGGCACATAAAAGGCACTTATGAACGTCAAGTTTACAAAAAATAGAATTGATTCTAGTCGCCCCTTCCAAAAGGTAGTTTTCGTATGGAGAAGAATGGGCAAGAAACTCCACCGTTACTCTTTTAAAATGTTTTTACAATATTTTGTATACATTATTTATATAATTATATGTGAAGACGATGCATCTAGAATAAGATTACTATACCGCGATAGGTAAAAAAGAATGAAAAAAAAAGCAATTACAGATAAATTAAATATGTGATAGATACATGGTGCTCACATATTTACAAACATTGTAAAATTATACGATATTCCTAACATTTTAACAAGTAATACTAATAAGTCAGTGTGTGAGTTCAAGAAATCACAGAATGTAAAATCAGTGTTATAACAAATACATAATTAAATAAGCAACCAGTTTGATTTTGTCTAGACTCTAAATTGTCCTATGGAGCAGGACCAGCATGTTTCCAAGCATTCTTATCTTGGATATAATCCTCTAATTTGTAATATGCTTGTTTACAGAGAGTATTTTTAATATGAGTTTTAAAATTTCTTTCATTTAATTGTAATATATCACAAGGTATTTTATTGTAACATTTAACACTGTACCCCATAAAAGATGTATGTACTTTAGATAATCTGAAAAATGGTTGATCTATTTTATCTTTATTTCTAGTATTAAAATGATGTCTATCACTTATTTTATTAAAGATATGTAGATGTTTTCTTACATACATAATATTTTCATAAATGAATTGGCAAGGTACCGTCATAATATTAATCTTTTTAAATAGTTCCCTGAGAGATTCGTAAAATAAAGATGGATTCAATGTCACAGTAAAATGCCATACGACATAATACTGTGGAAGTAGCTAAAATAGACCAAACGCGCGGTTTCTACATCTGTTAACTGTCGTATCTTTCTAACAGCATAAGCGGCCGAGCTTAGCCGCTTGGTTTAACTATTGACGGTAAATTACAATGGGGCCACATATAGAAAAATTGTCAGGAAGGTATAGTTCGGCCGCCTATGCTGTTAAAAAAATAGACGGATAGCTGAAGTAGAAACCTATAGCCAGAATTATTTATTTTAGATATTTTCATAGTCTTATGTCATATGGGATTCTTCTCGGGAGAACCTGTGTGAACATTAATAAAATCTTTGTTTTACAGCAAAAGGGCTATTCGAGCCATTTGCAACTTAAGTCCAAGAGATTCTCTTCGAGAAAAAATCAAAGAAATAGATATTCTGACTGTAGCCTCACAATATAATTTGAACACCTAGTGTATGTACACAAAAATATATAAAATTTTGAGAAAATGTCCGATATTCATAGTTTAAATACCAGGAATAAACACAACCTTGCTGTACATCGCACTCGTCTCCACAGAGTAGGCAACTCGTTCATGGGTCAATGTATACGCTTTTACAACAAACTTCCCATTGACATTCGAAACTTACCCATTAAATGATTTAAAAGCTGTATAAAAACCAAACTTTGTAGAAAAGGGTACTATAAAATTTCAGATTAATTACAAGGCAATGAAGCTTGGGATTGGGCTGCTTGCTCTGCTAAACCTTGTGATAAAACTATGAAACTTTAAATTTTAATTATTATGTATAATCATAAAAATAAACCAGTTTAAAAAAATTGTGAAATGAGATTACGGTGATATTTCTTATTTTAAATTATGTTAATTGATTATATTTGCATGCCCATGTGACGGCAGAACAAGGAGAACTAACTTTATAACACCTATGTACAAATTTACCCAGGCTTGCAAAAAAATACATGATTTGATTTGATTTGATGATTTGATTTTATATACAGATTGACATTGTTGAACTCGTACTATATACAAAATAACATGATTAATTTGTAAAGTATTATATTATTTTACCTATTGTGAATGTGAGGACATTTATCTTAATGGTGGTCTGGCAGTTTGAGTACCTCAAGCGGCCTACCCAAATATCCTTTCTTTGATATTTTTCGTCGAGTCGTTGAGCTCTTTAAGTTCTTAGTTGAGCTACAGTGACAAATGCCTGCACTGACTGGACAGTTACACTCAAATCTGAGAAGTTCTTTCCTCAAAGAGTTTTTTAATAATTCGTGGTAAAGTGTTATAATTCGAGTATATCCTATCGATGCTGCGGCCCCACGTCGCACGGCAAAACTTTCACATAACGCCTCCCTAGAGTAGACAAAGATGGCCGCCCTACATATACCTACCTTTAACCTTTTTTTTTCAGGATGGGAAATCATCAAATGACTTCTCCCGCTCTGGGCAGAGTGTGTCAGACTTTTACTGACTAAAACCCACCCGTGTTCCTTCCGTTGCCTGTGTGCCGGGGGCGCGATATCCCTTTCGGACAAACCCGCAACCCCAGCAGTACATATACCTACCTAAGGCCAAATTTGAAGCCCAAACTAACCCTAACTGGGACTGGATGGCCTCGCAAAACTATTTAAATCTGGCGATTTATAATTTATTACTACGAGTACATCTCTATGGAAATGTTGGCATATGACTAACTATGATCGTTAAAACTGTTTGATTATCAGAGTATAAAATATAGTGGCTTATTATGAGCTATGAGAAGTGTTTGCCGTGTACTACCGGGCTTTATATACCTTAGGTAGGTATATGTAAGGCGGCCATCTTTGTCTACTCCAGGGAGGCATTATGTGAACCTTTTGCCATGCGACCGCAGCATCGATAGGATAATATACTCGAACTATAGATAAATCGATACTTAGTTTAAAATAAAAGTGTTAAAGTATTTTTTTTTAATATTATAATGTGTTTTACTGATGATCACACCTGATGTGTGTAAGTTATTAAGTTATGGAATTTACGTTATATATGTCGTCGTCGGATCGTAGAAATGGCCACATCGTGATCTGCCTGGCCATTTCACGATTCTCACGATATGCCACCATTTCATGATTTGACTATCTAACATCCACCATATCGTTCAACGCTCACCGTTCGTTGATTTGCCTTGATTCTTGGGCATATCGACCCAGACCCAGAAGAGACTCACGCTTGGTACATAGTCATACCAGCGAGCAATCATTCGTCGCCATCGCGCACTTGGTGCTTGTTGCTCGCCAACTCGTTTTTAGTTGCTAGCTCTACTCACTTTTCGACTATCGTCAGCCGAGAAACAGGTGCCTAAAGTAGAACGGGTTAGTTCTACGAATTCAATGGCTCTAGCTGCTACAACCAGCGCTAATTTGCGACATAGCGTGATTCGCTAAAATCACAGAAAGTTGGGAGGAGGCTAAAGTTGAATTAGGGTTTCACAGTTCAGCATTTGAACTGTTATTTGTGTAAAGTGTTAGGTTTGACAAACATGTTTGTTGGTTTTCAGTGCTTTCGGGCTGCGGTTAGCGTCTGCTAGAGCAGGCTAAAGCTTATGCGCCTTAGCAAACAAAGCAAGGTAACAATTATTGCCACAATTTACGATTCCATACCAACAGGACCGCTGACGCCCCTGTCTGTCTGTCAAAAGTTTTAAATAGGTTTTGCTCTTGGCATTGCCCGCGTGGATGTTGGAAAATATCCCAAGTAAACGCCTTTCGGGATTAAAAGTAACCTATGTGTTAATCCAGGTTATTGCCAAATTTGGCACGCAGATAGTTTTATCTGCGTGCCAAGTTTCATCCAAATCCGGTCAGCCGTTTTTGCGCCAATCTGGAACGTGCATCCAGACAAACGGACAAAAATTCAAAAAAGTATATTTTTGGCATCAAACTCGTTCCCACACCTAGAAACGATACCTTTTTTTTCAAAAATATACATTGTTCAGTTTTGCCTTCGTTAATTTTTTATTATTTGTATAGAATAGATAATTAGGAACTGTTCCCGATACAGGTGGGCTACTATTTTTATACTTTAAAATGTTTTTTATTAAAATATTTAAAAATCTAACCTATATGACTGCGTAAAGTGAAATAAAGGAAATAATAATACATTCTTCATTGGCATAAGCTGGGTTTCATAAAAAATGTGAAACCTTGACAGCTGAGCTAGGTTAGAGTACCTACCTACCTGTATTTCGGTAGCCAGTGACTTCTTCCAGGGAGGTTACAATTTAGCAAGTTTTATACAACAAGGGAAATAAACAAAAAAATAAAAGTTTAATAGAAAAAAGATATAGGTACCTGTGTAGTGGGGTTGACGACGAAGGCTCGCACGTATGACCCGACATACGCTGGCGTGGCGAATAGTGCTGCCAGTATCCAGATGCCGATTGCAGTCGCCACCGTCAGTCGGGTAGCGCGCTTGCTCCCTCCTGAAGACAAGAAGAAAGGAGCATGTATTTAATCAAACCTCAAATAAGTCTCACTTTGAATTCCTAAAAATATTATTGAACACTATAATAAAATGATTGCGCCTCGGTTTGTAAACCTCAAATAATTCCAGGTCAAAAATACTTAATAGTGTATCTACGACCAACTTGGATGTGGTGCTCGCCGACCACTGCCGTGACATAGCTCGCTTCGGTCGCTCAGCTCGCGCGCGGCCTGTCACATTTCTAACTTAACCTAACCCATTTGGTCGGTGTACCCTGGCTTAGTTACTATTAGGAAAAGCGTAGGTACAACATATTTTTTTTGTCAATAAGTTTTTAAGAGGAAAAAACTTAATTGATGGGCATGGTTAGTTGAAGTAAGTTCGTATGTTTTTCTTCTTTCTTAATAAGATAAAGGCAGTTTAGGTAGCCCTGCTGTTGGTAGCTGTTTCTTAAATTTTGATCATGTACATAAGCTATTGGTTTTTTGTGTGGATCGGCAAATTTTATCACCTGGATACCTCATCATCATCAGCCTACAGCAATCCACTGCTGGATATTGGCCTCTACAATTGCACGCTATTCAGCTTGATTCTCGCCAACTCTCATCCAGATGCTACCAGCCAGCTGAGGGCGTCGTACCTTACGTTTGCCGATTCGCGGTCTCCACTCAAGAGCACGTAGATATACCTTAACGGTAATCGGTTCTACGGCTAATATGGCCGGCCCACTGCCTGGATACCTACTAGCTACATAATTATTCTGAACGCACGTTAAGCCATTGGTCTTGTGCCTGATCTCTCACCGGTTGTGTTGGATTGCCGTCCCATCGAACTATGAGAATGAGGGAAGAGTGAGTGCACCTGTGTCTGTGCACTGTTGACTATAATATCTGACGCGTAGATGGTTAATAATCTCCGCTGAGATTGGCTGCCATGGCCGAAATTCGGTCTGGACGAATTCGGTATTACTTACCCTTTTTTTTTTTGAGGGTGGGAAATTATCAAATAATATGGAGGGCGTGTCAGACCTGTACTGACTAAAATATGCTCCACCGTGTCCTCCGGGCGATCCACACAGTGGTGACACCCGGGCGTTTTCTCGTTTTTGTTTCGTATGCGGAACAGGAACCTCCCGAAACAATCGTGTCCGGTGAGGATCTGCGACAGGTGGAAGGTGAGGACGCCGTGGCGCCTCTCAAGCCACTCCTCAGAGGGGACTTATCGCCACAATTGTGGCGTGCCCAGTATTACTTACCCTAAGCATAACATTTTGTTGCGCAAAATAATGGGCAAATTTAGATTCATACTTAGCCCACTTAAGAAAGACTATATCTACTTAATTAATATAATAAAAATAATTAATTAATATGATTAATTATTATGTTATTCGCTAGGTTGGTACTACAAAGCACTAAAAACTAGCTTATTCAGTATCCCGACATTCTGGTGGCGCTACGGTTGTCAGGCCTTACGTCACCGTTGTACGAGTATATACGTTTTCAGAATACGTTAGTACCATTTCCCTTTTCCTCAAAAAGCTTCGTTTTTCGCGACGCCAGCACGGGAGGGTTATGTTTTCATCCATGACGTATGTTTGCGTTAACATACAATGGGATTATCCGCATGATATTAATCTTAGGGTCTACGGGTACAATAGATGTTAAGGTGCTATATGGATGTTAGATGTATATGGGCTGTTATTTAATGTAGGAATGATAAAATGTGAACGTGGTCAATTTCGTGTTGGAAAGTGGAAATAATAAATTATCTTTTTCTCTCTCACTAGCAATTTTCATTAATCATTCAACTTCTGTTTTTTTGCAGCTGTGGCCATCATATAACGGAAGCAATGACAGCCGTCTTGAAAACGGCAGAACGGTGTCACAAAACGCTCTCTTTGATTGGATGGCCGTCATTGCAGCTGCGGTGGCTTGTAAACCCAAGCTCAAGCAATAATTTTATTTACGAGTAATGGTTTGTGTTGCGTAATGTAAATTATTTTGCATACTAATAGTATAGAATCAAGTTTTTCTAAAAGAATTTCACCTCTGTAACGAGCAAGGTCTGAGTTGTGATGTGATGTAAACTATGTAAAGTCCTCCAAACAACGATGTAGGTACTTGCCATAAGTACCTACAATTACCAAACGCACTTTGAGTTAATACTGAAAACACAACCATATTTACATTCCACAACACTCAACGTCTATCTCATCTCCGTTAATGCAGGTATATCTATATCATAAGAATCCCTGAGAATCAGTACTTTTCGAATGTCAAACTGACATAAGATAGTCCCCCAAAAACGCCCTCCCTTCACCACTTCCAAGTGAAAGCACTAGGAAGTGGTGAAGGGAGGGCGTTGTCAGCTAAAGAGCTGGCAAGAAGAAGTGGCGCAACAAACTCCCCAGCAACACAGGTTTCAGTTCAGATAGAAATACTTGATTCTATACTATTAGTATGCAAAATATTTTACATTACGCAACACAAACCATTAAATAAAATTATTTGCTTTAAGTCAGTAGCACGCGCCAATATATCAACAAAACAATTGAAAATCACACTCAAGCAAAAAATAAAAACGTTAACAGAACTTAAAACCTAAATAAAAGTTTCCAGGCATAAAGGGCGTGCCCGCTTACATATGCAATGCTGGATTATCTTCATATAGTTGTAACTCTAAGTCACAAATGATAAAATCGGGGTCACCAATATAGAACTTTTGTTAGGGTGTGTAGTCTTTGGTTCTATAATAGATAAAATGAAATCGTTCATTCAGTATAACACAGTGAATTTAATACGAAGTTAATATAACTAAGCACGGTTTATAAACAAGTAACTGATATTAGGTAGTAATATAAAATGACGCGAGATGGCGGGAACAGCAGTTAGGGACTGACTGTGTGTGTGTCGTATTTGATTTCTGAATTTGAACTGTCTGAAGTTACAGACGGGTGACGTCTCAGGTTGTGTGCATGTGTGGGTTACATACCACTACACTAGGACCAATCAATTTGCCTAGCCTTTTTGCAACTATGTTGGGGATCGCTTCCAGTCTAACCGGATGCAGCTGAATACAAGTATTCTACATGGATAGACTGCCTATGACCTCCACAACCCAGTTACTGGGTAACATGATACCGCTTTGGTAAGACTGGTTGTTACACTTTCGGGCTTCTGATGACCCGTAAGAACTGTCAAAGATCCAATAATGACAGCCGGGACCAACAGCTTAACATGCTTTCCGAGGCACGGAATAGGTAGGTATCAATTCTAAAATTAATAAATAAAACCGGACAAGTACGTGTCGGACCACGCACAAAGAAGGGTTCCGTAATTGGGATGAATTTATGCCAAGAACAAATTTATCATTGTTGTTGAATAGCATGCTCTACTAATACGAAATGTATAGTACAAAATGTTTTTGCAACTGCAAATGTAAGTTGGTCGATTATTACACGTTAACTTGTAAATCCTACTAATTAGCTGTGATAGTTTCCCTTTTAACTTCGTTATATGTACCTACTACTGCTGTGATTTTTTTTCACATATCCAGAAACATTTAGCCGTCAGCGGGAGGGGGGAGGACATACCTACTCTAAAAAACAAAAACTTAATTTTATTTTATCACTTTGTCGGCGTGATTCTAGTACTAAGTGTCCCTGAGCTAAGCCGCGGACAGAGGGACGGACAGAGACAGACGGACATGGTGAAACTAAAAGGTTTCCTGGTTTGTTGTGCTACGGAATCCTAAAAAGGAATATCTGAAATTCTGATCGACACATACCTATGTTATGTATTTCCCTTTACAAACTCAACTGTATTGTGAGGAAGTAATATTGCGATGTGAAAGCATGCGTCATATCCCCGATATTTGTGTTGACATACGATATTACAAATATTATTAAACTAGTTCCAATATTAATATTTACGTCATGTAATATGTGGTAGGTACAATACATTGACCTATGAGCCCCACTGAGGGAAATAAATTATCTATCGTAACTATTAGTAAGTATTACAAATTCGAAAGTGAATTTGTTTGTTTGTTATGCTTTCATGCTAAAACGGCTGGACAGATTTGGATGAAATTTGGCACATGGGTAGACCATGACCTAGATTTGGCATAGAATATTTTTTGTACCGATATTCCCACGGAATCGAGACTTATGCGGGTGAAACCGCGGGACGCAGCTAGTTCAATATAAACCCGATAGCAGACTTGGTCCTGTTCTATTAATAATTCGTACAAAATCCAATAGAAAAAACAACATTAAAATTTTCCTAATTTGACCAATTTCCGGGAAACGTTTCCAAATTTTCTTTCCATAGAAACCAAATTTTTAATTATTACGTACATTTTAATATGATAAATAGCCAAATCGGTCGAGCTAATCTCAAGTGGGTTTATCATCGAACAGCATTTCATTTATTATTTAATACATTAAAGTCGCTTTTCGTCTGTCTTTGTGACCGCGTTCGAACGGATTTTGATGCGGTTTTCGGTATCAATAAGAGAATTTATTCTGGAAAGTTTATGAGTATAATAAGTTACTATTAAACAAAGTCGTAAAACCGTGCGCAGCAGGGACGGTTCGCTAGTTTATTATAATCGAAAGAAATGTTACATGATTATAACTTTTAAACCACTATTCTGAGTTTTGAATAGCCAAATAGTTGTTTCACCAAAAATAAATATAAGACATTTTATTTCGCACAACTAAAAGATCCATAAATGATTAATAACAGGTTTGCACTTAAAATACTATTGTTAGTAACTTACACTAAAGAGGAATGAATTAGAAGACCACCCAACAACTAGACACATGGAGAAATGGAAACTATGGTATAAGTCTTCGCACAAATTACCTTATTAGTGCTGAGGACCTATCTGATCCGATATTATTTTATTTGCTTTAGAGTCCTATTCATTTATCAAGAAAAAACTCGAGGAATTTAAAGAATTTCTAGAATTCCAATAAACAAGTAAAACATTCAACTTATCTTTTAGTAATTTAAGCTTTTATTAGAATTGAATGAAACAGTGTGAATTTGAGCGTCAAACTACCATTGCCGACAGTTTTTCTTGTAAACTGAGATCGTAAAATATTTATAGTAAATTACACGAAAAGAAAAGTTAAAATGTGTAACTCGAATTTACAAGAAAGAGAATGGCACCATCGTTATTCTTAATCTTCTACTTAATTAATTAATTATATATTTAAAATATCTTACTGCTGCTGAAAATTACAATGTCAAATATCATGAATTTCGTAAAAAAAAATCAACAATGTTATACCAATAAGAAAACCACACGTTTATGCTGTACGACACTTTTCGGATTGTACTTCATAAACTAAACAAATAAATAAATAAGGATTTGTAATTTGGCTACACTCACGACAATCTAAGAAGTCCGATTTGACGTCAAACGTGTAATAAAACGAAATGCCTCGAGAATCAGTTTTAAGCAATGTAGATAATTATTATATCGTTGATTGGAAAAATCTGATAAATCGATGTCTCGCGAATAGGGTTTTTAAAGCAACCGATTTTTTTTTGTTAAGTTAACCTGAAACAGGTACAGTTTGGTGAAACGGAACATGCAGGTAAGTAGGCAATTCATTCATGCCTACCAAAGTAATTATCGAAAGTAGATTAAAAAAATAAATGTACGGCCTAGAACTTGTACACTCGAATTTCTACCCCTACCGAATACTGGCGTATTTAGGGATGGGCCGAAATTCGTTTCACATTCGGTTTAAACGAACTTCGGCGGTTTGAACCGAACTTCGGCGTTTAGTGTCCTTCAAATTTTTTGACTAAAATAATAAAACTAAACTAGTTAAATTAAATTAATAAGCATTTATCCAATATTTGTCGTGAATACCGTGATGGCCCAGTGGTTAAGGCCTCGCCTCTGATGCACGAGGTTGTGGGTTCAAATCCGGGCAAGTACCATTGTGACTTTTTCAATTCGTATGTACTTTCTGAGTTTATCTTGGACATTACTGACATCGGTGAAGGAAAACACCGTGAGGAAACCTGGACTTATAGTTAATGTAAGTCTGAAATCGCCCGGCTCCCGTCTTGCGCACGCGTGGTGATCAATGCTCGTGCCTTCTCTGTATGAGAAGAGGCCTTTGCCCTGCTGTGGGACAGGCTGGTATTATTGTTATTATATTCATTTTTTGTTAGTTGGTACTTATTTAACAATTAATGTAAGTATTCTGTACATTATCAGAATTTTGACATTAAACCATTGAACTAAAAAACGCTAAAAACCAATATTTTTAATTTACATAAAAGTGTTAAATGAAATTATATTTCTTTAAATTTAAAACCAACGTTATGTTGCAAAAGCACAGACAGGAGTCTGTTACGTTTTTGTTTGTATACATTTCCTGCTTCTTCGAAAAGTCGCACAGAATCTATGGATCTTCCAGGAAGCGATAAAAAGGTTTGTTCCAAAAACCTGAGTAGCGCGGTAAAAATAACCGAAGTTCGGCCGAAATTTTTTGTTTCACCGAATGTTCGGCCGAAGTGTGTATTCCGTTCAGAACACGTTCGAGCCATCCCTAGATATAATGTTATTGAGCTAAACAAAAAGCGATCGCGGACGTGGATAAAAATGTAAGCTTCGCAGCTTACTACCAACAAGAGCGTAATAAAACAGTAGCCTGACACAATTAACGATTGGCGTTATTATTGTCATTGTTTAGTGTTGCCATAAACCAGACGTAGCAAACAGTTGCCAGTAAATAACAGAGGTCGTAAATCAAAGAGATTTATTTCTGTTAGGAGGCAGGTATAAGGAAAAATTAGCTGGCATTTTACGTAGTTTGTATACCCATAGTTCCCATGAAGAATTATGCTTTTATTTAGGTGTTCCCATGGGGGAAAAGTATTGTTTTTGGAAGTTAGTTGATTTCCTTGTTTTATTCGTATCCTTGAATGGTCGTGCGAATTTCATAGGTCTACCTACGTATGGTCTGTTGGAAAAGTAACTGATGAAAATATAAACAAATGGATCAGAAAACGTTGCTGTGGATGCTAATTTGTAGGGCCACTTACAAGGGCATGCCACAATTGCGGCGATAAGTACCCTCTTTGAGGAGTGGCTTGAGAGGCGCCACGGCGTCCTCACCTTCCGCCTGATCCAGGTTCTCACCGGACACGGTTGTTTCGGGAGGTTCCTGTTCCGCATAAGACGGGAGGAAACGCCCGGGTGTCACCACTGTGTGGATCGCCCGGAAGACACGGTGGAGCATACGGTGGAGGTCTGCCCAGCTTGGGCGGGGCAACGCCGTGTCCTTGTGGAGGCGATCGGCGGCAGTGATCTCTCGCGTCCAGCCCTGGTCCAGGCCATGGTATGACGTCGCGCCCTCACGCCCCTAGCTGCCGCAGGAGACGCCCTGGGCGTCAGAAATCGCAGCAATTCCCAACCACCGTAGGAGCGGGGTCGCGGGGACTGTGAGCAATGGGTAGCTCGCCGTCCGATAAGGACCAGGCCTGGGTCGACGGCGCGTAGTGTTCCACGCGCGCCTTAAACAGATGTCAGCACAACGGAAGGGGGCTAGGACCGATGCCTACCGGGGTCGCGGGAAAGTCCAAAAGGGATACCGTGGCCCCTGGCAACGTCCAGGCAACTGAAGGAACACGGGTGGGTTTTAGTCAGTAAGAGTCTGACACGCCCTCCCCGCTCCGTCCAGAGCAGAAGTTAAAAAAAAGGGCCACTTACAAGTTGAGTGCTTTGATTTGACTATTTGAATATTTAAACTTTAAATTATCATTTTAAATCGCCTTAAATATTTTTTCATTTGAAAATTGTTGACGAATTTTTTTATGCCCTATGATTCGTACTCCTCCCTTATTTATATTTTTTATAATTAGTATTATGAGCATGTTGTGTCCCACTGCAGCCATTCTTTTTGCTTTTTCATATACATGTACATACATACAATATTATTATTAATATTTTAAGACTGTCAGCTTATAATGTAAATTTTTCTTGTTTGAAAATAACTAAGTATCGATATTTGAAAACTGAGGTTATAAAATTGATCTAATTTTTCATAGATAATTTCTTTACTTATACTTCCCAATAATTGTTAAAAAAGTGGTCAGACATAAATTTGAAACATTCTAAATACAGATCATTATTATAATTACTAACTACCCTTTGGTGACTGATTGCGTAAGAATTTAACCTGAATAGGGTTTGTTTACACTGTAATCAAATACTTCAGGAACAGACTGTACGTATCAAATAATGTTTTCTGCTGGGTGCAATTTATATCAGTAGCAGAAATGTTTGAAGGAATTACAGTTATTCGGAAACACTCGTTTTTATATGTGTCCAATTTATCTTGATCGCCCATGGCGGAAGCACCGCGCAGAAAATGCCTACAATCATTATGTGATTTAGGCTACATTTATCGTAATATATGAAAATAAAAGTCTTGATTTACTCACTCATCCTACTGGCTGACCAATCAACGCACATATGTAAACCTACCTACCTAGTACCTACAAAGGTGACGTTTTTCACGAAGTTCTCTTTATTATGTAGACAAGGGATATCCGGCTTTTTTATTCCCACGGGGTAGAGCATCACGGGCGAAAGCAGTCGGTACTGGCTAGTAACCAATAGAATTCCATTGAATATCGCCCTGGTTCCGTGGATAGTGGAGTAGATGGTTGTATTTATACATTTTAACTGCGGAATATATGAAACTGAAGACCTGTGTCCACTCACTTGTACCGCTTCTACCGCCTTCGCGTTCATTCGGCACGTCTTCGCGTCGCATCGCTACACTTCGTTCGGTGCTGGTCGTCGCTGTATGCTCCGTTCTAATATAAAAGGAGCCTTAGCTTCCCATTCTGCCATCTTCCAAAATATTGTACTGGATGCTATAATAGTATGTCGTCATGATAAAAACTTCAATCTGTTTTCCTGTAGGTTCTACGTATAATTTAGCATAACGTGTAAAGTGCTGAGCCAAATTAGATAAACATTATTTTTAACATTGATCAGCATGTAACTGACTCCAGGGCAATGCCTTCTATAGAGAGATCTGAAAACAGAATTTGAAATAAAATCTCTTTTTTTTTCTATAGTGTATTTGACTGTAACCTGTTCCTCGCAAACAATCTTAGACAGTCGTTACGGGTCGTCAGAAGCCCGAAAGTCTGACCAAGTGTTACCCATTAACTGGGTTGTGGAGGTAAGATAGGCAGTCGTTTCAAGTAAAATTCTGGTATTCAGCTGCATGCGGTTAGACTGGAAGCTGACCCCAATATAGTTGGGAAAAGGATAGGCAGGAGGAAGGAAAGTTGTTCATGTGTGACACTTGATTATGTTATTTTTGTTGTGATTTCCTTTAGAATTTATATAAATAAATTAATATCGATTTGGTTATTTTTCCTAAATGTTCTGAGTAGTCCGACTAGACTTTTTAGGAAACGAAAAGTTGGAAAATTGGGAAAAGACTGAAGTGCTTTTTTCTATCAGTTTTTTTGTGTTCATGGCTGTCGGGACTGCTACCATTTATAACTGACTACTGTAGGTACCTAAACAAAAAAATCAATTCAGCATTTGTAATCGTAAGCTACTAGTTTTAATAATACATACAATAGAAGTACATTGAAACTACAATTTAATGTTAAATCTGCGTTTGACAGAATCAATCGACTTGAAAAGCGTTTTTCTCATTGATTTTTCTTGTGTTATTTTGATGTAATTTACATGTTGTCACAAAGCTCTTTGAAAAGGCTAAGTAAGAAAAAAGAAAAGAAGTAAAGAAAAGAAAAATAAGTTTGTTTATTTAAGTGTTTACGTAAGGCGGTCCTAGGTCCTACACACAAATGTTCGGACCGGCATGATTCGGCCCAGGGGGTTTACTCTCTTAGCACAAAATCCGTAGTTTCGTCAGAAAGTGTGGGCCTTTATTACTCGTACACTGTATCACGGATAAGGGGAAGTTTAAAAGTTGCGCCAGTGACAGAAAAGTTGAAAGGAAATCGTTTGGCCTGGTATGGGCATGTGATGAGGAGAGAGGAAACGCATGTGACTAAAAGAGTGATGAATATAAATGCTGATGGATGGAGCGGGAGAGGAAGGCCTGAGAAAAAGTGGATGGAGTGTGTGAGGAATGATATGAAGGAGAAGGAAGTGAATGATAGCATGACAGTTGATAGGGGAGAGTGGAAAAAGAAAACGTGTTGCGCCGACCCCAAGTAACATGGGACAAGGGCAGGAAAATGATGATGGTGACACTGTATCACGGATACAAGATTAGTTCGGAGCCCAAACTAAAAATTAATGACAACAATAGATTTGACGGTTGTCCCTAATACCAATGTGTAATTTCCCATCAGAAAAATTAAATTTGTCACTTGTTTTGGCGGATCTATTACAATTAAATTAAAGAAAATTTAAAACTCATAATTAAAGTACACTCTGTAAACAAGCATATTACAAATTAGAGGATTATATCCAAGATAAGAATGCTTGGGAACATGCTGGTCCTGCTCCATAGGACAATTTAGAGTCCAGACAAAATCAAACTGGTTGCTTATTCAACTATGTATTTGTTCTTTTTTATAACACTGATTTTACATTCTGTGATTTCTTGAACTCACACACTGACTTATTAGTATTACTTGTTAAAATGTTACGCATGTCGTATAATTTTACAATGTTTGTAAATATGTGAGCACCATGTACACACACATATTTAATTTATCTGTAATTGCTTTATTTTTCATTCTTTTTTACCTATCGCGGTATAGTAATCTTATTCTAGATGCATCGTCTTCGCATATAATTATATAATTAATGTATACAAAATATTGTAAAAACATTTTAAAAGAGTAACGGTGGAGTTTCTTGCCCATACGAACACTACCTTTTGGAAGGGGCGACTAGAATCAATTCTATTTTTTGTAAACTTGACGTTCATAAGTGCATTTTATGTGCCTAATTGAAATAAATTGTTTGACTTTGACTTCGGACGGGCCCGTATCTTCGTTGACGGACTTAGAGAGCCCGGTCGGGCGGTAAAATATATCTTCATACCTCGATTGTGCCGCCCGTCCGGCCTGTGCCGTATCATGCCGAGCCGATCATTTGTGTGTAATCTGCGTTCGCAAGTTAATTACCAAACATGTAAACAAACACGAGTTTTTCACTGAGACAACCATTTTATGCAAGTGTAAATAAGGTTGATTTTAGACCGACTAGTACTGTTGAAAACTTCATAAAAAATATGAAGTTGTAGCGCAAACTGAACCTTAAGTGAAGGCATTACAGTTGTTTTTCCTAAAACTCGTGTTTGTTTACATATTTGGCAAATGAATTACGAACGCAGCATAATTGTGTAGCACCCCTTAGGAAAAAGGTTTTAGAAAATGTTCTTTGAGCCTCAACCTAATCGTGAAGTTATATTTAGATGCAAATGCACCTATTCAAAGGAACTATAGGACAAGGGAGATGAAACCTATGAATTCTAAGGGTAATTTTAGTTATCTATAGTGTCACACTTTCTATTTTAAGGCCCTTTCTACTCGGCACGGTTTACGGTAGGTCGTATAACCCACGCCGTAGAAAAATGTGTCTGACTGAACAAGCTTCCATAGTGATCCATACAACACTGACGATCGTGCCTACACACGGCGAATAATCGGTAGTTTTTCACGGCAAGAAAAACGTGTGTCTACAAAGGGCCAAGAAATCTGAGCATTTTCTGTTGGCACCACTACATCAAAATATATTTTTTTTAATTTTTTTTTTTCTAATCTTTGCCCCCCCACACTAATAATTTCTTCTTGTATCGTGGGTGCGTTTACAAACTTAGAAACCCACATACACTAACACCCAGACCCGGAACAACTACTTGCAGATCATACAAATATTTGACCCGTGCGGGGATCGAACCCGCGACACGTTGCGCAGCAGTCGATCGCTCAGCCACTGCGCCAACCGTGTCGTCAAGTACAATGTACTTTAGTTGTTACACGTTTGACACCGGCCTCCTCTCTTCAAGAGGGAATGGGTTGTAATCTACCACGCGGGCCCAGTGCGGGTTGGTAGATGTCACATGTCTTCGACTTTGCTGACGTTGAATTTATTGCCTTTCTTTCAAGGGGTTTTTATTTTTAATTTAATAACTGTAATGTGTGTATAATTATACTGTGTGGTTTTTAGTCTGCCCTAAATGAATGTATTTGGTTGCTTTCTTACTTCTTTCAAATATTTGGAGAGCTTTGCCAATGTAACTTCAAAATGTAACTTCTCCAAAGTTTTGGTCTTTTTCTTGTATTCTTTCTTTCAGGGAAGTCGGTTAGGAAACACCGAACTCATCTAGTTTTAAAACATAATTTTTTGACGTTTTTACATAAATAAATATAATTTATCATAATGACCAACATTGAGATAACTATCGATATTCGAACACACAAAAGTAGGAAAAAGTGAAATGTTTTAGAGTTACAATTTATTGATGCAACTTCTAAGTCGTATCGACCTGCCTGCAATATCGAATGAGGCTTTGTAAGTATTCCTAATTAATTCCTGAAGCGTAGTGACGTAAGCATAGAATAATAAACTCGACTTTAGCTCGAATTTATAACGCCCATACAACGTACGTTGAATATGTATGAAAAGCAGAATGTTAGGCTTAATAAAAAAAATAAAAAAATACACAAAAAAAAAAAAAAAAAAAAAATAATTTTTAAATTTACACTTGGGAAGTGTCCCGACTGTTGAGGGCGAGAAAATAATAATATTATGATAAACATGATGACAGAAATTTTGCATCCATCAAGCAATTCTAGAAAATGAGTCTAAGGAGGCGACAATTGACATCTTTTTACCCGAAAGCAGAAAGAGCAGTTTCAGTTAGTACTTTATTTATGTAGGTAGGGTAAGGTGAGTAATGGATGCAAGTTAAAAAAAACGATTCGTTTGATCGATTCTTTCTTTAAATACGCATAAGATAGGACCTGAATATTTCATGAGTAGGGTTAAATAATTTATATATAAGTAATCGATAACCCTTCTTAATTCTTTTTCGTGTGGTTAGTGACTAACCTGGTGTCAGAGTTTTTATGCCGCCCTTTTTTTCTCTCTCGATAACATTGAGACCAAGTCAGAAGCCAATGATTTGGCTTCACATGCCATCGAGAAATATCCCTCAGGCAAGCCGGTTTCGGCACACAGGCAACGGAAGGAACACGGGTGGGTTTTAGTCAGTAAGAATCTGACACGCCCTCTCGCTCCGCCCAGAGCGGGAGAAGTCATTTGATGATTTCCCATCCTCAAAAAAATAAAAAAGCCGGTTTCCTCACGATGCTTTTCTTCACCGTTTTTGAAGTAACTGATAATTATACAATACGCACATGAATCCGAAAAGTCTGAGGTGCGTGCCTTGGGTTCGAACTCGAGACCTATGACTTGGTTGTACGATACCGTACGGATTATTACGGCAGACTGAAATAATCCATACGGTATCGGTAAGTTTGGTAAACCCTAGGTTTCCACATACAAAAGTCATCAACCTAGAATTGGAGGTCGCGACCTCTTACCATAAGGGGTTGCAACAAGCATTCATCACCATCGTTGACTCACTGCGGTGACTACAAACTATTAGTTCAGGATTTGCTTAAAAGGGATGCGCTAAGATAAAGCAAGAAATTCAAATTTTCTTACGTTTTTTGCAATTCGCAGGTCAGTAAGATCTGATTAGTTAATAAAAATATGAACCGCGACACTGACAAATATGTAATAACAGAATTACTTATAACCATTAGCCATTTTTTAAAAAAACGTAAAAAAAAACTTGAATTTCACGGGCTACCATGGTGCTTTTGCTTTAAGATGTTTTGATAATCACTCTTTTGTATCAGAGGAGGCAGAGACTGCAGTTACAGGCAGCTATGATTCATTTTTGAGTTGAGAATTTTAACAACGTAAGAACCGAGTCTCCGTTCGATGTTCAAAAATGATTTAAAATCTAAACAAATAAAAAAGCTAATCTATGTGATCATTACGTGAACGGAAGGAAACTCGCTTGCTAATGTTGTTAGCAATATGCGTAAACTGCTTAAAATGTTTGAAAGTCCGAATTACGTGTCTAAACAAAATGTCATGCAGATTGATGAAAAATTCTTCGTTCTGTAGTGAATGAATAACGGTACGATTTGTTTGTTTTTGTGCTCGCGGTGTAAATAGACATGCGAAAAGATCAAACTGTGCTGTCATTCTTGAATGAGTAACGTAAAATACGATTTCGTTAATAAAGTATGTAGTTTTATTGATGTTTTCAAAATAATCCTCTTACCTATGTCTTTTTTAATTTCCCTACCTCAACACAAGAGTATGTAATTAGCATATCTATAATTTATTTAATTATTTTATTTACTTAGTAAAATATTCTGTACAAAAGCGGACTTAATGCCTGAGGCATTTTCTACCAGTGAACCTTAGGGTGATGCAGAGAAAAAACATTTTTTTGAAAAAGAAGATATACTGATATTACATTTCCTTTAAACAAAATAAACATTGTCAAACTGACAAGAATCGTTTTCTGCTACCAATAGGGATGTTTGAATGAATGTTATTTTTTGTCCGTCAGATAGATTATAAAAATATTGGACACATTTTTTTTTTCTTTTTTTAAATTATCAAAAGATTACGGCAATACATTGCGTTAATATATGGCATGACGTCACTCCCCGGTAGATTTTATACTGACTTGTGACGTAGCGAGCCCCACTCCGAACTAAAATGCGTTTTATCTAAACCATTTCTAATTTATTTACTATTTATTTTTATATCATCTGACTGATGGACTAAATTGTTTCTTTTTTTTTCCCTAGTCAACATCCCTATTGTTATTTCTCCTGAAATAACGATTCCTAGGAAATGAATCCCGCAAATCAACGCTGGGATGATTCTGCCAACTTTTATTTAGTAACTGGTAGAGAAATCAACTAATTTCTTCAGGCCGTGTAACGTTACCCTCGCGAACTCGGTCAATGAACATGAGAAAATATCTATTCTGTCGGCAAACAAATTTTGTGTGCGCATTGTTCTCGTCAGAGGGACATTGTCCAACAGTTTAGTTCGACCGCGCGGCACCGCGAACAAGTTGGGCCGTTGACGGAGCTGGACGTACCCATCTGGCACATACAAGCCTATCCCCTGTAGCACACCCAGATTATTTATCTTACCCCGGAACACTCCAAGCATATACGACGCCAGTGCTAGATCCCTCCTTGTTCCCGTGTAATCTATTTATCATTTAATTTTTTTTTCAAACTTTAAATAGCAGTTAAATAGCAGTTATTTCAACAAAATAACTGTCGTTATTTAGCCGTTAATTGTCGAATGCTAAAATAAATCGAGTGGATAGTTAGATGTATCCCAAAACAGTCAATAGTAAGTCTTAGGTAGACCAACTCCGTCATTATTCTCTTGGCACCGCATACATTTGTTCAAGAATCCCGTTACAGGATTTATGAGTTTAGGAAAGTTTGCTCGTTCCCGATGTATCTCAAGTGGTTTGAAACTGCATGTCTGTGTTCACGAAACGACTTGTTTATTTCGTCGATAACTAATATTGACAGAACACCGTATACTGTCGATTGTGTAATGGATAGAGTTGGCGCCACGACGGAGAAAACGAAATCATTTCGTCAAGGGAACAAGCAAAGTATGAATAGAAGTGGGTCTTGGCAGGTTGTCGGAAAAAACTTTTGATGAACTCAAAATTATCCTAAAGATCCGATCGATTCTAATTAATTACTATTTTAGCACGGAGTATGGATTTGTGGTCGCCCCTAATAGGTACAAGGGACTAAAACGTAACTGGCGAAATGTGGGTGTACTAAGATACCTACCTACGAGAAGTAGGTAGCTATCTTAGTACACCGTGTCTAAGGTGTAAAGCATGCTTTAAACTAGCATGCTCTGCAGCTGTTCATATTTGCCAGCAATAAGCATGCTAATGTTAAGCATATACCTAAATAAGCTTACTCAAAGCAAAAAATTGGACACACATGCTAATTAAGCACTGGCTCTCAGCCAAAATGGAAGCTTTGCAAGAAAATACAAATCAACACAGTGGATCTCTAAACTTACAAAGATATAAGTTTAGGGATACACTCTAAACTTACAAAGATATAAATAGTGCCAGTTATTTCTTCTTGCCAACGCGACATATTTGTTTTTTTTAGAAGACGCGTCACACGCACCTGTTTTGGACTGGATCAAATCGATACTATAATGCATACCTGTTCAGACGCGCTCGGAACACGCCATTTTTAAGTAAACCTGAAATAAGCATGCTGTATAATGGCATGCTTTCGTGCTAGTAATGAGCATGTCTGTCCGTACCTTAACCCTTCCCGGAAAACAGCTGTGATGCTACGTTATGTTTTAATACAAAAATAACAAACCTAACATCACGCTTGTATCCTCCAAAGGATTAGGCAGAAGTACACCTATAGTTTTCGAGAAGTCGTATGAGAACTGCCACTGAACTGTGTGTATGGCGATTAACACACGGCACCGCGCACCGCCGCGGAAGGCGGTGAAGCGGATCTCATGTCGCATTGGCCTCTAATAAATCCGTTGATGCCTAACACACGTACACCGCCCGACCGCGCGGTCGAAGCGATGTTCTCACCTTTACCTCCGCGACGGTGAGCGGTGTCGTGTGTTAATCGCCTATGTGCTAACGCGATTGGTTGAGTCGGCGTCGAAAACTAGTTTAATCTTGGTCACCTCGTGTGAGAATGGCCTAACTAGGTTTCCAGTCTTGACGCGGCTGAATATCACAGCCAGTATTTTACAAAAAAAAAAAACCGTTTCATGTATTGAAAAAACTAGAATGTCACAAAAATGTCTGAGCCACGCCTCCGTTTCGTTTTGCCTCTAAAATGAGGCGTTATTCAGAATGGAAGTTAACGCGAGCAAATCAACTCCCAGGAGATATTTTTCCTTTAAAAATGACATAATTACACTATGTAATATAAATATAATCTAAAAAATACATCTAACACTAAAATATATAAATTATGTACAAGTATACAGAGGAAATAAAAATTAAGGAAGAGCTCATTGGGCATCAAATAATTCATCCACATCGCTGTCAGTTGGAAAAGTGCCCAAAAGGCTGGCGGCATTGCCACGTTGGATGGCAATTCTTTGACCTAAAATTGGCCAGCCCTCTGGTCACGTGAAGAGTCGACCAACCGCTTGGCGATGTCCCGAAATACTCGATGAGCACTCGGACCCCACGGCCCTAGTGTTTCAACCCCAAACGGCTCAAAAATATAGCTACCAATAAGGTTGTTATATTTGCGCCGTTTGACGTTTTCCATTAAATAGCTTTTGTACACAGCATTGGTATTTTATGCGCTCACATAGTTGCGCCGAGTTATTTAATATATGCGCAGTTTTTGCTGCAACTTGGCTTATCTGGTAAAATTAGAACAGGATAAAACAAAACTAAATTGAATTGCTGTTTTTACTTTGGCGTCAACGACCGCTGGTAGTGAATGAGTGCTTGAAGTATGAGTTGAGAAAATCTGTATTTTTTTTTTATCGTGTTTAGATTTCAATGCCCATGTGAAGTTGACAGAAACAAAAACTGTATTATTTTTTATTTTTTTTAAACAAATACACTACGGGTCGTCGACCCCAATTTGATTTTATTAAACCCATTTTTTTTCATCACGTCTTCGGAGTTTCGCTAGTTAATTTAATTCGAGCCTGTATATTTTTAGCCTTTTGCTTACTGTGTGGTGTTTATTGCAGTATGTATGGACCGTTTTCTAGTTGGGAAATAAGTCATTTGGAGCTATACAGGGTGAATTTTTGAGATGGGGCAGTAAGGACAGCTACCTTAACCGTTGTAGCTACAGGAAACCGGTCTTAGGAGAGTTCCTTAACTTTTTGACCTGCATTCACAGATATTGAAAAAAAAATGTACAGTCAGCAAGATAATAGGCAGTTTTCACAAAAACTTTTTTTGATGCCAATCGTTCCTGTTAAGAATCAAAAGACTATCAGACCAACTGAGATTTGAGTACTAGAAAAGTCAAAAATCTTCAAAAACTTTTACCATATTAAAGCAGGAAAAAAACTAACTTTTTTGTGATGGACAGACTAGCTGAAAATAAACACCAGTCTGTATTGTATGTAAATGAGTAGACAAATGTTTTGTTTAGGAAAACCATTCACACAATCGACGGTTTACGAGTCGAAAATTTTCCGAAACATTTAGCTTCGATAAATGTTGACTGGACAATTAAAATCGATACGATATTTTATAACGATAAACAGTTCAATTTAATCTGGCCGTATATTCCCTTTATAAATACATACATTAAAACTTGACCTCGGACAGCCACAATAAACAGAGCACGGCGCAAATATGTGGGCGCTCATAAAACTGAACAACTCGATTACTTAGAATAGATTCAATACACTCGGAATTGAAATCGACATTCGGAATCGAGTCGGTATTCGATATCCGTTCTCTATTTGGCGCGGTATTCAATTTTAGAAGATTAAAATATAGTAGATTATACAACAAGTGAAAAAAAGGGAATTTATTTATTTTTTTAACACTTTAAACACACAAATGTACAGAGGCGGATTTAATGCCATAGGCATTTTCTACCAGTCAACTTTCGGAATTTCATTCGAGGGACTAATTTGGATCCCGTGAGCAGCGAAGGATTCTAGAGTAAAATCCCGAGCATAGCGAGAGGTTCTAGATTTGAATTCTGAGCGGAGCGAGGGAGGGATACAAGGACCGTATTTTTTTTTTTCACGAGTTATGTACTCTACTTTTTAACATTGATTGCGAGAAAATAAATAGTAGTGTAGTATTTATCTGTCGTAGTAGTACTATTTATATTTTTATGACTGCCTCGTTGGTCTAGTGGTCGCAAGCGCTACTGCTGACAATGCGGTCCTGGGTTCGATTCCCAGGTCGTGCAAAGTATTATTGGGTTTTTCCAACAGGAATTTTACAGTAGCAGCCCGGAGTCTGGAATTGTGCCCGTTTGATGGCAATAGGCTCACCCCCTATTACATGTGACTTAAAAACATAAATGGCAAAATGTGAGTGTAGGTACTACTCAGCTAGGTACACCTCTGCCCAACCCTTTGGGGAAACAAAGCGTGATGTTATGTTATTTATATTTAACACATTTTTTGCGGCAACAAATTATATACTATAATTAGTGCTTCAGAACGAAATGATTCCGGAGTGAGTGGTGGTCAGTGTCTCATTTTCGTCACTGGAAGATCTCATTTTATTATAATTATGTTACTAGATTTTCCAATGACATTAAAACAACCACGATAGCAGATTGAAAAGAACCTAATTAAAGTCGGCGGGATATTTAAAAAAAAGTAGTTTCTATGGAATAGCTCCATCTAGCCAGCTAGTAGGACTTTCAGTACGTTTAATTTATTTTTTATACATATTTCGTATAGTTCGTGTTTGTTCTAATTTCAAAATGTTTTTATTCACTCAGTGAGTAAAAGAGAGTTTTATTCACTGTTATCGATGAATAAAAAGCCCTTTTTCGAGTGGCAATGGTAAATATATTTTTACGATGCATTTGCTCGAAAAGAGCGTTTTCCAAGCAGTCAATTTGTGCGGAAAGTGTGACTTTTTTTCACTAGTGCTTTTTACTTTTCTGTTTTTTTTTAATTTTTGAGGCCGTCTCGTCAGCCCGTCTCCTCTCAGAGATTTTATTATTTCAGAATGATGATGATGATGATGGCGATGACGATGGCGATGATTATGACAATGGTCAAAATCGAAAAGTCGAAGTCAAAGCCGAAGTCGAAGTCAAAGCCGAAGTCGAAGTCGAAGTCAAAGCCGAAGTCGAAGTCGAAGTCAAAGTCAAAGTCAAAGTCAAAGTCAAAGTCAAAGTCAAAGTCAAAGTCAAAGTCGAAGTCAAAGTCAAAGTCAAAGTCAAAGTCAAAGTCAAAGTCAAAGTCAAAGTCAAAGTCAAAGTCAAAGTCAAAGTCAAAGTCGAAGTCGAAGTCGAAGTCAAAGTCAAAGTCGAAGTTAAAGTCAAAGTCGAAGTCGAAGTCGAAGTCGAAGTCGAAGTCAAAGTCGAAGTCGAAGTCAAAGTCGAAGTCGAAGTCGAAGTCGAAGTCGAAGTCGAGGTCGACGTCAAAGTCGAAGTCGACGTCAAAGTCGAAGTCGAAGTCGAAGTCGAAGTCGAAGTCAAAATCAAAGTCAAAAGTCAAAGTCATGAATTTTGTTTCTATAATTTACGTATATACGACGTGGTATGTTAGTCGTTACACATCGCAGGCGACTGCCGTAAGGCTCGCTCGTTTTTTTATTTTATTTCCTCGCACAATGCATAGTAAAACATTGTATGATACACGTGCGTAAGATGATTTCCTACCTTCCGCACTTATAGCATAAATATCTATTTAATTGCTGTCGGTTTTCAATTAAAAAGATAGCGCGGTCAAGTACGAGTCTGACTCGCTTACTAACTTCAATTTAAGAACTGTGAAGTGTTATTAATTAAGTTCGTTGCCTCCTATGTATATATAGAAGGTGTTTTTTTATATCCCTTAACTCTAGAAAATTAATGAGATCATGTCAAAGAATCAACTACTTAGCATATAAATAATTTTCCTATTTTTCTCTCGATGTGTGTATCTAATTTTCATTGATAAGTACGAGTCAATCATTTTCATTCAAACCAATCATTCATATTTAAAGCTAAAAAAATGCGACGTTGTCATTTTTTTCTTTGTATGAACAAAATTTTGGTTTTTTACATAAATAATCGTGACAATTTTGAACGAAAAATTAAAAAAAAAAACTTATGCCTGTTGATTCTTTGATATGGTCTCATTCATAATCTACAGTTATGGGATAAAAAAAAACATCTTGTATATAGAGTGCGGGCAAACCATTAATTTAGATTGGATAAAATTAAATATTTCACTGAGCTTAACATTCAAAATAGATTTTTCATTTAACTCAACGTGAATTCTTCCGTTTCGAAGTATTCGAATGACAATTCAATTAATGAAAGCAGTGAAATGTTATATTTTACATCATTTATTCATTTAGAATCGTCTCGTTGGCTTGATAAAAGCCGCGCGTGGGTGTGAGTTCCTAGATTAGATTTGTACCAGATTTAGAATTTCTGGAATTTTATGGCCGGTCGAAAAGGGTCAAACAAACCTTAAAGCATAGTTTTGAAAGTAAATCTTGGACTGCACGGTGCAGGCAAAAATATTGAGGAAACCGTAAAGAAGGCTCATCGTCCTGAATAAACCGCGTTAATAGCTACACATTGTTTCCCATTCTCGTCTGAGGTATATAAATAAAACCACATGAAGCTTGATAGTTGACATCATCATTTCAGCCGAAAGACGTCCACTGTTGGACATAAGCCTCCCCCAAGCACCGCAACTTCGACCTGTTGACATAAACAACATAAACTTACCTGTCTGAGAAGAGGCTTTTGCCCCGCAGGGACGCCAAACAAGTAGGTATTATGGTCCACGCGCGATTGTTAGTCACCGTTTGAGGTATTTGAGAGGTGAGACGGGGAAGTAGACAAAAGCCAAGCTAACTCAGTCTGCCAATTTTGTCAATGGTGCCCTCCCCTGTCTCACCGCTCACATAGCTCAGGCTGTGACTAACATTTATTAGGTAGCTCGCCGTCCGATAAGGACCAGGCCCGCATCGACGGCGCGTTGTGTTGCAAGCGTGCCTCAAACAGATGTCAGTATAACTGACCGGGTCCGCTAGGACCGATGCTTGCCGGGGTCGCGGGAAAGTTCGAAAGGGATACCGTGGCCCCTGGCAACGTACAGGCAACTGAAGGAACACGGGTTGGTTTTTGTCAGTACGAGACTGACACGCCCTCCAGCTCCGGCCAGAGAGGGAAAAAAAAGAAGATATGTGAGCGGCGAGACGGTGGAGGTACATAAAGGCCAAGCTAACTCCTTCTGCCAATTTTTCAATGGCGCCCTCCCCTGTCTCACCGCTCACATAGCTGAGGCGGTGACTAACAGTCGCGCGCGGACTATAATAACCAGAGGTGAACAACCTTGACACCTCACCTTCAACGAAAAACGAGGTATTGCCATAATACAAAAATAGATTGCCGTATTGGCGCAAACATTGAACAACGAAATGCAGAGTTTTGATCTGACGCCAAAGAAAACAAACTGGCCAGTGTTTATTGACAGTTCAATTTCTTATTATACTTGATCAAAAAGAACATGCTTATTGATCTGTGTTCGTTGGTACGTCTGTTTTGAACATCTGGACCGGGGAACGGGAAATGCTGATGATGTAAAGAGTAATAATAGTATAATGTACAGTACAAAAGTGCGTGGTACCTACGTACGTTTGTACCCCAAGCTCAAACTTATACAGGTTTTATAAGTTTGAACCTTTATAGGGGTCTAATTAGGTACTATTATGGAGAAGGGGGCACTATTAGGGATGAAGGAGCTCGTGGCTAAGTAACAGCAATCCATCACGTTAAGCTACGCTTGCCTGGGTTGGTCAGTAGATGGCCATCTTTACATACCACGACTCCTCCCTGCCTCGAAAACCATGTTAAGCCGTTGGTCCTGGCTGTCATTCGTGGATTTTTGACAGTCGTTACGGGTCGTCAGAAGCCCGAAAGTCTGACAGCCAGTCCTACCAAGGGGTATCGTATTACCCAGTTACTGGGTTGTGGAGGTCAGATAGGCAGTCGCTTTATGTAAAATACTGGTATTCAGCTGCATCCGGTTAGACTGGGGAATGGGCTAGGCAGATTGTTTAATTATGTTGGTATCAACTTCCTGCCATTGTCCCATATGTTAGCTCAGGTACGCACGGGCGATTTTTTTGCCGCGGCGATTTGTTTTCGTGCACTGGAATTTCAACGCTCTACTTAGCACTGAGAGTTTTACAACCAGTGCGCGATAAAATCCCCCGCGATATTTTTACGTCTGTGCTGACGTGGGCTTACTTTGGATCGGCGCAACACTATTTCTTGTTCCATTCTCTTCTGTCACACTATAATTTACTCCCTTTTCTTTCATAATAGAAAAATAATTACTATAAACGTTGTAAAAGATGGTTGAGAACACTCGTGGGTGAGTACCATTCTGCCCCCAAATCGGATACGATAGCTATAGGTAATTTAAATTTGTTTCGTTTAGAAGCTCTATTAGTATAATTTCGTTTATCTTTACAGAAAAATCATCGCTTTAACCATCTGCATACATTGGCATACCTACTCTGTATGGAAAAGCTGTTTCTAAATTATCTTGACGCGTTATTCCAAGCAATCGTAGGTGACCAAACGAGTCTGTTAAAAATATCTAAAATGTTAACTTTTTGGCAGAGAACGAAAAATTAAAACTCAAACTCAAAGTACCTATTTCTTTCAATTAACCAATTACAGGCACTTTTGAACTGTCAAGGGGTCGGTCAGTGACAAAGATGAAACTAGTTGCCTATTCCAAAGCGGACACTCTTTTAAATTATAATATTTTTACAAAATATTGATTACATCCACATTTTCAGTAATGCAAAATTATTCTAAGTATCAGAAGTATCGTTAGTTCAACTTTATTACGAATTTATTTGATTTGGAAACTAACTAACATTAAACTAACTGTGGCTTGGTTTCGCGACAATATCTAACTAATTATTTGGATTAGCTGTGGAATTTACGAATTCGTTACTTTAAGGCCTATCCAGCACTGCAAATAAAAATCGCCCGAAATTTTTATTGCAATTCTGTAACACATGTCGTATGTATCTACGCGGACTGGCGATTTAAAATTCGCGCTCGTTGCAATGCCGTACACTGAATATAAGCCGCACGGATAAAAAACACACGAATAAAATTCGCAGTGGGGGTAGGCCTTAGTTCACTTTTTTACGATCCGAAAGGGGCACATAGGTACTGCAATAACATTACTTGAGTGTCATTGACTTGAGTGTGCCCTGGCGGTTGTGAGTATGTCATGCTCACTCAAATGTCTCGCTGGTGGTGGCGTGTGTGTTGGATCGTTAAGTTCCCTTCAAAATGGTTGAGCTAAATGGTGCTGATGCATGCGCCATGTTCGTGAACAGGCGCGCTCAGTGGGGACTGGTTATCTCTTAGCTGCCACGGCTTATTTGAATTTATTTTAATTTTTGAATTGTTTTTGATTTTATTTTTATTACTGACGCTTTTAACGTGCACGTCTTTTTACATTGTTCTCACATGTATAATTACAAAAATGGATGATGTAACCAATATTTTGTAAAAATATTCTGATTGAAAAGAGTGTCCGTGGAGTTTCTTGCCCGTTCTTCTCCATAGGAACCTACTACGCGTTGGAATGGGCAACTAGCTTCATATTTCTGACTGACCGACCCCTTCACAATTCAAAAGTACCTGTAATTGGTTTATTTGAAATAAATGCTTTGAGTTTGAGTTTGAGTGGTCATAAGTTAAGACTTGTAGACACCCGCTAAGCGACGACCAACCGTGCCCCATGTAATATTCCCTATTGAAAAAATGTGGTGTTTGTTTTTTCCTGAAAATTACGAGATAAACTCTCAGTACGATACCTAACAACACCCTCACGGATCGAACACGGTTTTTTAAAAATACTTTATAAGGTTCTAACAAAATGCTTAGACAAACCACTTTAACAAGACACAGTCAGGTAATGTGTCCTGTGATGGACATGGATGTGAATTACTTCTACTATGGACCCAACTTGCCAACTTGAATCATTTGAGTATTATTCTGGGGTTCCATAAGTGCTTTATATCAGGCATTTAATTTGTTTTCAATTAATTACGCCATTAGATCGGTAGAGACCAATGAAAAAAACTCCTGCGTAATATATTAATTACCACAAAATAATGCCGCATTCACATCAAGAGAGTAGGTATATAAAAAACAAAGAATAATTTAAGAAGAATAAAGAATAATTTACTGTATAAGAAATTATATTGTTGATTCCTGTAACTCACACTAGGATTCCCTGTGTCGCCAGATCCAGGCTCCTTTGTCCCATTTACATTTATTGCTATATATTTAACAGAATATACGAGTATATAAATTACAATAAATTTCCTAATTAAATAAATCGTAATCTACTAGAGAAGGAATATATAATAAAAACGAATACAACAAAAAAAAAAAAAAGAAAACAGTTGCTAACAAGTATCTATGTTTGTTGTATATAAAATGAATGAAAAACAAAGGACACTCAGTCGGCTGCTGAAGTTGTTTTTTCATACATTTATTTTGAGTAGTCGGCGGCCGACTATACGCTTTGGTGTGCACGTGACCTAAGACTGAAACATTAGTGTCTTCATTGTTTTTTACGAGCACAAATTGAGCTTTATGGCTATATTAATGTCGTATCTAGATGTTACTGCACTTTTATGCGGCGGTACTAAACTTTCGTTTAAAATTGTTATTTTCATGTTGATCCGGGAATAAAACGTATGACGTGCATGAGACTCTGTCCTACTTCTCCAAATTATCATCACAACTATAATCCCCGAAGGTTTTAGTCAGAGGAGATATCAGTAAATCCACATTTATAGTAGCACCTATGTAGGCAATAGTGGGTGTGCCTATTGTCATCAACCGGGTACAGATCCAGACACCGGCCTACTGACAATTTTCTATTGCAAAAAGTCAATTATCCTTCAACAGGGTATCGGAGCTAACACAAGGTCAGAAGTAGCACTTAGTCCTAACGACCACTACCCTAAAGATACAGCCAATATTAGTGAGCACAATGTGCGCTTTTGGCTACTTTGTATGTGTGTATTTTGTCATATTTGTTTTGTAATGTGCGTTTTGTTTTTGCAGAATAAATATTTTTTCTTTCTTTTCTTTTTTTATATAAACCCGATACCAAGTAATCATTCGTTGTCAATGACAGAGAACATTTCTCTATCCGAGCGAATGAAGCAGAGATTAATCGAGTGCCAATCTTTGTGGCGAATATCTGAAATCTAGTATCTAGATCGTGGCTGTGGTTCCAATGTTTCATGCTCAAAATGACAGGTTGACTTATTGAAATACTAGATTTCAAGATGGATCGAAATGTGTTCCCTAAAGATTTACCCAGACATATCTTCAATCCATCTTGAAATCTAGTATCTGTCACTGTAGGTAGACATTTAATTGGCAATAACTTGTTCTGTATTACTTAAAACCGTCACTGTGCTTAATATTCATAGTTATTTTGTCATTAGACTTTACCCTGGACACTGGAATTTTATTTACACTCCTCCACCCATGATACTCGTAGGTCCCAACACCCAGTAACTGGGCTGTGGAGGTCAGATAGGAACACTGTAATGAAAAAATATTGGTATTCAGCTGCATCCGGTTCGACTGGAAGCCGACCCTAACATTGTTGGGAAAAGGCAGATGATGATGATAGAGAGACAAATTTATACTTCGAGATTAGAGTAGGTACTGAGAAATAAGTATGTCATTGATTTTTATAACACAACATCTCGCGTGTATTTCCTAATCGGGTAATAAGAGGTGGTATAGTATAGTTGTAGTATGTTAAGCGGATAATGTTATAGTACCCCATTACCTAATACACAAACAGCCCAACAGCACAATCACACAACACAGGAACAGCATACACACACATACAGCTCAAAAGATAAAAGATAATTTATTTGTCAAACATTTGCTTACATACAAATCGAGCATGCAAGATCTTAAATATAGGTAAAAAGGCCGTACATGTCTTGCCCGACGAGGCATAATTTTTTTTTTTTTTATCTTTTATGACACAAATAATAAATTCAGTGAACCAAAGCCTAAAGACTGGTTCACTAACATTCATTATTAAATTTTATGAGGATAAATAATCCTACAGAAATAATATTATAAAGTTGAAGTATTTTATTAAGGCATCTGTCAAAAAGTCTTTACACGTTACGTTAAAAATCTTTACATACCGAGAATCCTCCGTGCCTCGGAAAGCACGTTAAGCCGTTGGTCCCGGCTGTCATTCGTGCATCTTTGACAGTCGTTACGAGTCGTCAGAAGCCCGATAGTCTGACACCAGTCTTACCAAGGGGTATCGTATTACCCAGTTACTGGGTTGTGGAGGTCAGATAGGCAGTCGCTCCATGTAAAATACTGGTATTCAGCTGCATCCGGTTAGACTGGAAGCCGACCCCAACATAGTTGGGAAAAGGCTAGGCAGAGAGAGATCTGTCAAAAAGTCATTTGTATTATAGTAGCCCTTGTCTCTTAATATATTTCGAATCTTCTTAATCTGTACCATGTAATTATAACATACCCTTTGAAGGAACAGGGCTATTTCAAACGCACTTATACAAAGGACTAAATCGTTTTTAAATGTAAGACACAAGAGTAGGTCCAAATCCAAGATTTGAGCCCAAAACCTAAACCAAGACAAATTTTACTAGACCCATTTGATTATAGCAATGTCCTCTAATGAGTTATTTATTTATCAAACCACTATCCACTTGTAGAGGAAATTAAACATAGAAAAAGTCATTACTTATGTAGAAAACGGTCATTTATCTCATCATTTTCTTACTTATCCTAATTTATGTGGTCCACGGAACATGTTTTTTTCTTCCATACTTCTCTATTAGTCGTCACCGCGGTACTTACCCCTGTCTCCTTTTCTAACTATATCGTCTTTCACACAGTCATCGTTTGGATAAAGTAAAAAATCTGAAGTTTAAAAGTTGCGCCAGTGACAGGAAATTTGAAAGGAAATCAGCATCATAACATTAATTACTTAATGCGCCATGTTAAAATTATTACTTATTAGCCAATATGTCAAAACGTCAAACAAATAGTTTTTATGACTGGTGCGCGCACAGACTGCATTAAGTCTGCGGCGCGTGAGTCGCCAATGGTATGAAATGTGACCATAACTAAGTATTGTATTTATTAATTTTATTTTTTGCTTATTTTATTTTTTATTTTTTTTACACTTTAAGCACACTTATGTACAGAGGCGGACTTAATGCCATAGGCATTTTCTACCAGTCAACCTTATTTTGTTATTTCACTATATGCTGCACCAGTTGACGTCATCACGTCAACACCGGCTGCCGCTGAAAATCGGTGCTGTTGCTGTGTCTCGCATAGAGTCGCAGCATTATGCTGAGCGATGGCCGTTTTGCGTGGATGTGACGCATATTATCCCCCAAATTGTTTATTTTCGTGTTTTGTTCTTTCCTTGCGTCATGTGTACCGCAAATAAACGTATTTTCTTTCTCCTTTCTTTCTTTAAATCGTTTGGCCTGGTATGGGCATGTTATGAGAAGAGAGAAAACGCATGTGACTAAAAGAGTGATGAATATAAATGTTGATGGATGGAGCGGGAGAGGAAGGCCTAAGAAAAAATGGATGCAGTGTGTGAGGAATGATATGAAGGAGAAGGGAGTAAGTGACAGCGTGACGGTTGACAGGGGAGAATGGAAAGAGAAAACGTGTTGCACCGATCCCACGTAACATGGGACAAGGGCAGAAAATCGTCCGAAAATGTCCTCCTCTACTCTTAAAGACATCCACTCATTTATCTCGTTTGAGAAAAACCTCTGCATTCTGAAAAACTTTATAATGTAACGAATGCAGTCGGATTCCATTGTTCCACAGAAGTTCATTGTAATTTAGCACAAGTCTACCTATGCGGTAGGTACCTTACTGAGCATATCACGGTCAATCAAAGAATTGAACGTGAGCTTAGTTAAGAAACGGCTAAAATTATTATTGGTGAACAAAGCATATAACAGTATTTCGGAATTTATAACAGACAAAAATCTAATAAATTCTGTCATTAGATTTTTGTCTGCTATAAATTTCGTTGACATGCTAAATAAAATACGGTTAAGGCGAAGAATGCCGAATTCTCAAAATGGCAACTGAGTCTATGTATTGTTGTCCTTGACATAGTCTTATTGTTTGTTTTCAGTCAGTTTATTTTATTTATTTATTACATTTTAACTTACACGCAGTTCTTAACCAAACAAGTAACAAAATAAAATAGTAACTAACGGAAGACTTTTGACAGATTTAACAGCGGGTCCCAAACTAGGCACAGCCTGAATCTTGGTGACCTAAATTATATACTAAGTTAATAATTTAACGTGTTCTGCTAGTGTAATAGCAAAACTAAAATTAATATTAAAATTCATTCGTTACATAAATTAACAACATTTTACAAAATTTACAAAAATGTTAGTACAAAGAAACCAATAGATTACAAACAAAACAGTTAATGTGAGTGAGTGTGCAGGAGTGTAAGTGTGTGAGTGAGGGTATGTGCTTTTAAACAGAGAGTGTGCAGGTATTAGCTTGTGCTACAAAGTAAACTTTCAGTTTCCTCATAAGTTCGGCCCAGAAACCATTCTTTTAATTTAGTTTTGGCGTCAGAGTAGTTGTGCGGTACAGTGAAGGTTTTGCTTATAGCATTGAACACTCTTAAAGGTAAATACGACGAAAACCTGGCAGAAAAGAGGGTTTTTACCTCAGATTCCTTATACAGTTCGTCCATGGAAAAATGCCGCGGCCTTCCCAGAAGTACCTTAAGGACGGCCCGTTGGGCCCGTTCTAGCTCCAGCATGCACGTCTTGGCGGCGCTGCCCCAGACACTAACACAGTATTGCAGGACCCATTAGCATAAAGAGATGTAAACCTGTATACATATTTCTTAGGAGTCAGTGTATTGACATTTTATTTTTATTTTTTTCTCTTTTTTTAATTTGATTTTATTGCGATTTATTATGAATTAATTTGTATTAAGAAACGTGTGATTTTTTGTAATTGTTTTTATTGTTCTCGGGCTTCCCCTCCTGGCCTTTGCACGAAATATAAAACTTTGGACAAAAGACAAATAACACTTCAGTTTCTTCAATCTTAATTATTGACCAAAATATTTAAAATCGACTGCCTCGTTAATCTAGCGGTTGCAAGTGCTACTGACGAATTATGAGGTCGCGGTTTCGATTTCCAGGTCGGGCAAAAGTGTTATTGGGTTTGCCATCTGTAATTTCTCTGTAGCAGTCTTTGATGCATAGTTCGCATGTGGCGATGTTAATGCCACCACATGCCGTTTAAGCATTCGAGGAATTGTCTCTAAATGTTGCGTTACAGTAAAAAAACGTGCCTACTTTTAAATTCCTTGACATATCTTTGAAATCGATACAAAACAATGTTGATTGGATGTTGGTTGGCTCGACAGGCGCGACGCGACAGTGCGACGCCATCCTGGTAGAATAATATCCATGAAGTTTTCACTGAAATTGTTCTACTAGAGTCACGTCGCACTGTCGCGTCGCGCCTAACTGCGTAACGTGGACTATGCTTTAATATAATAAATTAAGAATAGTTGCACTACTATAGTAATGATTACTATTTACTATAGTAAACAGTTGGTAAGATATATAAACTCGTTTATGTATCGACAGGTTTAGCACTATGCTCTATTCCAAAAGTATCTGATGAAAATGTAAACAAACCCTGTTCCGATTAAACTTTTACGTAATCATAATGACTCACTAAAAAGAGTTTGTATTTAGAATCTATATTTAGAAGATTTCAACTTTATACTTTTTCCAACAATAAATTATTTTTTGATTACCATTATTAAATTGTAATTGAATATTCACCGGTTATAAAATTAAGGTGATTTAAAATTAGAATTTCGGGTTGAAATGTTCGATTAATATAATTTTGATTAGATTGAGAGAGCACTCAATTTGTAACTAGCGCTACAAGTTGGCATCCAGTGGTACTTTTTCTGATCCATCTGTTTACATTTTCCTCAGATAATTTTGGAACCGACTAGAGCAGTGGTTCCCACAGTTGACTGGGCCGCGACCCACCGCAAACACTCTCAAATTCGGGACTCACCTCTTATACTGAGAAGAAAAAAGGAGGTAAAGGAGGAGAAAAAAACCGGCCAAGTGCGTGTCGGACCACGCACAATGAAGGGTTCCGTAGTTGGGATGAATTTATCCCAAGAACGAATATTTTCACAAGTCCAAGTGCAACCATTTAGCATGAGGGGGGGGGGAGGCACTTGACTAACAAAAATTTTCAGTTAAAAGCTTAATATTTCGCAAACGGATACCTTAATCCAAAAATGGTTTTGACAAACTCATTTTTTGAAAGACCTTTCTAACCATACCCCACAAAATGGGGTAGATGAGGAAAAAAAAACATCCCCACTTTACGTGTAGGGGAGGTACGCTAAAAAAAAAAACCTTGATACAATCGAATTTTTTTATAGGAACTTAATTAAATAAAAGAAGTGCTATTTCAATGAGAAGGATACATTTGTTTCCTATTTTTTGTTATTATAGCTTTAACATCAACTTCTATTTTAGTTACTCTTAATCGCAATGAATTTGATATGTTACGTTCAATTTATTTCGGTATTTAGTTTTAATAATTAATCAAAGCTGAAAAAAATTTTTTCAAGGCTTTCAATATTCTGGGAAACGCTGTACTAGAATCAATTATATTTTTTGTATATTTTGACGCTCAAAAGTGCCTTTAATGTGCCTATTTTTTTATTGTTCCAAAAACAGTGTTACTGATTATTTTTCCACCAGTTATTATTCAATACAATACAGTACTTAACTTTAGTGGAAAAGATCACCTATATCCTGTACTAGTAAAAAAAAAACTGTATTAAAAGTAAGTAAAAATAAATTAAAAAAAAAATATTTGACTTTGACTTTAGAGTTACCTTCACCAGAAGACAAATTCAAAATTCAAAAGTCATTTATTCAAACTAGGCTGAGAATCAGCACTTTTCGAACGGCAATTACATAAGACAGTCCCCCAAAACGCCCACCCTTCACCTCTTCCTAGTGCATGAGCTGGGAAGAAGAAGTGGCGCAACAAACTCCCCAGCTGCACAGCTGTCTGTTCAGTTAGAAGAACAACAAAAAAAAGATTCTATATGTATTCAAAATAATTTACATTACGCAACACAAAACATTATTTAAATTATTAGCCATATGTTAGCTAGCACACGCCAATATACCAGACAAAATCATCGAGAACAGCTATGCTCAGGCAGAAATAAAAAAAAATTACGTAAACAGAACTTAATATCTAAATAAAACCCCCCAGGCATAAAGGGCGTGCCCGCTTACATATAGTTGTAACTGGAAGTTATAAATGATAAACTAGGACCATCGAGGTAAAATAAATAAGCAAACAGTTAATTACTAATAACAATAAATAATATGATCAATTGTCGAGGTCACTAGCTAACCACATATTGCAATACAACTCTTAAATAACTTGACTTATAAAGTCAAATAAAATAAACAATTATATAAACTCATATAACTTGTCAGTAGGTAAGCTGGAGAAATAACATAAACATTGTCTTGAGTTAATCACAGCGACCAACTATTCTTATCATTTAAGTAGTCGTTGATAGAATAGTATGCCTTTGAACAAAGCTTGGATTTTACTTTCGTTTTAAACGCATTAAAAGGCAAATCTACCAGAGAAGAGGGTAGCTTGTTATAAAAAGTTATACCAAGCCCAACAAATGAGTTATGAATCTTATGAAGCCGGTGACAGCCGGTGACAAACAACAGAAGGGATACCGTTTAACCACTAGTCACATAAAACATTTTAGTATAAGATGATCCGTTATTTATTTACTTCTTCCTCCGTGTCCGTCGCAGTTACAAACCGCAGATATATTTTAATTTTTATTACACCTCACAGCCTTGTTTAAATCACTTTTAATAGCATGTTAAAAGAAGCTAATAAAATGTTAGTTACTCTGGAAATCATGTTATTGTTTCGGGCATTAGTAAATGTTACTTTGTAGTTGGTTAGTTGTTTGGTGGTTATTTTTTATTTTGTTTTACGGAATTTTAGTACAGAAGCCCGAGCATTGAGCAGTAATAGTCTAGTGGTGTGACCGACGGCCTGCCAAGTCATAGGTTTCGAGTTCGAACTAAGGCACGCGCCTCTGAATTTTCGGATTCATGTGCATATTGTTATTATCACTTGCTTAAAAAAACTAAATGAAAACATCGTGAAGAAACACGGCATGCCTGAGAGATATTTCTGGACGGCTGTGTGAAGCTAATTCAGAGGCTCATGGGCGGCATAAAAACTCTCACACCCAGGTTAGTCAATAACCACACGAAAAAGAAAGAAGAACACTGGATAGCATGTACACTAGTTGTCTGGCATTTATGCTGAACTCGGCCCATTTGTCGCAGCCGTAAGGCACACAATACTATTTTATTTTAAGCTTTATCAGTTTTTTTTGTTTTTATGTGAATATTGTGTGCCTTAACCTGGGTTAATAAATTATATACCCAGGTTAAGGCACATCATAAATATAAATTTATATATATTATAATATATATAAATTTATTTTCTTTTTTCTTTCATGTCTGTGGTAACACTTTGACCTTCAGCTGGCTTACCGTAGTACGGGGTTTCGAAAGAATACTAGACCAGTATATACTGGTTTTGTTACCACTGACATACGGTCAACCATTACGAGCTAACACAGGGTTCTAAAACATTTTTAGTATTGAGGTAACTGTCATGGCAGCGTGTCAAAATCCACGGAGCTTTTATGACTTATAGGCATTTTTCGTAGCTAATATAAACATAATTGATTCAAACCTGAGAATCCCAGCATACATCAAATTAATTTAAAGTTAAGTAAACAGATTTTATTAACCATTTAATTAATCAAAGTTAAATAAACAGATTGTAATATTATGAAAAAATATAATCATCAAATATTTTCCTTGAATATTGCTTAAAAACTTTTATGTCTTCTTCTGTATTCCTGCGGCCATTATTTTAAAATACAGGGAGGGTATTTTGTATGTATACTATTCCAATGTACACTGCCCCTATTATTTTTACACTATATAGGTACTACAAGTGCACCTAGTTTTCACTTGAGAAATTCTGTTCAATATTTTAGAAGCGTTAGTGTCTGATGCATCGCGATAGTGGCACCTTTTAGTGGTGACGGCAATAAAATAAATTCAGAAAATCCACTGTTTTTTGCGACTTCCGATATAACTAGTTCCGACGCGGTAGTCAGTGATGCTACCAAACTTACCCAGTGTCCTAAGTAAAGCAACCAGTCGCGTTCATTTATGTCACTCATTTATTCGGAAAACCGGAATGCCCCCTTTGTCGGCGTGACGACGTATTCACGATAGTCGACCATGAACGAACGATGAACGCGACGTTCGCGTGTTCGCGCAACAAGGGCTTTTGTTTGCACACGGCCTTATGGTGCGCTTAGGCCGTTTTCACATAGAAGATTTTTATTCAAAAGCAGCGGGAACCAGTTGAATTGGGATTTCTGAACAACTATTTACATTCGCATTTAAGGCCTGGCCACAAGTTTTATTTGAAAATATTGGCTGTATACTAACTACAAAAGTTTAGAGTAGTTTGCGGTACTACCCTAGTTTATGATTTAAACTAGTCGCGCCCGTGACTCCATCTGCGATATATATACATCTACAAAAAACAGTGATATTCTAGAAATAAGGACAAACTACGAGCTCCCTTTCACCGGCTTGGTGAGGTTCATAACTCATTTGTTGGGCTTGGTTATAACCTTTTATAACAAGCTAGCCTCTTCTTTGCTAGATTTGCCTTTTAATGCGTTTAGCACTTTAGTAAAATCCAACTTTTGTTCAAAGGCATACCATTCTATCAACGACTACTTAAATGATAAGAATAGTTGGTTGCTGTGATTAAGTCAAGACATTGTTTATGTTCTTTCTCCAGAATTAGCTTACCTACTAACAAGTTATATGAGTTTATATATAGGTACGTAATTGTTTATTTTATTTGACTTTATAAGTCAATTTATTTTAATTTATTGTTGTATGTTTTTTTTATGAGTTGTATTGCAATATATGGTTAGCTAGCGACCTCGACAATTTGATCATATTATTTTTTGCCTGAACAACCGGCAGTAAGTTCGTCAGGCTCCCTTAGATATCACTGCTTGCGGTCGCGTCGGGGGTCGGGTTGCCTCCTTCCCTCAAATATGGAGCGTTGCGTTATGTTCGTGATGGGGTGCTGCTTGTGATGACTGGTCGTCTTGCTGATCATGGTTTTATTATTGTTATTAGTAATGAACTGTTTATTTATTTTACCTCGATGGTCCTTGTTTATCATTTATAACTTCCAGTTACAGCTATATGTAACTACTTATATGTAAGCGGGCACGCCCTTTTATTTAGATATTAAGTTCTGTTTACGTTTAGTTTTTCTTTTTTATTTCTGCCTGAGTATGGTTCTCAATGTTTTTTGGTTGGTATATTGGCGTGTGCTAGCTGATATATGGCCAATAATTTATAATTTGAATTATGTTGTGTGTTGTCGTAGTGTAAATTATTTTGCATACTATAGAATAGATTTTTTTTTTTTTTTTTCTAGCTGAACAGACAGTTGTGCTGCTGGGCAGTTTGTTGCGCCACTTCTTTCCAGCTTAAGCACTAGGAAGTGGTGAAGGGTGGGCGTTTTGGGGGACTGTCTTATGTCATTTTGATGTTCGAAAAGTGCTGATTCTAAACCTTTAAAGAAACTCCGCGCATAGCCCGCTCCATAGCGCACTAACCACTATTTGTTGAAATATTATTATGTCGGTGAAATTGGTTGGCCTCTATAACATTTACGGTTAAAATGCATTAAATTTAAACGCAACAGCTGTACGATTACCACACAAATTGCATTGCATATCCCACACGTACCTACGTAAAGTAGGCCTCACACCAGTGGTAACACTTTGACCTTCAGCTGTCCTTTCTATAGAATAAGAGGCCAGCTTATGCTGGTTTTGAACCAACTTCAAAAATGCAGGAGTTTCTATGCGTTTGTATGGATTTTTTTTGTGTATGTTCATCGATATTTGCTTCAATTATGGACCGATTTTGAAAATTATTTTTTCATTCGACAGATTAAGCTTGCGCGGTGTTTTTTTTTTAATTTTATTAACTTTGCTTGAGTAGTTTTTGAGTTAGCTTTAATAATACGTATTTTCCCCACTTAGTCTGTGTGGGTGATGTCTATATTTATCTCTCTATAATAAATTCCTGTGTCCGTTATTTACAGAAATTTTTGATTTGCGTCTCTGTTAGCTAGAAATTTGTGTTGGGACCACTATTAAAAAGTGAAAAAAAATTGTTACGACTAACTTGCGGCCTACGTTATGTAGGTAGGTACTACCTACATACTAAATATAACAGTATAAAGTAAATTATACAAACTTACTTTTTTAACGCGAACGCTTCCTAGCGCTTGTTTCTAGAAAATGTAAATGTAAACTATAAGCTACTTGTTCATAGTTAATTGGTTCAGAAGCTGTACTGAAACTTCCTTTATGTTCATTTGACTTGGAACGAGGTAGTTCCCGAAACCAGTTAGTGTTGGCATCTAGAATGCAGTACACAAAAAGGGATCAAATTGAAAAACTTAGAGATCTTCTATATTGCACTAAAGCTTTAGTAGAGCTGCTTATACAGCATGTGTCAGGAAGGTGTGGTACAGACCTATAAACTGAACAACTCAACAACTTTCTCTATGGGACCAACATTGTTATCCAGTTGGTATTGAAGTTGTGTCTGGGACAGCTGATATTTTTTTGATGTTTTTTTTTTGGGTGTCAAATTGGGAGGATTCGGGAGGGCATGTCAGACTCTTGTTGACTAAAACCCACCCGTGTTCCTTCAGTTGCCTGTACGTTGCCAAGGGCCACGGTATCCCATTCGGACTTTCCCGCGACTCCGGCAGGCATCGGTCCTAGCGGACCCCGTCAGTAGTGCTGTCATCTCTTTGAGGCGCGCGTGGAACACAACGCGCTGTCGACCCTGGCCTGGTTCTTATCGGACGGCGAGCTACCCATCGCTCACCGTCCGCAAGCGCAGCCCAACGGTGGCCGGGAATCGGCCTGCGATTCCCGACGCACAGGGCGTCCCCTGTTATTTGATAGTTTCCCATCCAAAAAAATTAAATAAAAAAGGATGTCAGAGTTGTAGTTTTGTTTTTTTTAACCTTGCCAAGCAATTACTTGGCAATCTTGTACCCACCTATTTTAAAAATCTTATGGTGTTGTCTCAGCTTTGAGTCACAACTGTTATAATGTACCGCAGTTCATATATTAACAGGTAACTGACCTGCCCTTACTACACAGTTGCAGCATAACCCAATAAATTCAGCTCACTTAAATGTTTTAATGGCATCAACCTTTTCGTCCAAGCTATTATGAGCTGTATTTTGAGCAGTTTATGGGTGGAGTTCCCACAAAAACATTAACTGTGCGTGCAAAACACCAGTTAACATTATATTTCTTCCGCAACTCGTAAAAAAGGAGTCGTTTATGAATTAAAAGTGATGATTGTTGGCTAAAATTACTGGGTCTGTTTATGTAGCCTATATTTAGGTCAGAGGCGTATCGACAAAACGTGTTGGATTAGGATCATGTACGCAATTTAGGTATGAAGCTACAAATACACGGCGGACTCGACTTGTCGGGCCAATTTTGTGGGAGTCACGTAGTCAGAAGATAATTTTATGAGTTACGCGGTAGAAAGAGAGGAAACTTTTAGGTGAATATAATGAAGGTAATTAGAGCTGTGCGACATGAATTGCACTTTATTGTGTCATAGCAAGATTTATTTATTTAAATGATTTTGCGGAGTGTATCTTCTGTACTTGTACTATTATGTATTCTGTGCCATGAGCCTGAATATCTTACACTTACACAAGATTCAAAAGCAGTTTTCTCCTAAAATATTGATGTATATTTTGTCTTACGAACAAAGTATAAAAAAAAAGGGTAAGGTATTTGTGCTCGTATCTACGACCTACAGCTCGGTTAAGCAGCTGACAATGTCCTAGGTAGACCTGCAAGATGAACTTCATAAAAAGCGTAGGGGCTATAGATTATATAATATAATATATGTATGAGGAATTGAGGATCAGGGTGGAATTTTCCAGAGCGATGCTGTGTCTGTTGGTCTACTGCCCAATGGTTGTTGACGTATTGTTTTATTAAGTTGATTTCTCGGTAGACTTTGCTTGGGCGATGTTGGTTTTATATGACGTCATGCAGATGCCATAGTTCGTATATAGCGGTATAGACATAGAATTTTATCTATGGGTATAGATGTCGCCACAAGATCGTCTAATTTAAAATTACGGGCCCCTCTTTGCGTGCATGCAACGGTACAGGGCTCGCAGGGGTATTTAAAGTTAAGGTATAAAATTTAAAACTTGGATCCTTGTAAAAAAAAAAAAAAAAAATGATAGACAACAGCAAGTCCAAATTAATGGGGTCAATTCACTAGGTCTAATAGTAAAGATGAGTGTACCACAAGTCTCGATATTGGGTCCTTTCCTCTTTTTAGTATATGTAAATGACCTACCCCATTTATTAAAAAACCAACCGAAAATGGTGTTATTTGCTGACGATACTTCTCTAATTTTTAAGATAAATAGACGTGCATCAAATCTTGACGACGTAAATAACGCCCTGGTTCACTGCTAATAATTTTGTATTAAATGGGAAAAAAACTAAATGCATTAGATTTGCTTTACCGAATGTTAAAAGTAGTGATTGTGACATAGTATTGAATGGGGAGAAATTGGAATTCATCGATAAAACTGTTTTCTTGGGGATCACGCTCGACTCCAAGCTGCAATGGGGTCCTCATTTAACATCTCTTGCAGGACGCCTAAGTTCAGCAGCATTTGCTGTGAGAAAAATCCGTCAATTTACTAATGTAGATACCGCGAGGCTAGTCTATTTCAGTTATTTTCATAGTATCATGTCTTACGGTATTTTACTATGGGGACGGGCTGCAGATATCGACTCTATTTTTATTCTGCAGAAAAGAGCCATCAGAGCAATATATGGCCTCCGCAGACGCGATTCTCTAAGGGAACTGTTTAAAGATATTAATATCATGACGTTACCTTGTCAATATATCTATGAAAACATCATGTACGTTAGGAAAAATCTAATTCTTTTCAGTAAAAGAGGTGATAGACACAATTATAGGACTAGAAATAGGGACCAATTGATTCAACCGGGTTTCAGACTGGCTAAAGTAGACTCATCCTTCATGGGGTATTGTTTGAAATGTTACAATAAAATACCTCCTCACATACTCCAATTGAATGAAACGAAATTTAAATCTTGTATAAAACGCACACTATGCTGCCAAGCATATTATAAGTTGGGGGATTACATCGACGACAAAAATGCTTGGCTCAGCGCTGGTCCAGCTCCACGAGGGCGCATAAACTAATTGATTAGCATTCAAAATATTGTTGCAGCTGCTGAAGATTGTAAAACTATCTTTAGATTGTATAAATTCAATCTCTTAGTATTATATAATTGCATAGCACATGTATGAGCACTATGTCCCTACTTTACAGTTACCATTTACTGGGTACGTCTTTCATTGACTTGAGTGTGCTCTGGCGGTTGTGAGTATGTCATGCTCACTCAAATGTCTCGCTGGTGGTGGCGTATGTGTTGGATCGTTAAGTTCCCTTCAAAATGGTTGAGCTAAATGGTGCTGATGCATGCGTCACGTTTGTGAACGGGCGCCGTCAGTGGGGACTGGTCATCTCTTAGCTGCCACGGCTTATTTGAATTTATTTTAATTTTTGAATTGTTTTTGATTTTATTTTTATTACTGACGCTTTTAACGTGCACGTCTTTTTACATTGTTCTCACATGTATAATTACAAAATGGATGATGTAACCAATATTTTGTAAAAATATTGTGATTGAAAAGAGTGTCCGTGGAGTTTCTTGCCCGTTCTTCTCCATAGGAACCTTCTACGCGTTGGAATGGGCAACTAGCTTCATATTTCTGACTGACCGACCCCTTGACAATTCAAAAGTACCTGTAATTGGTTTATTTAAAATAAATGCTTTGAGTTTCAGTTTGAGTTTTGAGTTTGTCCTACAATATCTCCATAACTAGAAGGTTCCCGGTATGGTCCACTGAAAAAAATAATCACAGTGATGGAAATAACAAAATAGTGACTTTCGACTTTGTTAAGCGTGACAGCCGTTATAATTATACAGGGTGACATGGGATATCGACGCGAAAACTGCTGATACCATGGATTCAGTACATGATTCTGGGCCCAAAAAATAACCGACGATAATTTTCAACGCAGGGGGGTTCAGAATCATGTACTGAATCCATGGTAACAGTTTTCGCGTCGATATCCCTGCCACCTTGAAAACTCCTATCAATTCTGGCACTTTTAACATTGCAGTTGCAGTGCAAAAAAAAAAAAAATATCTAGCTGTTTAATTTGATAAAATTAGTCATGCTTGGTAGGTGTGGTTGTCGTTTATTACCTACACTAAGATACTAGCCAAGCCCGCGACTTCACTTGCGTTACAAATATTGCGTTGGAGGAGGCCTCTAAGGCGTGACACCCGTAGAACGAATTCCGTGAAGTTTTCATAGAAATCGTATCAGAGACGCGTCGCAGCTGTCTGCGAGAGTATTTAAGCTGCAATTGGATAAAATCAGCTAAATAGATAGATATATACCTACTTAATTTTCACAATATTGTAAGTTCGTACCTATTCCAAATTGAATACAAAAAATAAAAGGTTAGGTACCTACTTAATTTAAATAGAAAAGCCTACGAATGTCTATACTTCTTGTCTTATAATCTACAAAGTTGATCGGTTGGGAATCCTGTGAAAAGTAATCCGGAAATTAGAATCCACTGAAAAAATTATCACTTCTTGTTTATAAGGCGAATTTTTAATTAAGAAACCTAATCTGATTTAACTCCTTCCAAACCCTCTGTAGGAAGGTACTAACTTACTGAATGTTGCTAGATAGTTGTCAAGAGCTTTGTTTACCTTCTATTTTCTATACAGTGTGTCAGGGACATCGACGCGATGCCAGTTACCATGGATTCAGTAACCTACATGATTCTGAACCCCCTTGCAGTGAAATTTTTCGGCGGTTATTTAACAAAAAATCTGCTGTTTCATAAAAAGTGCAATACCTACGCGGGCCAAATGTATGGAGCAGCTGTTTAAAAAAAAATAAAAACATAAAAAGAAATTGTGAAAATTTTTAACGCAGGGGGGTTCAGAATCATGTACTGAATCCATAGTAGCCGGCTTGACGGCGATGTCCCTGCCACCCTGTATAATTATAAATAAAAATGAAATGCTGTTGTTTGGCAAGTGCAACACTTGAGAACGGCTCGACTGATTTGTCTATTTTTATAATAAGATGTTCGTATTAGCCCGAATGAGGTTTATAAGGGGGAAAAATGGAAAAGGAGCCCGGAAAAACTGAGAGTATAGGAATCGAAATTTGGAAAAAGCAACGTATGTCGGATCAGGTGTTATAAACTCGTCTGCTGAACAACGTACCTACCTAAATAACATAAGAACGTAGTTAGGCAGCCTATATGAAAGCGATCGCGATCAATTGTCATGTTATGTGTGATACGCAATTATCTCACCGTTAATCTGGGCTTTCAAAGACCAAAATGTTCAAATGATTTGATGAGTCGAATCATTCAATAGTCTGGTTGAATACTAGACTCGTATATCATAGAGATTCAATGAGATTATTTGATCGTTTGATCATATTATGCATTATGGCCAGCGATCTATTAATACAGGTGGCGTAACATCGATGCGCAAACTGTAACCATGAATTCAGCGCATGATTCTAGACACCAACAGCAAGAAAAATTGCTGTTCCATACATTTTGACCGCGCAGCACTTTTCTGTGAAGCAGCAGATTTTTTTTTGATAACCGTCGGGAAATTTCTGTTCTACTGATTTTGATTTGACCTTTTTTGTGCTGTTCTTTAACAGGATAAATTCTCACTTTTTCACTATTTTCTACGTTAATGTGGTAAGCTTACTTGTAGTGTACCGTAGCGTTAGCTTGCCGTTTGAAACAGGTATATTTTGACCGAGGACACTTAAGTCTATGTTTGTACCGGATATTAAAAAAAACTGATAGCCGAGCAATACTTTCAACTTAGGGGATTCAGAATCATGTACTGAATCCACTGCGCGTTGTCCGCGTCGATGTCCTACCACCATCAACACCACAGTATAAATTTGGACAGTATAGAAACTACGTCGTAAACGTTCGAAACGGCACTCTCATAAAGACGCGCTCGTTGACCAGACAAGCGATTGTCGCGGAGCTGTCAGTTGCGGTGGATTGGGTGCGGTAGTGGTCGCAATCATTTTAAAAATGGAGCGTTGGTAATTATTTCAACAAATAGGCCTAGTTTCCATACTGTCCACATTAATATTGTGTCATGACCAGTGATCGGAGTAGGTAGATTGAACTGGGGTCATTGATCCGAAACGTATATATTACTATGGACATTCCTCCGGAATTGGTGGATTATTAAAAAAAAACCGGAACTTATGTAGGAATTGTATTCTGCCAGAGTGGAAGGAGTCATTTGATGATTTGCCATCCTCAAAAAAAAGGTAGGAATTGTAATAAAATGAGCAATTTTATTCTTTATTATTCTTCCTATTTTTTTTTTTGTCACGATTTGACAAAACCCAACGACCAATCAGAACAAAGGATCATGGGTGGTACAATAACCGGTTATCAGAACAATGCGTACGCCCGCCGACGACATGCCAGGTAGTTCACTCGTTTACTTCGGTTCGTAGAGTGCGCATCTTTGTTTGTTACTGTGTTGTGAAAACGTTACTTGACCCTGGCTTGTGTACATACTGACTTCTGGAATCTGCTCTAAACCACGAATCCGGAAATACCGGAATTACTTTCCGGAAAAATGGCTTATCCATGTTATTCTTTCTGTGTGCATTTATGATACAAGTACTAAAAATCAATCTACCTACTCCGATCACTGGTCATGACGGTGATGTGCTGCTAATAGACGTAGGTTTATGACTGTCATACATCATGTACAGTCATAGAATAAATATGTTAAGTACCTTATGGTTATCTTTTACTTGTATCTTATTATGTTTCAACAGTTTCATTCTTGACAACATACTAAATTAATACGTACGTATGACAGTTCGAAAAGATGACATGCGCCCACTATGTGAGAAAGAAAGTTGATTGAAAATTGCTTTTGCAACTTTTTTTAAAAGAAGCACCGCTTTTGGAATTATAACAGAACATCGATTGTCATTTGACACTCAGTTTATATCAATTTTATTTTATATTATGTACGGGTATTTAGCACAGCAGGTAATATACGATTTGATGTTATACGGACTTTACACTTTTACTTTTTCTTTTAGTCTGTGCAAAATAAATTTATTTTCATCCTTCTTTTTTTTTGTATCAGATTTAATAAAATAACGTTACTGTGTATCCAAACTGTTATGAAATTGCTCATACAATGTGTTGTAAATCACAAAGGATCGTGAAATTAATGGTGTAGCAAGAATAGCGGAGGGTTGCCGCGCGAATGGGCTGTTAAAATGACGCTAAAGTTCGCGCCACCACACTAAAGTCATTTTGACGCGTCGCTAGTGTCTATGTCATTGCATCACATTGCTTAATAAAAAATGTAGTTCCATAATTTTCCGTCGGTCATATTACGTGGCGCGCACTCTAACGCTAAACTAAACCAGATGGCAGCACCTACACATAGAATTTAAATTGCAAAAACAACAGAACGTGACAAAATTGTTGTTTCTAATAATTAAAACACAGTCTTGTCAAGGTAATTGCATCTTAATTCTTAGTTATATTGTCTTCCTAAATAGCCTACACCTTTGCCCATTTTTGCCTTTCCCTTTTCTGTTTATACGATTCGGTTTTAAGAAAAAGGTTTTATGTGGATTGCGTCCTTGCATTCTCTTCATTACCTGTTGCCGGTTTTCTCACGATGTTTTCGGTCACCGTTTTTGGAGCAAGTTTTAATTATACAATACGCACATGAATTCTAAAAGTCAGAGGAGCGTGCCTTGGGTTTGAACTCGAGACCTATGACTTGACAGTCCGACCGTCACACCTCTAGGCTATCACTGCTGTTATCAGCTAGTATTACCAAAGTAGAGTTTGATAAATTCAGCTTCAATTTCTGAATTCAAAATCTGGGCCTTTAATGCGTTAAGAGCTAAACATGTTTAAAACATCATGCTATCTCTGTCATCTTCAAGCGATTGACAGAAACAGAACGATGTTTATAAAAATAGGTTTAGTGTTTGTGATACAAGATTGCCAAACCCCGCGTCCAAATAGAAAGCGATCGTTACGCGAATACGCGATTGTCGCGTTCATATGTCAAAGTGACATTTTACCGCGAAGGTCGCTGTTTATTAGGACGCAGCCTTTTTTTTTTTTGAGTGTGGTATATTATCAAATAACTTCTCCCGCTCTGGACGGAGCGGGAGGGCGTGTCAGACTCTTACTGACTAAAACCCACTCGTGTTCCTTCAGTTGCCTGTACGTTGCCAGGGGCCACGGTATCCCTTTCGGACTTTCCCGCGACCCCGGCAGGCATCGGTCCGAGCGGACCCCTTCCGGTGTGCTGACAACTCTTTGAGGCGCGCGTGGAACACAACGCGCCGTCGACCCGGGCCTGGTCCTTATCGGACGGCGAGCTACCTAATGCTCGCTGTCCGAAAGGCCCTCGTCGGGAATCGCAGGCTGATTCCCGGCCACCGTAAGCGGTGGCCGGGAATTGGCCTGCGATTCCCGACGCCCTGGGCGTCTCCTGCGGCGGCTAGGGGCGTGAAGGCGCGACATTTGCCTCAGTCTCACGCGCTCCGTCTCCTCCTTCGCGAGCATTACTGCTTCGCAGAAGGAGGTGACGGTCCCCACGCCCTCTCGCTCCGTACTATGGCCTGGACCAAGGCCGGACGCGAGAGATCGCCGCCGCCGATGACGCGACGACGCAGCCTAAGAGTTTATCGTAATTTTTTTATTTAAATAATAACTATTAACTTTAAATAATGACCTTTTTTGGCTTCGCCACAGTCGGGTCGGCTTTTTATTCAGCGAGACGATTTTCCGTAATTTTCTTTTTAGTACTAAGGTAAGAAATTAGGGTTTTAAAAAACTATTTAAAAGAAACAGTGGTTTTCATTTTCTTTTGTATTTTATATTTTGTGAGGCCTTTGCCCTGCAGTGGGACATCACAGGCTTATAAGAAATAAAAATAATAATTTAATATTTTAAAGCATAATTTCAAGTTTATTTATTACATCTACTCATTTCTGTGAAAAGGGTCTCGACTGACAGATAGACAAAAAGTAATCCGAAATGGGTTTCGTTTGTATTCATTTGAGGTTTAGAACCAAGTTATAATTAAATGTGTTATAATACCACACCAGTTTTATTTTAGCTATTTCAATTTAGCCTTTTTAGTGTATATAATTAAAAAGTGCAATTGAAATAACTGAAAACCTAGTAAAGTGTTATAAACTCATCATTATAAAAGTCATTTACTATAGGACCAACCGAAGTAGCAAAAAAATAAAATACAATGTTTGTGTAACTCGACAAAACGTAAGGAACAGCAGGTACTTTTTTTGGTACGAAACACTAAATAATTAGTCAATTTTGCTGTTATGTTCTATATTATAGGGTTTGGGTCTCGCAGTTAGTGCGTCAGGTGGACCATTGTGCATGGGTCATGGCGGCCGTTTAGTGGTTATTCCAACCAGCCCACCTCTCTCAAGAAATTAATTGAAGCTCCTGTCGGTCGATAAGAAGTGAGCGTGAAGTGAGCTGTCACTGTCACAGAATCGACCGGCTGGTGCTAGGGATCAACACTATTGACAGCTCACTTCACCTAAGTTTCACGGTGATATTTTTACAGAATCGACCGGCTGGTCTGTTTAGAACATCTGTGAAAGATTTGGGTGACTCGAGGGTTTCTGTTCCACTCTGGGTGACGTGTGCATTCAAAAAGCACGTGCGCGACGGTTTCCTCAGCCTCCATGCACGCCCTGCACAGAACACTGTCCGTTATGCCTATTGTGTGGAAGTGTTTGTTTAGCGAGCAGTGTTCCCTTGATGGTCAATCTTGCTGAGTAAAACATCTATGCTACTGAGTTGCTTCTAAATGTAGACATCTGTCTGTTTGATCCAAAACGTATAAAAAAAATTGGAGCACAATCCTATCGAAATCTCTACTGAACATCTTTGTGAAAATATCCCAATAAGTCATCTTTATTTGCCCGAGGCAGATCACAATAGTACATTATGATACGAGTGTGCTGTATTGGTCATTACCCAAAAGGCGGCATTGATAATTTAGCCGAGTGGGTAATGATCAATGCACACGCGTTTCATACGACGTTTTTCAACAAACTTGCGAGGAAAAAAACAGACTTGTTGTAAGAACTTATGCTGGAATAACGTAACTATCGAGATGATAATTTAGTATTTTATTATTTATTTAAGTTCAACTGACCTTTGTTGCCAGGTACTGTCTATCGGAGCTTCTTTTAAAAACTGTTGTACGTCGGTTTGTGACAATACTTTAGATTTTCGTATTTTTTATAACAACAAAACAAAAACGATAACAAATATTTACGAAAAATGGCGCGCTGTTTTTGTTTTTCTGCTAGCGATGCGCGCGCAGTTGTAAATAAAGGCACAGGCAAAACCGCTGAACAGTCTATATAAAAATATAATAAACACAAATTAATAATTTGAATACGCAAATTAAGATTAATATGTAGTGAAAAATATATAATTTGATGAAATATTATGCTAATGTATCAAATGTTATTTATTTACACAGTAGGTATAAAAAGGCAAGAAGTACCCACGCACAATGGTCCACCTGAAGGAAACCAAACCCCATAACATAGAACATATAAGGCAAGAAGTCTCTTTGATGAGATTAAAAAAAGCACAAATCTCTACTCGGGTTAAAATAGAGAATGCTCATTTAATAGTCTAGGATGGTTCATACTAGTTCCATGGATTTAAGATCAGTTGAAGGGGATATGATTGGAGTTTCAATTTCCAGAAACAGTCTTCTTTTTGACATTCGGTATTGAATGGCAGGCAACCCGTGCTCTTTTTGAAGGTGTTCGTTATGATTCGTAACAAATTCAGTGTTAAAGCAGTATAATATTCTAAAACTTGAGGGATCCCCCTAATACATATAGACCTACGACATTACTTAATAAGCAAATAGGACCGCATCTTTAAACGCGGGGTAGCTCCAACAGCATCTTGAAAATCCTAGCCGAAAAACACGATTGTTGTCAGTTTAATAATTATAAATACATTAAAATAGTTTTTTTTTCAATAAAGGATTAATAAAAAACTCTTTGAACAAATAGTCGATATTTATTATGTCAATCACTAACTTTTCAATGACAAGATAAATTTAGATCAGTTAAAAAGGATGTCGGTTGCCTATGGTCGGTTGTTTGACTTTTGAAAAATTCAAAATTTATTCCAATTTTCGCTTTTATTGTTAATTAAAATAGTTTAATTAAAAGATAAGAAAGACACATAGGATGTTAAAGTGGGTGTGATAATACGTGTATCTTAATTAGTGCGTATTTAATCAGTAACACGTAGATATCGCGTTCGATTCCCAGGCAAGTCCAATGTTATTGTTTTTAGCGAGTCGCAACGAAATCCTGATTAGTTATCTGTGGCATTACAGCACTAGTCCGATAATATAAAGTAAAAAGCATGCGTTTTTAATACACTTAATTATGACCCTAAAAACGGTTCTATAAGAGCTACTTTACGTGCAAGTGTGTTGAAAAAGATATTGAGATGCCGTTGCCCTTTGAAGCTAAAAAACTAAGAGATACGTAGAATCTTACAAAAATAAAAGCTAGGTAGCGGTTTGGATACCAATCTTTTCGATTTGAAGTGGGTTTCGAGAAGACTTTTTTTTAGAGCATATGAGTGGAAGCTTTTTTTTAAAAGGTTTTTTTCCTTTTTTATTTTTTCTGTCATTACAAACTTAATGTTTATTTTTTATTTAAACAAGTTTTAATTGTTGAATACTCCAATGGATAATGATTTTCTTTCTTTTTGGTAGTAACATTCTATTAAACTCTCAAATAAATTACACATTATTTTTTTATAATTAAGAAGCATTTTTTCAATTTTTGTAAATGTGAGTACCATGGAGCCGTTTTTTTAATGTTATTAAGATGTATGTTGACTTGAAAGAGCATGGCAGTTGAGAGTATGTCATGCTCACTTAAATGTCTCGCTGATGGTGGCGAGTGTCTTGGATCATTCGGTTCCCTACAAAATGGTTGAGCTGGATGGTGCTAATCTACGCGTCATGTTCGTGAACGGGCGCCGTCAGTTGTGACTGGTCATCTCTTATCTGCCATGGCTTATTTTTAATCTTATATTTTGAATTGTTTTGATTATTTTTTGGACATTGTTCTCACATATAGAAGCAACAAGAACATGTACCCAGGATTTTGTCATTTTCTATATTTAAAAGAGTGTCCTTGGAGTTTCTTGACCGTTCTTCTCTATAAAGATCTACTTTTTGGAATGGGCAACTAGCTTCAACTTTCTGACTAACTGACACGACAAAATGACAATTTAAAAGTGCCTGTAAATGGTTTAATTGAAATAAATGCTTTGAGTTTGAGTTTGACTTCTAGACCTCTCTAATTATTTCTAGAGGTATAATTTGCAAAGACGTATATCACATAGGTACATAATGTAATTTTATTAGATTTTTTAATGATAACTACTCATATTTTATGAAATTGTTGTGCCCGACATGTGAACTTGTGAACTTTACTATTATTATTAAGACCTTGTATACCCATGTGATATGCAATAAAGATTTGAATTTGAATTTGTCTTTATAAAAAAAAGTGTTTTTGATTTTTATTTGATAGTTGATTTGTATGATTTTGTTTGCTTTTTTAGAAGATAGGTGCCTATTTATATCACCAACTATTATAAAACAAAGTCCTCCCGCCGCGTCTGTCTGACCGAACGCGATAAACTCAAAAACGACCAAACGCATTTTCATATGGTTTTCACCAATGGACGGAGCGATTCATGAGGTGTATAATTTATTAAGGTTTTGTGTAAAATGGCTGAAATATGACGTAATTGTTGAAGATGTCGAAAATAATGCCGACTGGGAGCTTTACTGGCGTGCACCGCGCAAACCAATAGAGTTATATAACCTGGATTAGCACAAAGGGTAATTTTAATTTTATTTTCTGACATCCACGCGGGTAAAACTGCGGGCAAAAGCTAGCATCTTTATGTTTCGAATATCTTTTGTCTCTTTTCCGTTACAGATGTTTGTAAATGACCGAATATGTTTTACTCTAGTTAAGCTGTGCGTTTAGCCGCTGTCATAAAATCTGTAAACAGTGGTGCCACCCAACAAAAAATATAGGTAAGTAACAAAACAATAGCAAAGTTTTCCAAAGTTGTATAACAGCTAGGTTATTCCATTTAATTGTATTAAAGTACACGTTAATGACCCGCACTAAATAATTAAGGACCAGAACAATTCGTGTCTAACTACATAACTTCCAATTTCCCATCTACTATATTTTCTTGGCACAGTATGTCTCACAGATTTAGCCGGGCATCCCAACCTGTTGCAAGGATTCCTTGCGGCTAAATCTTGTATTCCCTCGGTCGGTGATATCCCCGGGCTATTATAGCTTTAACGCTTCACAAGACCGTAAAGTGCTGATACATTCGTTTCTATTTTTACTAGAAAAGAACTTTATTGCGTCGAGTTTAATGTTGTGTAGAATATAATATACAACGTGCAGCTACAATGGCGACATTAATTTAACACACGGGTAGGGCTAGTAGCCAGTAATCATAAAAATATAATTAAAAAAAAAATTGTTTACTGAAAAATTACAATTTTCAAACGCTCGCCGACATAGGGCTCTCTCTCTCCCTTTCCTTCAATTCGCCTTCTCTTTGCACGTTATTCGTTTTATTTTCATTGATGCGAGGTTATGATCCGAGACCCCGGTAAATGACTTCTGCGCTAGAGTTGTTAAGTACAGGTTTCTCCAAGATACTATTTTTGAAAATAGTAAATAAATTAATAAATAATAACGTTAAATTAAATTAAAATATCTTCATAAAAAGAAAAGGCTAATCCGTTTAAGTGTGTTAAATTAATGTCACCATTAAAGCGTCACGCTGTATATTGTATATAGGTATATATTTATTTTTTTGTTATACATATTATAATTTAAAGTAGCTTTTCATATCTGTATGTGTGACCGTGTTGTTCTTCGGAACTACGAAACGGATTTTGATGCAGTTTTCACCATCATTTAGAGAATTTATTCCGGAAAGTTTCCCTATTACCTGCCTAGCCTTTGCCCAACTTCGGCTTCCAGTCTAACCAGATGCAGCTGAATACCAGTATTTTACATGGAGCGTCTGCCTATCTGATCCCAAGTAAGTATCTACTATATGTGCCTGTAACGTCTCGTTAAGACGCAGATGTATGCCAGTGACCTTGAGTGGTTAGCTTGCGTGTTCTGTACTGAGCTCTCGCAACGCGTCGTATATTCAGCCAGTAATAGGACTCGCCCATCAAGGAGCGTTGTTCCAAATTAGACACATTTTAAATTTATTATACATATACACAAAAGGTATTTTAATAAAAACACGTTTACTTAAAGATCAATAATGGGTTTCAGAAAAATACGCTTGATAGATTTTACGTGATTCTCAGTTTTTTTATCCGCGTAAGACATAGCATAACAAATTAATTTCACTATGTAACATAAACAAAATCTGAAATATCATCCTATATTAAGTTATTAAGAAAATGCTCTAATTTAACATATTTTTTTCTCAAATCATTAACACTACGCGTTTAGGCGTGATCGTCAGTATAAAATTAATAAAAGTCGGTTATCGTCGTCTTAATTCAAGACTACGAGTAATAGTGACGTATGAGCTGTTGTGTACCAGTCTGTGCAATAGACAGGTTCTGTTCCAGCTGAGCTATTTATGACTAAAGAGCACATGGCTATTAGCCAGATTATGTTCAATGCAACACTATTGAACCAACGCATTCCCACACCAGATTTTGTATGTAGAATAAATTACTGTAGAAATTTTCATTATATTGTACTAATACGTAATGAAAATTTGATATTCATACATTCTCTCATTGACAGACAAGAAACAACCGAAACCGGTAAGTTTAGAGGCATGAAATCTTGCACACAATTTTCTTATATCGAATACGAGCACCAAGGGATCTTTTTTATTCATCCCCTAAAGGAGATTGTAATGGATGTTTCTCAGTTTTGCTTATGGGATATCCCATCACTCGCCTTGTAATAAATAATAATTGTTTTTATTTTATTACTAGCAGCACCCCACGGTTACACCCACGTAAGTCTCGATCCTGTAGGAATATCGGAATAAAAAGTATCCTAGCTATGGCCTAATCCAGGTCATAGTCTACCCATGTGCCAAATTTCATAAAATCTGTGCAGCCGTTTTAGCGTGAAAGCGTAACAAACAAACAAAGTCACTTTCGCATATATAATATTACGAGCCTACAACCTTCCTCAAGAATTGAGCTATCCAGTACAATAAGGATTTTTCAAGTCCGACTGGAAGTTCCGGAGATTATCCCCTACATACAAACATACAAACAGACAAATGTTACCTCTTTATAATATTATTATTACTAGCGACCCGCCCCGGCTTCGCACGGATTTGTTTTATACATATGTACAAGGATTCTCTAATATTATTGTAAATACCTACATTCTTAGCAAATAAATAGTCTATTCTATTCTATAAACCTTCCTCTTAAATCACTCTATCTATTGCTGAAAACTGTATTAAAATCACTCCGGCTTTTTATAATCGTATCCGGCCTGTCCGGCTTTTGTTAGGCCTTTGGTCAACCCCGCCCCGCCAAACGATGGCTGATTATTATTGATTGTTTTAATTACTTTCAATGTAAAGAAGGTACTGATTACTTTAAGAACAAAATGTGTGATTCATAATAATAATTAAGAGTAGAGTAAGTCTCAAATGAAAAACAGTAATAAATACACAAATAAAAGTAAAATTTCTTTTTTTTTGTTTTAAAAACCAGTGTGTCATGCTTTCAGGGCAAAATAAGATTGAAGAATTGCCCGGCTAAATAAGAATCTCTGTCCGGCTTTTCTATTTTTGGATCTGGCAACCCTAATTACATAGGAACTTTTTATTTGTGTTCTGGTTAAGCTTTGAATAAGCACATGCACGTTACCCTATCTTATTATACCTACTATTAAATGAGCTATATTTGTATACATCATTTGTAATCACGTTTTCGAAAACGGCTGTAACGATTTCGATGAAAGTTGCAATATATGGGTTTAGGCAATTGTCCCACCGCCGGTGATTAACGAGTAGCGATTAGAGCTAGCAACTGAAAACGAGTTGGCGGGTAACGAGCAGCGATTGTGTAATTCCGATAGTTTTGTCACTGGGCTATCATCGAGTGCCCGAGTGCGACGGGCGATTACTCGCACCACTCGCTCGGGGCGGTTAATGACGACTGTTTGGTATCTCGGCGTGAGTTCTGACCGCCAAGCGAGCATCGCTGAGCAAGTATCGCTGATCATATTATCTTAGTAAGCGATCAACTATTAATATATGCATATCTTTTGTTTACTCGGAATGTATATCTCTTGTACGTTTCTTGAGCGAGAAAATAGCCGATAGTCAGTGGCTTCCTCGTCGGCGGCGGTGGGAAAATCGATCTAGCTAGGCCTCATTTCTGGCAAAATTCGTTTTCTCTATTTTCACCCGAGCAAAGCTCGGTCGACCAGGTACTAAGGTTAAAATAGCAAAAGTATGTTTAAGAACACCAATAAATAACAGAAAGTACGAAAACTTTTGTGAAGGAGTTTGCTATCGAGTTCTTTGAAAAATTATTTAAGGTTTTATCCTAAAATAAAACTCACTGGTGACATGCCTTTCTATTTCAAGAATTTCTGTTTCGACCCTCACTGTTCACCCTTGAAACGTGTTAACAGAAAAATACCTTCAGTTAACGTATACATAAAAACTGACAATAAGAATTCCGAATTTTCATACTGAAGACAAGATTAAAAGTTGAAAAATGCTTTATTTTCATACATTATTAAATTTTTAAACGCCCCAGGGAACTCCATAAATTCCTCATAGAATTAAATACATGAGAGGAGAACGTTTATTAAATTTATTATTAGTTATTAACTATCTGTTATGAATTATGATGGAGGGAAGGAAATATTTTATACTAAAATGGTATTTTAATCAAACACATTGTTTTTTTTTTAAATAAATATTATAGATTCGTTTTGATAACAATTGTACCTACTTAGACTAAAGAACATCAATCGAAACGTATTCAATTTCCATTTGTGAATCTGTTAATGTGAAATCTAAGAAGAGTCAAATAAATAAAAAAATCTGGAATTATTAGTCTAATCGTGTTTATTTGAAATGACATCATTTGAATCAGTGAAGGTTTTCGGAGAAACCATCAGAGATGAGCCTTTGAACCATTCACAGTGTTATTATTATTTATTTAATTCTCACAGTTATTTCAACCGAAATGCTTATTACATTTTCAGAATATGGTACAACTTTTTGTATTAAGATTTCCAGTAAAATTTACTTATCAAACCGTTTTTTGAACTTGTCAAGTTCGATGGCATGACATTCATGGCATCATTGTAGATATTTTGAAATATGAATGACTTGTCAATTCAGCGAACAGAGACTGGCTTTAAAAATGGAAGCAGTAGGTCTCCCTTTCATGTGGATTGTTGTTTGTCCTGACACTATTCCTGAACTGTGCAATCACATCAATGAGCTAGTCTTCCTTGACAATTCAAAAGTGCCTGTAATAGGAATGATGACAAAAAATTTTTTTTTAGTCCTTCTTTGAGATTATAAAAAAAATATTGGATACGTATTTTTTCTTTTTTTACGTAATCTAAAGATTACGGCTATACATCGAGGTAAAATGTGCCATGACGTCACGAGTATGTAGATTTTATACATACTAGTGACGTAGCGACCCCTACTCCCCGACCTAAAATTTGTTTTATCTAAGTATTTTTTTATTAATATGATAAAGCAAAAAATACGTGTCTAATATTTTTTTATTATCTGACTGACGGACTAATTAGAATTTAATTTTTTTATCCAGGCATCATCCCTATTGGTTTATTTGAAATAAATGCTTTGAGTTTGAGTCTGTTAAGTATGTTAGGTACTAAATGAAGTTACACCTTCGACGTATTGTTTTTAGTTCATGATTAGCACTGGACTTTTTTCAGCTATCATCAGACAGAACATGTCCGCTGCTGGATAAAGGTCTTCTCCACGACGATCGGTTTTATACAGTTGCATCTACAGCTACACCCGCGATATACCACCATGGAATGGTGGTATATCGGTATGGTCGTTTCTTCAAATGAATATCCATTTGCTGGTCAGGAGTCGTCTCACAAAAGTACCTGACACACGTCGGTAGGTACTAAGGTCTATTTATAACCTTGTTTCCAATTGATGTTTTTTCCAACAAACATCAGCTTCATGCAAGTGTAAATAGAGTAGATTTTAGACTGACTAGTAGTGTTGAAAAACTCATAAAAAATATGAAGTTGTAGCGCAAACTGAACCTTATGTGTATGTGTATGCATTACAGTTGTTTTTCCTAAAACCCGTATTTGTTTACATCTTTAGCAAATAAATTGCGAATGTAGTATAGGTATTTTGCCCTTGACACTGACAGAGGTCGAGATTTATAAATGTTACTTCGCACGTATTTTGACTTAGCTTTATCTCTGTCTCTGCGCACATCTCTAACTGTAAGTGCATAATAGAGACGGGACCATATCGAAGCCAAAGCACGTGCTATGTAACGTTTCGCTTAAACATTAGTGACCCGCGTCACTGCCATTGTGTAGACGTGTTGTTTTTTGTTATCTAAATAACACGTAGGTAAATATATAATTAAATAAATGGTCAAAATAAGATACTATTTAGATTCTCGACTGCTCTATACGATAGAGTAACCTTACATAACTCTCAATTTTCTTAAAATGCATAAAAGCTATACAGTTCTGCGCAATATTGTTCTAACAGAACCACACCATTCATCGCTCCATTAGTATACAAACAATAAATCAATACCCCAAGCAATGCATCAACTGACGATGTAGTACGGCCAATATCAGTCATTGTGTAAAACCATTATGTTTGGCTCGAGATTGGACGCTTGCCCGATGAAATCCTTTGTGATTTGGTGCCAAACACTGTTCTATACGACCGTAAGATGTATTAGATGAAATGAGGATTATTTAAATGTGTGAGGTTGTGTCTATTTCTTGAGTCTGCTGTTTAGATTTTGGGATTGCTGAAATAATGTATTAAATGGGCGTAACAAGCATAAAAATCATATTTTCTTCTAGCAATGTGGGTCCACATTTCATTTGGTGGTATTTACTACAGTCCATGCAAAAAATACTATTCTTATAAGCTTTATAATAATCTTATTAATTGTCATAACGGTCCCGCATGACAGGAACCTCGTGAAAGCCGAGAAAGATAAACAAATCAAGTATCTTGACTTGGCTCGCGTTGTTGTCGACTTATGGGATGTGGACTCAGTGATCATTGTGCCGATAATTGTGTCAGCCAATTGCTTAATAGCCAAGAGCCTCGACCAACACCTGAGGAGGTTTTGTTGTGCAGCTGGATCAAGGGCTTGATTCAGAAAGCGGTAGGTACTTCTGAACACGGTTTGTATTGTTAGGAGATTTCTCTCTCTGGAGCCCTGACCACCGGTAGCTTGGACCCTGTTCCCGATACCAGTGGGATACTACTTTTTTATATTGTTTTATATTTAAAAATATTATTGATAACTTTCACTGGCCAGTCGTTGCCTTTTATTGCTGTTATCCTACTATCCGAATTTTATACAGATCATTACCTAGTGAACTCTCTCTCCTACCCTCTCTTTAACACCTTCTTCATTGGGTAACCGAAATTCATAAGTGTACCAAATTTTTACATTAATCAGTTCAGTCGTTTCGGAGCGAATTGGCTATGACAGTCGGAGAGACAGACACTCGAGTGATCCTATAACGGTTCCGTTTTATCATTCGGACGTACGGAAACCTAAAACGGAAGATCTTTGAGATTGAGCGATGCTTGATTGGTCGGCCATTAACCGGTCAAACCGACATTATTTGGCTTACTATGTTACATTCTTACTACATTGATACCCCTTCATATCATTATTCACAAACATTCGATACGCTTCCGTGCCGAATCGAACATCAATCAGTCTGATCAAAGGAGTACTCTAAAGGCTGTTCGCAAATTCACTCACTATTCACACTATTGTCTAAATTTCTTTCTCATTTCTCCTTTCGCAGGTCTGCTGGAAGAAATTTGTTAAGAAATAAGCAGTACCTTTGTACTCAAATTATAATTATGTCGTATCTCTATGTATTTTACTGTGTGTACATAAATAATAAAATAAAATAAATAAATAAATTCAAAATGCGATTTTTTTATCAGTTTAACGGCAGATTTTGCAATAGTCATAACTCTTATCTGAAGAATAAATATTTAAACGTGGCAGCTTTCGAATAGAAAATTTGTCAAATTGTCATATTTATTCTTCAGATAAAAGTTATCTGACTATTGAAAAATCAGCCCTAAATCAAAAAGATGATCGCCATTCTTCCGACAGTTATTTGCTGTCGGGTGCAAGATATATTTGTAATTGAAAATGTGTCATCTTCGATACGACAACCTGTCGAATGGTTATGAATGGTGTGTACGGATATCCATCACCATTAACCAATTCATTTATTCCTTTGATTGGGTTATGGATCTCGATCGCTGTCGCTCCATGTAAAATATTTATACACTGCCTGAGGGTAGGTAAACGAACTTGCGGTATTTTCAATATCAATTAACGATGTAAATTAATATTATCTGCTTACAAGCGGATCTTTCACGAGATATTGTTTCTAGCGTCAGTTCTATTCAAAAGGACTGCTTTGTTCTGTTGTATTAATTTGATAATCACGTAATATGTTGTGGATAAAGGGTTTCTATGAAAATATGGAGAATTCTGATTAATTAAATGTTAACAATAAGGCAAGTAACGTTATGGCTTCACAACAGTAATTAGTCCAGTGATGCTAAACATTTCACAATTTCAAAGTTGCTGCGCACATCACTAGAAACAAGGAACATCACAAATTTTCTAAGTAAACTCAAGAATTTCGATAGCCACTTACTTAGCTAGCAGAAGCTTTTCCCTAAACCTCTGGATTAGACCTTGTGCTCCAAATCTAGGGGTTCGACGTCTAGGCTGAGGGCAGGTCGTATACACTTTGAATGCTGTTCCGAAATGCACGCGTAGCTAAACCGCGTACCCTTGCCCTACGGATAGCTATGACTGCACGCTACCTGCGGTCCTAACAAGAGCAGTCTAGCCACCTGCTGAGCCTGTACAGACAGGCCCCCCACGACTGCCACGTGCTGCCAAGGACAGTACCCTTCTTACCTATTCCAAGTGTGTGTGCGTGCTCATATCAGTGTGACCCTATCTACGAGCTAGCCGTGTACTACCTACTATAAATATATGTATGAAGCTAACTTTATGCTCACGGCCTGCGCAGCCTACTTGCAAAGCTCTAGTCGTTACAGGCAATGCGGGTAAAGATGGGATGACTTTAAATGCGTGTTTCTATTTTTGTCTTGAAACAAGCCTGAATGCTCTCAAGAATGTTACGATTTATGACCACTTTTATGCAGAAGAAAATAATTATCTTGTTCTGATTGTATTTTCGTTTGGTGTTAAGATAGTGGACACTGTTAACACCCCCTACAAGTTTTTCCACTCACAAACACGTAATAAATCTTTGTAGCTAATCTCCTTTTACTAATTCGTTCCCTTGTGACCGGGTCAGCAAAACATTTTATTTTTCTCACTGTTTATTCCACGTGTTTGCCTCACAACCCACGCACGATAAATACATACTGAACACTGAGGTGTTAGTAATGCAGTTCTCCAATCTGACATTGAAAGTCTTGTGATACATAATGAAGGTCGAAACAGTTTAGTTTTTAAAATAAAAACGTATTTTATATTACAGTAACTGTTAACAAAATTTCATGAAATGTTGAAAAACAGTGTTTCGTATGTTTTTGCGACAATTTCAAATCAAATTGATGGCACCAGCAACTTCTTCAGATATGATATTAAAATTTAATGATGTCGTCTCGGTTTGAATGTCTATTTTACTAAGTTTTGACAACCATCAGGAATGAAACAAAACGTTTTTACCATAAGATAAACATTATTGAAAATCGGTCTGTCGTCTGAAAGTAACACAGACAGGATGTCTAATGTTAAGGCGCGGTGCTACCTCAATATTCACAAAAAACTGGTTTCTTGGATAGTCGAGTATGACGTAACGCAATGAAAATATACGACGCAAAATACAGTGGGCAGAGAAGGGTTTAAAGAAAAAAAAATACCGAATAGAATACTGAAAATAGTTTGATATTCCCAATAAAAAATACTTCACAAAAATAAACTTTGGCGTCGGGCATCTCCGTATTTTCAGCGATAACATTTTTTTTTTTTAAGTGTTCATTAGAATAAACATTATTTTATAACTTTAACCAGAAAATAATTTAATTTAATGTGTATATTCTGAATAATTTAAATAAAACCCGTAAAATAAATGCCCATTCGCAGCTTACTCACATCGTCAACCCAAATATTTATTAGATTTTCAACCTTATTTAATGCTCTGTAATTGTGAAAATAGATATTGCGGTCATACTTTAGTCGTCGGGCTACCGTATAGCGTACAGACGAAGTTGTGTGAGTGCAGCTGTAGCGTTTAAGATCGTAGTCAGTCCGCGCCTTAACTTATTTTTAGCGCTGATTTTATTCAAAGAATCGTCTACGTGCAAGCTACTAAAATGTCGATTTAATTTCTTGATAAATGATATTTAAACAATCTGTAAATAGGGTTATAAAAGGCATGTATTTAATGCGGCAACTAAGTAAAATGAATATAGGTTTAAAAAAAAATAGAGTGGGTACCATATATAATGGGTTGGCAGCTAATAAGGAGTATCGTAATAAGTAATAGGTAGCATATTAATATATCAGTAATAAGCTCCGTTTTAATTTAAACTAGCATCAAGTTTTTCTTTTGGGAACAGAATTAATATCTAAGCGGAAACTTAATGGCGAAAACAAAATAGAAAATGGGCATTCATAAATAATATAAATCAGATTCTATTTAAAATTGTTTGTATGAAGAATAAATATAAACTAGCTTATATTATACATATATTGTGTGACTTTCACCTAACCTAATCCAAATGATTCACCCACAATAGAGGGTATCTGGCGCTCGGCGGCCGCTGCCGCGGCACGCTCGCTCCGCTCGCTCGCCTTCACGCGTTAATGGTCACTGTTCTAACCTAACCTAACCCAAAAGCCACCCTACTAACATTATTAGTCGCCAAGTCATTATTTATAGCTCCTCGCCTAATATTTTATTTGACTGGTATAGTTTATTTGCTACCTAAACGCAGCTGCTAGTTTTTAGTTTTTATAACACCTTTAATTTTGAACCTTACATAATATAATAGTCGCGAAAATATTTAATCGCTGGCAAGTTATTTTATTTGTTGCAAACATTTAGTCGACTTTTAAGTTATTAGTCACTCGGAAAATAATAAGCTGTTATAAAATAGTTTTACACGGCAAAATTAACAAATGTTTCAAAACTTGTTCGGTGTTTCCTAACCGACTAAATTGGAAAGAAAGACCGAAACAAACTCAGAAGTTTCTTTTAAAGTTCAGACATAACCTTGGTCAGTTCATATGACGACTATAAAGATTAGTGAGATGAAATGAAATGGAGTTGTTTATTCTGTAAATAGGATATCGGAATCACTTTTGCACGTCATATAAAAAAATAAGCTAGATGAGTTCGGCGTTTCCTATCTGACTACTCTGAGAAGACAGGCCGAAACAAACTCTCTTCTCTTTTAAAGTCCAGATATTATAATCTTGCACCATGTAGGTGTCTGAAATGGTATTTTGAGGAACTATACAGATGGCAGGCATGAAAATAATGGTGAAAATTTTGAAAGAAAACCAGTTTTATTTTAAAAAACGAACAAGGAAACGTTGATTCACAACACAATGTTTGTTGGTTGACAAACAACCTACTCTGATGTTTAAGTAAAGTTTTCGCGAAAAATTAATTATGTTAGTTAGCCCTCTTTAGACAAAGCTGGGCCATTTATTTTTCTTGTCGCGTAATCAATTTTGGAGTTTTTGGTTGACTTGAATTTGGAACGAGGAAGTCTTCGACTTTGGTCTTTGAAGATTGTTTCTTATTTTTTATGTCAGCGCATGATAAGCTAAATCTATTTTTGAACTTTTTTAAACGAAATGATAAAGTATAATACGTTAGAAGTTACACGTCCTTTATTGACGGATTTAAAAAAGTTGCAGTTTAAATGTTCGTATGTGTTATTTTTTAAATGTATTTTCATCAATATTTTCGTCAATGGTGCACCGATTTTCAAAATTATTGTTTTATTTGGTAGAAAAAGCTTGCGCGGTGGTTATATAGAAATTTTATAAAATTTTATTGGGAAGTTTTTGAGGTAGCTTCGATAATACGTATTTAATCGACTTTGTGTATCTTGATAATTTCTTATAACTATGGTTATAATACTTTCTGTCACTGTTGTTTACATAGCAAGTAGTGGTATACGAATTCGTGTGAGGTAGGTACCATAACTAAAAAGAGAAAAAAAAAATGTTTTAATAAAAAAACAACCGACTTCCACAAAAAAAACACTACAAAGTGAAAAATTACTTTATTTATTTGCTCTCATGCACATCACACATTTACAATATTGATTACGGTTATTACCAGTGATCGGAGTAGGTAGATTGAACTGGGGTCATTGATCCGAAACGTATATATTACTATGGACATTCCTCCGGAATTGGTGGATTATTAAAAAAAAACCGGAACTTATGTAGGAATTGTATTCTGCCAGAGTGGAAGGAGTCATTTGATGATTTGCCATCCTCAAAAAAAAGGTAGGAATTGTAATAAAATGAGCAATTTTATTCTTTATTATTCTTCCTATTTTTTTTTTTGTCACGATTTGACAAAACCCAACGACCAATCAGAACAAAGGATCATGGGTGGTACAATAACCGGTTATCAGAACAATGCGTACGCCCGCCGACGACATGCCAGGTAGTTCACTCGTTTACTTCGGTTCGTAGAGTGCGCATCCATGTTATTCTTTCTGTGTGCATTTATGATACAAGTACTAAAAATCAATCTACCTACTCCGATCACTGGTTATTACACATGAACCCCGTCAGGGCACTGCAAAGCACAATGTCGGTTTGCTGTTGAGTTAATAAACATTTAATTATTATATTGAGTCTACATATACTATCACAATACAATACATTTCAATATAGGTTAAAAAAAAAAAAAAAAAATCAGGAATAAAAAAAAAAAAAAACTAATACATAATTATCTAGAAGTCGTTATGATGTCCAATTAATAGTAATAAACAATACACAATAACACACAATAATAACACACGTATAGCCATATTTAGTCAGATTGCATAAGTAAAGTCAGGTGGTAAAAAGTAGAATAAAATAATAATAAGGAATAGGTAATGTATGTCATTTTACAATACAAAATAAAATAGATTTGTTAATGTCACTGGAATAAACAAAACTTATGTCTCTGATCAGGCCGGATCTAACAAAAACAAAAATTGAAAAAAAAAGAAGGAAAGTTATGTTATGAATATTACATGAAAGAACCAACAATTAAAAAGTTTTATCCGTCATGAATTAGTCTACTTTGTAATAACATTTCTCTATTAAAAGTAACCTTAGTTTGCTATAGAATGAAGTTGTATTCTCGTCATCTTTTATGTAGTTCGGTAATTTATTATAAATTGTTGCGATTCTATAGTTGGGGCTATTTTTCATTATTTTTAATTCAGGTGTTGGTGTAATCCATTTTTTTTTTCTTCGGTTATAATTTTGGTTTGATTCTATGTTTGATCGAAAGTTATCTCTGTGTTTTTGCACGGACGTAACTTAATTTCGGTAGTGAGTGTCTTTGGATCTGTTATTTAGTTTTTTGCCACCTACTACCGAAATCTTAAAGTCAGCCGTTTGGAAGATACTCGTAGTAAATATTTAAACCGCGATTTTATCATCAAAATTAGAGTTTATCAGATAAGAACGGACCACTAATTTATTTAAGGTTCAGTGCACACAGTCACCCGTTACAGCTATCCTTAAGAAAATCGGTTTTCTCTCGGGATACGAAGATCCGATTTCTACCTCATAAATTAAGTAGGTCCGTTTCCCTTTCCTCGGTTTGCGTGGAAATGATATCAATTATGTAGACGGATGCTGAAATCCTTCCTAGTGCGGTTTAATACCGATTACTAGTGAACCGAAAGGGCCCGGAAACTAATCAGACATGCTTCAAATACCTACATGTATTCTATATAATGTTTGATTCTTGTATGAGGTAATTGAAACTTAAGTATACCTATAGAAAATCTGTATAGGGAAAAAAATACGACACTTGTAGCTTGGCGTAACAAGTGTACGTGCAGCGTCAGTGACTACTGCACGCGTAGCATGACTACGTTTCGTCGACGGAAGAACAGACAAAATGACAGACGCAAAATCAAAATCTGTCATTATGTCTATTCTTCCGTCGTTAAAACCTGTTGCTTTGGTCGTCATGCTACGCGTGCTGTATCGTAGTACACACGGCTACACATTAAGCTATACATTTCCAGTTTATGCTGATCTCACATTGTATAAGATTTCCGTACAATGCGAGGTCAGCTTATACTGGAAATATAGCTTGATGTGTAGCCGTGTGTACTAGCGTACACTGTGAAGCGTAGCGGGTAGCGCGGCGTAAGCGTAGACTGTGTTGACGTAGCAGATGTGTTGAATCTATTCGTAGCGTATGCTTTTCAAGCATGGCGGCGAGCCTCCTTGCCGGTCTACCACCATGGGATCTGGAGGCAAAAGTCCTCGCGCACATGTGGGAGTTGCGCGAGTATGTAGGCGAAACGCCGTGGTGTAACTCCGCTACCGCGAGAAATCACGGCACAGCGGACAGAGCTCCGGCGGGATCTCATGGCGGCATGGCGAGTTCGATTGTCGCAACCCAGCGCTGGGCATGCCACGATTGTGGCGATAAGTCCTCTCTTTGAGGAGTGGCTAGAGAGGCGCCACGGCGTCCTCACCTTCCACCTGACGCAGGTCCTCACCGGACACGGTTGTTTCGGGAGGTTCCTGTTCCGCTTAAGGCAGGAGGAAATGCCCAGGTGTCACCACTGTGTGGATAGCCCGGAGGACACGGTGGAGCCTACGGTAGAGGTCTGCCCGGCTTGGGCAGAGCACCACCGTGTCCTCACGGAGGCGATCGGCGGCGGCGATCTCTCGCTTCCGGCCCTGGGTCAGGCCATGGTTCGGAGCGAGAGTGCATGGGAGGCCGTCACTTCCTTCTGCGAAGCAGGAATGCTCGCGAAAGAGGAGGCGGAGCGCGCGAGGGAGAGGCAAGATTCGCGCCCTCGTGCCTCTAGTCGCCGCAGGAGACACCCTGGGCGTCGGGAGTCGCGAGCCGACTTCCGGCCACACACAGGCAACGGAAGGAACACGGGTGGGTTTTAGTCAGTAAAAGTCTGACACGCCCTCCCGCTACGCCTAGAGCGGGAGAAGTTATTTGATAATTTCCCACCGCCAAAAAAAAAAGTGTTTATAGCATAAACCCTTACAGCGTAGCAAACATTTTCATCTCTGTAGCTTTAACTCACATAAGTACCTGGTACAGTTATAATCGTAGGCTCCGTAGAAATAATGTAGCACAGCTTCATAATTATTATGCTCTCTATCTCTTGTATATCATTATATCACGCGTGTAATCCCCAAAGGGTCTGGGATAATATTTTATGATAGTTTATGTACAAACATTACATAATTTCACGCAAAATATAGCCTTGTTTATTCGCATCAGAACCCAGAGGCCCGTACGTATAGAAGAAACGTAAATTCGAGTACAAGTACAAAAGTATACAATAGCATTTTTTTTTTTGCAACAATTACAATTAGATATGTATATATAGGGTGTACCAGAAAGGTGTGGTCAAAGGACATTGGGAAGAAGAAGTGTCTCGTGGGTTTGATACTTAGGGTGTGGTACAGACCATCAAAACTGTCAACTGTCAAAATATATTCGTTGATAATAAAATTTATTAATATATATATATTTATTTTATAGAAAAGGGAGGATCCTCCAACTAGACGGGTGTGATGTCTGGCGGGCAACTGCCCCGAGGTTGAAGTCAGGAGCTTGCATATATGTTTATCGCGCGTAAACTCTAATTGCGCGATGCAGGATTTGTGTGACGTCAAGTCTTTGATGCGTAGTTTGCATGTAGCGATGTAGATGCCGCTACATATAGTTGATTGATATCGAGGATGTTCGAAATTGCGAACATGAAATCTATATTTTTTTTAACATTTACCTAGTCTTAATAAATAGAGAGGAAAGCATAGACATATAAATAACTTCTTTCTTATATCTATGGAGGAATCACAAATCAATGTCGAGTTCCGACACTATCCTGCGCGCTCACCAAACAGTCAATCCAAAAATAATTCGCTAAGAAAAATAAAAATGCTACCTTCCTACTTTTTATAACTTCACCCGCGGTAACTTATCAAAGAAGTAGAAGGAAACGCATAGTTATAAAGAAAGAAGGAAAATACATTTATTCTATTCAATTTCATCATCATCATCATCATTTTAGCCAAAAGACGTCCACTGCTGAACATAGGTGTCCCCCAAGCACCGCCACTTCGACCGATTCTGAGCTTCCCGCATCCATCTATTCAAGTTATTCAGGAACAATTCTCATTGTGTTTGAAATCATAAATAAATAAATAAAATCATGTTCAATAAAACTAATACAATAAATTATAGAAAATAACAAAAAAAAAAAAAAAAAAGAAAATTCAATAACATTACAAATTAAACATTCAGCACAATTAAAAACTTATCTTATAAACTTATTTTATTTCTTTATTTCTTAATAGATATTATATCAGCAAAGATTTCGATACCTCCATCGCATCGCTGCAAGGATGGCTGGTATACCGTACGTAAAATTGGTTATAATCAATTTAACAAAAAAAAAATACGAATAATATAAGGCATTTTAATAACAACCAATTTATGTAGCAAAAAATACAAACAAACGCAAAAAATAAAAAGGCAGAAATACAGTAATTTATACACTCATGAAATAAATTATTCTTCCGAAAACTCTCGGCTCATTTCGATAAAGAACGAAATAAGATATCAATCAAAAGTTGGAACTTGTTCAATCAATCATATCTATAGGAGTCACACCTGGCCTCTTAGTGACTACCTATCGATCGTCAATACGGAGTTGTGGAGTTATAAGTAACTTCCTTTTTCGAGCCGTATCTAAGTAGTTTATAAGTAAAGTTACGGTTTCCTAGAAGAGCAATGGCCGCCACATAGTGTCCGTAATTGGCCGGCGAATGACGTCACTGATAAGTTATTTATGAAAGTAAGTTGGTGTGTTTTCCTGGAGAGCGTTTTTTTGACACTGTACAGTCTTATCCTGCTGTCATGACAGCCGTTATGTGTTGTATATAAGTAATGCTGTAGCCTAAGTAGCGTTAAAAATGTCGTGATGGCTCAGTGGTTAAGCCTCGCGGGAAAGTCCGAAAGGGATAACGTGGCCCCTGGCAACGTACAGCGGGAGAAGTTATTTGATAATTTCCCAAAAGTCTCGCCTCTCATGCACGAGTTGGGGGTACAAATCCGGACAAGTACTAATGTGACTTTGTCAATTCATATGTACATTCTGAGTTTATCTTGGACATCACTGGTTCCATTGGTGAAGGAAAACATCGTGTGGAAACCTGGAAAAGTTTGATAATGGCAACCCGTCTTGGGTAAGCGTGGTGATCAATCCTCGTGTCTTCTCATACAGAGAAGGCACGAGACCTTCTCTGTTTGAGTAGAGGCCCTTTGCCCAGCAGTGGGACAATAATAGGCTGGTATTATATATCCCTATATTACTTCCATAACACGCCTGATTTGGAGTATTGATCGCTTGTTCGTTTCACTGATTCGCTTGTATTTTAGGTTCCGTACCTCAAAAGGAAAAAAACGGAACCCTCATAGGACCACTCGTGTGTCTGTCTGTTCGTCTGTCACAGCCAATTTGCTCTGAATCTGATGGACCGCTTAAATAAGATGAATTTGGAAATTTGGTGCACATGTGTATTTCAGTGACCCAAACACGGACATATAACGTAAATAAATGAAATTAATATAATAAAATAAATGAATATTGAATATAGGGGAGTTTGGGGGGCAAATAAGATTTCTTTCTTATAAAAAAAAAAATGCTTACTGTTATGTACCGTGTGACATATCAAATGAAAGGGCTTGTTGGGAGGATCTCAAATATATAATTTTGAAATAAATATTTAAAGATATTGAGGAAAATTGATGAAATTTGACCATTTTCCCCCAGGAAAACCAATAAAAACCCTATGGTCTTGAGAAACATGGTAAATCTCTCAATATTGTGCGTAAAAAATACATTTGCAGTTGGAATGTATGGGAGAACATGTTTTTCAAATACAATGTTAAGTTTGTTCTTGAGATAAATTTATCCCAACTACGGAACCCTTCATTTTGCATGGTCCGACACACACTTGCCCGTTTTTTTCAGAGGGTTTCAGTCGATCGCAACCACGCTTTGCAGCCGATTAGCTGCAAAGTGATTGCTCGAGCATGTTGTTATTAGCAGACAGGAGGAAACTGCTGCCTATCCTCTTGACATCGTCTTTTACAATATCCACGACCATATTTTTCACTAGCTTCTACCCGCAATTTCTTCTGCGTGTTATTTCTTGTTTTTACATAAGAATATATGATATGACACTTGGAAATACTTACTGTAGAGTCGGATCGGTAGCTCTGAAGATTACCTCCTATATACAAACTCACATACCTCTTTACTAAATTAGAATACCTATGTATGTTATTTTATTACAAATCCTCGCCTCTTCTAGTTGTGAGTATTAATATTGTTGGTTAGCCCGTGAAACATTTTCATTATATTTAATTATTTTCAGAAGTGTACGCAGGGCGCAGTTTCAAAGGTTCACTCATAAAGTTTTCTCATTTATGAGGCTTTTAAAGCTTGTAAAACAGTTATTTTATTGCCACATATAATATACATGAGCGGAGGGATACGAGTCCATTTTGCTTTTTCGTTCGAATTATATTTGGGCCGTTGAAGAATGTTAGCTTAGTTTAAATTCATTATAATGTTGAAGAGGTGGGCGATTGAGTGGGTACATGATTATTACGTGCGTAATGAGGGTTCGTGGCTAAGTAATAACAGCCGCCCTAGTCGATCGTTTAGGTTAAGCTACGCTTGCCGCTTGTTGGTTGTAGATGGGTGATCATCTTTACATACCAAGACCTCTCCGTGCCTCGGAAAGCACGTTATGCCGTTGGTCCCGGCTGTCATTCGTAGATCTCGTCAAATCATTACGGATATAGTCAGAAGCTCTAAAGTCTGACAACCAATCTTACCAATGAGTATCGTATTACCCAGTGACTGGGTTGTGGAAGTCAGATAGGCAGTCGCTCCATGCATAATATTGGTATTCAGCTGCATCTGGCTAGACTGGAACCTGGCCCCACATATTTTGGAAAAGGCTAGGCTGATGGCAATTAGATATTATATCATATAAGCCCAAAAAATCCGGTTTTGTAACTCCTAATGACGGTTTTAAATGATCAGAGGAAAATAAAAATCAGAGGATAAAAAAATCCGATTACTTACTTAACATTTGAAAAACAGAAGAAATCATAGAGGTAATGATTAATTTATTTTTCTGTATTCGTTTAATTAATTAAAGGAATATCCTATTTTGTATTGAACCAGAATACCCGCGAAAATTTGTTTGCGTTGAGTTTTTTTTTTTTTTTTAATCTTATTTTTTATGAATCTCACGATAGAAGTGAGAGAGAGTGAGATTCATAAAAAAATGTCGTGAACTATCCCAATTTCAAAAAATATTTGGCCTAGGTCTTAAAGGGGAGGCGTGAAAATTCATTCGCGTTTACAATGTAGATCGCGCTAGTTAATATATCGAAAAAGTTTTTGAAATTAGAAAAACAGCCAATTTTTATGAAAAATAATTCTTAAATAACCTTCCTTTTTTTGAAGTCGGTAAAAAGAAACCAAGCGTTGTGTGGACGGCTGAATATATAGACATAAGGGTTACGCTGGTATGAAGCTCTTTCAAACGTTTCTAAAAAAAACTCTGTAAATACAGAGTAAGCGAAACTGGAAATTCAAAAACTGTTCTACGTATTTTTCCGCCTTTGAACGAAGCCCCTGTTCGTAACTATGTTGTACTAACTATAACTGTTTTTGATCATTTCATATTTTCTCTATTAATGGAACGAAGGACGTAAAGCAAGTAAATTCGCGATATTTTATTTATTTATTAATCTTTAATTCAGGTTCCGTGTGGTGCCGAACGAAAAGAATAGTACCATCCCATTTCTTCCCGTGGGTGTCGTAAAAGGCGACTAAGGGAATTACTAGAGAATGGGCAGCAGCGTTCTCTACGTATTTTAACACCATACTGCGATCGCCAACCCGCCTGCTAAGAGTGGGGATTATGGCAAACGGCCTATGTCCAGCAGTGGACGTCTTTCGGCTGAAATGATGATGATGATGAATTCACGTTCACTACCCATAATTTGGTATTACTTAACGTATGTTAGTACTCGTATAATTAATTAATTAAAACAAATATTGTTAAAAAAATAACAATACCACGACACAATTAATGAACACTATATCTATTAAGCCCTTCTGGAGACACCTGGCAAAAATACATGCACTGCGCACAGGTGGCCAGGTGGCCTTCAGTCTTCCTAGCAACAATGCTCAGGAGACTGTGGTTGCTGTCTCGCATGCGATGCAATAGTGACGCGGTTCTTTTACGCATGATCGCAAAGAATTCATCGGTACGCGCTGCTGCGAACATCCCTGACATCCCTACAGTAACGTGGCAGTGGCAGCAGTATCCTAAAAGCGTTGTTGCAGTGCACACGTAGGGCATTAAGGCTGCCTGTTCACTGGGGCGGAGAGGAGAGGAGCGGAGTAGCGGTGTGCCAATGTTAACCAATGGAATTGCATAAAACCTCCGCTCCGCTTCAGTGGACAGGGATTCGCGAACTAGTTTAAAAATTCATACAAAACCGGGAAGTGGAGCGGGGAAACAGATGATCGGAGAAGCGGAGAGGGGAAGCGGAGCGGAGAAACGGAGCGGAGAAGCGGAGAGGGGAAACGGAGCGGAGAAGTGGAGCGGGGAACCTGAGCGGGGAAGCGGAAAGGCGATGCGGAAAAATACGTGAACTCGGTCTAGATCCGCACAGTCCGTAACTCCGCTCCACTACCTCGCTCCGCACTGTCCGCAACTCCGCTCCACTCCGCTGCCATTCTCCTCTCCGCTGCCTCGCTCCGCTTCAATGGACAGGCTGCCTAAACCTTTTTTGCGTGTATTTGATCCACAGACTGCAGGTATAAAAAGCCTGGCAATGTGCCCTAAACAGTGTGTGATGACTTTTTTATGTACGGTTAATACCCGACACGGTCAAAACCCGTACCATTTTTATCCAACTGCACATTTGAAACTTCTCATAAAAGATATATAGGCTTATACCCAATACGTAGAAGCTCAATGAGCTCCTCCTTTGACGCCCTTTGAAAAACCAATTTTGCATTTCAGCAATTCGCTCGAGTTCCTATCAATACACTGCCAGTGATATTTTCATTTCAGACTACATTTTAAACCATAAAAATAGACGATTAAAATTAATATGAATTGAGATGAATTTTTATTCTGCGAATATATTATAACCCAATGTGTGTTGAGCTTCTACGTAACATTGCTATTCAATAAAGTTACTATAGTTGTCGCGTTTTAGCATGGCATTAGCGGTCATTGCTCTTTCCCTAATATCTGTTTGTAGGAACCCAAACAATAAACTATGTATGGTTTTTCGTTATTGGTACATGTTGAAGATTACGATAGATATTGATTCAAGATGTCAACGGACTATTTTCAGTTTTTGAATAAAAAATTTGCTAGATAGTGTAGGTAGGTCAATGACCGCTATTGCCATGCTAAAACGCGACAACTATATACGTAGTTAGTAAGCTGATCACAAAAGAAATACGGAATGATGATCTACCGAAGACCCTTAAAAGACAATCTATCATAATTATATCATCCTGATTTCAAGTCTCTTATTTTTATGGTGTACTTATAAAGAACACTCGGTTCACTAATGTTTCTCCAAAACACCATTGACAAATTTTTACTTTACAACCAACGTTTCGTATACTATTTATTTCACAAACAACTTATTCCGCAAATGTTGTATTTTATAAACACTCGCTTTACAAACATTCATATATTTGATAATTTATAAATTTTTCATTGAATATTTAGATTATTTTGGAAACATCACGTTTACAAAATATCATTTTATAAAAAAAATTCTAAACCAGTCACAAAGTGATCATGGTTGCAATTTCCATTTGGGTCGTTGAATAATTACAAGCAAGTACTGAATGAAGTTCTTTAAGCCTATTAAAGTGTTTTTTTATATATATTCTAGTCGTTTTAGGCACTCGCCGGCCGGTACCGCGGCACCGCTCGCTCCGCTCGTGCGTAAGCTCGTAGTTCTAACCTAACCTAACCTTTTTCGCGAGTTTAAATAATTAACCTAATCTAACTAGTTCGGTTCCGGGTAGCCTATTAAAATATTATTTTTAGTTCTGTTAGCACAAGTCGTGAACTGGGTTTTAATTCTTATTTAAATAATATTTGTTGATTTATAAATTAATATTACCCTTTTGCCTATTAATGAGTTGCATTTTTGAGTTGTCAAACGTTTTTATTCCAAACGTTGTTTTATGAGATAACGTGAATAAAAAATTAATTGTTCGTCAAATAACACATTAATAAAAAAAAGTTTATTGAATAATTATTTTCGTGAATTATTTGGCAAACTTGTTGTTGTATAATGATGAAATAACAAATCATGTTTTGCCAATCATTACTTGTCAAGTGAGTATATTAATTTTTGGTGAAATGACGGGACACCGGTTTGGTCATGTTGAGAGGATGACTAAAGGCGACTAACAAAAGATACCTATTTACAAGCCAGATGTGAGTGGAAACGGCAGGAGGAGGACACAATAGTGACCTTATTGGTGATGTTCTTCAGAAAGGTCAGGTGCGTAGCACTCGTAACCAGCGTGCATATGTGACCGTAAACGAGGCAAAAAAAAGTATGTTAGGATCGTAGCAGGTGGTGTTCTGTAGTTTCTATCTACCCCTATATGGGAAGAAGGCGTGAGTTTATGTTTACGTTTGAGTGTAAATATAGTTGTTTCATAAAATGGTGTTGTTATGACTCAGATATCAACGATACCTTTCACGACTGTGAAGTTTCGCTACGTAATTTGTAACGTTTTATATGCACAAAATGCCGTCATCATGTCGTTGATTCTTTTTTTAACAGGACAGTTTTGAGAAATGGTAATTCCAAATTATCATTTCGATGAATCATTCATGTTGGCTGTTCCTAAAAATAAAATCACCTTATAGTAACACTAACCTGTAGCATGTAGCTTCCTCAGCGGATCGACGATCGCGAAATACCGATCAGCTGACAGCGCCGTCAGTGTGAACACTGACACCCCGATACTGACGTCCTTCGCGGCTTCAGACACCCGACACACCGTGATGCCCCATGGCCAGGACTCCACCGTGTACACAATGGACGTAAATGGGACGCAAGTGATGATCACCAGGAGGTCAGCAAGCGCGAGGGAGAGGATGTACCTGAAAGAGATGTACAATACAGTCACGCGCATTAGGCTAAGCGTATGCTGAAACGCAGAGGACGCAGCACAACACAGTACAGATTTGGCAGCGTAGGGCAGGCGTGGTAGACATAGGCCGCGAGCGTATGCTGCGACGCAGCTACACAGGCACATTCGCGTCCTAGCTAGTACAAACAATAGACGGCTGTGCTGCGTTACCTGCGCCGCTGCGTACGCAGCTGTCAGTACGTTCATGCATTACAAAAACTGCTCTGCCCTGCGCTTCGTGGACCTGCATCACCTTCGTCTCAGCATACGCTTAGCCTAAGCCTAATTACCTCCACCACTTACGCAAAATAAAATTCAAAACAGTTTTTCTCGTAAAAAAAGATTGCAAGTTAGAAAAAAGACCTAGACAATTTATTTCGTAATAGGACCGCGGCTTCGTTCGCGTGGAAGTCGTAAGGTACACAATATACTAAAATAACAGCCACATTTTTATAAAACTCCCTCAGCCCCAACCCAACTCTGGGATTGCTCGAGAGATGCGATGCGACCCACCCTTTGCATCGCATCGCCCTCCCGCGGTTATACTTCGTTTTCGCTTAGAGTTCTATCTCACTTATTACTTTTTGTTCGGCTTCTTTAGGTCGGAGCCTACAGTTCTTCCCCAAGAATTGGTCTATCAAATGCAAAAAGATTTGTTCAAATCTGACTGGTAGTTCCAGGCATATATAGGGAACAAAAAAACCGGCCAAGTACGTATCGGACAATAAAGGGTTCCGTAGTTGGGATGAATAAAATTTATCCCAAGAACAAACAACATTGTAGTTGAAAAACATATTCCCCCATACATTTCAACTGCAAATGTAAGTTTGTACGCACAATATTGATTGATTTACCATGTCATTTTAAGACCATAGACTTCTTAAAGGTTTTCCTGTAATCTATAAGCATAGAACTATTCTCTGTATTTTTTTCAAAATTTTAGGATCAGTAGTTTCGGAGATAAGGGCGAGGGAATGGTCAATTTTCATCTATTTTCTTAAATAACTTTAAAAGTATTTATTTTAAAATTATTGGAAAAACGTATTTGAGATTCTGGCAATAAGTCCTTTCATTTGATATGTCACACGGTACAGTTCACATTTTTTTTTCTTTCTTGCCCCCAAAAGTGACCCCCATATTTAAAATTCATTTATTACTGTTACAAGTCCGTGTTTGGGTCACAGAAATACATACGTGTACTATATTTTAACTTAATCGGTCAATTAGATTCAGAGCAAATTGACTGTGACAGACAGACAGACACACGAGTGATCCTACTCGTATAAGGGTTCCATTTTTTCTTTATGAGGTACGGTACCCTAAAAACAAACAAACTATTCACTTTTATTGTATTTATATAATATAGATAATTTCGAAAATGCTATGTTTCTAAAACCATAGGTACCGTCAATACTTTAGGAGAAAATCGCTTTTGAATCGTGCGTGAATATAAGGCGGCTGTACTCTATGTAATTGTTTTGGGTCTGGCTATTTATACACGATACAGGATTCTAAAGGTATATTTCAGGGCGATACTTTGAGTCCACTTTGCTTCTGCATAGCCTTGAATTCTCTAAGCACACTGCTAGAGGATTCAGGTCTATACTATCGATTGGGTATAAATTCTAAGATTGAGGCAATGCTTTAAACAATCTTATGCCATATGTGATATACTATATGTAAAGTTTAGTGCCTGTTTGGTTTAGCACTAACTTCTGAGTTGGTTGATATTTGGTTGATTTGGTATTATACTAGACTGGTTTAATGATACGAAATAATATGGTTTAAAGACTATATTGAATATTGGTCAAATGTATTAAGTGGTAAATCTAAGTTAAATTAGCACGGTATCCGAATACGTACTAACTGGTAATAGTTGTGATTCATGCATTTATGGAAATGCACGCAGGCAAAAGTGCTGAGCTGTTCGGTTGCAAATATTGTACCGAACACTATACATGTATGTATGTTTCGTAAAGACCAGGAGTTGCATTCAGAGAAATATACATACGCCTCTTTCAATTTATGCTTTTCCGGAACAATCACTTATAGTTTTCCAAATGAGATCTGGGGTTTGGTTATTTTTATTTTTTTATGTATTAATTTGACTAACAGGTCAAAGGTCTACCTGATGATGCGTAAGCATAATCAACTTATATAATGTTCCCACTGCTGGAACCCACGCCTCCTCTCTGTGAGAGGGAGTGTAATCTACCACGCGGGTTGGGCCCTGATGAACAGTAGTTACCTATCTATGAATTAATAACTTCGGCATCTATACTCTGGTGTCGACCAAGGGATTAACTGAGTCATTGGCAAGCTTAGAGATGAAGTTTGAATGCCAAAGGTGCTTATAGTTTCACCGGCAGCCGTACTTAGATAAGTTGATAAGTCTTATTAAATTGGAGCATAGCAATACTTAATTATACCAAAACTAAGTACGGTAAGTGTTTGTGGAGTTTCTTGCTCGGTCTTCTCCATTGGAACCTACTACGCTTTGGAATGGGCAACTAGCTTCATCTTTCTGACTGACCGACCTCTTGACAATTCAAAACTGCATGTAATTGGTTGAATTGGAATAAAGTGTTTTGAGTTTGAGTTTGAATAGTCCGCACGTCAGCCGTAACAAACCCACTATAAGCTGGCCTCTCAGTCCATTGAAACTCCGTACTACGCTAGGCCAGCTCAGGGTCAAAGTTGAACTGACTTGCAGCCTACTATACTACGATCTATCAAAGGAGTCACCTCTACTCCTAGAAATAGTAATTGCGAGAAACTAAAGGCACTCGTAAATAGAGTGTATTAAATGTTCTAGGTACAATATCATATGGCCTGATAATCTGCCACGGTGTTTTATCAGTGTGCCAGGGTATAAAGGTCCTGCTGGAGCTGCGAGTTTGTCCGAAAGGGATATCGCGGCCCCGGCACACAGGCAACGGAAGGAACACGGGTGGGTTTTAGTCAGTAAAAGTCTGACACGCTCTCTCGCTCCACCCAGAGCGGGAGAAGTTATTTGATAATTTCCCAACCTCAAAAAAAAAAGGATAGGTTCATGTTCATCATGTGCGAAGCATATGAGTTTTATAAATGTCAAGTGTCTCATTTCACGCGGAGTTGTAGTTTGGCCTTTACAATAAGCTGGCCCACGCAGAGACCGAATGAATGAATGTAAAAGACCGAACTAACGAACTTTTTGATGCCCACAACAAACGTCAAACGTCACCCGGAACAAAAACCGAGAACCGCGAAAACATGGCGAAAGCCGAACTGTTTGTTTTAACAACAAATAATTATGTAAATGTTCTTTGGCACCAGACGCCCAAGACTAGACTTTAAGCCGGCCGTCGATCAGGCTATCATTTTCTATGGAGCTTTATTAATATTGTAGTGTCAATTTATTAATTTTAAATTCTGGCTGAAATACACTTCGATTCTATTGCGTGCGTGGTCACTTAGACACTACGTCATGAATAGGGATGTTGACTGGGAAAAAAAACTATGTACTCCGTCAGTCACATAAAAAAAATATTAGACTCGTATTTTTTGAATTAGGTATCATATTAATAAAAAATGGTTTAGATAAAACGCATTATAGTTGGGGAGTGGGGGCTCGCTACGTTACAAGTCATTATAAAATCTACCGGGGAGTGAGTGAAGTCATGCCACATTTTAACGTATTGCCTACTCAAAGTGTTGCCGTAATATTTTGATTACCTACGTAAAAAAAATAAAAATGTGTCCAATATTTTTTTTAAAACTACCTAGCGTTCAAAAAAATGTGCAAGGAACCAATATAAAACGTGTTCCTTTTGATCTCCCATAACTCGTAAGGTACGCTATAAATAAACATAATACAAAAAGTCCTAGAACAAGTGTTCCAAAAATACATAGTTTCGAAGATAATAATTATAACACGAGACTCTCAATGTGTGTATCTATGTTTCATTGAGTACGAGTAAATAATTTTTATTCAAACCAATCATTCTTAATTAAAGCTAAGAAAATGCGACGTTGTCGTAAGGGTGTTTTACGTAAATAATCGTGATTTTATCGAATTATTTTGTAAGAAAAACGAAAACGTAACAATAAAAAAATAAATGAAAAATAATTCTTATGCCAGTTGATTCATTGACATGGTCTCATTAATACCCTAGAGTTGTGGGATATCAAAATAAACATGTTGTATAATTTTGTGGTAATCATTACTTTGGTATTGATTCCCGGCCTGACGAATAATACAATATCATTTGGTGAAAATGCACTTTCAAAATTAAATCTTAAACTCCTTTATATAAACGTTGCTTAAAGTTAAGATACTTTTAAACGTCAAATTTTTTATAGTTTTTCAGGCGCTAATCATTATTTACTAAACTTTAAACAACATTAATCCTATCCTTACTAATATTACATATTCGGAAATGAGTTTGTTTATTTATTTGTTTGTTATGCTTTCACGCTAAATGGCTGAACGGATTTGGATGAAATTAGGCACATAGGTAGACTATCACCTGGAGTAGGACATAGCCTCCTTTTCATCCTGGATCGCAGATGAAGTCGCTGGCAACAGCTAATTAGTAAATAAACCCCACTATGATCAGTTGCAGTGCCTGTGGCAAATACTAAGCTGTTGCTTGAGCAGTCTTTATTGGTTTCCATGGTGTTCCATTCATTATTATAGAGTATATAACGCGAACTTATTTCAAACCGGTCCCGCCACAATCCGCTCGTCCAATAAGGGTGAAGCTTCTAGCCGGAATGTGCTAGAAGATATGTGAAAAAACAGACGACGCGCAGCTTTTTGACAAGCTTGGTCTGTCATCCGTCAGCTGAGCAGCGCACCAGGAAATAATTTACTAAACCTTTTCTTCGCCCCGAAACCTTATTATCTTAATATATTATATTGTGATAAATGTATGTTTAAAGACTGCTCAGCTTTGGACCTATTCCTAGTCAATATTTGTTTTAGCTTGACAGCTTATTTCTAGTTAGAAGATAATCAATTTTATCTAGTAAAAGCTTATTGAAACGTCTGCATAGTTGAGTTACTAATAACGAACTTTTCGTTTTCACGAACAATTTTCATTATTAATGACAGTCTCATCTATTCCAATAAGTAACGTAGGCTCCTATTCAATTGCTTCTATCATATCATTTTGTGGTAATCAATACGTTTTAGCCAAATTGTAAAACTGAAATCGATGAAAATACTAATTTTGAGATTGTATAATGCGATTTTTTTTTGCGAATTTAGATTCCTATTTCAGGCTTTTAGGGGTATGAGGAACAGGGTGTAAAGTTCACTCATCCACCATAGAAAAGGGAGGATCCTCCGACCAGACGGGTGTGATGTCTGTCGGGCAACTGCCCAGAGGTTGAAGTCGGGAAGCTTGTATATATGTTTATCGCGCGGTAAACTCTAATTGCGCGATGCAGGATTTGTGTGACGTCAGATCTTTGATGCGTAGTTTGCATGTAGCGATGTAGATGCCGCTACTGACTTATTTATGTAATGAGAGATGCTTGATACGTAACGAGGAATCTGAAGAAGTCATCCAGCTGAAGAAGAAGGCGTCCAGTTGATCTTTTGTCCCTCCGAATCGTGCCAGCGTCCCGATTCAAATTTAAAACTTTTTAAAATCTCGATTTTAAAAACCCAGCTATACAAAAACCGTGTCCGATCCGAAAAGGGCACATAGGTACTGCAATAACATTACCGAAAAGTAATAAAAATGAAAAAAAAAAAGTTATTTAAATTTACGTTTTTAGTAAAAAATTGGTAAATTTTCAACAAGGCTCTTAAGTTATGGCCCGCTAAACGATAGCCACCGGCGCCCCATGTAATAACCCAGTAAAATTCCCCATAAAAAAGAGGCGATTTTCTTTTTCTTTTTTCCATAAAGTTTCCGCATAAATAGACTCTCAGTATGATTCTTAACAACACTCTCAAGGATCGGACAGGGATTTTTTTTCATGCTGTATAATGCTAGTCGCGCATTGAACTTTGCTTGCGCGATGCAGGATTTTGCATGACTTTAGTGTGGTACCTACTTAGTTAGTATATGGCGTTGTAGATGCCGTCACATACTGAAAGCTTATACACTGCGAGGCCAACTTATAACTTGGTATGTCGTTATGTGTATAACCTGCAAGGTTATTAAGTAACACACTTATAATAGCAATGTCTTTTATTTTGACAATTCAACAACATTCATAGCGTTATTTATGTGGTTGAGCAGACGCATTGTTCAATCCATATGAAGCAATTGATCAGCAATTTACTTCAAAATCTTTTGGATTGTGATTGAAGGTGTGTTACCCAATGAGGATGCTGTTTGAATTAATTTAGAAATTAGCACACTAATGCCCGTTTTTACCAATAAGTGACACCTAAATTAATCCCTAAATAGAGTTGCACTGTTGGATTTTCAACGCTAGGCTCAGGGTTGAGAGTTGAAAATCCAACAGTGCACTAATATTTCGTTGTCGGTGAATTAGTCACTTACGTAGAGATGGTGGGATGAGCTAGACGTCTTAAAGGATAGGCCGGCAATCGCAGTAGACCGGGAAAAATGGAAAGAAGCAAGGGTGGCCTTTGTCCTGCGTTGGGACAACAGTGGCTTATAATATAAATAATATATAATATTAACTTACGTATTAGGCACATTCCTCATAGCTTTATGCCGTACGAACACGGCGACTAGAGTCCCGTTCCCTACCACCCCTATGACGAATATAAGGGCGAAGATCAGCGGTACTATGTAAGTCTCCGGACGCTCGTAGTAAGGCTGGTAACTCTCCGAGTGATTCATCAGCATATCGTCGTATGTCTCGTTGTAATCTTCCATCGTGCATATTATCTGGAACGAGAGAAAAAAGGGATTAAAAACAGGTTTGCGAAAAATTTCGCCGATATTCCCCGAAGGGTTTGTTGCATATAGTACAGCCATATTATCGTCAATGCCTAATAGGGGGCAAGCTTTTTGCCATCAACCAAACCAGACTCCCGGCCGCTATTGAGAAAATTCCTGACGGTAAAACCCAATGACATTTTACCCGACATGTGAATCGAACCTAGGACCTCAAGCTCAGCAGTCATGCTTCCGATTACTATACCAACGAGGATCAAAAAGGGAACAGGAGAAATATAATTATGTATCTTGAATGCGGTCATAAGCGTGACTGCGAAACAATTGAACATGGGATCCTGCAGGGTTTTATACTCAGGTCGGTTTTCGGGTTTTTCATTAAGAATTTCTCAGCAATAATTTGGAGTCTGAATAATGACTGTTGGAACAGGCTCTAGGTAACTATGTATATTTTTAAAAGGTTTCAAATTATTGCAAACATTTTATTTTATTTTTAATGGTGCACTTTTTGTTTTTTACGTTCATTTTACTGTTAATGGATTTCGGCAAGGTCACGCCTGATTCCATAACTTATTCAAAATAATTAAATTAAACACATGTCGAAAAGAGCAGCGAATTTTGCGATTGCAAAAATGTCATGGGTTCTTCGGTTTATATGACAGTAGTACAATTTTAATGATACTCTGTTACGTGACATGTCGTTATATCGTACGTGACGTAAGGCCTGAATTATCGGATTATGAGCTTTATCATTTTTATGGTCATTTTCTCCATCTCCGGATAAATTAAGACTTTTGATTAATATTGTATATTAAAGCCCGTTTTTACTAACACGACGTGATATCTCAATGTACTCGTAATCCTTTATTATTAAACGACGAATATCTGTGTATATATATATATATATTTGTAATCAAGTTCTCGAAAACGGCTCTAACGATTTCGAAAGTTGCAATATAGGGTTTATGGGGGCGAAAAATCGATCTGGCTACGTCTCATATCTGGGAAAATTCGTTTTCTCCGTATTTTCACCCGAGCAGAGCTCGGTCGCCTAAAACTTAGAACAAGAAGAACCTTAGAATAATGACATGCCAGCATGGAATAAGTAAGTACCTTACTATCATGGCACCATGGAATTAGTAAGTACCTACCTACTATCATGGCAGCATGGAATTAGTATAAATTATCCTGTACTATTAAATGAGCATTCTCTATTTTCACCAGAGCAGAGCTCGGTCGCTCAATACTACGAAGATATAAGCAGTTACTTAGCGCAAAAACGCTTTCACCAAGTCTCTATGGCGATCAGTTCTTATTGCCATCAGCCGGGCATAGACTTCGGGCTACTACTGAGAAACTCCAGCTGGAAAAACCTAATAACACATTGCCCGACCCGCGAGACCTAGCACCTCATGGCATGACCAACGAGGCAGTCTTATACAGGGTATATCAGAAAGGGGTATTCAAAATAAACAAAGCTTCAATATCTACTCGACTCAAATGTATGGCACGGATGATTATTCTTTCTTTGTTCAGTTTAATGGACTGTACCACACCCTTAATTTTGACTACACCTTTCTGATACCTACGCTACGCCCTGTACGAGTATATTGGCTTTACAATAATAAAACTAGTGTTGCTTCAAAAAATTTCTGAACGGTCCTTGACATCTTGATCTGCGTAGGACAGAGGCGGATTAAATGTCGAGAGCGCCCTAGGCAAGCAACTCGTCGACGTCCTCTAGCGGCCATACCTATATTGTACATTTTAATTAGTACTTATACATAAATGATAACATTCACCCGCGTGATGCATCCTGTGGGAACATCTGGATCCTGGTTTATTTCCAGGGGATGCATCTTCAGCTCCACAGATCTTCATTCCACCTCGGATATGTTAGGTTATCGTTTGTCCATGATAACAGCAGTAACTTTTTCGACATAAGCAGAAAAGCTTAACAAATAAGAGAATGTAGGATTTAAGAGCGAGCGAAGCGAGCTCAATAATTTTTGCATCTGGCCTCGAATGGGATAAGTTTTATTTTGTCCTTTCATACAGAAAGACGACTAACTGTGTCGATTTATACAAAAAAATCTTAATAATAATGTAGAGTAGGATGCAAGAGCGAGCGAAGCAAGCCCGATAATGTTAGCAGGGGCCTAGGGCCGATTAAGCGGATTGAGGAGTTAGGTACTTTGTCGACTAATGCACAGAATTAAAATTGAGAGATTGCAGAAAGCTCGAAAATTTTAGGATCTAGCCTCGAAAAAGAGCAAACACAATAATAGAGAACTTAACCTAAGTTCTCTATTATTGTGTTTGCCTTTTTTGGAGAATTCTTTAGTTCTGAATGTTTTTACACCTATATTTATTTTGAAGCCAGGGAGGAGCAAGTACCGTCTTGCACCCCGGCGCTCATGTTCGGGATAAAATGTGTAAATCTGGGTGTCCAGTTATCTACATACCAAGTTTCAACACAATCGGTTGAGAATTTTTTGCATGAAAAAGTAAGATATACCTGTGCACAAACACTTTCGCAGTTATTATAACAGTAGGGATAATTAGGTAGGCCATGGCACGTGTAGAAGGTGGCGCCCGCTCCGGAAGCTCTACATCTCTATAGAATTAAAGAATCTTTTATATTGTATAAGTAGGTAGGACATACTTATTACACAACTAATTTAATGTTTTTTTTTGTTTAAAAGCTTACGCGCTGTCGTCCCTTTGTAACCTCGCGCCCTTAGGCACGTCCCTAGTTTGCCTTAGAGATTATCCGCCTCTAGCGTAGGACGAAGACATCCACCAACAGATTATACTGAAAAAGTACATTACATGTCGTAGGCGTCCATTCAATTATAGTATTCAAGATAAATGTCGCCCACTCAAGCACTTCATGGGCCGCACGTCAGTGGTAACAAAACCAGTATAAGCTAGCCTCTTCAATCTGACTAGCCTTGCCCCAACTATGTTGAGGTCAGCTTCCTGTCTAACCGGCTGCAGCTGAATACCAATATTTTACGTGGAGCGACCTCTACAACCCAGTTACTCGGCAACACGATACCCCTTGGTAAGACTGGTTGTCAGACTTTCAGTCTTCTGACTACCCGTTACGACTGTCAAAGATCTACGAATTACAGCAAGGACGTGCTTTCCGAGGCATAGACAACTCCGTATATGTAATGGATTGTCACCCATCCAAGAACCGACTACGGCAAGCGCAGCTTAACCTTGATTGAACTGTGAAGCTGGTATTATTTAGCCGGGAGCCTCTTATTCTATTGAAACGCCGTACTACGCTAGGCCAGCTCAAGGTCAAAGTGTTACCACTAAGGCTCACATGTCAAAGTCTTACACACAGTGCCGCCGGGCAAGCCGCGGTGCGCCCGGCGGTTTTTATCAAGCCGCCTTGCCGCACAAAGGACTCGGGCGGCACGTGCCGATCGGCAAGAGCCCAGCGGTCCGAGGCGCCGGCACTATGTGCAGTAGGATTAAACGTCGTGCAGACCGGCGCGACGCGACTCTAACAAAACAATCTCTAAGAAAACTTAACCGTAGAACAATTACCTCGCGTGACCAGTCGCGCTAGTCTGCACAAGGCTTTAACGTGTTGTTGACTATACAGCCGTCAGCCGTCAACAGCTCTTTACGACGCGACGTGACAAAATATACACTGAGTGCCCTGTTTATTTGCACGTGTCACGTTAGCAATATTTTTTTTTGTATTTTTGTTTTACAAAGGTCTTTCTAAATACGCAATAACTAGCTTTAATACATAATGATCAACATTAATGTTTTCAAATAAAGACAGAAGGTGGAAAAAAAGGCGAAAAAGAAAAGAATATAGGTACCTATAATAATGCCTAAGTAGGTTCCTACATCAAAATAATGAAAAAAATAAAAGTAAAATAATAACCTAACGTCTTCGCCGTATGGTAACGTTACCAAGCTTGGAAGAGTATATAATTTAATCTCGTACCTGTAGTAACATATTTGCTTTAAGAACAACGAAAACGTGTATTTCTGTGATAAATTATCCATTATCATGATGTAATCAAGCCCGGCTATTTAATTACGCAACACATTTTCAATGGAGTTAAATTGGTTTCGTTTGACTAGAACTGCTTTCAAAAGTTGTAAATTGAAAGCAATTCTAGTCAAACGAAACCAATTTGACTCAATTGCAAATCGAAAATGTGTTGCGTAATTAGATAGCGGGAAAATATAATTTTATGAAATTGACTACCAACTTAAATTGTCCGTAGAATCGTCCGTAAAATCACAACAGACTGTCAGTATGACAATGACAGTTGTGATCAAATAAAAAATAGGGGAAAAAAAACAAAAAAAAAGGCGATTATGAACTGGCCATAAAACGGCAAATTGACGTAGGGTGTCAATTTTATAAATATTTAATTTCCCTGATCGGAAAAATTATTTAATTTAAATTAATTATTCTAACAATAGTTCAATAACACTCCTTAACTGTCACTTAGAACGCGCCATTTTGCGATTACATTGCGAAAGAAATCATTCGTTCATTATATCATGACAATAATTTAGCTACGTTTCCATAAGCAGGGCAATTACTTCCATAAAAAGACACTTTTCATTATTTGCAGCCTTCATTGTTACAAATAGTTGGCGCCGGTTGGGAGACGAGGTAGCGGAGGAAGTAATCTACCCAAACAATAGAAGATCAACATCAGAACGACACCATTAAAGTTCAATTCTTTTGGGAATCGAGTGATTTCCAATCGATTTGTATCGAATGACGTGGAGCATTGGTGACCAGTTTTCGAATCGTGATTTATTCGAATGCGGTTAGCAATTCACTCACAGTGTAAGCGATATAGGCTGATTCTGCTAGCAATTCAATTTTGGAAAGAAGTTCCTTATCTCACTTTACCTTTACGATAATTATTTTCTTTTGTTTCAAAGTGATTTATAAAGTCTTTAGAAATCATGTGACATAGTCTAATTAGATATAGTTTGACCGAAACCCCTGTATCGCACCTTAGGTTTGTGTACAGCGAGATGGGGGGCAGTGCAGGCCGCTCATTCGTCAACGCTCACGGCCGTTCCACCGCTCATTCGCCAACGCTGCTCCCGCCTCGTGGTTTATTCCTAAGGCGCAGTATAGCGGTCTCGGTCAAACTATACCTATGTTTATACCCGATTCACATTATTCCAATAGCATTCTAGTCCAGCGCTGGAATGCCACTGGAATAATATGAACTGGCACTGGAACGTACCGACCCATTCCAGTGAACAACCCAGTCCAGTGACTGGATTGACAGTCTACTTTTTCATGCCCATTCCAGCCCCACTGGAATAGTGTAGACGGCCAATCCAGTGCTGGATTTTGCAGTTTTAAAACAATTTTTGAACTCCTTTCTTGAAATTATTGTCACTATAGTGTTACCGATGCAACAGCTTTAGAATGACTGGAATAATATAGACGAACGATTATGATCTAGCTCTGAACTTGATTGACTCGCTGTGTTACTGGACTAGAATAATGTGTATCGGCCATTAGTATGTATTTTATAACCTGAATAGGTAGGCTAGCACTAGAATGTTTTTTCAAATCCAAATTAAAATATAAAATGACTTTACTTTGTTATAATAAATAATTAGAACACGGCGACTTCGTAGGATAGCATTTCAAAATTAAAAACAAAAATAAAAAAAAATATAAAATATTAAATAAAAAAAAAAAAAAAAAAAAAAAAAAAATATATATATAATATTTTATTTTTAGTAACCTAATTAGTTTCACGTAGGTACCTATACTCTCGTTTTATTGAAAATAATTGCTTTATCATTAAGAACAAAATTACTATTAATTTAAAAAGAACTTTATTAAGAGGTTGTTCCAGCATGTTTCCATTCTTATCAGAGAAAGAAAAAGCGACAGCGACAGCGACATTGATAATATTGGTAAAAGAACTTTGACATATGGACCTATTTAAAAGAACTAGAAAACAGAAATAATTAACTTTTCATTTCATCAAAAACTGTTAAGTTATGTTTGACAAAATAATTAAAAAAAAAACCACAAAGAACATACATTTCGATACTGCCACTTAACCCTTCAAAATCCACTGTCTTTCCATTTCGCGGGCATTTTTTGTTCACCCGTCAAATGACTTCCGTTTGCAAAGAAAATTCAACCATTATGTGAAAGCATTGTCATCTCGTAAACTCGCAAATAGGTACCTATTTATAATTTTATAGGTACTCAAGAAGGTTCAGCAATTTCCAAGTGGCGTTGTGTTAAAATATGAACAAGGAAATCATCTTCCTTTATCACTTAACTAGCTTCTGCTTGCGACCTCGTCGCTGCGCATCGCCCATATTCCTTCATTATTTCTGACTGTGTTTCTTTTCGCTCCATTCCTGAAGTTCTTCAAGAAATGGGCTATCAAATGCAAAAAGAATTTATCAAATCCGACTTTTAGTTCCAGAGATTAACGTGTTAAAAAAAAACAAGCTTCAGCTTTATTATATTAGTCAATTCAATGAAAATTCATGTTTTCCTGCAGATTTAATACTTTTTTAAGTGAAGGTAATTTGTTTTGGGTGCTTGAGAAAATTGTGTTTTAAAAATATACTTTTCATCAAAGAAAATGTTCACTGCTAGAAGGAGTTTTGTTTGGCTCGTGCTTTGATGGCTTCTTGTTTTTTATTGTTTATGTTTTATTAGCAACCCGCCCTTACTTCGCACGGTTTAATATATAGCGCAGCTTAGAAGAACAATGCGGTCACAAAGACAGACACGCGACTTTACTTATTTTATATAATTATATACTATAAAATTTTACAAATCAAATCTCCATAGGTTTTACGTCAGATAGCACACAATTCATAACCCTGTTAATAAAAACATTATTATAATCTTGTTGACTCCTATTATTGTTGAGAGAGGTTTATTTTTTGAAATCTGCTAGTGAATTATCTGCGTACGTGTTAAAAATACAAATGTAAAGGCCTTTGCTACATGCCACCTGAATATTTAACGAGCTCTCTGACATTCATAATTTTTCATAACACGTCTCTTCAATGTCAATCAGTCTATAAAGTCACGAATACTTGAGCGGCATTCTGGGGTTAAAGATTTTTTGAAAGGTATAAAGGTAACGTCCTTGAGCCTGCATCAAGCACTTGTTAACTCATCACGTTTAAAATGAACAGTAAATAAAATGAAACAGTCTTGAAAAATATTAGTTTAGGTAAGTATAGTCGACCTCGTTATTGATTTGCCACTTTTGGCACTTTGGCACTTTTGCACTTCAGTTCTTAAACAGTTATTTGACCTCTGAAAGCTTCACAAGGAGCATCCCACCAGCAACCTTATTGCAACGAGAAAAAAGATCATTTTGATTTTGACGGCGATAAAATCCTTAGAATTATGATTACCTACCTTATGCGACGAAAATAAAGATCAAAATTAGAGGTAAAATAACTGGGAAAGGATCCACAAAAAAAATCTTGTCGTTTTAATATAAGACATGCAAGTGATTATTCAACGTTAGGGTGATAAAGCTATTACAAGGGCGAATGTACATAATCTTTTATTTTTCCTTTTATAATGTAGTAACAAATAGTAAATAACAAAACTAAAACTAATTTCTTTAACCGGTCAAGTACTGTTAATGCACCCGTGCCGACCGAAACCCAATAGGATCATTGAAAATAGTAGATAAATCAAAGAGTACCGATTTTTTTACAGCTGAATACTGTAAAAAAATCGGTACCTAAAATATAGAGAAAACTATTGTGATATTCCACGAATCCAAACACTTTATAATTAATTTGGATTTTTTTGTGAACAGAGCGTTTATAAAATTAAAGTTTAATTAAGTTTTTGACCTATTTAGTTTTATTTATTTATGTTATTTGGATGTCATGCAGAGGAGCTCGTGGCTAAGATAATAACCGCCGCACGGGTCGATACATCAGGTTAAGCTACGCTTGCCGGGGTTGGTCTGTGGATGGGTGACCATCTTTACATACCGAGACTCCTCAGTGCCTCGGAAAGCACGTTATACCGTTGGTCCCGGCTGTCATTCGTGGATCTTTGACAGTCGTTACGGGTCGTCAGAAGCCCGAAAGTCTGACAACCAGTCTTACCAAGGGGTATAGTATTACCTAGTAACTGGGTTGTGGAGGTCAGATAGGCAGTCCATGTAAAATACTGGTACTCAGCTGCATCCGGTTAAACTGGAAGCCGACCCCAACATAGTTGGGAAAAGGGTAGGCAGATTGATTTGGATGTCATGCAGACGGCCCACCCGATGATGAGAGGTCACCACGATACCTATTGACATTGCATAACCAAAATCATAGCAGGTGAGTTGTTATCCTAGAAACATGCAGAAATGGCTACCTACTTATACGTAGTCTACGCGCGACTGGTAGTCACCGCTTGAGGTATGAGAGCGATGAGACAAGGGAGGTAGATAAAGGCCAAGCTGACTCAGTCTGCCAATTTTGTCAATGGCAAATCCCCCGTCTCACCGCTCACATACTTCTGGCGGTGACTTCAAACCGAAGTACCGCAACGCTCCTTCTTCTTCTTTTCGTGTGGTATACAGTTATACAGTATACAAAATATATCAGAAAGGTGTGTCAGTCCCATACAAAACTTCAACACCAACTTGACCCAAATGTATGAGACGGATGATTATTTTTTCGCGATTACGATGTAGGTCGCATTGCGAAAGTTGATGGTCTGTCAATCTGCCTACCCTTTTCCCAACTATATTGGGGTCGGCTTCCAGTCTAACCGGATGCAGCTGAATACCAGTTTTACATGGAGGTACTGCCTAACTGACCTCCACAACCCAGTTACTGGGTAACACAATCTCCCTTGGTAAGACTGGTTGTCAGACTTTCGGGCTTCTGACGACCGCGCAAATCATAAACAAAATCTATATAACTCTGGCGCAATCTATAATTACTAACTGTATTCCGATTTGGGGTAGAGCTACCAAAATTAAATTCCTCTATCTGGAAAGAGCTCAGCGATCACTTATCAAGATTCACCGGTTAAACCATATAGGTTCCCTATAACAGACTTCTATAAAGTTAGGAATTTGCTCTCAATTAGGAAACTTTATGTTCTAAATGTATCCTTAACCCTACATAAGTGTCTACCTTTTGACACAGACACTCAAAGCAGAAGGCGCACAGATATAATGGCCCACTCCCCAGGGATTCGAACTGTCTTTGCTAGACGTCAATATGTTAAACAATCCACCTACATATCTATAATAAACTTAATCGTGAATTAGATATATATCCCCTGTTGTTATATGACTGTAAAAAAACAATAACAGAATGGTTGATATCCTTAACATATGAAGAAACAGAAAAAAAACTAGCAAGATCAATCTGAAAAAAAAAATTTACACCCACACACACACACCACTACACACTCATGTACACACACTTACCTCCACACACAAACACCAAGAGCTGCTAAATAATTGTTTAATTTTATTTTATTTTGATTTTCCTATAAACTCTATTGAACCTCATTATTGTAATAAACGACTAGTTATGGGAAGAGCGACACATCTCCGACACAAGTACTATTGTCAGTTACTGAGGCTGCCTCAATTTATGTATGAAACAATGTTTTAGTTGAAATAAATATTTTTGTATTTTGTATTTGTACCCGTAACAACTGTCAAAGATCCTTGATGCTTTCCGAGGCACGAAGGAGTCTCGGTATGTAAAGATGGCCACCCATCCACAGACCAACCCCGGCAAGCGTAGCTTAACCTGATGGATCAACCCGTGCGGCAGTTATTACTTAGCCACGAGCGCCTTGAAGTTAATGGTCTGTACCACACTTAAGTTAAATTTTACCACACCGTTCTGATAAATGCTGTATATATTGAGACAAGTATTAAAGTCAGTTTTTTATCACGAATTTCCACTATGTATCGTTCTAGATACGATCAACGCCCTATTTATCAACATAACTGACAATCCGTCATTTTCTTTTTTTTTTCGAATTACCCGTTCTTTGAATACATCAGAAAACTGTGAAAAAATCTTACAAAATTGTCGGATTGTCGCCTGTCATCATTCGCCTATCGGTTTTATTAAATAGGCCTCTCTGCATAGCTATTCACAACCATTCGACATGCTGCCATGTCGAAAATGACACATTTTTGATTACCGATTTGCCTTGCTCCCGGCAACAAAATAGCTATTGGAATAATAGCGGTCGTCTATTTGATTTAAAGCCGTCATAACTTTCGGGTTTCGCATTTGTGAACAGCCTTTAGAGGACTCCTTTGATAACATTGATTGATGTTCGATTCGGCACGGAACCCAATCGCATGGTCATAAGGTGAGTATACACTAGAGCACGTTGTCGAGCATTTCCATATAATGTAACGTTCTTATGAATGCTCGACGTTCGACGCAATGCTCACGACGAGTGAGCATTTACCTGTAACATTTCTTTTTACCTTACGTTCATTGTAACGACCTGCTCTCGGCCCGCGCAACCCACACCGCATCCCTCGTGCCTTTGCTCGATGTTCTGTTAAGTAAATGATAAGTAAATGCTCTAGTTAATACTTACCTTTAATCGCTATTTGATATCTAAATGAAAACAATTGAAAGAAAAATCGATATTCTGTGGGACACATTTAAAAATAGAATCCGATCGGATTCATCGCTTGGTAGCGTTCGAGAATATCCAGCTTAACATAAATGTTTGAATAAACTGTATAATATAGTAGTCAGGTACCTATACATAGGTAAAGGTAGTGTTTAATATGTAGGCTGTACATGTGGGCACAGAAAAATAAATAAACTGTGAAACTAAAAGCAGTCAATTGTTTCTGGGCCATATTTAGACCAGCTTCGTAATTACGTAACACACTTTCAATCACAATCTGAATGATTTTGAAGGATAATTTTGCTAATCCATTGTTTCATATGTTCGAAAAATGTGTCTGCTCAACAACGTACATAACGCAATCACAGATATAGATAGACCTAGATAACGCAAGAGCACCCACTTCGCGTGCCGGGCATAAGCATAAAATGCATAACGTGGCCACTGTCGCGCTGAGTCTGCATCGATGCGCCGCGCTAGTTGGACGTCAGTCAAAAAATCAAAAATGCCTAGTTGCGCTATGACAAATTGTAAAAACTGCTCAAATGAGAGCAGAAAAAAAAAGTTAACGTTTCCTTCCATCGGTAATTGATTTTATGATTAATATTATGCGTAATTCATTTTAAAATCAATTATTTTTACTCTAATACAACAAATTTGAGAAAAACATAGGTCATCGAAAGCATACTATATGTTCGTAATACATTGCAGCTTTTACTCCGAGTGGTTGATGTGACGTTCTATGTTAACAAATGATGAATATCAAAAGAAGTGATACTATCGTATATCGCTGCGGTTTCGGAGTACAGGCGCTTTTATCATTTTTCTGTCAATTTTAGCGATTAGTGTTGTTCATCTTACGCAACACAAATCGATTCTCGAGAATCGATTTTGGAAGCAGAGGAATGACTTTGTATTTTATATTTATTATGTAGACAATTTTGATAAATAGTCTTAATATTTCGTGATTTTTTAGTTTTCCACATGATCCCAATTTAAAAGAACAATGGATTGAAGCGACAGGAAATAAAGATTGGTTCCCAAGAAAGTATAGCACTATTTGTTCGATACATTTTCAGGAAGAAACCTTTGTAGAAGGGAAAAAGCGTCGAACATTGACACAGCAGCATGTCCGACTATTGATGTAGGTACTGAAGATCACAACTAATGCAGTGAGTTAATTGATAAGTTTCTGTAACTTTTCGAGTTTTTTATAAAATGTTGAATTTTACTTGTACTTGTATTACAGAATGGAGATCTGGGTCTGGGGGTGGGGCGAGACGGGTGCAACACGCGGCGGTGTCTTTGGATCGATTTGGTTTTCCCATCACTAAAAGTGCTTGTGACGTCATAGTAGGTAGTCAAAAAATGGCACGCTTGGTTTTCATACAGATCGTGATACTTGCGTTATCTAGGTCTATCTATATCTGTGGTGTTACGCAATTACCCCTCAGGAGCATTGTAGTACCTATTAGCCAAGGTTTGCACAGGCAGTCGTGCACTGGATTTTCAACCCTCGGTGTTGAACCGAGCATTGAGTATCCAGCAGAGTGTATCCCAGCGCGTCAAAAAAACTCACTGTTGTATTGTCAACTCTCGGTGTAGCAATAAAAAAAAAGTCGTTATAAAAAAAAACCCGTGTGGACCTGAGCTTATGATTAGTTTTGTTCCAAGTCTCAATAAGAGAAATAAACAAGTGCGTAGGGACCGACTTGTGAAAAAAAGAGATTAACGAAAAGAAATTTAACCACCTATAAAGTAAAACAATAATAATAAGCAACGCAGTAGAACGCAAGCCAAAAAAAAACAATTTCTACTGATCATCAGTAAATCTGTTCTAATGCACCCATATTTTTGATAAGTGTTACGGGCACATAATGAACATGTAACGCCAATATTTTACATTGCGATTCAACTAAGAATAGGAATGACCTTGCCCCATATTGTGACTTTTTAGCAAAACAGCATCTCGTTTACTCATTTTGGAGCAAAGTCAGTGACAAAACATATTGAAATCTCTAGTTCCTGACAAACATTGTATGGAACATTGTCAGAAAATAGAGATTTCAACATGTTTTGTTGTGAATGTTTCGCCAGTGCTAACGCACAGTAACATAAACCAATTACACTAACAGATAAAAACAAATTTGCTTTGAAATCCGTATATTTCAAGTTTCATTTGACAGATCGGGTCATTGACGTTCTTAGTTGTATCGCATTGTATAAAAAATTTCATTATACTATCCCGTTCAAAGCAATTTTTATAATGGCAGAAATAAATTGCTTTTTATCTGCGTGGGCTAGCCCTATATTCGAGAGTGAGAAATCCCTGAGGGTCCAGGAGCTTACTACTTTAGTTCAGCCTGATTCATGCGACTAGGGATTCTCTTGTTTTCGCAAAGTCTGTTGCTATCGGTCCTATAAATATAAGTATGTAATATATTGGAACCTTCTCAATAAACTTTGTAGGGTTCACACCACAGAAATATAAATAACAGGAGAAGTGGCATGGGGGCGTGTCTGTGTCCGCGCGTCCTGATCACATGGCTCATGCCACAGGCTAATGGCCGTCTCCGCTAACTAATGCGCTTTCGAACGCGATCGAGATAATATTTAAGAATATCGTGTTGTTCAGTGGTTTCTTGTAAAAATCGAACCTAAACTAGAAACTTTATAAATCATAGAACCACTTTAAAAAAATCAGCACAAGTATTTTACTATATTTGTGTTGAAAATGTAGCGGCATCTACATCGCTACATGCAAACTACGCATCAAAGATCTGACGTCACACAACATCCTGACGTCACACAAATCCTGCATCGCGCAATTAGAGTTTACCGCGCGATAAACATATATACAAGCTTTCCGACTTCAACCTCTGGGCAGTTGACCGCCAGACATCACACCCGTCTGGTCGGAGGATCCTCCCTTTTCTATGGGGGATGAGTGAACTTTACACCCAAAAAAAATACCTGTTCCTCATACCCCAAAAAAAGTAATGAAAAACAACAAATCGCAAAATATTTCTTGCCTTTACTACGTTATTTTTGTTTTCATTTATCACAGCGACTGTACTATTATTGCAGTAAATACATTTCTTCTTTACCACTACTTAAGTATGTTGCTAAGTGACTGGACAAGCAATGTAAAAATCACAAAACGATATTTTCTTTAAGCGTTGCATCGGTAGTACGGCCGCAGTGTCTTGCGACGGGTTAGTGATGTGGTTGTGCAGATCCACTAATGTAGGCTATCGACAATAATGTCTATTGTTGTATGAATTTATATTACTATCAAAGTTTATTCTTCAATTTGTCAACAGTTATAGCTTGATTGGAAGACCGATTTTTTTGATTTAGAATATATTGTTTTTTTTACTTACTTATTGTTTATTTATGTCATCTTATTATATGTATATCGTTTTTTATTTATTATTTTTACAGGAACTCCCAAACATTTTAATAAAATAATAAAATAACTTTTCGATTTAGTCAATCACTAGCGTATATGTAAAATAAAAGGCTTTTGCACAGCACAACGATAACGATCGATGTTTTCGTGTGAGTGAGTTGTACGGTGCATGGTAAATGCACGCTGTGTTTGATGGGATAAGGTTTATAATTGATTGTGTAGTACGTTCTGATTTATAAATTGCAAGTGTGAGCGGGATTCCTACCTCGTATTCATTGGGTTTACTGATCGCATGTGTAGTTGTAGGCTATCTAGTAGGGATAAATTGAAGACATTGGGTTTCGATACATTTACAACTACTGGGCATTCTTTCTTATATCTATGGTTCACACTTTAGGTAGATAGAATACTCTTTATTATGTACACCATAAACGTTACAGACATTAATGACACAATGGTCTTATCGCTAAAAGCGATATTTTACAGAAAACCTTTGCATAGATTGAATAGAGAAGGAGTCACAATACTGCAGGTACACTTTATCACGAAAAGAGAATCCTTTTTATGTTTTTTTTTGGGTTATGGCTGACAAGCCTATGCATGGCCTACCTGATACGAATATGTTGCACCAGATAATTAATATGTTGTGTGTCTATTAGTCTGTGCTAAATAAATGTAATTTCACCTAAAAAATATTGTTTTTCTCGTCGGTGAAGCTCTTGGCCTGCATCTCACCTTCATTCGGAATCCTCATTGAACAAGAATTATCGTGTTACCGAGAACCTTAATTATAAAGGTCAGATAGGCTATCGCTACATGTAAAATACTGTTATTCAACTGCATCCGATTAGACTGGAAGACTACCTGGGAAAAGGCTAAGCAGATTGATATTGCTGAGATATATTGGTCAATTAAAGTATGACTGCGCAGCATGTGGTGCTAGTTTTGTTAGGAAGTTACTGGAATCACTGGTCACCTGAAAAGGTTGGATAAGACTGACACTGGCTGGTGACAGTCACTCTCGCAGAGCGTCGCATCGATGGCGGCTGTCTTCTGATGACAGAGAAGATGAAGTTGTCGTACCACGCCCATGACGAACTTATATATTCCGGCGCAATCCTGATGATATTCAAGCTGCTGAACCACTTCAGGGGGCCTACTCCCTAAGCGGTATCCGTAGTTTCGGCCGTAGATACGGAAGCTCTCGTTGTGAGACGGAGAACAAAGCGCCCGTAACGGCGGCCGAAAGTACGGATTTCGCTTAGGGAGTAGGCCCCATTTTTTTTTTTACGGTGGGAAATTATCAAATAACTTCTCCCGCTCTGGGCGGGGCTGAGAGGTCGTGTCAGACTCTTACTGACTAAAACCCACCCGTGTTCCTTCAGTTGCCTGTACGTTGCCAGGGGCCAGCGGACCCGGGCCTGGTCCTTATTGGACGGTGAGCTACCCATTGCTCACCGTCCGCAAGCCCGCGCCTACGGTGGCCGGGAATCGGCCTGCGATTCCCGACGCCCACGGCGTCTCCTGCGGCGGCTTGGTGCGTGAGGGCGGGACATTTGCCTCTCCCTCACGCGCTCCGTCTCCTCCTTCGCGAGCATCACTGCTTCGCAGAAGGAGGTGACGGCTTCCCACGCCCTCTCGCTCCGTACCATGGCCTGGACCAGGGCCAGACGCGAGAGATCACTGCCGCCGATCGCCTCCGTGAGGACACACACACGTATGTTCCACCGTGTCCTCCAGGCGATCCACACAGTGGTGACACCCGGGCGTTTCCTCCCGCCTATAATGCGGAACAGGAACCTCCCGAAACAACCGTGTCCGGTGAGGACCTGCGTCAGGCGGAAGGTGAGGACGCCGTGGCGCCTCTCAAGCCACTCCTCAAAGGGAGTAAAGGCTTGCCCCTGGTAAAGGCTTTCCTGCGCCGCTAAGTTAATCATTGGTTAGTTTTTAATAACGTCCCTGTGTACGAGCAGTTTGTCCGTACCCTGAGATGTATGTAGATTGTTGATGGGTAATTGGGTACGGATCACACGGGATTTTTACAGGAAATAAAATCAGTGTTTTGTGTCCTTTATTGATTGACCGATTTATTTGGAAAAACATGATTAAAATATATCATCATTTCAGCCGAAAGGCTGCTGGACATAGGCCTCAACCAATTATGTGCTTCCCGCATCATCTTCATACACATAAAATAGGTGACTCGTGGTGAGCGCGATAGCTTATTGAGCGAATATAAACAAGTAATCGGCGAATAAGCAAATGCTTGTTAAGGTAAAAACTAAAACAATACATTTAATGTGGCGTACATCCCTTGTACATCCCTGAATCATTTAAGGTTGATTTCTCAGTCTCCAGATAGGCCCCATCCACAAGTTAGTGAGAAAATGTTACAGTGCTTGTATGAATTTACCTCTGCCTTTTGGGATGTACCAAAGCCTGATGTTAAAATAAAAATAAAATAAAAAAAAGAATATCAACCAATGTTTTAGAGATATATATTCGTTCAGAACTTTATTGAAATCTCTTACGTTACTTATGTTAGCAAACTGTTGAAAAACTTTTTGAAAGGGTTTTTCGTGAGTTGTTTTGTAGTTGTTCCTTTTATCTAAGTGCGGTGTTTGGTCGCAACACGGTGCTTTTATTTATGTTACATTTATTTCAATAAAATACTGCGGTGACAATGCGTTCAGTAGACACAAAACCAGTGCGCTCTTTTCAAATGATGACAATGAAATAACACATAAAACAACAACTGATATGATATTTATTTCTAAAAAACTTTTATACGATTAAAATAAGTTATTTTTATTGAATAAAAAAATTAAAACTAAAAATACTTATTCCTGTAAATACATTCGAGAAAAGTTAATTGATATTTATTGGTTCAAAAACACTTTTACATGGCAAACAATATACTCGTATTAAGAAGATAAGTTTGTTTGACTACCTACCAACTGAAATCATCCGTATGTACTCGTACAAATCAGAACTGTCATTCTTTGAGCATTGTAGGAAATGGCTATAACACAACAAACAGGGATGATGCTTGGGTAAAAAAAAAACGATTGAGTCCGTCAGTCACATAATAAAAAAAATATTAGACATGTATTTTTTCTTTTTATATGTAGTCTAAAGGTTACATACAACGAAATACTAAGGGCCCGCCTGCATAGACCCCGGTGGCCGCGTCCTAACCGAAATCAATTGTCGCGCGAGTACGGGATCGTCTTTGTTTACCCGAATAGTGACGTACATACGCGACTTGATTGATCGCAAGATTGTGTGTTCCCTCGCGCCATTTGAATATGACATAACTGCGCGATCAATCAAGTCGCGTATGTACGTCATTATTCAGGTAAACGATCGCGTATTCACGCGACAGTAGCATCCGGTTAGGACAGGGTATCGTCGCGTTCATTTTGTCCGGTAACCCGAACGCCTTGTTGCGCCGACAGTGGGCGCCATCCGGTTTTCCGGATAAATGAGAGAGAGCCAATACAATACTCAATTTTTAATTTCATATGTATTACACAGATGGTAAAAAACCATATGGACCTTGTCGGGCACAGCGAAAATTAGGAGAGAGGAAGAGGGCTAAGTATCAATTCAAGCAATTCAATATTATTATAAATTATTCGATGTGTTTAATTGGGTGTATAATTATGTACAAGGAAGTAATTACTGAAAATGTAATCGTAAAATGTGTAATAGATAATTAAAATGTGATTATGTAAGTAGTAATTTATGTGTTTTTCTTGGAAATAACCATAATATTTATTTATTAATATTCAATATAATTTGTGTATTCATGTATGAACGGTCGATTCAACAAACATTCGATATTTTGAACATTGATGTGAATATCGAGGGTTCGATTTATTAATGATTCGATAAATGTACAAGTTTTTAGACATTCAAATGATAGTGGTTGATTGATTGATACTCGATGACTTGGCATTCGATTCAGCAAAGTATAACCGCACCCCAATTTCGTAACACATTTTACTTCACATTCGAAGGCTATTGAAAGAAATTCCAAATCCATTACTTCGTATATATGTTTGCAAAATGAAAGGCACTGCAATTGTCAGCGTGTTTACGTTTACGCAATTACCACGCCGATAGTATGATCGTGTGAAGAGTTCAGAAGACTCTAAAGTTCTATCCATTTTCCATTAGTTTTCAATCGCTCTGTTTTTGTATACAAGATGAATATCCATATCTATGCAACATAAATGTATGCAGGAACAGTTCAGGCCAATTCCCGTAATTAAAAGAGTGTAATATCTATTGACAATCTCATCTCAACGACAATCAACTGTCAAAAATGTTGGTAAATTAGAGGAATTTTTAACTGAACTGATTTGAATGCGAACGTTCTTTAAAATACGGGAATTATCTCTCTGATGTTCCATTTGATAGAGAATGAAATTTGAGCAGACAGAGAGAATGTGATTTGTGGAGTGTGTGCTGTCACCTGTCAATGTCATGTATGTCATATGTCAAATGTAAAACGTCATTGTGTTCTCTGTGTCTTTCTGCCGTCGATCATCTTGCACGTTATTTGTGTTGAGAAAAAGCTCCCATTAAATATTTGTCTTTCTGCGATATCTGCCCATTATTTACCTAACAACTAATAACATACATAAACTCTCCAGTCTCTCTGTTTTTGTATACAAGATACGAGTACATAGCCACATCTATGCAACTTGTAGATAAGTATGCAGATACAGATCTGTTGATTTAATGACACTTATTGAACATAAACTGAATGGTCCGCAGCAGACTGCACCAGACGTGTGAATGTGATTTGTATACAATTGTGTAAATTATTGAAGCTCTGGACTGGAATCTCAATAGGTTGGTGGTGTAGTCAGCAAAAGTAAAAGAACATGTTAAAATTCAAGCTTTTAAGTTATTGTGTTTCATGAAATGTTGCTAAATAGACAAAGGTATCATGCCGTAGTCGACCACAGGCGGCAACTGCGGGCAACGTGTCGCCGCGATTCGACTGGCCTCTATGAATTTCTATTCTATTTCTAATTTCTATTTAAATAGAACACTCGGTATTATGTATACCATTATATTATAAGTAACTAAATGTTATTCTTTCTCGTTCTTTTACAATTATTTATGTTTGATGTTCAGTCGAGAATTGAGTTAATGACGAAAAATTTTTTGACCGTCATGTAGATTATTAAAAAAGTATTGGACACGTATTTTTTTCATATTTTACGTCATCTAAAGATTATGGCGATACACTGAGTTGAAATGTGCCATGACGTCACGAGTATGTAGATTTTATACTTACTTGTGACGTAGCGACCCCCACTGGGGAACTTTAATGTGTTTTATTTAAGTAATTTTTAATTATAAATAAAAATAATAATATGAAAAAGCAAAAAATTCGTGTCTAATATTTTGTAATTATCTGACTGACTAAATAGAATTTCTTTTTTTTTACCCAGGCATCATCCCTATTATAAAAAAAACATTGAAAACATTTAAACCAGAATTAGCTCCAGTGACACTTAAAATAATATTTAATTCTTTTTCAGTACATTTTTCGTCTATGGTACAAGTAGGTACAACATGGCCTGATAAAAATGATGGTTACATCACTTTTATAACCAAAGCGGCCATTAATGTATAATGGCCATAATATTAACATAAACGGGGTACCTAACCTTAATATCATAATATTGGGTACTTCCAGAAATCCTGATTTAGTGTGTCACTTTTATGACAGGTCAGCTTTAAATGGTACTAAAGGCGCATATGGACCTATGCGGTGGAGGATTCACCTTGATAGCTGATCAAGCTTGAACTTATAACGTGATCGAAGAACAACACATAACATAACATCACGCCAGTATACCCCGAATGCGTAGGCAGAGATGCACTTATAGTACACTCTTTCGCCAGTAAGTTTGAAGACCCATGTAACATGGGGCGAGCCTATTGTTATCAACCGGGCACAAATCCAGATTCCGGGCTGCTACTGAGAAATTTTAGATGAAAAAGCCAATAACACTTTTCCCGACCGAATCGAGCCCATGACCTCTTGCTCAGGAGACCAACACCAGAATCTTGGCGATTATTGCCTTAGTGTGAATAAGGTTTTAACAAGTAAGGTTCGTATTTCGACCCGTTGGTATTTGATACTTTCAAATCTGCCTTTTCCCAACTATGTTGGGGTCGGCTTCCAGTCTAACCGGATGCAGCTGAATACCAGTATTTTACTTGGAGCGACTGCCTATCTGACCTCCTGCCTGTAAGACTGGTGTCAGACTTTCGGGCTTCTGAGGACTCGTAACGACTATCAAAGATCCACGAATGACAGCCGGGACCAACGGCTTAACGTATTTTCCGAGGCACGGAGGATTCTCGGTATGTAAAGATGGTCACCCATCCACTGACCAACCCCGGCAAGCGTAGCTTAACCTGATGGAGCGACCAGTGCGGCTGTTGTTACTTAGGCACGAGCTCCTCCTCGTATTTGTTACTTTCATCGATTGTAATTTTTGAAGGTAGGTGTTGTAATCGTTTTAAAATACAGTTTTAAACTTTTGCAATACGTAGTGTATAAGCTAAATTTTATTATTGTGTTTCCAAAAAAATCTTGTCTAAGTCATTCAAGAAAAAAAAAAACATGACAAAAATAGAGCATCAAGAATTTCCTAAACGCTGGAATAAATTGGTGCGCAGTTTACGTCATCCCGATCTAAAATGATTTTATATTTTATCGAGCACTTACAATTTTGCGCTCGCTTTTTGGTATTGCCACGGTTTGAGTCGTGACACTTTGACAGAGTATATTTACTTCGCAGCACAAAATTTGCTCATTTAAAGCAGTGATGGCTCAACGGCTTGTAGGTTGTTGGTTCGTAGGGCGATCGGCGGCAGTGATCTCTCGCGTTCGGCCCTGGTCCAAGCGATGGTACGGAGCGAGAGGGCGTGAGAAACCGTAACCTTCTTCTGCGAAGCAGTAATGCTCGCGAAGGTGGAGATGGAGCGCGTGAGAGAGAGGCAAATGTCGCGCCCTCACGCCCCTAACCGCCGCAGGAGACGCCCTAGGCGTCGGGAATCGCAGGCCCGGGTTTGCGGACGGTGAGCAAAACGGGTAGCTCGCCGTCCGATGAGGACCAGGGCCGGGTCGACGGCGCGTTGTGTTCCACGCGCGCCTCAAAGAGATGTCAGCACCAACTGACGGGGTCCGTTAGGACCAATGCCTGCCAGGGTTGCGAGTTTGTCCGAAAGGGATATCGTGGCCCCGGCACTGACTGGACCAGGCCCGGGTCCAGTGGCCCCTGGCAACGTACAGGCAACTGAAGGAACACGGGTGGGTTTTTCTCAGTAAAATTCTGACACGCCCTCCCGCTCCATCCAGAGCGGGAGAAGTTATTTGATAATTTCCCACCCAAAAATTAATAAAAGTTTCGAACACAGGCAGGCGCTTTATTTTGTGTAAATAATTTCATCACCACTGAAATGGCATGGCATGTTCTAGAAACAAAGACATGTGACATCCACCAATCCGCACTGAACCCGCGCGGTGGTGAACGGCCCATTCCTCTCGCTGAGAGGAGGCCTGTGCCCCAGCAGTGGGAACATTATCTAATAGTTGATATCATTTGTAAATGTAGTGTGTATCAATTTAGGCTACAAACTAAGTCAAGACTGTCTGTTTGAAAGACTATCGCCATAAGAAAACAATGATGGCCCACACACTCGCAACAAAACAATCTTAAAGTCAAAGTTGACAAAATGTTCCAACTAAAAATCACTACCTACTACAAATTTCAGGAATATTCGATCCTTAACAATGTAAATAAGTGGATCAGAAAACGTAAATACCTGTGGATGCCAATTCCAAGTGTCACTTACAAATTGAGTGTTTTGATTTGATGATTTTGAATTCTGAAACCCCAAATTCTAATTTTAAATTACCATAATACCTAGATGTTTTTCTCAAAAATGCTTAGAAATTCGAACATTATTTTGACAACCTTCTTCGAGATAAATCGAAATTGCAATACTGGTCGAATACATGCGAGCGCGCGGCCGTTGCCGGCCGGTTTGTGTGAAAATCCATATCGTCGTGTTATTGAAAAATGGAACGAACTTTTTACTTTAACACATGGCAACCAAGGAGGTAACATAACAAAGATTTTATTTAAATTTCGATTTGGATTAGAGAGCTGTTTCAAGTACCTACAGAAGAAACAAATGAACATAGTGGTGCGTGAAAAATTATGGTTGTTCGTCATTGATTCTAGAATTTATAATTAAAATCAGTTTGAATTTCCGTGCGTTATTTGAGAAAAGTACTATACAAGCCTTGGCCGCAACCAGGCATTGATGGACTTACGTATGTGTGCCTCGGCTTCCCATTTGCAGCTCGCGACAGTAATGTACTATTTAATTGACTGTTGAGGTTAATTTTATAACCTCGTTTATCGACTATCATTTAATTTTTTCAATTACAACTTAATAATATTATTCAAATAGTAATTGTTGGAAAAAGTGGTAAGATATAAATTTAAAACCTTCTAAATATACGTATAGGTAGACGAATATGTTAGTAACATGTTCATCTGTATTTAGAAATGAATGAATGAATGTTTGTTTACCCTCTCATTACATACTTTTCGAACAGACCATACATTTCCTGTTCGTACAGTGACACATTTCGACAAAATTCTACGTTTTAAAGATTGCAAACGTGCAGGCAGCGACACTTAACCAAGTGACGTTCATTGTACAAATGTTTGGCACCTCGCCCGCCTGAGAAGTGGCCACCATTTTGAACCAACACGTTTTTGAATCGTGCTGGTCTGAAATTCAGCTTATTATTGAAGAAGGTCAATGCTAAAACTTAAAACTTTAATGAAAGTTTCAGAATGAATTAAAGTGTAATCTGTTTTTGTTTAGAAGCTTTACTGAATATTCAAATGTCTCAGCCGTTTACTGTTACATAAAAACGGGCAGATAGGGACCAGTAGGGTAATTGTGTAACACAATAACTGAATTATTGACATAAAAATTATATATTAGTGATATTGATACATTATATATGCGTAATGAATTTTAAAGTTTTTATTTTTTATTTTTATTATTTTATTTATTATCACTGTAATATTTTCAAAACAATGTATTTTGTTATGAAATAAATTACTTATGACTCACATATAAAATGGCAATCGATCTTAATGCCTTTCATTTTGACATCCATTGCTTCATAAGTTTGAAAAATTCGTCAGCTCAACAACTGTGGCTGTACTGCCAATACTTTGTAGGCAATATAACATGTTAGCTAAAACTACGAATTTAGACATCCATCAAAATATAAGAAATGTTTAATGAAAACTATTTCCTCTAGTAGTTTGTGAGATAGACAGTTTGTGACAAAACCGTCGAGAAATATAAAATTCAAATTACAAATATTTTATTTCACATAAACCTACATGGACGGGGGCACTTATGAAACGTCACAAGCTAGGTGCACGGTTTCAATTGGTCGTTTCCTGCATGAAACTCCACGGCAAAATTGAGTTTTCCACTTTTCCTCATTGAAAACAACATTCGTTGAAATTTTTTGCCACCTAACAAAGAAAGTAGAACGTCCATAAAAATGAAATCACAAAGGCAACCCATGTTTTGATGTTTTCATGGAATATGTTGATTTTACGACGAAGGGAATAAATCTGATGGATTTTCGGGACGTTTCCCGAATGGGGACGCCAAAGGCTCATCATGTATTTGACATTGTACGTGTGTTTGTTTCACTTGAAGCCTAAAAGATTAATGTTTTACCTTTGTGATATTCCACATGGATACAGAGAGGTAGGTTTTTGATTCTAACCTGACTTCCAAAAACACAATTAATAAATGAATACTTACACAATTGTTTCAGTGGTATTTACACAAGTTCAGGAGTTTATTTCCACAGAATAGGTACGTACGTTTACATTGAACCTGATTCGTATCAAATAATATAAAAGAATTATTGAATAGCGGCCAAGTGCGAGTCGGAGTCGGATGGAATTTAGTAAATAAAAAATACGACTGCAAGAAGGAGAAAAGAGCATGCAAGAAACGTGTTGTTTTTTTTGTTCACTTTATTTTATTAGTATTATTTGTTACTATAACGGCCATAGAAGTACATACTCTGTGAAAATTTCAAATGTGTGACTATTACGGTTCAAAAGATACAACCCTGTGATAGACAGACGGATGGACGGACGGGCAGCGGAGTCTATAGGGTTCCGTTGGCAATGGGTACGGAACCCTAAAAAGAAGAAGAGGAAACTATAATTATTTTGGGGGAAAGGAACCCTTAAAGCTCATCGCCCATTACAACAGCACCGCTCCAGCGCAATAACGCCCCGGCACAGCCTCGAATAATCTAGTCGCCAACGCGCCGTAAGCAAGGCGACCGCAAGTCTTCAACGCGCCGTAAGCAAGGCGACCGCTAGTCGCCAACACGCCGTAAGCAAGGCGACCGGTAGTCGCCAACGCGCCGTCAGCAAGGTGACCGCTAGTCGCCAATGCGCCGTAAGCAAGGTGACCGGTAGTCGCCAACGCGCCGTCAGCAAGGTGACCGGTAGTCGCCAACGCGCCGTAAGCAAGGCGACCGCTAGTCGCCAACACGCCGTAAGCAAGGCGACCGGTAGTCGCCAACGCGCCGTCAGCAAGGTGACCGCTAGTCGCCAATGCGCCGTAAGCAAGGTGACCGGTAGTCGCCAACGCGCCGTCAGCAAGGTGACCGGTAGTCGCCAACGCGCCGTAAGCAAGGCGACCGCTAGTCGCCAACACGCCGTAAGCAAGGCGACCGGTAGTCGCCAACGCGCCGTCAGCAAGGTGACCGCTAGTCGCCAATGCGCCGTAAGCAAGGTGACCGGTAGTCGCCAACGCGCCGTCAGCAAGGTGACCGGTAGTCGCCAACGCGCCGTCAGCAAGGTGACCGGTAGTCGCCAACGCGCCGTAAGCAAGGCGACCGCTAGTCGCCAACACGCCGTAAGCAAGGCGACCGGTAGTCGCCAACGCGCCGTCAGCAAGGTGACCGCTAGTCGCCAATGCGCCGTAAGCAAGGCGACCGGTAGTCGCCAACGCGCCGTCAGCAAGGTGACCGGTAGTCGCCAACGCGCCGTAAGCAAGGCGACCGCTAGTCGCCAACACGCCGTAAGCAAGGCGACCGGTAGTCGCCAACGCGCCGTCAGCAAGGTGACCGCTAGTCGCCAATGCGCCGTAAGCAAGGCGACCGGTAGTCGCCAACGCGCCGTCAGCAAGGTGACCGGTAGTCGCCAACGCGCCGTAAGCAAGGCGACCGCTAGTCGCCAACACGCCGTAAGCAAGGTGACCGGTAGTCGCCAACGCGCCGTCAGCAAGGTGACCGGTAGTCGCCAACGCGCCGTAAGCAAGGCGACCGGTAGTCGCCAACGCGCCGTCAGCAAGGTGACCGCTCGCTGCCCGCACGCCATCGGTGAGGTGACAGCTTGTCATTCTCATAGCGAGCCGTTACCGACGGCAAGGAGTCACCGCGCGGACGGCGAGGCGCCGAGAAGCGGACTCCTCGCTTGATGCTGTCGGAGCGACGTGTGACGGCTACAGCCGTCCACTATTCTGTATAGTCATCGTAAAATAGCCTTTAATTCATTTGACTTAAAATCTTAACTTGAATGACAAGTTATTCGCCGTGTCGGAGCCGTGCTGCTATAATGAGCGATGTCCTTAACGCGCGAGTCCAACTCGCACATAGTCGATCTTTTTCTTATTAAAGTCTCACAGTAATTATCAAACTTCCCACCCACTACATTCGTCTTGAACTTAGTTTAATAGTTTTCGAGTACGAGTCGCGACTTTAAAACCCTCTGCAATCTTATTAACGAAAGTTTTCTTCATTCCTTGCGTAGTTAACAAGTTGCAACAACTCGAGATTTAATGCTATTAAAAAGCGGAATAATTGCGTCGAGGCAAAGATTTAAATCGCTCGATTTGCACTCACCGTACTTAGTTACGCGAGAAAGTGTCCATGCTGAGAAGAGTGAGCTCACACATTATTAATAGCGCTTCCATGACAATCAAGTAGATATAGCACTGTGTTATTGTGTGTGTCAAAGGTTTCAAAACGGAACAGCTATATAAGATAGTCACGTTTGTGACTATCTTTTGACGCGGGGTTTTAATCTCTTTTTGTGTTTATGTTTTTCTTCGCGTCATACTTTACTGCGAACATGGATGGATGGTGGGAGCGAGACAAAACACTGTATTGATAGTGGTGTTTTAGGTGGGTACAATGGTGATGCCTGCGGATAATTTATATATGTTATTTAGTCATTTTATTCATACTGTTTTTAGGGGTATGAGGAACAGGGTGTAAAGTTCACTCACCCCCCATAGAAAAGGGAGGATCCTCCGACCAGACGGGTGTGATGTCTGGCGGGCAACTGCCCCAGGTTGAAGTCGGGAAGCTTGTATATATGTTTATCGCGCGGTAAACTCTAATTGCGCGATGCAGGATTTGTGTGACGTCAGGATGTTGTGTGACGTCAGGTCTTTGATGCGTAGTTCGCATGTAGCGATGTAGATGCCGCTACACTGTTAGTTGTTGCATTATATAATATTCAATGTACTATTTGTTTTATTTTATATTTATGTATAATTCTGAATGTTAAACCTGACTTGGTTTCCGTACGTTTTTTTCGGGTGACCACTGAAAATCAGCGCTGTGCTGTGGGTCTCCATAGCACAGCATCATGCTGAGTGGAAGCCTTCTTGTCACAGTCATGACGTGCCAGCAGCTGCCTACTATTTCTGTTTTGTACTCGTTATTGTATACATATTGTTATTGTTTTGTTACCTATTCGAGTTTTTATTTTTTTTTTATGCACGTGTTTCTGTGACGAATAAAATTATTTTTCTTTCTTTCTTTCTTTCTTTCAAACGTATTCTCTTTATTTCTTTTCTTTTCTTTAAAAGAAACATAAGTGTTACGTAATCGTCTGTCTGAATAATAAACCCAAGACTAGAAACTTAGATGTAACAAATTATAAACTTTATTAAAAGTTTAAAACTACTAACAACCATCGATAAGTCGGGTTAGAATGAAAAAGTTAAAGGAAAAGTTATTAACTTTGAACAAAGTGCAACAGTTATAGATTTTCTAACTGTTAAACTGTTACAGTTTAGTTAGAACATGTATAGGTACTGTACTTGATGAGAAAAATCAAGTTTCAGAAACCTTAAAGGGGAATTTTTGAAACTTTGCTGATATTACGGCAGGTACACGCGGCTTTAATCTCTATTTGTATCTTTTTGTATAGAAAAGGGTGAATCTGGTCTGTGGGCTGTTTCACTCTATGGCCTGACGGATATTCTCGTCGATTAAATCATTCGCATACAAAAATATTAATAGACAACACTGCAAAAAAATGTTGAAACTGACAGCTCGCGCACGTCAAACGCGAGTCAAACTAAGCTGGTCGACAGTGCGCGGTCCGCATGTATTTAATTATTTTAAATAGTTTTCTTGTGTAAATCGATGGGAAGTGGTGTTTTTCTAATTACTAAGTAGTTTTTACATCATGGTGGATAATATTTGCAATAAATAACATCGTACTAAACCTATTTTCAACCAACCAAAAACATGTGAGCAAAAGTGTCTGTGGAAAAAGTGATTATTGTGTTATTTTGAGGGTTGTGCGTGATTTGTGTATTATATAGCTGGTAAGTACTTAAATTCTTATTAGAAAATAGTTAGAATATCGTTTTAGACGATATTCTAACTAAAATATTCCGTTTTAAAATATTTATGACGGAAAATATGTTTACGTAAACAAACGGTTAATACCTACTCAAATATCGTAATTTTTTGTGTTTTTATTTTCTGTTTTTGTCTGTAAAAAGCCCTGTTCTTAGATAACTTATCTATTCATAAAGTACCTTGCAAAATCTCGTGTAAATTGGAACAGTAGTTTTATCATAAATCGTCTTATCACTAACCGGCGCAACGGTCGATAAAAATCTTTATTTATCAATTCTAACAAACACACACGTAATTTCGAAGCAATACAGAGAATCCTTTGTCTAAACACGAACCCAAATCAGTCAACGATAACACCGGAGACGTAAGCAAAAAGCTCGAGTGTTTTGTTTATTTAAGTGCGGTCGTAAATCTGTCACCGCGGGTGGTCGTCCGGTACTCAACAGGTATGGCACGCGCCGCGCGGCTGGCCTCTAGCGGTTAAATGTGAGGTTTAATTAACCGTCAGTACAATATAGTTTTACGTCGTTTAGTGTAGAAGCTAACAGCGCATTCATTATGTTTTTCAAGAAAACAAACAAATAAAACAACCTGTAGCTTGCATATATTTATAGGTTTCCATTCTGCAATCCCATATCAAAACAACCAGCATGTATCAAAAAGGTGTCGAAAAATAATCTTCCGTCCCATAATTTGGGTCGAGTCGGTATTGAAGTTTTGTACGGACAGTTGATAATTTGTTCACGATTATGATGCTGCTGATCCAATGGAGAAAGTAGTTTAGTTTGATGGCCTGTACAACATCATTAAATATGATATTATCATTATCATTCTGATACTTGCTGTATAATACGATATATCGAAATTATTATACAGAATGAATTTATCCAACTATTTTCAGTACTTGAAACTAATCAGTACCTACTCATTTTGTAAATTGTTCAATTATTTGTGATCGTTGTAGTTCGTTGTTTCCTAATTTGAATGTTCGCAATACATTACATTGTTCAAATGTTTACATTGTGCAACCCAGTGGGTGCTTCACTATCCGATCATGTTAGGTACCGGGTTAGTAATGTTATTAGACATTTCTGATTCAATTCGTATGGTCAATCAATCTACCTTTTCCCAACTATGTTGGGGTCAGCTTCTAGTCTAACCGGATGCAGCCGAATAGCAGTATTTTACATGGAGCGATTGCCTATATGACCTCCACAAGCCAGTTACTGGGGAATACGATACCCCTTGGTAGGACTGGTTGTCAGACTTTCGGGCTTCTGACGACCCGTAACGAACGAGATCCACGAATGACAGCCGGGACCAACGGCTTAACGTGCTTTCGAGGCACAGAGGGGTTTCGATATGTAATGTCAATATAAGGTCACCCATCTGCGAACAGACCGCGGCTAACTTAGCTTAACTTTGGATACACACGTGCGGCTGTTGTTATTTACTCAGCCCCTCTAACTAAAAATATTAGGAAACTAAAACATGGCATCAAACAATACAAATAATGTAAAAAAACCCAAGAACACTTTGCCTAACCCGGGAATCGACCCCATGCTCAGCAGTCGCGCTTGCAAGCACGAGACCAACGGGGCGGTCGGGGTAGTAGATATATTTACAAGGCACGGTAAGGTGGTAGGAGTCACGCCTGCGGTGATAATATATGGCTCTAATCGCTCTTTTCTGTAGAATAATAATAGACTCGATGACTGCAGCTCGTCTCCACAGTAAAATATCATAAGACATGATACTATGAAAGTAACTACATAAAATAGACTCGCACTCGCGGTATCTACATCAGTAAGTTGACAGATTTTTCTCACAGCATATGCTGCTGAACTTAGCCGTCCTGCAAGTGATGTTAAATGAGGACCCCATTGTAACCTTGAGTCGAGCGTGATCCCCAGGAAAACAGTTTTCGAATTCTAGTTTCTCTTGATTCAATACTATTTCACAATCACTACTTTTGACATTTGGTACAGAAAATTGTATACACTTTTTTTTTCATTTAATATTAAATTATTAGCAGTGGACCAATTTTGGACCTACAGTAGGGCGTTATTTACGTCGTCAAAATTTGTAGCACGTCTATCTACCTTGAAAATTAAGGAAGTATCGTCAGGAAATAACACTATTTGTTGTTTTTTTTTATAAATGGAGTAGATCGTTAATATACACTAAAAAGAGAAATTGACCCAATATCGAGCCCTGTGGCACACCTATTTTTACTTTTAAACTTAGTGAATTGATACCGTTTATTTAAACTTGCTGTTGTCTATCTTTTAAATAAGATTTTACTAAATTGAGCGCAAGTTTTCCAAATGCACAATGCTCAAGTTTCAAGAGTAAGGTTTCGTGATCGATGCAATCAAATGTCTTGTAGAGGTCCCAAAAGATTCTTATGACGTCTTGGGTCTCTTCCCACAGGTAAAATATATGTCTTGATAAGGTTACACCGGCGTCGGTCGTACAACGTCCTTTGGTGAAACCATATGTACTGTTGATCGTGAAGGATTTTATTTGTGTTAAAATGATTGAGAATTTGACTGGTGTCTTTACTGTGCCCGGATTTGAAAGGTGGAAAACCTTAATGTATTTAATTAAATCCGGGAAAACTCACACACAAATTAAATAAGCCGCTATGGTCTCAATTATGGAGGTACAGACTTTAATGAAATTTCCCCAAAGATCTTCAGTCAATTTGATCTTGATTTGCTTAAAAGCTTTTATTACTGATATGGATTAATATGCTTAAAGGTAAATTCAATCGGGCAGGCTAAATCCTTCGCCCTTACTAAATTAAAAGAGAGCGAGTGCGAGGAATTTAAGGTTACATTAGTTTTAAGTGGGATGATACTGGTTAAGAAATTTACAAATACTTGAGCAACTTCTTTGCTATCAAAAATGAGGCCACCACATGACGTCTTCAGTGTGTAATCAGAATTCTGCTTTTTGTTCCTGTTCGTTTCATTATTGATAATTTTCCAAACCGCTTGTATTTTATTATCTGCTGATTTAACCTTGTTGCTAATGTATAAGGCTCTAGCTGCCTTAGAAGTGTTATACTTAAAAGTTCTAGGGTAAGCAGCAACATACTTATTAAAAGTTTCCGTGGTAATACGAGTATAAGGCTTAAGGCCATGCAGCTCGAAAAGTCTTTCTCTACCTTTCCTGAGTCCTTTAGTTGCCTGACTTACGCCTTTAATTGAGTTTCAGTACCCAGCCCTTGCAGTTTTCGGAAAAAAAACTGTGTTTGCTGACTATCGTCCCAGTCACACTTACTATGGGCCAAGCACTAACGGACGGAGTAAACTTAACTTACAACCGTACAATTTTAATGTTGATTATTCTCGTCTTGCACATAATATTTATTTCGTTTTCAAACTTTATTCATATCTATGGGGGACACTTATTTACAATATACAAGCTAACACTAAAATATATATACATAGTATGTACAAGTATACGAGTATAATAAAACTTTTAAAAAAAGGGGAAGAGCTCATTGGGCATGTAAAAAATCGTCCGCATCGCTGTCAATGGGAAAAGTGCCCAAAAGGCTGGCAGCATTGCCACATTGAAAATAAAGGAGCCCTCTGGTCACACAAAGAGTCGACCGCTTGGCGATGTCCTGAAATACAGGTATTGTACTCAAAAGTTTAAACCAAAATGCTATAGAATAGTTGTACTAGGTACCTTTTTTCGATTCAAAAATCATTAGTATTTACTTTACATTTACGTCGCGCGTGCGAGCTGGGGCCTTCGCTCACTATACTAGTCTAACAGTCATATTTCTGTAAATAAGATTTACAGTAAAATCTACCGCATTGACGCGAATCTCCTAAATAATGCTAGTGCAGTATATCAACTGGTGGTTTTCAAACTCTCGACCTTATACTTTTTAGTTCGTGCCTTGACCGTTGGGCCGTCGTAATATGCATTATTAAGCATATTTTAGGTCGTGACCTGTTTATATTTTTGCAAAGTATTTCACATTGTTATCAGATGTCATCAGAAGGTAGCTATTATTGCTATTATGACGTAACAATTTGGCAAATGGTGCTTGCCAATCTTGCCACTAACGGCTGGTACGGCTTACTTGTTTTGCCTACTTGGCTCTTGCTTCTTGGCTCATGCTACCTTGTGGTTATTGATAGTCTAAATTAGTAGGACTATTGCTGTTAACAAGAGTGTAAAAAAGTATCATATTGTTTAGAAAACAATATGGTTTTTTTTTGTTAATAACCGAAACTCCACAGTTTCGGCAGAATCGGTATCGGCATCGGTTTATGTGCTTTATTTTTTTATGTGTAACATCTTTCCCCTCGCCTTCCTGAAATCTGTGGGAGTGATTTCGTGAAAAGGGACGGAAGTGTGTAACTGGAAACCGGGATCGCGCTATTTGATTTGACCAATGAGCGCGCGCGCTGCTAGAGTTGGCCGTCAGTCGGTACCAACCCATTTTCCGAGTGGTTTTAAACAGGATGATGATGATGACGATGACGATGATGATGATGATGATGATGATGACAATGAATATTGTATATAACATATGTACGACAGCCAAGATGTCAGATATTACGTATCCTAACTATGCGACTACTGTAAGGCTCGCTCATTTTTTTTTAAATCATCATGCGTCTCGTTTAGGGCAATTACGAGTAAATGTATTTTCCTTCTTTCAAAAGCAATAAAAACAGCTTGTCCTCATAAGCTATTAATTTCACATAACTACGCGCGACACGAGGCGTTGATCCCTCCATCAGCTGTTTATTTAAAATACCTATGATTTTACAAAATCGTTTTATTTAGTTTTATTGCTTTTACATACCGATATTTATGCGTCTGTGACGTTTACCAATCAATTAAAAAAAGGCTCTGTATCATGTCAAGATTAGCCAAATTACTGATCAAAATCAACTTCGTTGTCGCTCAAATATTTTAGTTTATTTTATTTGATTGTGTTTCAGTGTTAACTAACGGGGTAATTGCGTAACACACTCACAATGGCAATGCCTTTGATTTTGACAGTTTAACAACATTCATTGCGTACGTTGTTGAGCAGACGATTTTTTCAAACAATATGAGAAGCAATGGATAATTTCCTTCAAAATCGTTTGGATTGTGATGAAAATAGGTGCTGGTACATGTAAACTAGAATGAATATAACTTACTTCCTATATGAACAGCAGCAAACTAATTGGTTGACACACATGCATATAAGGGCTGTTTCAATGAAACTCTCTTTCATTAAAACTTTCTCAGCATCCACGTTAATTTGAATATGGTATATATCTCTTGTATGACGGAACAGAACTATTTTAATGAATGGTAAATTATTTCTGTGCAGAGTTATACTAGCTTCTGTCCGCGACTTCGTCCGCGTGTTTCGATCCCTAAGCCACTGCGTCGCGTCGCATCGCCCGCCCGTACTATTACTTCGTTTTCGCTCATCGTTCTTTCTGAGTTTTTTTCTTTTTGCTCGGCTCTTGAAGGTCCTCCTCCTCAAGAATTGGGCTATGAAATGCAAAATGAATTTCAAATCGGACTGGTAGTTCCAGAGAATAGCATGTTCAAAAAACAAACATACTCTTCAGCTTGAAGCCTCGTGTAGACTGGCGCGGGCGCGACGTGACACCAGTAATTGTTCTACCGTGAAGTTTTCTTAGAAATTGTTTTGTTAGAGTCGCGTCGCGCCAGTCTGTAAGAGGCTTTATTAATCAGTTTAGGGTTAACTAGTAAATATATTTAATGTGTTATGATCATTTTCGAACAGCGGTTAGCCACTATCACCCAGTCTTACCAAGGGGTGTTCTGGGTTGGATATGCCGTCGCTCCATGTAAAATACTGGTATTCAGCTGCATCTGGTAAGACTGGAAGCAGACCCCAACATATTTGGGAAAAGGCTAGGCAGATGATGATTGTAATAGTCAGTTATCTATCTGATGGGCTATCGGCCCGTTCGTCAACTAACTCTAGGAACTAAACTAAAGAACCGGCCAAGTGCGTGTCGGACCACGTTAAATGAAGGGTTCTGTAGTTGGGATGAATTTATCTCCAAAGGAAACTTAACATTGTATTTGAAAAGCATGTGCTCCCATACATCGATATACGCTACGGTCAATTCTCCAACTGCAAATGTAAATTTGCAAACGAAAAAAATAAATGTGATTAAACTACAAATTATAAATTTTCGGACTTTTTCCTTTACTTGTACACACGGCTACACATCAAGCTATCCATTTCCAGTTTATGCTGATCTCGCATTGTATAGGATTTCAGTACAATGCGAGGTCAGCTTATACTGGAAATGTATAGCTTGATGTGTAGCCGTGCGTACTATGAGACCTTGCTTCCTGCCAAATTTCATGATTCTAGGTCAACGGGAAGTACCCTATAGGTTTGAATCATTATTTGCGAGTGTCAAAACTTGTCACATAAAGTCGCCGTATTTGTGTTGACTTAGAAGCTTGATTTTTTTGAGCTCCAAGGGACTGTAGACCTACGTATATGATAATTTCAACTTGATAATATCTCCACGCGTTCCTGAGGAAAAGGGTCTTGACAGTCTGATAGACAGACAGACAGAAGGTTACCTTTTTCCTTTTGAGTTACGAAACCCTAAATATCGTATAGACTCAGTGGGAACTAGCCCTCCCTCCCTCCCTGGAAACCATAGGCTGGGACGAGAACAAGCACAACTTAGAAAAAGCTTATGTACTTATCTGAGCGTACCTAAGTTGGGTTTTACCTATGAAACCCGACTTCAGTTCATTCATTCGTTCATTCGTGTACGGCAAATAGAATATCGGTTTTACCTATCCTATGTGCATCGTGCGGTAAGCAAAGCTGATTTGGTATGTAAATATACAGGTAGTAACTATTGTTTGCATTAAAAGGTATCTGAATAGAGATTTAGTTTACAGGGTTAGTTGTCAGCGGGAACCTATGCGAGTGGGCAGTTAAACTTCTTATTTGGAGCTCAACTGTCATTAGATTTACAAAGGCGTGTGCTAGCTAACATATGGCTAATAATTTAAATTACGTTTTGTATTGCGTAATGTAAATTATTTTGAATACTATTATATAGAATCTTTTTTTTTTTGTTCTTCTAACTGAACAGACAGCTGTGCTGCTGGGGAGTTTGTTGCGCCACTTCTTCTTCCCAGCTAATGCACTAGGAAGTGGTGAAGGGTGGGCGTTTTGGGGGACTGTCTTATGTCATTTTGACGTTCGAATAGTGCTGATTCAGCCTAGTTTGAATAAATGACTTTTGAATTTGAATTTAGAATTTTGGCTACTTTCAATACATTCGTGGTCAGTTCTAACTTCAGATCTGTCTGATCTGACCATAATCTTTAACGTGTGTAGGCTGTTACGGCTTCAAAGTCGATTGCCTACGACAGTCGGAATAATTACTATAAAATAAAATATAACGAAAGTAATTAGTTTTATCGTTTGGTGTATGTCCGGTCAAGCCGGATCTGATCTGATTGATTGGTTCAGCTTCATTTTTCCGGATATGGTACCTTTTACAGCGCCGGCTGTCATTCGTGGATCTTTGACAGTCGTTACGGGTCGTCAAAAGCCCGAAAGTCTGGCAATCAGTGTTACCCAGTAACTGGCAATGTGCAGTCACTCCATGTAAAATACTGATATTCATCAGCTGCATCCAGTTAGACTGGAATCCACCGACCCCAACTGAGTTGGGAAAAAGCTTGGCAGATTGATATGGTAACTTTTACCACAGTAAGTATAAATATGGATAAATACATAAACTACTTAGCATGGTCTAAAAAAATAAGGTCTGGCATTCCGGGAGCGACACATGCTTACGTCACTCTCCAGTTGCCACTTTATTGCAACAAAACACGAATTAAGGAAAGATTTTCAGTCACCATTCTGTTAAAAAATATACTTATACAAAGCATTTAAATTGTCGTTTCGTTTGCCTAATCAAACGAAACAATTCAATTTAAACATATAGATACCAACGTAATTGTTAATTAAAACCGCATTGTTTTATCGGATTCGCGCAGGTGTGGGTTGGGGAGTTATTATTATAAACTTCTGGTAACACAGATGTGATGACGTAGACTTGTGTCACCCACGTGACCACTGTCTCGGAATGCTATACCTGGCAAAGTATATTATTATACCATGCTAGTAAACGTTGGAAACGGCCTCAACGCGAGACCTCAAGCTATTGTCGCGGTGCTGTCATTTTAGCCCGGGGAACATACGCCAAATTTTAGGCTAACTTTGCATTAATTTAAAACAGCGATTTTTTTCATTTAACGTGTACGGCATGGTCAAGGGAGTATATTAAACTGTATACCGTGAAAAGTTCACCCCCGCGTGTAGGTTTTTTTGAAGAAAACATCTAATTTCAATTTTACGTGGTAGAAAAAAATATTAACAGATATGTTTGTATGGAGTGTTTGTCGAAGTGATTAGGTATCACAAGTAGGCTAAAAAATTTAACATTTTTGTCCACGGAAATTTTCATAAAAATAAAATTAGATTTTTTTTAAATTGTACTTCGAGCAAAAATATGAACAGCAGTTTTTTTGCACTAAATTACTTAATTAAATATTTTAATACGCAATTCAACAAAGTTAAACATATTGTACTAGCGCAAGATATTAATAAAAGTTTTTTTGCAATAACGGTTCAGGAAAAAATGTAACAGAGTTAAATTTAGTTTAACTATTATTTTTATGCTCTATTTCACTTAATTAAAATAAAATTAAACAAATTAAAGCAATATTTTTTTTAATAGTTAGGTATATAACATTTTGCTTTAATGCGTTTAATTTTCTTTTAATTAGGTCGGATAGAGCCTAAGGATAGAACCCCAGGTTCCAATTGGTCGTTTCCTATGGAGAGGAGCCGGCAAGAAACTCCACGGTTACTCTTTCAAAAGTAATTGGCCTTTACAATATTTTCAAATAACAGTATTAATAGGTATGGGAGGACAGTGTAGGTCTTTCAACAAGTACAAGGTATGAAGATGGTCGACAAATCTACATCCTTTCTGCCTCCTTCCTGTAACGCCAACCTTTTTTGTCTCACGTGCAAAATCTGGTCAGTGTTTGATTAACGAAAAGGTCACGTAGGTTAGATACTTATCTTATTTTACCGACAAAAAATTAAAGAGACTGAAGTTTACCCGTAAACCAATTTGCATCGTCTTTAACTTGTTTTTCTGAGGTTTCAGCTAAACCTGTTTGAAAGTTTCAGTTTAACCTCATTTGGGAGATCCATTTTTGTCACCCCATTTTTAACACAAAAGTGGCGCTGAAAATCCACCCAGTAAGAACTTTAGCCCATTTTCAAGATAATGGATATTTAATGTCGTCTATGAGCGCTCACTTATGAGAAAAACAACAGTATAATAATAATTATTGTGCCAGACAAAATCTATAAATAACTCAAATAATAGAGAAATTGTTAAGTTTAGAATTTTCTTAATTCGTTTTAATGAGACTGTAAATGGGAATTATAGATGACAACCAAATATTTTATTAAGTAGGTACCTTATGAAGCTTGATAATGTCGATGATAAAATTAAACATGATATAAGATATTATATTTTAAATTAAAAAAAGAACGAGGAAATAATGTTTTATCCTTCTAATGAATTAATTGGGCCAATTTTTCGCTAAATATTTCTTGTTCGACAAATTGTTTGAGAGCAAATTATTTGCTGTTAGATTTATAGGATGACTCAATTTTGATAATTGGATAAAAGTACTCCCTAAATTCAATTTATGAGCTCAACAATGTTTGTACTTCCGCACCGTTTATTTGTAAAACACGTAAATAAATTATTTTTTTATATGAAGGAGCTCAATCAACTCGCCTATCACAGTCCACTGCTGGAAATAGGCCTCTCCGAGGCTGCGCCACAACACCCTGTCCTTCGTGTTCCGCATCCAGTCCCAGTCACTTTCTTAAGGTCGTCAGTTCATCTAGCAGGGGGGCATCCCACGCTACGCTTGCCGATACGCGGTCTCCACTCCAGGACTCGTCTGCTCAACGGCCATCAGTCATTCGACAAACATGGCCAGCTCACTGCCACTTCAGTTTGCGTACTCTGCAAGCTATGTCGGTAACTCCAGTTCTTTCTGGATAATTTCATTTCTGATTTCATATTTCAGAGAAACTTCGCGTATAGCCCGCTCCATTACGCGCGAAAACACCTTGAATTTGTGGAACAGCTCGACTGTTAGTGCCCACGTTTCGAAACCGTATGTCATAACGAATAGGACGCTGGTTGAAGACCTAAATCTTCAAACATTACGGGTTAAGAATAATAAGAAGATAATGAAGGAGCTAAAAAGGCTAAAACCACCAAAATACAGTACCGCAAGCCCAGGAGGAGACGGCGAATTTGACCATTTCTGAAAGGTAGGTCACAGATAGAAAAAGTGGCGTTTTTCGTTCAGTGGGGCATTAGACCTATGCCTAAGCTACACACTGAGGTTTATTCAGTACAGTTTTGTAAGCAATGATCGCGTAGGAGAGACTTACGCCCGGTTTCTGGAACGAAAATGTTACAATTGTTGACTGAGTTATCCACAGCCAATCGGATAATTTGACTTGAGTTTAATTTTGACACGTCGTTATTTTCATTCTAGAAACAGGGTGTTAAGCTAAGGTTTCCTAGAAGAGCGGTAGCTGCTACATAGCGTCTGCAATTTACCGGCGAATGACGTCACTGAAACTTTATTTTAGAAAGAAAGTTGGTGTGTTTTCCTAGAGAGCGTTTTTGACCTTAAATTCAAAACCCGCTGCCCAAAGATTTAAATCGCTAGATTTACCCTCACCTTACTTAGTCACGAGAAAAAAATCCTTATTGAGAAGTGTGAGCTCACACATAAATAAATAGCGTTTCCATGAAAATCAAAATAAGTCACTGCGTCATTGTCTGTCAGAGGTGTCAAAACGAAACAGAAATGCGACTATCTTTTGACGCAATAGCCGTAGCTAACGATTTAAATCTTTGCCACTGCTATCATTTTCATGACAGCCGGCCATCGCTTATCTAGAAACCGTAGCTTAAGTCTTCAAGGGCCAGACAGTTCCCCAAAAGGGAAAGATACCAATTGTGTAAAATGACATGACGTGTGACTGACATAATTCTTTTGTCTGATCAATGTCTGGCAGGGTTTGACACGACAGGACATGAGTGAGTAATCATTCTGAGGATACAATAGCAATAAATGACGACGTGACATAACGTAAAATAACTGTCGTGTTTCGATTGAAGGGTTCGGCAGACGTGAACCTTTCTTTTTTATTCGACAACAAAAATGTCAACCGAAATTTTTGTCCTGATCAATCGATCCGTGCAGCTGTTATGCCTGACATAACCATGTCAGGCATAACAGCCGCACGGGTCGATTGATCAGGTTAACTCACAACCAGTCTCACAAAATGTCTTATTTATCGCATTACCCACAACCCAGTTGTGGAGGTCAGACAGGCGGTCGCTCCGTGTAAAATACTGGTATTCAGCTGCATCCTGTTGGACAGGAAGGTGACCCCAACATAGTTGGGAAAAGGGTAGTCTAGGCGAGATGGGATAATGTCAGATCGTGTTACTTAAAGTTTTGCACAGAAGAAATCACTACTGACATCTATAGCGTCACGTAGAACGGTTAGCTCAGGATCGTAATATTCAAGACTAGGATATTTTTTTAAAAAAATAATTATTTTTATTAATTACATCAATGTAAAATTTTATCCACAAAAGTAGACCAAGCTTTTTTTAAAATTACGTAAAATAAATGAGTGACACATATTTTGATAACTGACATACCCACCAACAGACTGACAGACCTAAAAACGGAAAAAGTCGCGGTTAAACACTGCCAAAAGACGAACAGTAACTATCTTCTCTTGTTATAAAAAATCTCAAATTCTCTCATTGGCATACAACTCACACCCTAAACCGTGGGCTAGACGCATGAAACTTTGCATAAGAGTTCCTCATACAAATATAACGTACGCGAGGAAAGAATAAAGGATTTTTGAAAATACACCCCCTATAGATGTCGTGAGGAAAGTTTCGAGTATGAATTTGGATGGTTATAAGAGTAGGGGAAGACCAAAGAAACGATGGATGGACTGTGTGAAAGTGGATGTGGCTTGCAAGGGAGCAATACCAAAATTACGACTATACAATGTCGCCCATGGGCATGTGACCGCCCGTATTTTTCTGAATATTCATGACAGATGACCGAAAATAAACTTAAAAAGGGGGGTTTATGGATTTACACTTGTGTTTTTAAAAATAAAATTGTTTTTTTGGAAAAAAAAATCTTCGCCTCCGTTTTTTTCATAGTCGGCAAATTTTGTTTATCTGATAAAATAGCTCATAAGCTATTGGAAATAATAAACAGAATCCAAATCGAGTCAATAACATACGTAGAAGATATGGCAAACGCTACTAAAAACAAAAAAAATTGAATAACATGAAAAATCCCCCTTTTAAAGTTAATTTTTGATAATTTTTCATGAATATTCAGAAAAATATGGGCGGTCACATGCCCATGGGTGACATTGTATAGAAAAGTATGGAAGGAAAAGACATGACAGGCAGCAGAATGATGAACGAAAAGACAGTTTGTATCGATGTCGTCAATTTAACCGATGGAAATCGCGCTGGGCTTGTTCTATACAATAATACACCCTTTTCCTTATTTTGTATCGTCGAAAGTAAACGTACTCTGGCGACATCACTCGATCGTCGAAAGAACGACACGTAATTAACTGATGACTTTGACCGATCGTATGATCCAATAGTTTGTGTAATTATCGAAGTGTTTTCTTTGGATATATATAGTTTCGTAAGTTAGTTTCACTTCGTACTAAGTAATTGTTTGAGAATTGTGGTTGGTGTTGGTGGTTGGTCCTATTATAGATAGCTGTGCAAGTTCTAACCCATCTACATTACTTGCCAACGCATAAAATAACAAGTATCGACTAACTTCTTCCTTTTTTGTCTGGTAAAAATTGTATGCTATAATTTGTAGCTAAATCAGCCTCTTCTAAAAATAAGCACACATTCACACATTTCCACACCACTCCGCGTGATACATTTCTTTATCCTCCATGTTGTTCAAAATACATGCATAATACCGTCATTTAAAACAATAATAATCTAAATAACACTGAAATTAAAAAACTACATCAATTTATATTTTTCCTAGGACTCAGATGACGAATGTCTCTTTAATGAGTTTGACGCAACTGACTATAGAAAACTCTGGGAATAACTTTTTGAAAACAAATCTCACGATTACTTATCACTAAACTAAGTTAATTAAATAAAGTAATCAAAAGTTTCAGTAAGTTAATGCTAACTTTAATCTTTCTCTAAAGCGTTCCAAGCCATTTAGAACTGTGTACAATTATTGTAAATTGTAGGTAGCCAAATAGTAGTTTGGACCATTTTGAAATGATGTTACAAGCATGTGCTTTATGACATCATCATCTTCATCTTCATGATCATTGTGTACTGTTAAATTGTAACACAGTTATCCAGTAAGGTAACATACTAACAATTGTAATGCTTTTGACTATTCAACAACATTCATTGCGTTATTTAAGTTGTCGAGCAGACGCATTTTTCAAACATATGAAGCAATGGATTAGGAATTTCTACAAATTCTTCAAATAGTGCCCGAAAGTATAATGTTATTCAATTAGGGTGCAGGTTCTTAAAGCTATATTACTAATGTTACAGTGCAGCTATTTAATTTCATGATTTTTTATATCTAAAGTTTTTTAAGCTAGAAAATTATTAGTATCTACTTGCATTACCTACATATTTACAAAAAGAAAAGACAAAAGATAAAACGTCCAGAGAATCAGTTAAAAAGATGAATACATATGTATGAACCATTAATCATTTGCCAAGCCTTTTCCCAACTATGTTGGGGTCGGCTTCCAGTCTAATCGGATACACCTTAATACCAGTATTTTCCATGGAGCGACTGCTTATCTGACCTCTACAACCTAGTTACTAGGTAACACGATGCCCCTTGTTAAGACTGGTAGTTAGACTTTTGGGCTTCTAACTACATACTTGTAACGACCGTCAAAGTTTTACAAATGACAGCCGGGACCACCGACTTAACGTGCTTTCCGAGGCACGGAAGGGTCTTGGTATGTAAAGATGGTCACCCATCCACGGACCAACCGCGGCAAGCATAGCTTAACCTGATCGATTGACCCGTGTGGCTGTTATTACTTAGCCACTCATGCATGAAACACGAATGAATATTTACAAAAAAATTACAACACCTAAAGATACTTTAAAACATAAAGAACTACTTCCAATATTCCCAAACTACATACCCTTTTCAAGAAAACTTCAACACTTCAAATCTGATCGAAAATCTCAAAACGAAATTGCCGTTTAGCAGAACGGCGGCAGTAAAATTTTATAGCGGTCAAGGGTTACTTTATAAGTTTTGCTGTTAAAAAGATTATCTCCTACATTACACGCTAAAAATGCTGTTTCGGGTACAGTTGGGGAAACAAAAAGATATGGTTTCTCAATATAATATTAGATTTATTATCTGTCCCAAGTGTCCCCAATGTATCCCAACAAGTCGAACAAACAAAAGCAACAGCCGTACTATCCTTTTTACGATAACAACGTTTCAAGAACTTGACGAAGTTTTGTAGGAATTTATTTCAATTTCATACATACATAAACTCACACCTCCTTCACATGGGGCTAGGCAGAAACTACAGAACGCCACTTGCTTCGAGAAAGCTACTGTATTTAATCAAAAAACTACATTAACAAAAATGACGGCATTGTAGTGTTCTCCAAATCGGAACTTTGCGTTCTTTTAACTGAGTCCCCTTTCAATCATGCCAAGTGTCTACAAGTAGATGTTGGCCAATCATACTGTGTTATAGTAATCTATCGATCACCATCATCCTAGTATAATGTAACTTTTAACTTCCATGAAAAAGGTCCTGAGTAACTGCACCAGCCAGCACAGTGCATTAGTTTGTGGTGTGACATTAATCTTGATATTAGAGAAACATCCACTGATCCTCGCGTTGATGACTGCCTAAATCTTATACCTCATTGTGGGTATGTTCTTGGTCACATCTTTCCAACGCGTGGTATAACTAGCTTAGATCATTGTATGATTAAATCGAGACTCGCTTCGACAACAATTGTTTGCCATTCCGATATAACAGCACCAATAGCACAATATTTTGCATCATGGGATCTAACCCTTTGCTAGGGACAAAAAAAAAACCACATATACCAAAAATTACTACAAATATTTACTTGAAGGCATCAAGGAAATTGACTGGTCCGACCTGTGATACAACTGACGTTAATGAAGCCATCAAACTTGTCCGTAATCAGAATAAATTAACACGTAAAGTGAGAAGCGCTGATGTGATTGTTAAGAAATAGATAACACCAGGCCTCTTAAAGTGCATAAGATGCCGCGATGAGTTGCCCAGTAAAGATAGAAAAAATCATAATGACCTCAATTTACAGAAAAAATACAGATTATACAGAAATTACTGTAGGTATTAAATACAATGATATAATTACAGCACCAGCGCGGCCAAGTGCGGAGTCGGGCTAGTACTCGAAGTGCTCCGTATCACCGTACAATATTTAACACTAGAGCAAAAAACGTCAATATTTAACTTAAAAACTTTAATATTTAACTTTATTTTAAGTGTTTACTTATTACGGTTAAAAAGGTACAGTGTGTACTGTACGACACAACTTAATCGGCAAAATTCGAAAAAACCGATCACCATCTGAACTGAGTAGATATGGCTTGAAAATCACTAATATTTATTACAGCTTTAGGCGAAAATTATCTTTACGCAAAGGCAATAACTTGTAAAGTCATGTATCCAAATCAATCTGCCTAGCCTTTTCTCAACTATGTTAGGGTCGGCTTCCAGTCTAACCGGATGCAGCTGAATACCAGTATTTTACATAAAGCGACTGCCTATCGCAGATAGGCAGTCGCTTTATGTACTACAACCCAGTAACTAGGTAACACGATACCCCTTGGTAAGACTGGTTGTCAGACTTTCGGGCTTTTGACGACTCGTAACGACAGACGATCGACGGACCAACCCCGGTAAGCGTAGATTAACCTGATGGATCGACCCGTGCGGCTGTTAGTAGAAGTCATATAACCAAATACATTCGTAAAATTGAAATGCACGAATTCACATTTTCAAATTCATGCTACATCCAAGTTGTGTCGTACTGTCCCTGTGTGACAGAGGACGGACGGACAGCGCAGTCTTAGTAATAGAGTCCTGTGGGCTTCCTTTGGGTACATAATCCTCAAAAGTTAACTGTTTTACATTCAACACCGTTCCCTCTATTTGTTATTTCGAAATCGTCCGGTACCGGATTGAAATTAGCGTTATTGTTATGTCCAACATTTGTTTTTACTGTCTTTAAGGAATATTTGACTATAGAAACTGGCTTATGTGTCGCTTGTACCCAAATTATGTTTTGTAATTATGATAATAATATTTTCTAGTGTAATTGGATACGTAGTTATTTGTTTTGTCTATTCCGTGCCAAAATTGGAATAAAAGAACACTTTTGTGCGATGTTTCATTTTTCTGGTTGTCACTGCGGATTTTCTTATAAGCTTTTTGACTTGGGTCCTTTTTTAGCACAGGGAATCACTTAACTTCAAGGTTCGCTCAGAAAAAAACAGGAAAAAACTCACGATTACAAAGGTTTATAAAAACTACGTAAGATATGTTTTTTAATATAAATGGAAGAGTGCGAAAAAAAAAGAAGCCAAATATTGTGTCACCGAGGATACGAAGCGTGGTGGAAAAACCTCATTAAAGAAAATTGTTTTAAAAACTTTAAGTGTTCTAATCTTTCGTAAGATCTTCGTAACACACTATCAAAATGTACTAAACACCGGGTTTTCAAACCTTTTACTGAAAATTTTCAAACCGATACAGTTGGAGGACAATTTTTACCGAAGATATTTTCATATAGGTCAGCGATGTCAGTTTCAACAGCATGAATTGATCCCAAACGAGGACACTTCAATGTGAATGTAGAAACTTGTTCCACAATAAAATGGACGAGATATAGAAATTTGTTTGATTTGGGGCCACTTCGAACAACTCCACAAGAAATTTCATTTCCTGTTTCATTTTCGTGAACAGAATTTTTCTGAAATTGTTTCTTATTACATTTATTTCCGTTTCAAACTCAGTTTTGCTAAAACACAAATTTTTCAAACACACTTTTCGGCATGTATTTAATCGAACCTCTAATCATTCCCATTCTTCTAAAAATATTATTGAACACTCTAATAAAATGATTGCGCCTTGTTTTGTGAAACTCAAATAATTTCTATTTTGGAGTCCTAAAAATACAAATACATATATACGTAATAGCCAAGAAACTACAACTAACTTGAATGTAGCGCACGCCGCCCGGCGGCCGCAAACGCGACACCGCTCTCTTTGCTCGCTCGGCTCTAGCGGGGTATGTCATAGTTCTAATCTAATCTAACCCATTAAATTGGGGTACCCTAGCTTAGTTACTGCGACCAACGCAGAGAACGAGCCACAAAGTTATTAAGAGGCTCAAGTATTAAAAATCTGTGCATCATAAGAAGCTCAAAAAGTTTTAGAGGTTCATTAATTTTATAAAGTGTTCATAGATGATCAGTTAAATATATTCTTTTATTTTTTTGGATATTCACACGTTCACTGCGTATGTCAGCGTCAACAACCAATCGGAACTACGCCATGTCACAAGTCGCCGGAATCCAACCAATCACAAACGTTTCCTTCCTTATTACGGTAACTGCTTTTTATGTGCGAAATTAACAGTCATAGGATGGGCGTAGTTTGTATGATTATTTTAATTTTAATGCCTCTTTGTTCTTGTGGTCGCAAGCACTACTGCTGAACGTGAATTCCTGGGTTCGATTCCCAGGTTAGTCAGTGTTAGGAATTTTCACAGTAACAGCCCGGAGTCTGAATTTGAGCTCGGTTGATTACAATAGGCTATGTGGTGTTATTATAGAACCCTGCCGAACACTTCAAAGACTATAGGCGTGATGTTATGTTTTGTATTTTAATTTAAAATAAGAAAGGAATTATGACGTCGAAAAATACACCGAAAAAAAATGACGACCAGAGGGGCAATTTCCGTATTTTTAAGAACGTTCGCATTCGCATCTAATTCGCAATCTGTCAAAAATACAAACAATTTAACAAAAAAAAATGACATGTTTGACAGATTGCGACTTGAATGTGAACGTTTTTTTTTATGTACGAGGATTGGCCTTCTGGAAAAAAAAAACAATAAAGTTTATTTAAAGCCGACCCCAATAAATGGTTGGCAAAAGGCAAAACAGAGATGATGGCAGGGATTAATAGAAATACTACCACATTACTAGTAATATAAAAAACATGCTCCATCGCATAACTTGGGTTTATCATTTAATAACGCCACCTCATTTGACACAGGGACGGCATCACGCCATACATTATGCATAGGGTGCTCCTAAATTAACACCACCCGGGGTGGGTGGTGTCACAGTCGAAATGACTTCCTTTTCAGGACATGCTGTGTAGCGAAATTGTAGAAGGCATACTCGTTGTTGCTCTGGAAATGTTATAAGGAAATGAAATGACATGCATTCTTGACCACTTATAAGTAAGTTACCTATATTTGAATACTCAAGACGCTTCATAAACATGTTTATGTTATTTACACCGTTTTCTGAAACGGAAATGAAATAGAATATCGGTATCACTTTCACACGTGCTACTAAGAAACAAAAAAGCTAGATGGAGTCAATATTTTATAACTGACTGAGACGAAATGACGAACGAAACTCAAAATTAAACTCATATTAAGTTTTCTCATTGGCTGTGTATAATAAATTCAGCAGCTGATCACAGCCGGTGGTATAGGCATTGCGTTTAAAAAGTTGTTGGCTAATTTTTCTATATATAGATATATGTCGTGATGGCCCAGTGGTTAAGGCCTCGCCTCTCATGCACGAGGTTGTGGGTTCAAATCTGGGCAAGTACCAATGTGACTTTTTCAATTCATATGTACTTTCTGAGTTTATCTTGGACATTACTGACGTCGGTGAAGGAAAACATCGTGAGGAAATCTGGACTTTATATAGTTAATATAAGTCTGAAATCACCAACACGTCTTGAGCAAGCGTGGTGATCAATGCTCGTGCCTTCTCTTTATGAGAAGAGGCCTTTGCCCTGCAGCGGGACAGTAACAGGCTGGTATCATTATTATTATTTATTATAATTTTTCTATTGATTTTCGTTCTAGAAACCGGGTGAGATCCGTATCAATGATTTTGAGAGTGGTACTACTCTCAAAATCATTTATACCGATCTCACCATTCTTAAAGGAGCGATCAAGGATACCATGCCGTTTTTTTGTTCCTACTTATAAATATTCGTTTAATTTTATTTATAATAATATCTATTAATACCCTGTTCCCGATACCGGTGGGTTCTTATTTTTTTATGCTATTTCTATGCTATATTATGCTATGAGTAATGTTTTTTTTTAATGTTGTAATGTAACTTGTATAATACGTAAAGTGAAATAACGGAAATAATAATAACATTTATTTGCTCAGACAACACAGGTTAGATAGTTAGGTAAAAAAAAACTTTAAAGCAGATGTTACAATTATAATTACTAAACTCACAGAAAATAAAATATATCTACAGAAAGTCATCAGATATCAGATATAATAAATTATATATATATAAATCACTCCTGCCAACACCTGCATGAAGTGATTCATTTGCGGCGAGTTTTTGTCTACTAACATCTTCAGAATCCTATTAGGACTTGACCGCGTTCTCTTTAATGGCGACGCCGTTTTTCTCCTCACCATGGCGTTGAAGTCGTGAACACGCGCCTGAGCGAACTCTCAGGGTCTCCATTGTTTTCCGCGTGTAGTTGGCCCACAGGGTGCTTGTGTAGGTCTGGCAGTACATGTAACCTCCTTACTACAACACGCAGCATGTTGCACTCCTCACAGCAAGAGCCGCCGTCGATGTCTTCTTGATCTTTAAAACAAAAACAAAATACCCATACTAAGTATTTTGTTTGTTTACCCTTTATAACGAGCCTAAGGGCTATCCAGTAAGGGTGATAATAGTATCATAACTGCTTCCTACCTGGGTCCTTAAAGGTTATGAAAAGGCACCTGTTATAAACTAGACCGTGGCTAGCATCGTACCGTTTACAGCCAAATGCTCAGTTATGGAGCCGTCCGTTGGACCCAGGAGCACCATATCATCCGTGTAGCTGAGTTTATTGACATAAACGTTGTCAATCGAACATCCAATCGGTTTACTGCTGAGTCCAGTGATCAGCTCATTGTTGTAAAGGTTGAAAAACTTGGGCGAGGTTAGCCCCCTGCTTCACCCCACAAACCAACCTATACGCAGGAGAGAGTGAATTATTCCACTTTACATAGTTCACTTGATTACCATACACACATTGATTGGAACACACGCATAATTTCAGCTCGCACGCATGCTTCCCCAAGCATTTTCCATTATATGTCATAGGACACGAGGTCGAATCCCGATGGATTCGAGCTCATGTCCTAGTGTCGATAGGTCGAGGGGGGGGAGGGGGTTCGAGGTGGCATCCTCATTTTCAGAAATCGTCGTTTGGTTCATCAGACTACAGAACACAGATTAAAAAAATTGACACAGTTACCTGATCATCCGTTTCTAAGGAACGAGCCCCAATGCAGAGACAAGCACTGAATGTCGAATGATATTATAATTCATTTCCATGTTTAAGCGAATGTGACATTACATCACGCCTGGAATCCCTGAAGAGTTAGGCAGAAGTGTATGTTACTGAGAAATTCCTAAACATACATTAAGGAATTTCTCAGTAACAGCCTGTAGTCTGGATTTGTGCCTGGCGTATCTGCGGCGAAATATGGCTATCTAATACACTTCTGCCTAACTCTTCGGGTATTCCAGGTGTGATGTAATCACTTTAATCAGTGTCTTTTTTTGCTTGGATATCTTTGGTTAGACGTACTGAACGCTGTGTTAAAATTTGTCCATCTATTTTAATGGGACCTTATATAATGACTTGTCATATTTATTTATTTACTTTATGGTTCATTAAAACGGCACAATACCAATTTAATTAATTAACACGGACATAAAAAAACAGGTGAAGTGCGAGTCGGACTCGCACACGAAGGGTCCCGTACCATATCTTTTGATTATTCGTAGTTATAGTGGCAATAGAAATAGGTACACAATCTATGAAAATTTCAACTGTCAACCTATTACGGTTCATGAGATACAGCCCGCTGACAGACGGACATCGGAGGCTTAGTAATAGGGATCCGTAGGTACCCGAAGGGTGCCAAACTAAACGAACCTACATAACAGTAACCCACATTTTAAAAATAATCTTTAAATGAACCTACTTATCCTTACTTGCCTAATATAAAAAAGCGTTCAGGGTAAATCGGAAATATCTTAGGCAGTTTAATACACTAGTTTATGTTAATGGTGGGTAAGAGTGTGAACTGACCAAGACACAAAAACTGTTCAGAAGGGACCCGTAAATACTTAGTTTGGACGTTACGTCCCATATTGAGGGACAGATATGGGACCCGAAAAAACTATTTCCTGTTAAAGAAATGTTTATTTTGTTCGGGATTTTCCTCAAATAGTCAGCGTTTGGTTTCGGGTCGAAAGAGATATGACGTCTCTGGGGTGTCGTTTGGTGATTGAAAGATCCCTAAGGGAATAAGTAGCATCACCAAACCTTTCAAGTAGATTGCAGAGGTCGCGTATTGTGGACGCTAACGCACCTACACATTTTTTAAGTTATATGAAGAAAATATTTTTATATATTATTAGTACCATAAGTATTCCGGATGGAGGCAATAATCGGGAAGAAATAAAAACTCCGAGCTGCTACTAAATATTTTCTAGTAAAAAAAACTCAGGAACCGAGAGCTCAGGGTCCCACGCAAAAAATTCGCGCTTGTGCTAGACGAAACGTTCTAAATCTAAATTTAGGTACATGGAACTTATAAGACACATATATCATTGGACTACGTACATTCAGATCATGTCCAACATTGATAAATGAAATTTCCATATGAAAAGCGGCCGTTATATTTAATCGAGGATTACCTTAAGCTTTGGACAATGAAAGTCCGTAAATATTTATGAAGAAACGACGTGACGAGCCGTTATGACGTCAGTATGCGATGTACTGTTTGATAAGGATTATGGTATTAACTTTTATATTTATCTGTGTTTCTCTTGTGTTGAAAGGGGTATAAAAGAATAGTCTATTCATGCCAAAATCCATCTATCCATCAGGTTAAGCTACGCTTGCCGGGGTTGGTATGTGGATGGCTGACCATTTGTATACCGAGACTCCGTTGTGCCTCAGAATGCACGTTAAGCCGTTGGTCCCGGCTGTCATTCGTGGATCTTTGACAGTCGTCACGGGTCGTCAGAAACCCGAAAGTCTAACTATCAGTCTTACTAAGGGGTATCGTATTACCCAGTTACTGGGTTGTGGAGGTCAGATAGGCAGTCACTCCATGTAAAATGGTATTCAGCTGCATCTGGTTACACTGAAAGCCGACCCCAATATAGTTGGGAAAAGGCTAGGCAGATTTGTATCAGACAGACCCTAACAAAAGCTGGAATCAATGACTCCAGGCAGAAGACGAACATTATATATATGCCTGATTATTATCAGTTAATCTAAGATACCATTGAATTATTACAGTATAAGGGCCAGCACACCTCGGCGGACGGTGGGGCAGAGTTACCAACTAAATAAAAAAATTACCAACTTAATTCGTACTTAACTAATGGTAACAAGATATAGATTCCAAAGCTCAGAGACCGACCACAAAGCATCAAAGGGGCTTTCTCTCTGCGGTAATACAAGGCTCGGGACGATTCCGCGGCGGAATGCGAAGCCATGCGAAGCCATGCGACGGTATGCGCCAGAGGCCACTAGCATACGATCGCGGGGGAGACGCAGTGTATGCGGGGGTACACTCCGCATTTCCTTCCCCCGAGGCATACTATGTCATGGCACGGGATGCTTCTCGGCAAATCCTCCCGTCTCTCGCCGTCCGCGGGTGTGCGGCCTTAAAGGAAACCTCAGTCTCAAGACAATCCAAAATTGCCGAGAATAAGAAGAGACATTTAAAACAAAGCAACAGCGACAATAACCACTAACGTCACCTTTTATAAAACGCGAAAGAACCCGTCCATTTTCCAAAATTTACTCACAAAAGTAATATAAAAGAACAAGTATTCTGCCATGAAGATTATGCAAGGGAACAATAAAATGGGTTGAGGTACATTAAGCCGCATTACAGAGCCGTAACAGAGACTCAAGCTGCGGTACAGTGAAATTGGCTTACATCCAAACAGATTGCATATACACGTGCAGCCGCTGCAGGGTAGTCCGCGAAATTCAAGTTATATTCGGGTTTTTTGCAATTTTCAGATCAGTATTAAGTTGTATGTTGACCAAAATATGATTCACGATCGTAACAAATATATACTTTTGTTAGCTTATATATATGTCCCACTGCAAATGCCTTCCCTTGTGCGATCTCTGGCCATGTTGGCCCTGAAAACAGTACGGAATTATAATCCATACAACTCTCTAAGTCCAAGTTGCCCTGTTGAAAGACTATTTCATGAAGTCATGACATTTGAGGCCAATTATAACCCTTAACAAATTTACAAACAAACGACGTCAGATCTTTAAATTAAATTGTGCCCAACATAGCAAAAAAAAAAAACTTTCTTGTAACGGTTTTCTAATCGTGTGATTGGCACAGCTTTACCCCATTTACTCTTCTACTTAGATTTTATTAGCAATAACCGCGTATAGATCCTCAAAGTAACAGCTCACTTTATTGTCTAAACGTAAGGAGACATAAAAAAACAATAATTATTTCGCTTGTTTTATATCGATGCGCGAAGTTTATTTTGTGTCAATAATGGTTATGAGGTTGATGAGTGAACATAAGACATGATAGTCTTTTGTTTTTATTAGTTACAGCCACATAAACTCAGTTAAACTATGGTTACCTAAAGCTGCGTTCAGATATGTTCTTTTGTCCGAACCGTACCTCCGTTTCCACGTCCGTTTCTCCGTACCAGCGCAGCGTCGCGATTCAAGAACGCTAGTTTGGACGCCCGTTCTGTACGGAACGGTGGTACGGCGTGCGGCGTCTCGATACGGATACAGGCACGAGATACGGTCCATCGCGAGTCGGTTTTTTCGCCCCGTTCAAAGGCGATACGATACAGCGTCCAAAGTTGTTAGATCGCGACGCTGATAAACGTATTTTCTTAATTTCTTTTTGATACGAAACGGTGGTACGGCACGGACAAAATAACATAATTATCTGGACGCAGTTTTATATAACGGTGGCCGCCACATGGCGTCCGCAATTTACCGGCGAATGAAGTCACTAAAACGTTATTTATGAAAGTAAGTTAATGTGCTTTCCTAGAGAGCGTTTTTCACCATAAAGTGAAAACCCAGTGCCATTATTTTCATGGTGGACGTCACTGTGGTCGTTGTGAGGCGACCACCACTCTTTATAGGAAACCGTAGCTGCAACGTAATCGGTTCAGCGCAGTTTATGAGTTGTGATGTCACTGACTGATACACAAAAGTTTCGAACTGATAGCACCTTACTATTTGCGTCAGGAATATCGCCTGAAAAGATTATCGGCTGTGTTTATTGGAATCTGCCATAGATTGATAGGCAATGTTTCCGATCGTATAAGAATTTATCGCCTGTGTCTAACATTAAAATGTCCACTAAGCAAGACTTTCTATCTTATTTAGTGGTACTTATATTGTCCCTTAGGCTATAAAAAGAGTGTTTATTAGATATTCAGACAACAATAATTGGACAGGATAAAAAAAGTGTCGAGGGCGTAGAGGCTAATACGCGTAGCACAATGCGAGCTACGGCGTAGCAAGGCTCGTAGCTTAACGAGGTAGATATTTTGGAATGCTACGATACGAGAATATTATAAGTAGGTAACTTTAAAACCGAATGGATTTGGATTAAATATGGCACAGGGGTAGACCTTTACCTGGAGAATGACATAGGCTACTTTTCATCCTGGACGCAAACGAAGTCGCGGGGAACAGCTAGTAATATTTTAAATAACTAAAAACTATATAAATTAATGGGAAAGTCAGTTTATTTTTTGTTTATTTGTTACGTTTTCACGCTAAAACGACTTAATAGATTTTAATGATATATGGCACACGGGTAGACCATGACCTGGATTAGGACATAGGATACTTTTTATCCCGGTAGTCCCACGGGATCGAGACTTATGCCGGTGAAACCGTGGGGTGCCTTAGTAATAAATACAAAAGTCAGTTTGTTTGTTTGTTATGCTTTCACGCTAAATCGGCTAAACCCATTTGGGTGAAATTTGGCATATGGGTAGACTATGACCTGGGTTAGGACATAAGATACATTTTATCCCGATAGTACGTTCTCGTGGGATAAATTCCGACCTCCACGCGGGCGAAACCCCGATCAAAAGCTGGTCTTTTATAAGATAACGGCTGTTGTTTATTAGTAACAGCTTACTTAGCGTCCGTCGACAAGAACTCATTTGAAGTCTATAATTTGTTTTCAAAATTCTGTGGGCGTCTGACGTGTAACGACTGTCAACGATCCACGAATGACAGCCGGGACCAACGGCTTAATGTGCTTTCCGAGGCACGGAGAAGTCTCGATATGTAAAGATCACCCATCCACGGACCAACCCCGGCAAGCGTAGCTTAACCTGATGGATCGAACCGTGCGGCTATTATTACTTATCCACGAGCTCTACGAGCTCCAACTAAATAAAACAAAATTTAAATCTTGTTTAAAACACACACTATGGTGTCAAGCATGTTATAAATTGGGGATTAAATCTCTGAAAAAAATGCTTGCCTGAACGCGGCTCCACAAGGGCGCATAAACTGGTTGATTAGCCTTCGAAAATATTATTGGAGCTGCTGAAGATTGCAAGAACTATCTTTGCATGGTATAAATTTAATATCTTAGTATTGTATAATTGCATAGCATATGTGTGAGCACTGTGACCATGTGTCTTCTCCAAAACTACCATTTACTGGGTACGCCTTTCATTGACTTGAATGTGCCCTGGTGGCTGAGAGTATATCATGCTCACTCAAATGTTCCGATGGTGGTGGTGTGTGTGTTGGATCGTTAAGTTCCCTTCAAAATGGTTGCGCTAAATGCTGCTGATCCATGCGTCATGTTCGTGAACGGGCGCCGTCAGTAGGTCCTGGTCATCTCTTAGCAACCACGGCTTATTTTAATCTTTGTATTGTTTTTAACTTTTTATTACGGACGATTTTAACGTGTACGTCTTTCTACATTGTTCTCACATGTATAATTTCAACATGAATGTAACCAATATTTTGTAATAATATTTTATTTAAATGAGTGCAATGAGTGGAATCTAGTGGCAACACTGCCCAAGCGACATGTCAAATTATTGTTCCGTATTTTAAATTATTTTTAATTAGTAATTAAGTAAAATTAAGGTGTAATTTTATGTGTAAACGTAATATAATTGCATAAATACTCAGGATTATTGTTTTCCTGTAAATATATGAAGTAAAAACAGTGTTTGGTTACACACCGGTAACCTTAAAATCAACAGCTGACGATCGGACTACGGATTTAAACGGGGAGTATTGCTTTACTTTTTACTTTATAATAGCACACAATCGTCACTATAACTCTGTTACACGTCCTCGTTAAGTCTTAACATAAATAGTTCGCTGATTTAGCACTCTGCATTCGGTGTAAATCGCATTGTTTACATAGCAGAAAAAGTAACTTAGCGTAAATTCAGATATCTCAATCTGATCTTTAATATACTAATAAGTATACAATATTAAAAACGTTCATGTTCGTTATTTTTGCATTGTCATTATACTTTAATATCAAATATTAAAATCTTGGCAACCTACCCACTTATGGAAAATTAAAATCATAAAAGGCAATTAAAACATCATAAACCTACATTTAATTTGATAATATAGCTTTGATAAATATATTTATAGAATAGTCCCTTAAGCCAATTCAGTAGTTTACCTCATTTCTCCACTAAATAACGCTAAATTCTCCCATTTTCCCTTTCATCTCCATCTTTACTAATTTATTTGTCTGTCCTACTTGTTCTCACCGTTTCTTTACTCTAATTTCAGTAACTAATCCTGAAACCATTCCTGTGATGACCCGTAAGGCTACAGCTCAGGATATGGAGCTCAAATTGAGAACTTGAAGCATCTAAATTACAATATAAACAATTGTTACAACAGAATGACGAAAGTGAGGAAGAAATCAAGAAGATAGTTAACAAAAACTCAAGCCTTAAACGGGAGCTAGTAGACCTACATCAGCAATATCTGAATGTTGTTGATGAACGAGATCAACTGAAGGCGGTCACAGATGGTTTCAGCAACTGTAGTAACTTGTATGAAGAGGCTTTAAGCAAAGTTAGGGACCTAGAAGACGAATTAATTCATGCTAATAGTCATATTATCCGATTAGAGAAAGAAAAAGAATGTACACAGGTTAAAGAAACTAACCACTTATACAATGAATTATTAAATACTAATTGTAACCCTCATTCCACAATAACTATTGACCTTACTGAAGATTCCTTGCTGAAACAGAATTGTAGTTATAAAGTTAGTCATAAGAAAATGAAAAAATATGCAAAATTGAATAGAATAATTAAAAAATGTAATCAAATTAGGAAACAACAAAAACACTTTTCCAAAAATATTCCACGGAGGAAAGAACGTGTTGATCTACTCAATAAATTAAACAAATATCAAATAAAATTAGAAGACAGCAAAAAAATATATGAAATTGATACACAGCGCTTACAGTCTGACATACAGTTACTTGAGGGAAAACTTCGTTCCCTTTACATTATATATGTGGGCTCTCAGAACCAAATTAAATAACACATTCTTGCTGCTAATGAGTTAGTTATGTGTCAGTGTTCTTGTCAGAAGATTTAAAACCCTGATGCTGTCCAGCCTGAGGCAACGGAGTCCCAGACTGAGAGTTTGACTCAAGGCTGTATCCTCAACCAAGATATATCTGATACAGTACAAGATCTATCTCAAGCAGTACAGCCTGAGATTGTTAGTTGTCCATTTTTCAGTAGTTATGATTGTTATCATTCAGTTATGTTCTCAGATAGTATAGGAAGAGGTATAGGTAAATTAATTAGTAACAATCTGTGTTATTCAAATTATTGTATGCCAGGTTCTACCTACAAACGAATAATGGCATCAGTAACAGCAAGTGTATACAATCCTAAAACCAACATTACTGTATTTGTAGGTAATAGTTCTAAGGTCAAAAAATAAGAAATCACGGACTGTGTAACTGAATTGTTAAAGTTAAATTGTAGTAAAATAATATTGTGTGCTTTCCCATACTTTGAAAAATTGACAAATAGACAAAAAAAATATATTCATATGCTTAATAAGCATATACACTTCTTAGTTAGCCATTATAGTGACAAGCTTGTATTTCTTGACACCAACTACAATAATAAGGTGGTGAACCTAAATAAATGTAGCTCAAATGCTATAAATATTTTTACAAATTGTACGAAGGAGGTTCCATGTCCCTCACTCACTATGAGTTCACTGCCTCTGGATAGTAATTTAGACTAGTTTGTAAGACAACAGAAGGTACCTGTAAGAATATTCTTATACCTAACAACAACAAGGTATCTTCTTGCTCTAAAATAAATAATTATCAAAAAGGAGATCAGCAGAATGCCTTGAAATTATTTCATCAAAATATTCAAGGTATTTCTTCCTAATTATTAGAAATTGAAATGTTTTTAGAAAAAACAAAGTTTGACATTGTTTGTTTTACTGAACATTGGTTAAAGGATTACCAAATGCTAATTAATTATGAGAACTTTAGTGTGGGCAGTTGCTTTAACCGTAAATCTATGCTACGTGGAGGTTCTACTATCTTGATAAAAAATTGTTTAAAATCGAAGCAACGTAATGACATAGTTGGTTTATCAGTTGAACATTGCATTGAATTGTCCTGTGTTGAGCTGGATAAGCATGTTGTAGTGTGCGTGTACAGACCCCCTAATTATCAGAACTATTCTTTATTTGAGTCAATAATGGAAGATGTCGTAGCGAAACTAGCATCTAGCAACAAAGCCGCATTTATTTGTGGTGATTTTAATATAATATAAATATTCTGGAAAATAATTTAAATAGCAGTAGAATAATAAGCCTTTTTAAATCGTTCAATTTGTCTAATGTTTTTACAGAACCGACTAGAGTAACACCAACTTCTGCTACTTGTATCGATAATGTCTTCTGTGATTGTGATTATTTAGATAAAGCCATCGTAAATTATTTGCCGTCTGATCATAGTGGACAAACGGTAACTTTTAAGTTTAAAACACTTAAGCAAAAAGTGCAAATACAATTTAGACCAATTACAACTGGCAAATTAAATAGATTCAATAGTACCCTAAATAATAAGTTAAATGCTCTGGGCCATAATATGGACGATGCAAATAAATTGTATGAGGGTTTCTTTTCAGTAGTGCACACAGAATTCAATAAAACTTTTGAAAAGAAAACAAAAAAATATTTGCCCTAACTTTATTTTTAGTGACTGGGCAACTAGAGGTATTAGGATAAGTAGGGAAAGACTGTTCGAGCTGTATGGCCTTAAGCCTTACATTAACACTGAAACTTTCAACAAGTATGTTGCTACATATTCCAAAAATTTTAGAAATACCTGCAAGATAGCTAAAGCTATGCATATTAGCAACAAGATCAAACCAGCAGAAAATAAAATAAAAACAGTTTGGAAAGTTATAAATAATGAAACTAATAGGAAAAAAATACGAAACACTGAGTTCACAATGGAGACTTCACGTGGTGTCATAAGCTCCAATTTAGAAGTAGCTCAAGAATTTGTAAATTTCTTTACTAATATACCATATAAAACGACGGAAGCTTTAAATTCCTCACCCGATGTCTCAATAGATTTATTAAAAGCGAATGTTCCAGGCTGCCTGGTTGAATTTCAATTTAAACATATAAACCCTATGATAGTTATAAAAGCTTTTCGGCAAATTAAAATCAAATTGACCGAAGATCTATGGGGATTATCTATCAAAGTTTGTACATCCATAATCGAGACTTTAGCACCATACTTAGCTTTAATATTTAATTTGTGCGTGGATCAAGGAGTCTTCCCTGATTTAATGAAATACAGTAAGGTTATACCCCTTTTTAAATCTGGGGACAGTAAAGACACTAACAATTATAGACCAGTATCCGTGCTGCCGGTATTCAGCAAGGTGTTCGAAAAGGTAATGCTCAATCAAATGCTTAATCATTTTAACACCAACCAAATCTTATACGATCAGCAATATGGGTTCACCAAAGGACGTTGTACGACTGACGCCGGTGTAACCTTGTTAAAACACATATTTACAGCGTGGAAGGGGCCCCAAGTCGCCATAGGAATTTTTTGTGACCTCTCAAAAGCATTTGACTACGTAGATCATGAAACCTTACTCTTGAAACTTGAGCATGACGGTCTAGGTAAACTTGCGCTCAGTTTGCTATAATCTTATTTAAATGATAGACAACAGCAAGTTCAAATTAATGGGGTCAAATCACTCGGTCTAAAAGTAAAAATGGGTGTACCACAAGGCTCGATATTGGGTCCTTTCCTCTTTTTAGTATAAAAATTTAAAAAAAATCAAAAGTCATTCATTCAAAATAGGCTGAGAATCAGCACTTTTCAAACGTCAAGATTACATAAAACAGTCCCCCAAAAACGCCCACCCTTCACCACTTCCTAGTGCTTAGCTGGGAAGAAGAAGTGGCGCAACAAACTCCCCAGCAGCACAGCTGTCTGTTCAGTTAGAAAACTTGATTCTATACAATAGTACTTACGCAAAACAATTTACATTATGCAACGTAAAACATTACAACTCATTTAAAAAAAACTGTAATGAGTAGATTATGTAATAATAACTTGTCAATAATAAGTTTAAAAAAATAAATTTATTAATACAGTCAAATAAAATGAACTAACCAATTATATGAACTCATATAGTGTCATCTAGTCGTTGATTTTCATAAATGATTTAAATTTATTGAAGCTCAGTTCTTTAACATGGCTTGGGAGTTTGTTGTAAAAACGTATACTTTGGCACTTAAATGAATTACAATTTTTTTGGAGCCTAGTCCTGGGCACAATAAATAAATCTTTGTGTCTAGTATTTATGCTATGAATGTCGCTGTGTTTAGAATATAGATTAATATTCTTTTTTACATATAAAAGGGCATCATAAACATATTGAGATGCGACTGTCATTATGTTTATTTTCTTAAATTTATCCCTCAGTGAATGCCTATAACAAAGGTTATATATTGCTCGAATGGCTCGTTTCTGCAGCACAAATATAGCCTGAAAGTCGGCTGCATTTCCCCATAACAAAATGCCGTACGACATTACACTATGGAAATAACTAAAATATACTAATCGAGCTGTTTCTACATCAGTCAAATGACGGATTTTATACACCGCGTAGGCTGCAGAGCTTACCGCCATGGGATCTAGAGGCGAAAGTCCTCGCGCACATGTAGGAGTTGCGCGAGGAGGCGAAACGCCGGGGTGTAACTCCGCTGCCGCGAGAAATCACGGCACAGCGGACAGAGCTCCGGCGGGATCTCATGGCGGCATGGAGTGTGCGATTGTCGCAACCCAGCGTTGGGCACGCCACAAATGCGGCGATAAGTCCCCTCTTTGAGGAGTGGCTTGAGAGGCGCCATGGCGTCCTCACCTTCCGCCTGACGCAGGTCCTCACCGGACACGGTTTTTTCGGGAGGTTCCTGTTCCGCGTAAGGCGGGAGGAAACGCCCGGGTGTCACCACTGTGTGGATCGCTCGGAGGACATGGTGGAGCATACGGTGGAGGTCTGCCCGGCTTGGGCGGAGCACCGCCGTGTCCTCACGGAGGCGATCGGCGGCGGCGATCTCTCGCGTCCAGCCCTGGTTCAGGCCATGGTTCGGAGCGAGAGTGCATGGGAGGCCGTCACCTCCTTCTGCGAAGCAGTTATGTTCGCGAAGGAGGAGGCGGAGCGTGCGAGGGAGATGCAAGCTGCACGCCCTCGCGGCCCTAGTCGCCGCAGGAGACGCCCCGGGCGTCGGGAGTCGAGAGCCGACTTCTGGCCACCGTGGGCGCGGGCTTGCGGACGGTGAGCAATGGGCAGCTCGCCGTCCGATAAGGACCAGGCCCGTGTCGACGGCACGTTGTGTTCCACGCGCGCCTCAAAGAGATGTCAGCACCAACCGACGGGGTCGAAAGACCAATGCCTGCTGGGGTTGCGGGTTTGTCCGAAAGGGATAACGCGGCCCCGGCACACAGGCAACGGAAGGAACACGGGTGGGTTTTAGTCAGTAAAAGTCTGACACACCCTCTCGCTCTGCCCAGAGCGGGAGAAGTCATTTGATGACTTCCCATGCTGAAAAAAAAAAGAAAAGGCTGCAAAGCTTAGCCGCTTCGACAATTTGGTTATATGTGGGCCCCACTGCAGCTTCGAATCCAAAGTAATACCTAAGAACACAGTGGTGTCCACAAGATCCAATTCTGTCCCATTTACTAGTACATTGGTTTTCACCTGCTTAACGTTAGGTGTCAGAAATCTAATACATTTAGTCTTTTTCTCGTTTAAAAGTCAATTATTAACACTAAACCTATGCACTATTTTAGAGACAGCATTATTTACATCGTCGGTAACTGTCTGTTATCGCTTAAGTTTAAATATAAGTGATGTGTCATCTGCAAATAACACTATTTCATGACTGTTCTTTATAAGGCAAGGAAGGTCATTAATGTATACGAGAAATAAAAAAGGGCCAAGAATTGAGCCCTGCGGAACTCCCATAGTGACAATAGAACCCGGGGATCGCTTGCCATTAACGTCCACTCTTTGGATCCTATTATCCAAATAAGAAATAAGAAGATCCAAAGCAGTGTTTCTAACACCATAGTGATGCAATTTCCTGACCAATGTATCATGAGAAACACAATCGAAAGCCTTAGATAAGTCACAAAAAATACCTAGGGCATCATGTGACTCCTCCCAGGCCTAAAAAATATGTGCAAGAAGCTCAACACCAGCGTCGGAAGTCGAGCGACCCCTTGTGAAACCGAATTGTTTACTGTTTAATAATTTATGACTATTAAAATGTCTTTGCAATTGATCTAGCATCAATTTTTCAAAAAAAATACTAAAGGTGGGGAGCACAGAAATTGGTCTAAAGTTCGTGGGGTCAGCTGTGCTGCCCGATTTAAATAAAGGTATTATTTTACTACTCTTCATTAAGTCAGGAATTACACCACAGTCAATACATTTATTAAAGATAATTGCTAATTCAGGCGCTACAGTGTTGATTATGCATTTTGCAACCTCTACGGAATTTCCCCATAGATCAGCAGTTTTTTTAACATTGAGTGTATTGAAAATTTTAATAATATCTCGAGCAGTAACATAGTCGAAATTAAATTCATTGTTACAATTATCAACATTTTCTTTCAATAGTGACTCGGCAACAGTGGGTGAAGAATTTAAAGATTTAGTGGTTGCGACTGGAATATCTGCAAATAAATTTTCAAAAACTGTGGCAACTTCTAAATCCTTTTCAATAACCATATTGTTTACATTAAGGCTGTAGTCACTACTACGCTTACTGTCTTTTCCTGTCTCATTGTTTATAATTTGCTAAGTCGTTTTTATTTTTTTTTACTTTTTTTAATTTTTGAGCTTAAATATCGACACTTAGCTTCGCTACAAACTTGTTTGATTAATTTGGAATTATTCTTAACATATTGATAAAATTCTTTACTTTTATTATAATTTCTTTCTTCGTACAGTTCAAAGAGTTTGATTCTACTCTTAAATATCCCTTTAGTTGCCCATTCACTGAAGGTTGCAGAACCATTAACTGAGATCTGCTTTGGTATAAATGTTGAGTTAAATTCTGTACAATACATGACAAAAAAGGAATTGTACAGTTCATTAGGATTATCACAATAAGGCAAGTAGGATAATTTACTATTAAGTTTGTTTTTAAAACTCTCCAACCGACCTGCAGTTTTTGGCACAACCGTGATAACTCTCTTAGCCACTTTTTTATCTTGTTTACTAAATGTAATCAGCTGGCCACAATGGTCAGAATCCAGTTGACTTATATTTTTTTTATTAATAGGCGATATGTCAGTAAATATATTATCTAAGCATGTACTTGAGGTGGCGATTACTCTAGTAGGCTCCAAAAATAAATTATTAAGGTTATATGACTGAAATAAATTTTTAATTTTTAGGCTGTTTGATGAGTCCTCCAATAAATTAACATTAAAATCACCACATACAATTATATTTTTCCCAAATTTACCAAGTTTTTGCAACACATGCAAAAACTTGCTAAATTAGGATAGTATTAGGATTAACATATATGTAAATGACCTACCCCATTTATTAAAAAACCAACCACAAATGGTGTTATTTGCTGACAATACTTCTCTAATTTTTAAGATAAATAGTCGTGCATCAAATCTTGACGACGTAAATAACGCAGGTCCAAAATTGGTTCACTGCTAATAATTTAGTATTAAATGGGAAAAAAACTAAATGCATTAGATTTGCTTTACCGAATGTTAAAAGTAGTGATTGTGACATAGTATTGAATGGGGAGAAATTGGAATTCATCGATAAAACTGTTTTCTTGGGGATCACGCTCGACTCAAAGCTGCAATGGGGTCCTCATTTAACATCTCTTGCAGGACGCCTAAGTTCAGCAGCATATGCTGTGAGAAAAATCCGTCAATTTACTAATGTAGATACCGCGAGGCTAGTCTATTTCAGTTATTTTCATAGTATCATATCTTACGGTATTTTACTATGGGGACGGGCTGCAGATATCGACTCTATTTTTATTCTGCAGAAAAGGGCCATCAGAGCAATATATGGCCTCCGCAGACGGGATTCTCTAAGGGAACTGTTTAAAGATATTAATATCATGACGGTACCTTGTCAATATATCTATGAAAACATCATGTACGTTAGGAAAAATCTAATTCTTTTCAGTAAAAGAGGTGATAGACACAATTATAGGACTAGAAATAGGGACCAATTGATTCAACCGGGTTTCAGACTGGCTAAAGTAGACTCATCCTTTATGGGGTACTGTTTGAAATGTTACAATAAAATACCTCCCCACATGCTCCAATTGAATGAAACGAAATTTAAATCTTGTATAAAACGCACACTATGCAAGCATATTATAAGTTGGGGGATTACATCGACGACAAAAATGCTTGGCTCAACGCTGGTCCAGCTCCACAAGGGCGCATAAACTAATTGATTAGCATTCAAAATATTGTTGCAGCTGCTGAAGATTGTAAAACTATCTTTAGATTGTATAAATTCAATCTCTTAGTATTATATAATTGCATAGCACATTTGTGAGCACTATGTCCCTACTTTACAGTTACCATTTACTGGGTACGTCTTTCATTGGCTTGAGTGTGCCCTGGCGGTTGAGAGTATGTCATGCTCACTCAAATGTCTCGCTGGTGGTGGCGTGTGTGTTGGATCATTAAGTTCCCTTCAAAATGGTTGAGCTAAATGGTGCTGATGCATGCGTCATGTTTGTGAACGGGCGCCGTCAGTGGGGACTGGTCATCTCTTAGCTGCCACGGCTTATTTGAATTTATTTTAATTGTTTTTGATTTTATTTTTATTACTGAAGCTTTTAACGTGCACGTCTTTTTACATTGTTCTCACATGTATAATTACAAAATGGATGATGTAAACAATATTTTGTAAAAATATTGTGATTGAAAAGAGTGTCCGTGGAGTTTCTTGCCCGTTCTTCTCCATAGGAACCTACTACGCGTTGGAATGGGCAACTAGCTTCATATTTCTGACTGACCGACCCCTTGACAATTCAAAAGTACCTGTAATTGGTTTATTTGAAATAAATGCTTTGAGTTTTGAGTTTGAGTTTGCACATACCACGCGTTGGAATGGGCAACTAGTTTCATCTTTATTACTGACCAACCCCTTGGCAATTCAAAAAGCCCCGAAATTGGTTTATTTCAAATAAATGCTTTGAGTTTGTAGCTCAAGCGTGTACTTTGTTGGTAGTCAATTACTCGAGTACCAACTTCAAAGAGAATGTACGCAAAGAGACGGTTGCTTGTGGCAGTAGTATTATATTATAACTATATTGTGTGGTGTGTACTATGTATCCTAACTGAGCTTTGCACTGGCAAAACCTTCACATCAAAACATGTTGAAATCTCAATTTCCTGTCAAACATTGACAGAAAATAGAGATTTCCATATGTTTTTATGTGAACGTTTTACCGGTGCAAATGCACAGTATCTAATGTTATAAATGCGAAAGTGAGTATCTTTGTTTCTCTGTTACGCTTTCTCGCTAAAACAGCTGAACGGATTTGGATGATATTTGGCACATGGGTAGATCATGACTAGCGTTAGGATGTATAATATATAAATGGTGACTTTTTTATCCCGGTAGTTCCCGTGGGATGATTTTCGACATCCACGCGTACGCAGTTGCGGGCAAAAGCTAGTTGCATAGTACAACCGAAGTAGTTTTTTGTGTTTGTCTGTGTTGGCATTGTTCCTAAACTTCGCAACGAATATTAATATGGTTTTTGCCATCATTTAGAGAATTTATTCAGAAAGGTTTGTGTGGTTAATCTTACATACGTAGCCCTCACTGATACTCATTCAATAGAGATGATGACAAAAAAAATGTTTTTAGTCCGTCTTTGAGATTATAAAAAAATATTGGACACGTATTTTTTCTTTTTTTACGTAATCTAAAGATTACGGCGATACATTGAGGTAAAATGTGCCATGACGTCACGAGTATGTAGATTTTATACGTACTAGTGACGTACCGACCCACACTTCCCAACCTAAAATGCGTTTTATCTAAGTAATTTTTTATTAATATGATAAAGCAAAAAATACGTGTCTAATATTTTTTTATTATCTGACTGACAGACTAATTAGAATTTCATTTTTTTTACCCAGGCATCCTCCCTATTCTGTACTGTGCAGCTGTAGCGGCATGTCGTGTAGCTCACATCAAATTCGCTAATGACTCTAGAGCTACACGACCGAAACCAGCTGTACCATTATTTTATTTTATTCTAATATTTAAAAATATAATTTATATGTATATAATGAAATAAAGCAAATAGCTTACATTAATAAAGAAATCTCGATGTTTTGTCAACTCGTAAAAAGCGTGCGAAGCAGGGCCGGGTCGCTAGTCATGTTATTAAAATAAATCCCAAAAAAGATTAGACCCACACATGTGAGTATTATCTTTATAATATAACATGCAGTACACTTTAAAAGCTTTGTGGCAAGTGGGAGAATATGCAATTTGCTCACCAAAATCTGCCGTTCCATACATTTTGACCGCGTAGGTATTGCACTTTTCTATGTAACAGCAGATTTTTTTTAAAATAACCGACGAAAAATTTCAACGCAAGGGTGTTCAGAATTATGTACTAAATCCATGGTAACAGTTTCCGCGTCGATGTCCCTGCCACCCTGTATATTATGATTTTTTTAATAATAATATATTAATGATTATTTCATGTCTTATTTAATTATTGTCTCTCTCTCTTGTCTCTTCCATCTCCGCCTCCTAGTTTAAGAGACAGGGCTTATTTTTTTTGTTTATATAAGTTTTGTAACCTTCTAACTATTGTACAAACAATTATGTATCATTATTTTACTCGTAAGTATACCTACCACTGTGCTCAACCTGTCTATGTTATTACTATGGATATATTTTTTTCGTTAGTATAGGCTCGGACCCACTAAGCAAATACTTCATATAGGAATTATATTATATTAAACTCTCGTTACCCCATGGGGTGAGACAGAAATTACAGAACGCTATTTGCTACATACGTAGCAGGTCGGCACATTACAAGCTTCTTTCCGCTGTAAATCTTCGAAAATAATGAACTAGGCCTGGTATTTGATAAATCAGTTTTATTTTTCTGAATAATATGAAAAGCGATATATCCGCCATGCGATCTCTGTTCTTGTCTTTCTCAATCAAATAATTGATTTGCATAATACATGTTAAAAAGGTGTTACAGGTATAAAAGGTACATTGTATTATAACCTAATGAGGTGTGCAAATTAATATCGTAGGTACTAATCGCAACATTAATTAAACAGAATAAATTTTAAATTAAGATACATTAAATAATAAGGTACATTAAATAAAGAAATGTCAAAATAAAATGTCAAATCAAAATTTCAATACTTAATCATTATACTTGTGGTGCCATTATAGATAAAATCAGTCATCTTTCATTTAAATAATCATTATTTGAATAGTAACATTTTGCAACTAGGAATTCGCGCAAACCTAATTTGAATTGGTCCATTTTGTGTAGGTCTGTGATACTTTTTGGCAACTTAACAACTCGCGTAACAAACAAATTCCAATAAATCGTAGCATAACATCACGCTTTGTTCTCCCATAGGGTTGGGCAGAGATGTATCTATAGTACACCCACATTTCACAAAAAAACATTAAAGATTTTTTTTGATATTATATATTACAAAAACAAAACAAAGTTCCCGAGCCATTTTTTTTTTTTTTAGGTTTAATGTTTATTAAAATGTTTAACAGTATTTTACACAAATAACTATTTACACTAGGTACTAAATACAATAACTAACTATACAAATAAATACAAAAAAAATCTATGACTTTACCAACAATAATTCAGGATTTCAAAACCCTCGGAATATACTCGTAATCCCGCCAGTACGGTTTGCAAGAATGATTGACTGACTCGGTAGTCTAGTGTTTGCAAACGCTACTGCTGAGCATGAGGTCCTGGGTTCAATTCCCAGGTCGGGTAAAGTGTTATTGGGTTTTTCCTACAGGAATTTTTCGGTAGCAGCCCGGAATCTGGATTTGCGCCCGGTCAATAGATTGGCCCCCTATTATTGGACTTAAACATAACTGGCGAAATATGGGTGTACTATAGGTACCTTCTTTATGTTATGTCATGTAGATAATAAATTTATTATTTTCTATGACTCATATTTTCAGGATGTCAAAAGCCGTGGAACATAATCCCGCGAGTACGGTTGACTTAATCCACTATAATTGAATCTTAGTGTACCTTACTTAGAAGTTAATTAAATTAGTTTCCTCACAGTTTCAACAATCTCTGCGTATCGAATATGTCTGATAGTTCCGACATTATGTAATACTGTTGGCTCAGATTATAGCTTTTATTGATAAGGGTAGCGATTGATAAGTAATTGAATAGGTATTTGATGAAATGAGCTGTTTAATACAATATTCGGTGAGGATTTGCGATAAAATGCTACCACATGATAATATGCATCATTTAATCATGTACTAGTAAGTAGGTACAACGAATCTGTTTTTTGTATACTGTCTCTATTTGTATATGAGGGGCTCGATCGACTGTTAAGCTACGCTTGCCGCGGTCGGTTCGTGGATGGGTGACCATCCATTACGTATCGAGACGCCACCACGTCTCGGAAAGCACGTTAACCCGTTGATCCCGGTTGTCATTCGTAGATCTTTGACAGTCGTTACGGGTAGAAGCCCAAAAGTCTGTCTACCAATCTTACCAAGCTGTCGAGGTCAGATAGGCAATCGTAAACTACTGGTATTCAGCTGCATCGAGACGGAGTGGAAGCCGACTCTAACATAGATGGGAAAAAGGATTGATTGTCTTCATTTAAAATATAAACTAAGTACATAATTCCTTCATAATTCTATAATACGTGCTTATCTTTATAATGATTTCAATATATTGTTCGTTTTTAGTTTACTAATTTACTTATTTTTATGCGGGTATCATGATTGAAATCGCTGATTGCATCTCAAGGGAGGCGGAACACGTGAGGGAGAGGCGAATTTCGCGCCCTCACGCCCCTAACCGCAGGAGACGCCCAGGGCATCGGGAATCGCAGGCTGATTCCCGGCCACCGTAAGCGTGGGCTTGAGGATGGTGAGCAATGGGTAACTCGCCGTCCGATAAGGACCAGGCCCGGGTCGAAGGCGCGTTGTGCTCCACGCACGCGTCAAAGAGTCAGCACAACTAACGGAGTCCACTAGGACCGATCCCTGCCGGGGTCGCGGGAAAGTCTGAAAGGGATACCGTGGCCCCTGGCAACGTACAGGCAACTGAAGGAACACGGGTGGGTTTTAGTCAGTAAGAGTCTGTCACGCCCTCCTCCCAGAGCGGAACTTATTTTATAATATCCCACCCAAAAAAAAGGTACGCTACAAATCGTTTATCTATCTAACAATAACATTTATAACATACCATTGATAGATTTTCCCACAGGAATCTTCTTTGTTGGCAACTAATTTCTTCCAATTTAGAAAGAATTCAACGGCAGAATTACATGGAACAGAATGTAGTTTTTTTTTATTAAAACAGGCAATTTGTTAGACAGAATATTATGATAAAGTAAGTAATAACTTAATAACTTTATTATAGAACTAGCTTCTGCACCGACTACGTCCGCGTGAGATGTCTTGTTTTAAATTTAAATACGAGTATATCCATTAGTAAAAGAATTTTCGAAAACGAATCAGAAGTTCCGAACCCCCTAAATACAAACTCACACCAAAATTAAAAAAAATAACAAAACCTCACCTTTTTATAATATTGAAAGAAAGAAAAAAAAGAATATATTAATAAAAAAAATATTGTCATGAATTCAGGACCTAGTGTTTAAGTATAATATGTCTGTATAGCAAAAATTACATTACAAAATTAGTGGCATAAAATTATAGGGCGATTTTTTCGTACAAGTGTGCGGGCGGGCAGTACCCATTTTTTTTTTTTTTTTTTTTGAGGGTGGGAAATCATCAAATTATTTTTCCCGCTCTGGGCAGAGCGAGAGGGCGTGTCAGACTTTTACTGACTAACATCCACCCGTGTTCCTTCCGTTGCCCATGTGCCGGGGCTGCGATATCCCTTTCGGACAAACCCGCAACCCCAGCAGGCATTGATCCTTACGGACCCCGCCAGTTGGTGCTGACATCTCTTTGAGGCGCGCGTGGAACACAATACGCCGTCGACCCGGGCCTGGTCCTTATCGGATGGCGAGTTACCCATTGCTCGTCCGCAAGCCCGCGCCGACGGTGGCCGGAAGTCGCTTCGCGACTCCCGACGCCTGGGGCGTCTCCTGCGGCGACTAGGGGCGCGAGGGCGCGCATCTTGGATCTTCCTCGCGCGTTCCGCAACCTCCTTCGCGAGCATAACTGCTTCGCAGAAGGAGGTGACGGCCTCCCATGCACTCTCGCTCCGAACCACGGCCTGAACCAGGGCCGGACGCGAGAGATCGCCGCCGCCGATCGCCTCCATGAGGACACGGCGATGCTCCGCCCAAGCCGGGCAAACCTCCACCGTATGCTCCACCGTGTCTTCCGGGCGGGAGGGACCTCCCGAAACAACCGTGTCTGGTGAGGACCTGCGTCAGGCGGAAGGTGAGGACGCCATGGCGCCTCTCAAGCCACTCCTCAAAGAGGGGACTTATCGCCGCAATTGCGGCGTGCCTGGCGGGCAGTACCCCTGGCGAGAGCGTTAGTCGCTCGCCCGCGTGAACCATGGGACTGACACCAACGAAAAATTCGCCCTATAATTTTATGTAATTTCATGAAACTAATTTCGTTATGTAATTTTAGCTTAAAAGCGTACCCCAAACTAAAAGTAGGTAGTGGTGAAACACTTTTTGAATAAATATAATTTTACTCCAAAATTCTGCGAATGCAAAAGCAAAACGCGAAAAACTATTACTTTTTGCGGAATTAAAAGTAAATAAGGAAGGCGAAAAAATATTTACTTTTAATTCCGCAAAAAGTAATAGTTTTTGCGGAATTTAAACGAAATATTTTTGCTTAACAATTTAAGCTTCGTGCAGACTAGCGCGACGCGACACGGGTTATTGTTATACCGTGAAGTTTTCTTAGAAATTGTATTGTTCGAGTCGCGTCGCGCCGTCGTGTCGCGCTGGTCTGCACGTGTCATGGATTTCCGCACAGTAAAGCTCGATTCCATAACATAGCATAATTATATTTCGCCAGTTTTCTTCGAAATTTTAAGTAAAGTGGTAGATACACTCAAATTTTGCTTTTTACAAAGAACCTTTTTTATTAACCGGACAAAATAGGGACGAACTAGTGAGAATTTCCTAACGAAAACCTCAATAACACAGCTCAACTGCTTATTTGAACCCAAGATATGACCGACGCTGTTATCCTAGTAAATATAACGTAAAAACATTAATTTCAGGCACATTTTTCGGCTATCACAGTATTACGCAATCAACCATACGTAAGTAAAACATTACGTCTGCACTTATATCTGGCCGTAATTAGCACCCATAATGGGCGACTTTGGTCCAAGCCATAACCGTCAGCGGGTGACATTATTAAATATTTTGATTATTGTAATTCAAATCTTAGGGAGCTAGATTTTCCATCGGAATTTGTTAATTGTGCAGATAAATTGTGTAATGATCAGGACCATAAGTTGTTAACAGATTGTACCTTAATATCGTTAGTATATTATCTAGGGGCGCGGAACTAAGTTGTAGTGTACCTAAACGGAAGTGCAATACATATGTACCTGGCTGGAACAAATATGTGAGTTGTGCCCACAGGGATGCTCGACTTTGTTTTCAGATGTGGCTATTACAGAGTAAACCTAAATCCGGATATATTTATAATAAAATGTGTATGTCTAGAAAATTGTTTAAATTAAAATACTGTCAAAACAATGAGGATCAGATTAGAATGGACATTATTGCAAAACATCACACTGATAAGAAATTCAATAAATTTTGGAAGTCAACAAATAAATTAAACCCAAGGTCGAGCCTTCCGGTGAGTGTAGGTGACGCTCATGAACCTTGCGACATTGCTAGCCTATTCCAACGCCATTTCAAGGTGGAATCGCCACTTGGGCCGGCGGCGCAGGTGCTTGGTGCTGAGTGTCAGCATGGAGACGTTAGTATCAGCTTTACAGCCAAGGATGTTGCTGTCGTTATTAAGAAGATGATGCGAGGTAAGTCTCCAGGTCATGCCGACCTAAGCATCGAGCACTTGAGGCACGCTGGTGTGCATCTACCGAGGGTACTGGTAATGCTGTTTAATCTGTGCATCAGCCATAATTACTTACCTGATGATCTCATGTACACGGTGGTCGTTCCGATCGTTAAAAACACAAAACGGGTGATGTGTCGGATGTATCTAACTATAGGCCCATTTCACTCGCTACTGTCATAGCCAAGGTCCTGGACGGGCTGCTTGACGGACAGCTGGAGAAGCACCTTCATATCCATGACGCTCAGTTTGGCTTCACGCCTGGTATGTCGACTGAGAGTGCTATCCTCTGTCTCAAGCAGACTGTACAGTACTACACGGCTAGAAATACTCCTGTGTACGCTTGTTACCTAGACCTCTCGAAAGCGTTCGATTTAGTCAATTATGACATGCTGTAGCACAAGCTGCACAGTGAGGCACAGGTACCGAGTGAGATAGTGTCGATATTTAGGTATTGCTACAGTCACCAGCGGAACAGTGTGAAATGGGCGGGATCAATTTCGTGCTTGATTATACGTTGTATTGAAATAAGTAGGCACATGAAGAATACCTTTGGCTTCTGTGATATCTTTCACACAATCCAATGGATTTTGCCATTATTTAACTAGTCATCCTTTCTACCCATTTTCATAAAGATGGGAGAAAGGCCAACCCCAAATAAATGAAAATAGGTAAGGTGAAGATAGACTCCATCGGGGGAGAGACAGATTGAGACCCCATCGGGTGATTTCTTGCAAATAAAAGCCAAGCATTAGCCAACTTTTAAATAATGTATTGAAATTGTGCGTGTTTGACATTTATAGCCTGAGGTAAGCAAAGATGTTAAAAATTACAAAAATATATTATTAAAATCTATGCTCAAAATTACAACACACAATGGCAATGCCATTCATTGTGATAATTCAACAACATTAATTACGTTGTTTACGTAGTCGATCAGGAATTTTTCAATGGAGCAGGAATTTCGTTTTTTTCAGTCGTAGTGTCATATCAGCCTGTTGCGTCGAGCAATTGGGTTAGATTAAAATGTAACTGATATTCACCCTACTTGGTTTATTTGACATCGTCATACTTCAGCCAATTTACACAAACCGCTGATGAATTATAAACCTGAACCTTCCTTATGAATCATTCTGTCCATTGGTGAAAACCGTATGAAAATCCATTTTGTTTAATAAAAAAATGTGGTGTAGCTATCATCAAAGTTATTTTTCACCTTGTAGTGATTTTTTTACTACCGGTTAATTTTAGGTGAAAAATAGTAGCATATTAATCCACAGAGAAGAACCACCGCTAATTAAATTGATTCAACATACGTTGCCCCGTGGCCACGAGCTACACGCTCCAGCGACACGCGTCTTGCGACAGCGACTCCGGAGAAAACAAACGAAATAAATTGCTTAAACCTCGGTCACACGCAGTGAGTATTCGCTGCGTGTAACAGGCTATTCGCTGCGACTAGATTCATTCGTAGCGAGTTGAATTCGCCGCGAGTCGAATACGCCGCGAGTTAAATTCGCCGCGATTAGAATTGAGCCTGTTCAATTTTACTCACGGCGAATTCAACTCGCCGCGAGCATTCGCTGTGTGTGACAAAGTACTCGCTGCGAGTAGCCATTCCGCTCTGTAGAAATCGCTGTGAATGACAGGCAGGCAGCGAATACTCGCTACGAGTATAATTCGCGGCGAATTCACTCGCAGCGAGTCTTCGCTGCGTGTGGCCGAGGCTTAGAGCATGCCACAAGTCACCGCGACCACACCGCGACGCTTTTTGCAAAACGACGGACGGAAAAAGATGACGAGCGCCCGTGTCGCTTGATGTAAGTCGTATCGATTGACGCCGTGAACAGGGCCTTAAATTGTTTCGGCTACAGTAGGTCACAAAAAACAGATAAAATATACTTAAAAAATCAAAAAATTCAAAAGTTTATTCAAACTAGGCTGAAAATCAGCACTTTTCGAAAGTCAAAATTACATAAGACAGTCCCCTAAAACGCCCACCCTTCACCACTTCCTTCCTTACTTACTTTTCTATACCTACAGTTTATAATTTAGCACCGACACTGCACTTAGGACGGCACACAATAGTATAAGGTAGATCGATATCAACGGAAACTCGACACTTAGCCCGCCGTCAGATAATCTGGTTTGCCAATTACTATCCAGAAAGAAAAAATACATGATTTTATTTTAGAAATTGTCGCCTACAGATAATAAGGTTGCCAGTAATGCCTTCATTTTCTAGTTTCGATTACCGAATTGGTTATTAAGTCTGAAAGCAGTTAGATGGAAAGATAATGTCGGTTATTAATTCATTCAAAGTGCGTGTGAAGTTAGTAGGTATGTTGGTATACTCATGCAGAGCATAAAACATTTTATCGTAACATAGTAACTATGGAGTTTCTTGCCCATTCTTATCCGTATAAAACTAGGTACGAGTATCTTTTGAAAGGGAATACTAGAATCAATTTTATTTTCTTGTAAATGTTGACACACAAATATGGCTTTTTACAGCCTACTTGAAGTAAACGATTTGACTTTTACTTTGACCAAAAGCGTCTTCTCAGAAGGAACAAAAAATGAGCATTAATGTGTGTTTTTGATTTCACACTATTTAGTCTACTTTTTCTCCATGTTTTTAGTATCGTTGATCTATGTAAGTGCTGTAAGATAAAAAGGGGGTCAGGTATATAAGCTTTGAAATGGAATAACCTAATCATTTTGTTTGAAGGTACTTTTTAACCTCGTACATGTTCATAGGTATCTAGTGTTATGAGACTAGAAACCAATATAGTTAGTCGTTATACAAACTACTCATGAATTTAGATTAACGCGTGCTTTTCATGCGTACCTATATGGAGGACATTGTGTTAGAATGAACACGTCATGTGGACGCTAAATTCATGTAATACGTGTCATATGGACGTAAAAGCACTTTAATATGGCGTAAAACTATCTGTATGTCCTATGCTTTATTCTTTCAAATATCAAAATCTGCTAAGCATTTTCCCAACTATGTTGGGGTCAGCTTCCAGTTTAGCCGGATGCAGCTGAATACCAGTATTTCACATGGAACGACAGCCTATCTGACCTCCACAACCCAGTGACTGGGTAATACGATACCCCCTGGTAAGACTGATTGTCAGACTTTCGGGCTTATGACGACCCGTAATGACTGTCAAAGATCCACGAATGCCAGCCAGGACCAACGGCTTAACGTGCTTTCCGAGGCACGGAGAAGTCTCGGTATGTAATGATGGTCACCCATCCACGGACCAACCCCGGCAAGCGTAGCTTAACCTCATGACCCGCGGCCCGCGGACCCGTGCGGCTGTTATTACTTAAATAGCCACGAGCTATAGTGTAAAATATGTTCCTTGAAATAAACAATAAAATAAGGTTCGTGACAAATGTTATTCAGTTCATCAACGTTAATAAGATTAGACAGAATTTGAGAAAATAAGGTTACAAGAAACGGGTCTCGAAAAAAATATTTTCTTAAAATAATCCGCAATTATTAGACAGACGCAAAAAAAAATTGACAAGGTCAGGCAACCTTGTCAGTTTTTTATTGCGTCTGTCTGTCACAATTTTAGGGTACCGTACCAAAATAGTCCCGACCATCTGTCGGTCTTTATCCTCGTAAGGCCCAAAGATTTAATTTAAAGATAAAAATAAGTTGACACTGGCCCAGCGACCTAAAATTATGACATGGTATTTAAAAGTATTTTTTGTTTTAAATAATCCCGCCAATTGAAATCTGTAATCAAAAAATTATTAACCTTGAACGCATCTTTAATTTTGACGGTGTCAATTTGACATTTTAGAACCAAGAATCTGTCTTTTTGACGTTTCATCTCGTGTGAACGGATGCCTCGTGGAGATAGTTATGTAAATCTATTCATGTCTGTATAATCAGAACAAAGAAAGAAATAATAATCAGTCAGTCATAATAAGAAAAAATCTACATATTTTTAGTAAAATAAGTGATAGACATAATTTTAATACTAGAAATAAAGATAAAATAGATCAACCATTTTTCAGATTATCTAAAGTACATACATCTTTTATGGGGTACTGTGTTAAATGTTACAACAAAATACCTTGTGATATTTTACAATTAAATGAAGATAAGAATGCTTGGAAACATGCTGGTCCAGCTCCATAGGATAATCTAGAATCTAGACAAAATCAACCTGGTTGCTAATTTAAGTTGTATAAATTATTATATTTTATTATATGACATTGATTTTACATTCTGTGATTACTTACTCACACACTGACTTATTAATTGTAACTTTTTTTTGGAAAATCGTCTACTTTTACAATGTTTGTAAATATGTGAGAACCATGTATCTATCACATAAGTAATTAATTTATCTGTTGTTGCTCTCTTTTAAAAATTATTTTTACCTATATTGTGGTATAAAGAAAGAAAAGAAAGAAAGAATAATGTTTATTTGGACACAGTTTGTGAAACTCTAAATACAAAATAAAAAAAAGTGAAAATAATACTTTAACAATAATAGTGTGTGCCTCACAGCTGCGCCAAAAAGGTTCATTTCAGCATTAATGCCAGGCAGATGCTGTCTGACGCTGGCTTTCTAATGAACCTATAAGTAGGGACAAGTGACAGCGAGTACAAAACAGTTTCAACATACCTAATACATAATTCGTATACATCTAAATAAATAAATAAACTAGTAATCAATTCTAAATTACAAAATAAAAAATAAAAAATATGTATATGAAAACAATAGGAACTGTCCACGCAAAACCTGTTCTTAACGATTAGCTAGACTAGATTGATTCGTGAACTCACAAAGCGCAACAGGCCGCCAAACGCGGCGGACAGATACACCGACTGCTATTTAGTTTTAAGACATGCAAAAAAATTACTGTGGGGTGTTTGAATAAAACATATGAATATTATATATTATAATATAACATAATAAATAATAATAAAATAGTGAAGAAAGTATAATAAGAAAGTGAAGTACATATAACAATTGATGAAGTAGGTACACTGTTAATAAAAGAAGGTAAGCATCATTCAATTATTACCATAATTTTCTTGTGCTGAACTGTATACTATACTATACTATGCTGGTATAGTGATTTATTTTTTTATTTTTAGATGCATCGTCTTCACATATAATTATATAACTAATGTACCTACGAGTACATATACAAAATATTGTAAAACATTTTAAAAGAGTAACGGTGGAGTTTCTTGCCCATTCTTCTCCATACGAAAACTACCTTTTGGAAGGGGCGACTAGAATCAATTTTTTTTTTTGTAATTTTTGACGTTCTTAAGTGCCTTGCAAGAGCCTATTTGAAATAAATGATTTGACTTTGACTTTGAACATGATGATGTCTGAAATGTATTGCAAACATTTGTGGAAATGTTATATTTTGTTCTCACGCATTTTTTTATTGCAAAGTCATTTTAATTCAGTAATATACGAACGACAAAAACTATGTCCCAAAATAAGGTCGGAGGGTTTTAAAATGAGACTGAAGTGAATTTTGTTACGTAAAATAATTAAAAAATAAGGTTTAAAATGAAAGGAGAAGTAATAAAACTATTTTTTTTTAACTTTTCTTTTATTTCTGGTATAATTTGTAATTCTATGATAAATAATTAAATAGATTTGATTTATTCAAACTAATATTATACCTAGAACTATGGCCCAGTGTCCTAAAAAAAGGACAAATTATTTCAAATTTTTTTTTGCATGAAATGTTAACTTGAGGTATAGGAAATACGACTTAAAAGAATTTAGCCAAAATCATTACATTTACACACTTTTTTTCTAAACCAAAGTTCTGGGCCGCAACTACTTGCACCTATTTTTAATACATTGGGTCGTAATGTATATCGACCTAAATTTAAGTTGGGCCTTACGAGGTGTAAGTCACTGGTGATTATCTCAGCTGTTGTTTGAAGCAAGATAATCGATATACTTCTAATAACTGTGGATGGTCAAATGTCGTGTTTTTGTTAAGATTTTAGCTCAAAGAACCTTATGTATGTATTTTTATTAGAACTTTTGTTCGAGCTTACGGGCTTGAATACAATTTATAGAAATTCTCTAATATATACATTCTTCTCTTCTTCTTTTACGTCTGGTTAGTGACTAACCTGCTATCTAATTACGTAATATATTTTCGTTTCATTTTGACAGTTCAACAACATTCATTGCGTTATTTACGTTGTTGAGCAGATATTTTTTCGAACCTATGAAGCAATGGATTAGCAATCTGTTTCAAAACGATTCAGATTCTGATTGATTGTGTATTACGCAATTAGGGTACTTGTGTCAGAGTTTTAATGTCAGCCTCTGCCTCTGACTTGGTTTCATAAGCCGTCGAGAAATATCTCTCAAGCATGCCGGTTTCCTCACGGTGTTCGCCATTTTAAAAGCAAGTGATAATTATACAATACGCACATGAATCCGAAAAGTCGAGGTGCGATGGCTTATTACCAGTCAAACAAAACTTGTCTAATGAAAATTATCGGACGTGTTTCCCTGTTCCGTCTAATTAGGGTTTTCAACAGTTTTCGTTCAGAAGTCAGAGCTGAGAAAAATAAATTACATTTAAAAATATATGCGTCGCGGGAATCAGACAGAACCCACCTCAATCGGCGAGTCCAACTACGCCTTTTTACTTACCTGAACTATTCTCAAAAATTTAATCTTATTACTTAAACCTCTTATACCTGGCTGAGATGCCAGCTCAATAGGCTTTGTGGAATCTATCAATTAGAACCCACTGGCTTAGCATCCGTTGGTTCCATACAATAGGATTTTAGTCCGTGAATAATAAAAGTATGGATAAAGAAAAATCTTGAACTTGCATTTTTTAATGAATGAAATCTATTTTATTCCGGAATATTATTGGATTTTGGTCACAAAGAAAAATTTGTGAACTTGGAGATTATTAAAATGCGTGATCGCGTGAGATTATTTTAATTTATTCAGATCATGTAGAACGATATTGGGGGCAGTTAAATGTCACGTTGTATTTTAATTTTGTAATTTTTTTGACGTGACAAAAATTTATGCCGCGCGTGTTTTCACAATAAAAAAAAAATCATGTTCATAAATGTTGTTCAGTCAGATTTTTATCCGGTCTGATAAAAATCTTACTGAAAAATGTTACATAATATAAAATCAAGCCAGCTTTCCCGGAAGGTGTCGGCATGGTGTACTAGTTCACACTCACAGTTAATTCAAAGTCCCATGCTTTAGTGGATTATTGGTAACATTATTTCGCGAGAAAAAAAACGTTGACGTTAACGTTACCATGTTTATAATTGTTATACTCGTAGTATAATAATTCTTTGTAATTTTTCTTTCGGGACATTACATTTTTTGTAAATTTGTGTAGACATTGTGACTTGTAACATCGCCTTGGATGAGTTTGTAAAAGTGTTATAGTTGTGATTTAAATAAATAAATAAATAACAATAAGAAACAGAATAGTTTTGTTTTTACCAAAATAATAAATAACATAGTGTGTTTAAAAACCCATCCGCACATTAATTAAATGTTTGGTTTTCACGTACTTTAGAAGTAATTAAGACTCTCCTGGGATTGTTTTTTAAACATTTTAGGTGTCTACCCATGTCATACGCAGAAAATATCGCAGAGTTGTATTTCGCTTAATCCTGGGATTCCTGTATATTTACTTTTTAAGAGCGTTTATTCTGAAAATGGGCAACGTCGCAAATAGATGTCAAATATTTCACTGTTTTGATTCATTTGGTAATATTACTGCATGGAAATAAGAAATGTGGCTAACTAGCAGACTAGAATATTGATTATGAAATGAAGTATTTAATATCGTAACACCGAATATTTAGTTTTAGATGTAAAAAAAGTATTTGGAAGTTTCCAAATTCTTTTTTTACACCTTAAACGGGTTCAACATCAAATTCAATGTTACAATTGCAATTCATTATTAGACCATTATTGGTTCCAGGTTAGTCACTAACCACAAGAAAAGAAGAAGAAGATTATAAATTAGCAAATTTTCTACAGAGGTAATAAGTTATGACTTGCAGACACCCGGTAAATGACAGCCGCCCGTGCCCCATGTAACAACAGGGTAAAATCTCAATTTAAAAAAAAAGCGGCGTTTTTTTTTCTTTTTTCGAATAAATTTCCACAAAAATAGACTCAGTATGATTCTTAACAACGCCCTCACGGATCGCACAAGGTTTTTTGTTACACGCTGTATAAGAGAACATGTTTTTTAACTACCATGTTAAGTTTGTTCTCGGGATAAACTCATCCCAAATACGGAACCTTTCATTGTGCATGGTCCAACATGCACTTGGCCGGATTTTTTACTGATATTTCAATTACACTGCGGTTGAGGACCCCAAAAAATAATCATCAAATTGATTTATTTTTTGCTTGATCATGTATTGATATCGATACCCATCACGTCTGTGGAGTTTTGTTAGCTAATTTGATTTGACCCTGTATAACATAATAGCTCCTACACACTATGCCATCGGCATGCCCGCCGGCACTGCCGTCGGCCCTGCCGCCGGGCAAGGTACAGCGCGCCCGGCCTTGCCACACAAAGGATCGCAAAGGAAATGAAGGCGCCAAAGCCGAGGGGTACGTGCCTATTGTGGCCTGGCTTAGTGTGTAGGAGCCATAAGATAGGTACGCACGGCTACACATAAAGCTTTAAATTACCTGTATAAGCTGACCTCTCATTGTACGGAAATCCTATACAATGCGAGATCATTATAAACTGGAAATGTACAGTTTGAACCTACCTAAATTGTAACGAAAACTATCGAAATAAAACAAACACATTTGATTTTTATAGTTCCGAATTCCAAATACCCTTCCTTACATTGTTTCTAATCAACAAGTGCTTATTATTCTGTAAAAAAAGAAATTACAGATAAACTATAGTCATGTTATTGTAAATTATATTTTCGACAATATATTATTTATTTTTAATATAGCATTAGAGTCACCAATTAGATAAATGTATTGTAACTACAAATTTTTGCATGCTAAACTAGAAGGAACCCAACATTATTTTTGTAAAAACTCACATGTAGTCTATTCTATTAAAATAGAAAAATATTCATTCTACTTAATTATTAAAAACACAATTCGATTCATTGATTTTAATTGACATATCTCAATTGAAAGATGGTATCGTTTTGATTATTTCAATTTCCATTCGACTCATTCCATTTGTCGTTCATATTAATTGATTAACTTGATACAATCGACATTGTTTCTGTAATACGATCATTTATACAAAACTTGAAATATTGTTAACAAGTGGACGACAAATTCTAGGTAAAATACAACATTTTTATTTCAATTAAACCAATTACTGACACTTCTGAATTGTCGATCAGACAGAAATATGAAGCTAGCTGCCCATTCCAAAGCGTAGTAGGTACCAATGGCGAAGAACGGAAACTCCACGAACACTCTTTTAAATCAATAAACGGGTGTTTGGTGCATCGTGTGCCAAATTGTAATGGTCGACTGGGGGGTCATCTGCTATCCTTTCAGTCCCCTAAACACTTCTCATGCCCTGTGGTTTTTTTTTTCATCGACTTTTTATTGTTTTATAAAAAAAATACCCAAATTTTACATTCAAGTTCAAATTTAAAAAAAAAGTATTGTTTGTAGATTCTGAATTTTAATTTTATTTAGATGTTTATTGTATTACAGTGCTTTTAAATTCAAAATTAGTGACAGTTCTTGTAGGGTCTTCCTCAAAAAGTGCCAGTATTCTCTCGTCCACTTCAACATTATGTCGCACAATATTATGGCCCCTTGGTTCATGAAAGTGAGACTGCCAGTCTCGCGTATGTATATGTCTTGGAAGACTCTGCGGCCAGGTAATCGTCTACCAGGAAAGCGTTCCTGGTAAAGTCGTTGCGCTGCACGAGCGACACCATGGGCGGCTCCATAAGCCATCATGAAAGAGATAGAAGATAGATTTTAATTCGCGAGAGTGAGAAAAAAAAATTTACCTGTTTCTCAAGTAACAATTACGCAAAATGACTTTTTTTCTTTAGAATTTGGAATTTAGCATTTTGTGACTCTATTCACAATTCTAGCGAATTCACAAAGTTGTAAAAATATTTTTATGGCATGTGGCATATCACTAGCAAGAGGATAGACTAGAGAATTTTTGAGGGAGTTGGAAGATCCTGGTCGCTTTTGTTTTTTTTTTATCCATGTAAATAGCTGTAACATGGACAGCTTTAATTGAAGTCCGAAACTTAGCGTAAATTAAAAAAAAAAAACTAGATGGCTAATGTCACTAATTTTGAATTTAAAAGTACTGTAATACAATACACATCTAAATAAAATTAAAATTCAGAATCTACGACTTATACTTTTTTTTTATTTGTACTAGAATGTAAAATTTGGCTGTTTTTTTTAATAAAACAATAAAAAGTCGTGAAAAAAAATTCATAGGGCATGAGAAGTGTTTAGGGGTCTGAAAGGATAGCAGATGACCTCCCCAGTCGACCATTTCAAATTGGCACGCGATGCACCAAACACCCTGTATTGTTACAAAATATTGGTTGCACCATTCAAGTTCGAAATTATACATTTGAGAACGATGTAGCTTTCTACATCGCATCGTCATTATCACTGTCACTGAGTCACTGTCACTTGTTATTTTGTTTGATTGTTGAGGTTAGTTCGCTGTAAAACACCACATTCCCATAACATTCTCTTGTACCTAAACACTCGCTGGCCGCTGCCGCGGCACTGCTCGCTTCGCTTGCTCGGCTCGTTCGATGTGTGGTTACAGTTCTAACCTAACCTAACCTAACCTAATCTACACTCTATACACTGCCGAAAAAAAAAGCCATGGCAGCTAAGAGATGACCAGTCCCAACTGACGGCGTCCGTTCACGAACTGATGCATGGATCAGCAACATTTCGCTCAACCATTTTGAAGGAAACCAAATGAACACATGAGCCAGCATCAGCTTTTATATGTGTTGTTAACTTGTAACTAGTGGTTTACAGAATTTGTTCGCTTACGGATTTCGGATTTTTACATGAAAACTTGAACACCCCATTTTTTACCCTTTAGGGGTAGTTTTTATAAGTATGCCTAAGTCTTGTCTGCCTGCCTGTTGCCTGTTCTTTCTCCGGGTTCTAAATCCCATTAAAATTGTTTAGTGGTTTTGCTGTGGAAAAACAAACAACATAGACGGAGACACTTTCGCATTCAAATCTTAATCTGCCTAGCCTTTTCCCAACTATGTTAGGGTCGGCTTCCAGTCTGACCGGATTCAGCTGAATACCAGCATTTTACATGGAGCGATTGCCTATCTGATTTGCACTATCCAGTCACTTCGTAATACGATACCCCTTGGTAAGACTGGTTGTCAGAGTTTTGGGCTTCTGATTACCTGTAACGACTATCAAAGATCTACAAATGGCAATCGGGACTAACTGCTTACCGTGCTTTCACATTAACCTGTAAAATATAATATACTAGCCGCACTACGTGGTTTCACCAGCTTAAGTCTCGATCCCGTGGGAATATCAGGATAAAAAGTAGCCTATGTCCTTTTCCAGGTCAAGGTTCACACCTGTGCCAAATTTCATCGAAATCCGTTCAGCCATTTCAGCGTGAAAGCGTAACAAACAAACAAAACTTTCGCATTTATAATATTAAGTTAGGATTTGTTTAGGTGGATAAGCAATCCGAACAATGAATAAAACAGACTATTCAAATAAGTAATGTGAACGAAACAAAATGAAATTATTATTATTGTGAGTTTTATTTTAGCACTGATTGTTTTATCTTCTCATATCAGTAAGTGGAACAAAGATCTCATCCTATCTATTACGTCTGGATCATATTAATATCAGAAACAAAAATATATTGTTTTAGGTATATAATAAGTAGGTATAAAGGAGGTACTTGGAACTACCTCTCATGAAAAAAACGTCATGGAACAAATAAAATAAATGAGGTAAAATAATACAAGTGACTTTTTAAATTCATAATATTGTACTTTCTGAGTATATCTTGGACATTACTGACATCGGTGAAAAAAAACATCGTGAGGTAACCTGGACTTACAGTTAATATAAGTCTGAAATCGCCAACCTCTTGAGCAAGCGTGGTGATCAATGCTCGTGCTTTCTCTTTAAGAGAAGAAGCCTTTGTTGCCCTGCAGTGGAACAATTAGGTACAGTAGACCGAATGTCGCGTCGGTGCACTTTGACCTTTGTCTAGCCTACCGTGGTACGGATTTTCGTTAGAGTAACAGGCCAGCTTATGCCTTCTGGTTTTGTTACCACTGACGTGCTGCCCACTGTAACATAATTTCCCTCATAGCACGGTAAGCTAAAAGTTAATCCAACCAACACTAATAGCTAACATATTAATTAATAGCAAGCATATTACAAATTAGAGGATTATATCCAAGACAAGAATGCTTGGAAACATGCTGGTCCTGCTCCATAGGACAATTAAGAGTCTAAACAAAATCAAACTGGTTGCTTATTTAATTATGTATTTGTTATTTTTTATAACACTGATTTTACATTCTGTGATTTCTTGAACTCACACACTGACTTATTAGTATTACTTGTTAAAATGTTAGGAATATCGTATAATTTTACAATGTTTGTAAATATGTGAGCACCATGTATCTATCACATATTTAATTTTTCTGTAATTGCTTTATTTTTCATTCTTTTTTACCTATCGCGGTATAGTAATCTTATTCTAGATGCATCGTCGTCACATATAATTATATAATTAATGTATGCAAAATATTGTAAAAACATTTTAAAAGAGTAACGGTGGAGTTTCTTGCCCATTCTTCTCCATACGAAAACTACCTTTTGGAAGGGGTGACTAGAATCAATTCTATTTTTTGTAAACTTGACGTTCATAAGTGCCTTTTATGTGCCTAATTGAAATAAATTGTTTGACTTTGACTAACCTTGTCATTCTCTGACTGTACCCACTCAAGATTCATATACATCTGAATCAAAGTAACTCAGAAGATATCCGATAAAAATGCATCTTGCGTACTGCGTACTACTTTTGAATATCGGGCAAATATTTTAAATATTCAAATAGGGATAGAAATCTCGTTGTGTATTCAAATATCGGAATTCGTCTCGGAATTTCAATAAATATCAGAAGCAGATGAAGAGATTACATCACGTGTGGCGACCTTTTTAAGTAGAATATGTGTATAGAATATATGTAGTAGATATGTAACTACTCGAACACTAAAAGGTAATTTCATTCATTCATTCAATTTCATTTGACATGTAAAATAATATTAAATTTAATATTAATACGTAATTATTGTATGCCTATTAGGCAGGACATATTGAAACTTTAATTTAGTATTAAGACCTTTATCTGACATATGCCCACAATAAAGATATTTTGAATTTTGTTTTTTTTTAATTATAGTTGATTTTTACAAAATGACAATATTAATGATCATTTTCTCGAAACTTGGGCATCGCATAGACAATTTAAAAAAATACACTTAATTACATAAAATAACATAATATCACGCCTGTGATCTCCGAAGAGTAAGGCAGAAGTGTAACTATATTTCGCCAGTAATGTTTAAGTCCCATGTAAGAGGGGGCGAGCCTATTGCCATCAACTGGGTACAAATCCAGACTCCGGGCTGACACTGAGAATTTTGATAGAAACATTCAATAACACTGCCCAACCTGGGTATCGAACCCGACCACTAGACCAATGAGGAAAAATCAAACTACTGCGAGGGAAAAAATATGCTTAACATTACATACATCTAATCGACTCCTTTTTGCATGGAAAAGAGTAGAATATTAGATAAAGATTATGTCTGGAGTTTGAAAGAGACTTTGACCCGTGAATTTGTTTCGGCATTTCTTCTCAGGTAGTTAGATAGGAAATGTCAACTCCATATAGCTTAATTAACAAAACAAAATGTCGTGAGAGTTGGCTCGACCTCCTCCCCCTCCCCCTACTCCTAGTGAAAGAAACTTCGTTCCAACCGGGTGTCCCACGACACTTCTCGTTTTGGCGTAGGATTTAGCTTGCCATATTTTAGTAGACAAATATGTTTTACTTAATTTAAGTTTTCTCGCAATTTTACACTGTCTCTTGCGGAAAAAAACAATTACGTGATACTTGCCGACACCCCCTCTTCCCCACGTGAGATAGGGTGAGATTCGGCTCGACCCCCTCCCCCTAAATGCTTAATGTAATTAATGAACAAACCCAAAGTGATTCCGATATCCTACAGAAAAAACAATTTCATTTCATTATTCACTAAGGGGATAAAGTAATCCCGAACGTAACGAAGAATATTGCAGGTTTCCCGAGCGCAGGTAGCTGTGACGCCGCGCCGGTAGCAACCATGACGCGAGTCTATTGAATTGAACTACTGCGGTTTCGCTGCTTTGGTTTCGCAGCGGAGGTGTGCTACAGGCGTGAGTTAACTCCTAAGCGAAGCAAGGTAGTTAAGACTAGAATCCTGAGTGTACAGAAAAACAATTTCCGTGTTTATTTCCTCCAGAACAATTCATACATGCATACAATACAAGAATATAATGCTGATAAATAAATATAAATATTAAAGCTCGTAGAGCCTACTTAAAAAAAAAACACGTGATGGAAGTAAAAAAAATTATCTAAACAATTTTTTGAGTATGAGAGACAGAGAGAGTTATACGTATCATTCTACTCTGTCATGTAATGAAATATCCTTGAAATTTCTCTTCGTCCAATTATCGTATCGACGCCTGAAAAGTTTTACTACAAAAATTGTTTATAAATTATTCGTATCTGGATTTTGACATGAATTTTTTACAAATATGAGTAAATAAGTTACGAGTATTATCCTTAAATGTTACATATAGGAAGCGCCTATTTCCAAGGAAATTAAGTTATTGGTTTGCCGTTTTATAGCATATCATAATAAATTGGAAGTTGCCTAGTAACGTTAAGTAATCGTGCATAAAAAACGTACAAGTTTGAGGATGTTTATAGTCGAGTGAAGTTGGTATGCGAAAACGTTTTTGATCATTGTATACATATCAAGTTGTCGAGTGTTTACTTGATCAAAATAATTGTGTTGATGATATTAAATACAATTTGCCTACGTCCTTTCAAGCTCATTCCCATTGGTTGGTAAGGCGCGTATGCGGGGTGCGGGAGATTTTTGTGACGCATGCTATAGGGCTCGTATTCAGGGAGCCGTTTTCATTAGTCGATAGGGAACGATTGCAGTATACGTGAAACCTTCACCGCACTTTTGGCAGTTGCTTTGAAGGCTCATTTTACCGACCAATGAATTTCATTGGTCGCTACACTCGCTACGGGGATTCCCTGCAAACCTATAAGTTTCATTAGTCATTACCCCACCAGCGGGAATTCGGTTTATCGACCGATGAAAATGAGCCATTCTAAATAAGAAATAATACAGCTTCCAAAAACAAATTTACTTCCAGCGATCTGTGGTTGACTGTAATACTATCTAAGCTGTGTTAAAATGATTTACCGAAAAAAATACCAAACTTCCGAAAAAAATACAAAGTTTCCGAAAACATAATTGTTCTGCTAAAATAATCGTTTTCTTAAGCTCTATAGAAACCAGCTTAATTTCTACTATTGGATAAAGAATAACTTTTTTAACTCTAACTGTACTGTTTTCGTTAAAACGCAATTTAAAGCCGGTGGAAAAATATTACGTCAGCAAATGCTGTACTGGTTTTTCGGATTTTTTTGTATTTTATTCGTTGGTTTCTTTATTTGCATTCGCATATAAGCTGTCGGAAAATTAGTATTTAAAGCAGTAAATTTCATATTTTGAGTATACCCATATTTAAAAAAAAACGCAGCTTTTATTACTACCCATTCTAAAAATGCGTAAGCATTAAACCACCATAATAAATTTCGTCTGACTTCCTTCGGTTCTTAAATTTTAATATAACATCATGCCTGACTTTCCTGAAAGGTTAGGCAAAGTTGTTTAGTAAGTACCTACGCCAAAATTTGACTAGTTACGATATATGGAATGGAGACTATTTGAAATGCTATTAACAATATTTTGACCTCCAGTATCAGTGCTACTCGAAATACCCGTTTCACTTGACGACAGTCTTCTTCAAACAAGCTATAGGTAATAGGTAAAATAGCACATAGATAATAGTTCTTACAGAAAGTCCACTCCATGCACAAAGCGAAAACGCACGCGAGTGGCATTTGTAAGGGCCCGTTCAAGGCCTCAGGCAGCGCTGTGACTTGCGTCAAGCGACACGCGCTCTCGGCATTTGTTTTCGTCCGTCGCTCCGCAAGTCACGTCGCGGTGACTCGTGGCGTGCTCTAAACAACTTATTTCATTTGGTTTCTCCGCAATCGCTGTTGCAAGACGCGTGTCCATTCAACGTATAATAGCTCGTGGCTACGGGGTAATTCGGTTGAAAATAGAATGAGATTGCTATACGTAGGTTCGTATGTGCATGCGTCTGTTTTTGCTCGTTGTATGGAACCAACCTTCTGTTCTATTCTGTGGTATAAGCCTATATAAAGTACTTAGTACGTATAGAGAAACTCGACTGCACAGATTGTATACTCTCTCACCGGGGTTAGACGGCCGATCAACGTTAACTTTGTTTATCTAGATCCAGAGTGGCGAAATTTCGCAGAAAATTGTTACCAAGTCTGGGATAGGCAGTTATGTTGTTGACATAACTTTGTTTATTTTAGATTTGTCTGTCTGACTATTAAAAGGATTGTTTCTAAGGGGGAGGTTGAACTCGTGGTATTTACGGCTTTACCTAGGTACAAAGGGTTCTAATTGAGTTTAATATTTTGAAACATACGAATTTAAAACATCGTTCAGTTTCTGTTAATTGTTTGAAAAGTATAGAGATAGGTGATTTTTTAAATAAGTTTGGTGTTAAAAGAAATTTAGTGATTTGTGGTACAAGTGGGCCTTACTCCCAGTAATAATAGTTTTAATTATCTATAAATAATTATAATAAAATCGCAGCGAAGACAAAACTGTACATTGTTTTATTTGCTGTAGTTTGTATTGCCGAAAATATAGTTTTGAGAATTTTTGTCTGTTTGTCTGAATGTATGTTCCAGCATCACGCTAATACTACCTGATAGATTTTGTTCTTGCATAGATAATCCCTAAAGGGCTGGTCAGTCTGAGTATTGCATACAGTTACAGATTTAAACTTTTAAATTATTGTCATTAAAGTATTTTATCTTTATGAAGCTAAGCATAAGCTGAACGGGAATTTTAATCAAATTCCAATAACTTAGCGGTTCGACGACTGCTTTGCAAATCTAAGTTCGATTTCCAACAATTGATATCTATTGCGGTTCTTTTTTTTCATTTTGATAAACTATTTTTTGATAGTTTGTAGAACGTATACAGAAAAAACATGAAGTCTTTCAGTCGTCTATGGTAATTTAATAAAAATAAATATATATCTATGATCAGGAGACTGATAATAAGAAATGTCGTGTATTATAGTACAAACTACTGTTATATTATTTTACCGATAGGCGTTCGTCAGGAATAATCTGTTAGAATGCATAAGTCCACACACTACATAGAGATACTACGTATCATCAGTCAATGTACCAGTGTTGTGTCATGAAGTATATACAGGAATTCAGGCGTTCATTAATTCACTAAAAACGAAAAAAAATGCAAGGAATGAGAAATTGCTGAGGCTGTAAGTGTCAACCTCAGGACGAGCTGCTTCTTACACGGACTACGTCCCTTGCTCTCGCGTCACCAGTCCTGACTCTCTTTATATTTTGGCTACTGAGACCAAAACTACGAGTACAAACGTATACAAAGTATACAGGAAAGTTTTATAAAAATGTGCCTTTTAGTTTAATATATTGTGGTGTCTTACGACTTCCACGCTGTTAGATATAGCATAGTAGACTGTGTAGACTGTGTATAGGACGGACAACAGTCAACACGCTAGTCAATGACGTCGATTCTTTTGTACACCGAACTAAACTAACTAAACTATCACTAAAATTCCCTACTTTTGGCGATGACAATAATTATTGTGAAGCGATTCTGCAAAAACTAATTTCTAAATTTAAAAATAATTTTGTTACAGCTAAAATCGAATTTGTCAATAGCGACTCCACGTGGTAACCGTGATTTGCCCTATACCGTGATTTTTTTTTTAGAGTTGGAGGCGTGTAGGGGGTGCAGCCTCGACGTGTTTTTTAAGGAATTTTTCACTTTTTGTATGGAAACTATGAAAAAATATTAACTAGTTTTAGGGGTTTATTGGTTTTATAAAGGAGGTCGAAATTTTCAATATTTTGCGATAGGACGCACCATTTTAGAGGTAGAACCAAAAAAATTAAAATTAATACAGTACTGTTTTTGCACGTTAAGTCGAGTTGTTGGTGTGAATTTTAGTTCATTACAACTTATTTTATCCCACACCTTTAAAATCGTGATTAGAAATTGTCAGATTTAACCTGGTTTTTTTTTTACAATCTACATTTTAGGTGAAAAACGGCAAATTCAGAATAGCAAAATTGCCATTTTCACTAAATTAATAACTCAGTGCTATCTTAGTACTGTCAAACTAAAATATGGTTAAGTGGTGTCACTTTATTTTATTTCAGAATGGGAAATCATCGTTTACCAGGAATAAACTAAATTTTGGTGATTTTTAGTCTAGTTTAGAGGTATTAGTGACAAGAGAATCGGCACCACTGACACACTAACTTTAATATCTATGCACGGATTACATAACCGGGTCGCAGCCGCGGTACGTTACGCATACATACATAACATCGCATTCCTTTGAAGTCGCAACTATAAATCAACCCTAATTAAACAATAATTAAATGGAAAACTATTCTAAGGAGTAAAGTTGTCGGGTGATAACTCGAGACGTCGTGGACTTATCACAGGTATCACAGCATCGACCGAGCTGTCTGTGTCAGCTAGGGGTGGGGCGAAGGTCACATTTCGCTCTGTACTACATTCACCTTCTTCCTCTCCTCTGACCGGTATACTGCTGGCTGATGGTGATATCGTGATATGTTTTGCTGGTGTTGTTCCTATTTCGTCTATATCTGAGTTGTTGTTGTTGCTGGTTTGGTTGTCGTTGTTGGCGTGCATTTGATGTGGTCGTCGACATCCAGTGTCGTCTGGTTTGCGTCTGGTACATCGCGCTGAATATCCGGGATGACATCTGAATCCCAGTTTGTGTCGCGTTCTGACATTTTGTTTGGTCCGTGTGCCCGTATCTGATCCAAGTGTCTTTTTACTAACCGATCCATTTCTGGAACATAAACTGCGTACATTACGTTTCCGATGTTATTCTTTCGATCCGTACAAATTTTATAGGTTTAAAGAAACTTTATTCTCAATAAAAACAATTACATGTCACTTACTTGAGAACAATAACTAACACATAAAAAAAAAAACAAATTTAGGCTCGACAACATCCATGAACAGAAATACTAATTAAACTTAAAATTAAAACTAAAACCTGTCCCATCCAAAGCATTCATTTTTCAAATAATATTTGATTTGCAATCAGGCAATGGCTCAGCTGGGTTTTGAATGCATTAAATGAGTGGAGGTTCCTTATGCGTGATGGTATTTTGTTGTATAGCTGTGCTCCCGCTGCTGCAGTGCTGTGTGTGTTTATATTATTTAAAATTTTCATAATCCACACCACTTGTTTTTCTTTGAATTGTTTACGTTTTTTTTCTTTTAAAACAAAATAATATGCAATGTTTTATAATATTTACGCTGTAAGCCCGTCGTCACCCTCATCATCCACTTTACCTTCCTCCACGTGTTTGACTTTCGCGTCACTTGAGCCTATTCGTCTCAGATGGCCCTTGTTATTGCACTTTTTGCACTTATAGTTTTTAAAGCGGCACGGGTTGGATTTGTGATGAGCACAGCCGCACACACTGCACTTTTTCTTAACCGTGAACCACGTGCTACCGGTGCCGCATGGGAGGCGCGCCGAGCACACCGCACGCTCTCCGCTAATTCAACCACCTTGGCCAACTTTAAGTCCACCTGGTCCCGGGCAAAGAGCTTGTCTCGCTCGGGTCCTGGCATCATGCCCATGATGAATTTATCCAGAAGAACTTCCTCCAAGTTCTTAAACTCGAAGTGTGCCGCCAATCTCCTAATTCATGCCACCCATTGACTGTGGTCTCTCATCTGGTCGCTGCACCGCAGAGTAGATAATCGATTTTTCTGCAAATCCGAGCCGCTTCGGCTCAAAATGACGGCCTACAAGTTTTAGGATTTCTTTCAACTTCTTAGGCAGCGTCAGGTCCCTCGCTAGAATAGAGAGATGAGACGTTATGCCAAATCTCAAAAATATTCATTATGGGATTCCAGAAATATAAAGAGGTCTTGGTGAGGATTTCTGGTGGTGAGCCTTTCTCGCCACAATCCTCACCTGATTGATTCTTCCTAGTCCACAGATTTTAGTAAAAAAAAATTAGTTAATTCGATAAACAAACTCATAAGCTTTTAGAAATAATAAACAGAATCCAAATCGAGCCAACAACATCGGAGATATGGCAAACGCTACTAAAAAAATAAAAAATTGAATAACATGAAAAATATCATAGACTGACGAAAAATTATCGAAAATTTAAACGGGGGGGGGGGCGTTTAAAGTTAATTTCCGATCATTTTCCATGATTATTCCGAAAAATACGGGCTGTCACATGCCCATGGGCGAAATTGTATAAAGTACCTATCCTTTCCAAAGCAATTTGCAATACTTCATAAACGTGACGGTATTTGCAGTTTGCGTTTGGCTATTTGCAGAATAAACTAATTTTGTTTCTATAACATTTTAATTGTTTTTATAAAATCTTGTTTTTCTATAACATGGCGATAACCTATCACATGTATTATGAGAGAAAACATTTCTTTTATTTAGTGCATTTTTTTTATAACCCTATAATTAGGTTAAAATGTAGATCAAAGACCCATTTTGAATATAAAGAGCCAGATCCAGAGCCCCAGTATGAAATAATAACCTATATTTGAAAATATTTGCTACATTTGAGTCTCAACGGCGGAGTCCTAGAGGACTGAGTTACTTTAGATACAAAAAGGACCAGCGTTAGCGTATCCAAAGTTCCGTTTTGAAAAGGATTCAGTGAACAAATCCGTACTTCCACATATCAGGAGCCGTTCAATACGTTGAATTACAAACTCACATTCAAACTTTTGCAAGTAGGTAAAATAAAATAAGAGTGGGAGCATTTTACACTTACAGACAGTCAGTCAGTTTCAGTTTACACTTACGTCACTTACATTTATTTTTACAGGTGTGAACGAAGTATAACAATGTAGTCACCAATTACTACTCTCAGCGACGTCACCCAAAAACCAATTAAACAACACCACCTACAAAATTGAAATATTTTTAATCTGTCATATTTTTGACTGACAGGTTTTGTCCGAACTTTGACGATTTTGTTCACAGTATTAAGTTCGTGTGTGTTATGTATGTATGTGAAACGTACCGCAGCTGCGACCCGGCTAAGTAACCCGTGCATAGATATTAAACTTATGTAGTGTGTCATTGACTAGCCTGCTTGACTGTTGTCCATCCTATACCTGTTTAACTACCAGTGGTGAGTGAGCACTCATAAGTGCTCTCACCGGACCAACATATATTCTAGCGAGGGACCTGACGCTGCCTAAGAAGTTGAAAGAAATCCTGAAACTTGTAGGCTATCATTTTGAGCCGAAGCGGCTCGGATTTGCAGAAAAACCGATTATCTACTCTGCGGTGCAGCGACCAGATGAGAGCCACAGTCAATGGGTGGCAAGAATTAGGAGATTGGCGGCACACTTCGGGTTTAAGAACTTGGAGGAAGCTCTTCTGGATAAATCCATCATGGGCATGATGCCAGGACCCGGCGAGACAAGCTCTTTGCCCGGGACCAGGTGGACTTAAAGTTGGCCAAGGTGGTTGAATTAGCGGAGAGCGTGCGGTGCGCCCGGCGCGCCTCCCATGCCGCACCGGTAGCATGTGGTTCGCGGTTAAGAAAAAGTGCAGTGTGTGCGGCTATGTTCATCACAAATCCAACCAGTGCCGCTTTAAAAACTATAAGTGCAATAACAAGGGCCATCTGAGACGAATGTGCTCAAGTGACGCGAAAGTCAAACACGTGGAGGAAGGTAAAGTGGATGATGAGGGTGACGACGTGCTTACAGCGTAAATATCATAAAGAAAAAAAACGTAAACAATTAAAAGAAAAACAAAATTTTGAAAACGTACGCGTGTTACTTAGTCATGACCTCCACTTTAATCTTCAATGACTTCGAAAATATAATAAATTAAATAAGAATAAAACATAAATACCGCTGGAGGAAAACATGGCCCACAAATTCTGTGTCGAAAATAAAATATAAGTACAATCGCAATAGAATAGAATAGAATACATTTATTTCGGACACAAGTATCCATATAGTGTACTAACACACAAAAACACAAAACACACAAAAAAAATGTTACTAAACATACAAAAAAAATAACTTATTGCCTAGTGTTAGTAAAAATCAACCTCCGCACAAACTGTAGTACAATCGGAGAGCCGAAGCTCTCGGCTACAGTTTTCAGAATGCTGTTTCGACTGCCCCTCATTCTCCTCAGTAGCGACGCAGTTTTTTTGCGTATAATTGCATAGAAGCCGTCGCGCGTCGGTGCGGGCTTGCGCAAACATTTCCGACGCGCTACAGTAACGAGGCAGCCTCAACAAAATCCTGAAAGCATTTTTATATTGGACTCGCAGGACATCCAGCGATCTCTTAGTACAATTGACCCATAGATTGCCCGTGTACAAACTTTGGCAATAAGCCTTGAAAAGTGTTATCTTTACTTGGTCTGTACACCGCGCAAATCTACGAGACAACATATTGCTCCGGACCGCTAGAGCCCGATCTCAATGTCTACATCGTCCTTGAGGTCAGCGGCAAGACAATGCCCTAGGTATTTAAAAGTTGACACTCTATTAATTGATGACCCGTTCAAAAGCAACTCGGGTCCTTCTCCGCGGCGTTTGCCGCTGACCTCAAAGACCATGTATTCACATTTTTTCACATTATATTTCAATCCATGCAATTGCAATATTTTTTTTTTGCAATGGAGCCCTAAAAACTCCAATTACTTACCAGCTAATTTTACGGTTCAGTGCACCTACACTCAGTGCATTTCTACTCCAATTAGCAACAATACAAATAGGTACCAACTCACACGGTATACTCCTCTCGACTTGTTACTTAAAAATAAATGTGAACGAATATTTCAAACTGTGTAACACAACTTTGTAAAACTTTCCCTTCAAACATCAAATAATTTAGTATTCTCATTATGTAAGATAACAATAAGTCTCATAATATTGCTCTCAAAATATACACAAACATGACTGTTTATTTCAAATAACGTGTAGGAGATATACCATTATTTTGTCTTAAGGGTGCGTTAGTCGGCGTCTTGGACTCGTTGGTGGGCGTGACTAAATGCATGCTAATTATTTATTTATTTAGTTTTATTTATGTAGTATTTATTTATCTAGTTTTGTTTATTTGTTTATATATTTTTTTAATTTATTTAGTGACATAGACGACGTTGGGTTTTATTCGGAGGAGCTCGTGGCAAAGTAATAACAGCCTAACGGGTCGAACCATCAGGTTAAGCTACGCTTGCCAGGGTTGGTCTGTGGATGGGTGACCATCTTTACATACCGATACTTCTCCGTGCCTCGGAAAGCTCGTTAAGCCGTTGGTCCCGGCTGTCATTCGTGGATCTTTGACAGTCGTTACGGGTCGTCAGAAGTCCGAAAGTCTGACAACCAGTCTTACCAAGGGGTATCGTATTACCCAGTTATTGGGCTGTAGAGGTCAGATAGGCAGTCGCTCCATGTAAAATACTGGTATTCAGCTGCATCCGGTTAGACTGGAAGCCGACCCCAACATAGTTGGGAAAAGGCTAGGCAGATTGATTGAAATAGACGATGATTTATAACGGAAACGAAAGCGTAAAATTTTATGAACAGAACTTTGGGCGTATAGATAATATGGAAAAGCTACTGGATGTATTTACTTAAAATAAAATTATTTGAAGTTTTTCATAAATTAACTATCCCTGTACGGTTATTGTACTGTACAAAGACGAGTTAAAATTAGTGTTGAAATATGGAAATTTCGACGTTCATAAACATAATTCCAAAGCAATTATTTTTTTCCAATTCTGCTTCCGTACAAGGTAAATTGATATAATTTTTAATTTTGAGCGTACACCGTCAAACAGACAAGTAATCACCCTACTATGTTTGTATGGAAGAATGACCGACCAGCGTACCTACCCTTAAGTAAGAACAATATCATCAAATACAGCTCCTTTCATCTTGCCTGCGGCTGCTCATGTCTACTCTCAAATAAGTAAGCTACATAATATAAATGTCCTAGCATACAAAGGTGGTTTCACTGTCGAAAATTTTAATATCAGAAATGGAACAAAATTGTTTTATTTATCATGCCCGGTACAAATAGAAAAATATGTAAGTGTCGCGATTTTTGCCCCAGTGCGAACGAGGCTTACAGGCAGACTTTGACAGAATAGTAATTTCATAAATGACTTCACAGATTTATCCAGATAGAAGCCTATCCAATATGGTTTAGTCAAAGCCGCTTTTAGATTTCCGCGATGTTTTTTTTTTACATAAATCCACAGTACTATTCAAAATTTGATTAGGGTTTATAGTGGAAGGAAAACTACAGGTTTATTGAAATTGGTTGCAGTGGGATTTAGTTTATTGTACAAACAACCATTTAGTAGGCACAAACCATTCGAGGAATACAAGCATGTTTACTTGCACAAAAGTACGCAAGTAACTTGTATGCCATTGTGATATTCTGGTAAATGGCATGCAAGCGACTCGCATTTTTATGATGTCATTTGTATGCAGAAATATTTGCTTAGCTTGGAGCCTTTTTACACTGGGTAGTGTGTTGCGGTGAAGCGCGGTCGATGTGCTTTAGTTTTTGTTTACATAGGCAACGGCGACCGTTCCTCAATTTTCCATTTGTGGTTTTACTCACTCTCCGACTGCCGCGTACGCCGGAGGAAACTTTATAAATCCCTTTTATTTATTATGGGACTCCAACGACTAGTACACAAAAACATTTGCAAAGAGCTTAGTTTTATTGTATAATTATGAACTTGTCACTTAATATAATGGTGCACCTATTGGTGTCATTACTGTAAAATCGTCTCGGAAAATTCACATAATTATGATGTTTTTCCTGTTTCCTATAAACTTAAGCATTTTCTAATCTTAATAGACACTTTCCATGCAACTCCTAACTTGTGCTTCCCAAGTTTGTACCTTACATTAAAGTCATTACCTAAGCATTTCACCTTATAGGAGTTCCCTAGGTATGTTATGCATAAGTTTTGTAGTCACATCGTGCGGTTGGAATTGTATTATTATCTACTTCAGCAAACAATGTGCTACATTGTGGAAATACTGTGAAGGTAGGACATTTCAAAGTGTAGGGATGTTACCTTAGCGTTTGGGTTAATTTTATGTTTTAGTACGCAAAGCCTCATTGGCCTCAAGGAAATACCTATGGCACCTTTTTTTAGTTACAGAATTACTGTAGTGAATGGCTCGTACTGTCTTGTGAACGCGTTTAAAGCCTCCGCAGACAAGCGCGACGCGACGATGCGACACGATTCTAGTAGAACAATTTCCATGAAGTGGGAAATATTTAACTGATTCTCAAAAAAAAATGTGCCTTTTTTTCTGGCTTTTTCTCACAGTTGGCAGTGACTAAGCTTAGGTTAGAACTGTGACCAACCGCGATTCTTCCAAGTTGGTCGCAATCACAATTGGCCATTTAGTATTTTTAGGTCCCTAAATTATGATTTATTTGAGGTCCACAAAAAGAGCCGCAATCATACATTATATTAGAGTGTTCAATACTATTTTTAGGAAATCAAAATGGGAATTATTTGAGGTTTGATTAAAAACAAAAAATTGCACTATATTCCTACTTTTAGGGCTCGGGCTGCCTCTATTTTGAATCAATTAGAATTCCACTGGGCTACGCTTCGTATAGTAAGCTGCACGTCAGTGGTAACAAAACCAGTATAAGCTGGCCTCTTATTCTATTGAAACTCCGCACTACGCCAGCCAATAGGCCTATAGGCCAGCTCAAGGTCAAAGTGTCATAGATTAGGGGTGTTAGAAGTTTCACTTCTTCAACGTGCCGCTACATAAGTGACATTAATTTAACACTCGGGTAGGGCTAGTGGCCAGTAATCATTAAAAAAAAATATAAGATAAAAATTAATAAATTCAAAAAATATATAATTTCAAACACTCGCCGATATTGGGCTCTCTTTCCTTCAATTCGCCTACTTTTTGCACGTTATTTGTTTTAATTTCACTGTGCGATACTATCCGTGACACCGGCAAATAACCTCAGCGCTACTGTTATTTAAGTACAAGTTACTCCAAGATGCTATTTTTAGAAAATTGTGAATCCTTATCCTTATCCTTATATATTATAAAACGAAGTCCCCGGCCGCATCTGTCTGCCTGTCTGTCTGTCTAAACGCGATAAACTCAAAAACTACCGAACGGGTTACACCAATGGACGGAGTGATTCATGTGGATGGTTTTAGTGTATAGGTTTAGGTTTAAAGAATTTATTCTCAATAAAGAATACAAATTCGCTTACTTGAGAACAACAGAATAGCAACAATACTTATTCGTCGTTAGTACACATCCAATGTATTCATTCATATTTGAGGAGACTTATTGTTCGCAACTACAAATTGGGCTAATTGAGTTTTGAATACATTATAAAATATATATTATAAAATACCCTCACACATAAAAAACGTAAACTCATTAGTTTACATTTTTTATGTTTGAGGGTATTTTATTATAAAGTTGTGCCCCTTCAAACGTCAGCATTCTTTTACCATAATTGTTTCATACCCTTGGTAAAGCTAAGACACTATATATAATTCATTGAGGTTTTGTGTGAATTGGCTGAAATATGACGGTTATTGGAAAAGATGTCGGAAAAAATATGCCGACTGGGGAGGTTTACTGGCGTGTGCCGCGTAAACCGTAAAAGATACATAAAAATTATGTTTTACAGAATGGTTCATCTTCAAAAGTTCAACAAAAAAGTCCGCAGTTAGTAAATCAATAAATATGTTAAATATCTTCATAAAACGAAAACGCGATAACGTGCCTATACGTGTGTTTAATTAATTTTGTCATTAAAGCGGCACCCTGTATAAAAAATATTATTTGTTTAGATCCGATCTGTGTGCCATATCCAGCCGTTTTAGAACGACTTTAAGAGAAATACCAAAACAAACATCTTAAATTTTCCTTTTATAATATTAGTTAAGTGTAGAAATTCGTTTCAAAGTCTTTGTAGATATTAATTAAGACAGCTCTAGTGGTGTAATCGAAAGTTAATTAAAGGACCAATTTGTTTCAATTTTAACACCAGTTTGTTCCGTTAATCTAATTTAGCAAATTAATAAAAATACCTACAGGGGCTTGTGGATAAGTAATAACAACCGCACGGGTCGATCGATCGATCAGGCTAAGCTTGCTGCGGTTGGTCCGTAGATGGGTGACCTTTACATGCCAAGAATCCCTCCGTCCCTCGAAAAGCAAGTTAAGCCGTTGGTTTCGGCTGTCATTAGTCGATCTTTGACAGTCGTTATGGGTCATCAGAAGCCCGAAAGTCCGACCACCAGTTTTACCAAGGCGTATCGTAATAGCCAGTAACTGCGGGTTGTAGAGGTCAGATAGGCAGTCGTTCCATGTAAAATAAGTGGTAATATAGCATTTGACTGGTTAAAGAATTTTTTAAATCGGTCCAGTAGCTTTTGAGTTTATTCATTACAAACAAAAATACAAAAAATCTAATATATTCTCTTTATACTATTAGTTTTGATTAAGAAAGAACGAAAACACATTTATTTAGCACAGACTAAAAAGCATATAAAAATACAGCAGATAAAAAAAAAAAAAACAAATAAAAATTGTAAAATGCGATCTAAGAAATTACCAGGGGAGTGTGAGTTTGTTACGAGTTTACATGAAGTTACAGAAATTCATTTTTTTTTTGTTGTGAGCCTATTAGCTCGGTTTTATACTCATGTGCTATAAGGTACGATCGAAGGTGTTAATGTCATTAATAATGTGACCTTTGTAGTTCCATCAACTGAATATTTTTCTAACGTTCTGTTTCGTTTTCGTAAAAATGTCGTGTTTTTTGTAAAAGGTCATAAATTTTTTACTTTTTAACTGTAGTAGACCCCCCAGAAATTCGTGTACCACTGCTTAATTGTAACATCATCAACATAGAAGACGTGGATTAAAAACGTAGTATTGTAGCTAACTCATAAACTTCTCCAAAAAGTTAATAAAATATATACGGGAAGAAAGCGCGAGCGTAGTCTACAAAAAAAAAAATGTACTCGCCTTACAGTAGCAGCATACGATGAGTAACATCTGACATCTTGGCTGATGGTAGCAACCTCTAGCACTACGCGCTCTCATTGGTCAAATCAAATAGCGCGCGCTTCCCCGGCTTCTTGTTACACATTTCCTTCTCTTTTCAGGAAATCACACCCACAGATTGCAGGAAAGCGAGAAAAGACGTTACACATCATAAACACGTAAATCGATCCATTAATCACGGATAAATCGTTGTAAATACATGAAAAAAAGTTCGCATCATCCGTATCTAAACTACACACATAATTACCTACCTATCGAACGGCAACGACCCACAAAAATAAATAAAAATCAGTACCTAAATATTATTTGAGAAAACATAAAATAATGTTGATTGAAGCCTTGTTTTCAGGAGACTGCTCTCAAAGATAAAATGATCTACAAATACTGTATTTTAACACGTCTAGACGACTAATAACATGGCAATTGACAAAACCACCCTAATGGAACTGTGAGCGTGAAATCAACACAAATATAGGGGTTATTATTTGATGTGAGACCAGTGATGGCTCAGTCGTAACGGCCCCGATTTACGTGCCATAGGACTTACGTATCATAGTACTTTGGTTTGAAACCAGGCAGCACTTTCTGTAATTTATTTCATTACCTTGCTTTCAAAATGGGGAGGGGAAATGGCATGTCCAAGAACCATCTTGCGTCCGGCCCTGGTCCAGGCCATGGTACGGAGCGAGAGGGCGTGGGAAGACGTCACCTCCTTCTGCGAAGCAGTAATGCTCGCAAAGGAGGAAACGGAGCGCGTGAGGGAGATGCAAATGTCGCGCCCTCACGCCTCTAGCCGCCGTAGGAGACGCCCTGAGCGTCGGGAATCGCAGGCCGATTCCCGGCCACCGTAGGCGCGGGTTTGCGGACGGTGAGCAATGTGCAAGGTGACCAGGCCCGGGTCAACGGCGCGTTGTGTTCCACGCGCGCCTTAAGGAGATGCCAGCACAACGGAAGGGGTCCGCTAGAATCGATGCCTGCCGGGGTCGCGGCAAAGTCCGAAAGGGATACCGTGGCCCCTGGCAATATACAGGCAACTGAAGGAACATGGGTGGGTTTTAGTCAGTATGAGTCTGACACGCAATCCCGCTCCGCCCAGAGCGGGAGAAGTTATTTGATAATTTCCCACACTCAAAAAAAAAGAAATATGTCCAAGAACCGAAAATTCGGAGACATGTGATATCTACTACCCCGTACTGGGCCCGCGTGGTGATGGATTACGGTCTACTCCCTCTCACAAAGGAGGCCTGTATCCCAGCAGTGGGTAAATTATGGGCTAATTACACATACTATTCAATGTGGTTTTTGGGTAAAATAGTGAGTGAAAACGAAGGTAAATTACCTACCTTCACTTACTTTAACAACATTCTTGCTACTTCATTAACATTTGATTAGCATCGCTATATGTTTTTACAAGCTTAAGTATTTATAGAACAAATAAAGCTACGTGAAACGGAACGCGGCAGCCTTTTTATGTAAAAACAAGGCCGTTGTCTGCGTGAAAAGGAACGGGGATTATGGCCGTTTAAACTGAGATTTGAATTCACTTGTTCAACGTCGCGTCGTGCCCTTTTTGTTTCAATGTTTAGCGGATATTTAAATAGTACTTTACTTACTTAGCTTTGCCGGAATGAGTGGTTGGATGTTGGTGCAGATAGGTTTAGAATTGTAGCTAATTTAGTATATAATAAATTGGCTCACTGCGGAGCTTCTGCTTCTCCGTATAATGAACGCATTCAACAGTGGCGACCACTGTATGTTGGCAATTTCAGATATTTTTTCGTTCCATATCGACGAGATTAGTAGAAAGTTCTTTCGTGTGTTGTGTGTGTCGTGTTCGTGTGTGTGAATATTGTTTTTGTGCTTGCTGTGTCTATTGTTGTGCACTTGCGTCGTATGTTGGCTTGTGTTAATTAGTTGAGCAGTGTAACGATTGTAGATAGACCATTAATAAATGAACAAAAGTATGATTTGAGTTAAATTCAGGAATAGTAGGTAATTGCAGTTTATTGTAAGTTGTTTTTTTTAATTTACTTTACAAAATCTGCATTAATCATTTTGCACAATCATTTTGTCGTTATGTAAGTGCTCCTTTCAGCACGAAAGCTTTTTGTTTTTCAAAATTCTATTATATCTTGACTATACTGTTTTTTAAATTAACATGTCCTATCTAAGAGAACAAGGTGATCTGTAACTCAGGATCCTCCTGCCTCAGACACCTTTCTCTGTTTAAGATTCAGCATTTTGCCTGTCATAAATATGATTTCGACATAAATAAAGATTTATGATTATAATTAACGCCCATTCCCCATGTATGTCGTGGGATTTCGAGAGCGTTATACTAGCTTTTGAAACCTTATGACATCAATAATGAAGTACGTACTGCCAAAAGCGAAACTAAGCCAAGTAAAGTTTAAAAAGAAGCCTGCTCAGATATTTAAAGCTTTATTTGCTTCAAGCGTCATGCAATAGATTGTCGTCTTTATCTCTCAAGTAGGCAACGTATACTCGTAGGTAAATCTTTCAGTGTTGAAGGTCTTAGCATATTTAGGTACCTACCTATCTATAAGGTACTTATTCTCTATAATCCCAACATAATCTTTTACCTCTTTTAAAAGAGTGTCCGTGGAGTTTCTTGCCCATTCTTCTTCATAGGTACCTACTAAGCTTTGGAATGGTCAACTAGCTTCATATTTCTGACTGACCGACTACTTGATAATTCAAAAGTGCCTGTAAATGGTTTATTTCAAATAAATGCTTTGAATTTTGAGTTTGAGTTTTTTTATTTAAGCCACGAGCTTAGTAATAACAGCTTCACGGGTCGATCGGTCAGGTCACCCGTCCATGAACCAACCGCGGTAACCGTCCGCGGTTGGTTCATGGACGGGTGACCGTCTTTACATACCGAGACCCCTCCGTGCCTCGGAAAGCACGATAAGCCATTGGTCCTGGCTATCATTCTTGAACCTTTGACAGTTGTTACGGGTCGTCAGGAGCTCGAAAGTCTGACAACCCGTTAAGACTGATGATATATGACCCCTCGATACGATACAAGCCTACGATAATAGCCAGTAACTGGATTGTGGAGGTTAGATAGGCAGTCGCTCCTTGTCAAATACTGGTATTCTGCTGCATCTAGTTAGGCTGGACGCCGACTCCAATTTTGTTGGGAAAAGGCTAGACAGATTTATTTGAAGGTTTTACCAATTTTCTTTAAAAAGTCTAGGATGATGCGGATATAATGGGGGCACACCGGTTAAAATTTCAAACTCTAATATTATAAAAGCCCGAAAGTTGAGTTACTTTTGAATAAAATTATAATTTGTTTCAGGTTACGTGTTCCTGCCTTCTGTATCACAAGATACTATGCATTGTTAAGGGCACGGTTGTAGCAATGAGCAACAGTGCAAAAATTAAGTGTAACATGAGGTGTAAACGGGCGTTGTGTTTATAGGTGAATGCTAAACCATGGTTTAAAGAAGTCTCTAATTCACTCTTTATCTCGCTCGCACACTACTGCGCGGGCTGAGTGAGAGCGAGACTGAGCGCCGGGGAGAAGGCTCCAAGGCGCCGATAGTTCAGTTAATTTCTTTTTACGGTGAAAATAATGAGAATAAAAAAAATTAAAACGTAGTAGGTTTTACTGGTTACTGGTTTGCTTTAAATTTCATTCAGCTATTATGCAAAGTTTCATGATCTAATTTGAAGTATTTTTTTAATACTAGCTGTTTATTGTTCATTTTGGAGGTAACTGTATTTTTTTCCGTCGAGAAAATTTTATGGAATCGTGTTTTCGACAAATATCAATAATCCTCAACTTACCAAAATATATTTATTTCAAAAATATATTTATTTTAATCCTGCGGTATTTTCGATATAACGAAGGATCATGCTAAGCATTTTGAGGTATTATAGAGTCTTAACAAACACTTCCTTCAATTTGAAGGTAATTTCAATGCATAAGGGCAATATATGGAATACAACGCACAGAAACTTGTATGCCACATTTTCAACAGTTCCAGCTATTGACATTCCCGTGTCTTTATATATATGAAGTGGCGATCTTTGTCAAAGCGAATCTACAGCTTTATACGTATACACATCCAAGAAGCACACGACACAAAAATAAAATATGCGTAAGACGTCATAAAAAAGCAGTATTTAATAAAAACATTTTGGGCATGGCACCCAAAATATACAATAACTTGCTAAAAAGTATCACAGACCTACACAAAATGGACCAATACAAATTAGGTTTGCGCGAATTCCTAGTTGCAAAACGGTACTATACAATTAATGATTATTTAAATGAAAGATGACTGATTTTATCTGTAATGGCACCACAAGTATAATGATTAAGTATTGAAATTTTGATTTGCCATTTTATTTTGACATTTCTTTATTTAATGTATCTTAATTTAAAATTTATTCTGTTTAATTAATGTTGCGATTAGTACCTAAGATATTAATTTGCACACCTTATTAGGTTATAATACAATGTACCTTTTATACCTGTAACACCTTTTTAACATGTATTATGCAAATCAATTATTTGATTTGATTTGTTTTGATTTGAAGTTCGGCTTCATTAACAGACTAACTAATAATTCCCTACAGCCTATTATGAATGGAACGCTTGTCTTTTCACAGAAGTACTGGGAAGTCTCCTAAATCCCGCCTTTGTTTACGAAGACAACTATGGCAGAGGAGGTAAACTTTTTGGTGTTATTTGTCCTTCAAACTAAGAATACTACTAAAAAAAAAAATATATATATATATATTTTTAAGCGTTGCCCCACACTAAGAATTTCTTCTTGTATCGTGGGTGCGTTTACAAACATAGAAACTCACATACACTAACACCCAGACCCGGAACAACTACTTGCAGATCATACAAATATTTGTTCCGTGCGGGGATCGAACCCGCGACACATTGCGCAGCAGTCGATCGTTCAGCCACTGCGCCAACCGTGTCGTCAAATTATTTGTAATCACGTTGTCGAAAACGGCTCTAACGGGGTCTCATGTCTGGGAAAACTCGTTTTCTCCGTATTTTCACCCGACCAGAGCTCGGTCGCCCAAAGTTTAGAACAAGATGGCTACCTTAGAATAATGACATGGCAGCATAGAATTAGTAAGAACCTAAAAGTAAGTATTAAATGAGCATTTTCTATGTTCAACGGAGCAGAGCTCGGTCGCCCAGATACTGTAGTTATAATAAGGGCTTTTACGTCATCCCCATTCATAATTACATCTAGTCTTTTGTAGGACATAAGAGGGATACCTTACCACCTACGTGTGTGTTAGGTCGCAGTAGCTTTTACAAAATAAAATAATGATTGATCGATCTTGTATTATGAAGGTGTTAAAAATGATGACGTCATCCAGAACACATCATATTAGCGTGGGCTATAATGGCTAGGAAAATATGCCAGAATATAAGACCTTTTATAGTGCCGATGATATTCAAAGGAAGACGGGCCATGTATAAGAATTGACAATGCAGAACTGCTGAAATGAATTTTGTATTCCAACCTTTCTCAATGCCTTTCTCAAATTTCAAACTTAATTTTAGTACGTTTCTACCACAGAGCACGGAATTGCCGCGCCGCGGCTGCAAGAAATGGCAGTAGGTACTAATGAAATTCGTGGCGCCGAACGTCTGTCACGGACCGCCGTTCAAAGCCGTCTGTTCCTACGTCATTTGGGCCGTAGAGCGAGTAAACGGTGACACGCTTGGTTTGTATGGAAAGTGTTGACAATGCCGCTTCTAGCAGCGACCGTCGGGGCATCTCCGTGCGCTGTGGTTTCTTTCTACAGTCTGTTTCTCCCCGCATAGGTATCAGATATAATGCAGCAAAAGCAGTGTTATTCTGCGCAGGAATGTCACAGTATAAATAAGTAACAGTATTACGTTTTCATACAAAAAGGCCGAAACGACGTGCTTCGAAATCTCAGTGTATACCAGTACCCAACAGTCTCGAGTGCGCGGCAGTTACGCACGGATGCGGAAGGGTTATTTACCGAGCCATGTAATACTGTTACTTTTAAGAGAATGAGTTTTTGACACCTGTCAGTTAGGAACGTATCCCTCAACGGCTGGACTGTAGTGCCAATTTCACAAATGAAACTGAACGATCTCTGGGCAATCAACTACCAAACCTGACTGGCTAATAATTTCACGGAAGAAGACCTCATCGTCACTTCGAAATTCGAATGTTGTCTAAGTGTGAATCCAATTTAAAAAACAAATGAGTTCTCTTTTTAGGGACGATTTTTACCAATGAAACCGAACGCGATCAGCACATCACATCTTAACCTCGTTCAAGAGCTGCTGTCAGCGTCAATACTCCACAACAGTGATACCACTGACAGCTCTTCATTAGTGAAATCTGCCCCTAGAAAGAGAACTCATTTGTTTTTAAAATGGATTCACACAATAAAATTGGAATTTCGAACTGCACGATGAGGTCTTTTTCAGTTAAATTATTAGCTACTGTCATCAAGTTTGGTAGTTGATTGCCCAGACGTGTCAAGTGTACTCAGGAGTACCCTGTCAGGTAATGACAGGTTATGACAGGTAATGACATTTGAGAGTACTACGCACTTGACCTTTCCGAAGAACATCACCAATAAGGTCACTATTATGTGCTTTTAGGGTGTCCACTCTCACCAGGTAAATATCGTCGCTAATAACTGGTTGTTAGATACAATCGCATTGATCGATGTTTGATCAATTTCCATTGTGTTATTTGACATGATGTATCAACATACATGACACGATAATAAATCTTATTTTTTTATCGATATCAATTTGAAGGGCGCCAATGGATCGGTTTACGCTCAACAAATATACCTACCAAAATAGATTTTATTGCTACTACAGTTTATACACTTCATAAATCAAGCGATTGATGTTGTTTTGAAACTATGACAGACCTTCAATGATATCATCCACCATTTTGTTTTGCTGTGACACAGATAAAAAATACAGCAGTAGGAAAACTTTAGTAATCCATCAAGCGTTGTTGATATATGCTGTCTCACTTGCAGTCCCTTTCTATTTGCGGATTCAGTAACCAAACCAGGATTATCGAAGCGTTATTTCGATCAAAACAAATGGCCTATCAGACGTGGTTGAAGGCACCAAGCTACACAGCTGCCACTCAATTATTCTCTTTGATTACGAAGGCGTAATCAAATATATTTTTCCGGAAATATACACTTTATTCTTCATCTACTAAGTTCGAAATGAGATTGTCAATGTCTGGTAAAGCTGAGGTGTTGACAGCGTCACGCTTCAATGACGCGCACTAGTTGCGCTACTGTTGTGTACAGTGACCGCAATCGGATTCCGTGTTATATCCTATTCATTGGTTAATTAACGAACATCGGCTATCACATTAGCAGGCACATACCAATTGATACGACAAGACATTGATATCTACTTGAACCGGAAAAGGAATTTCACACGTCTTCATTACGTTCGACTCGTGGTTTTAGACATACCTACGTTGTTTAGATATTAATATTATGATGATACACGTAGGTACTTCTTTTGTTTTTTTATGTATTTCAAATTGGTTTAAATTAAGCTATTATTTAAATCATGAATATCAATTAAAACTTATTCTATATAGGATAAAATTCAACAGCTCTTACTAATTCAAATGTTATAGTTATTAAATAGCTTTATTTTCTGTAAAAAATTCAGCATTTTAGTTAAAGCTCAAACTACCATAGAATAAGAAACCCAAGGATATAAAATTCTGAAAGCGGCAGTAAATCATAGCAACGATAAAAAAAATGCCGTGAAAGGACGCAGTAGGTACTTTCAGAACACTTTAAATCTCTTCCAGAACTCATTACTTCGTCCATCCAATTTCACAGAGGCGTTGAAGTGAAAGTGGACACAATTTTTTTTCTTTTAAATCCTAGGTCTTTGATTAGTTGGTACTTACGGATTTTTTCGACTAAGTAAAGTATCTAGAGGTCTTGCTTAAATAATATGAAGCCATCCCATAATTTTTATTCGTTGTATTGCCATTTAAGAAAACGTCTTGGCTTATCACCATTTTTTTTTTTAGTTTCTGTGGCCTCTGCTTCGTCACATGCGAACTACGCATCAAAGACCTGACATCTCAGAAATTCTGCATGGCGTTATTAGTTTACCGCGCGAACAGCATATATATAACTTCCTCGACATCAATCGTTGGGCAGTTGCCCGCCAGATACGACTCCCGTCCGTCGGTGGATCCTCCCTTTTTTATAGAGGATGAGTGAACTTTACACCCTGTTTCCCATGGAGTTTCTTGCCCGTTTATATTTTATGTTGAAGAATACAAATATAATGTAATATTGGTAATCCCCCATAGCAAATAGCGTGTTAATTTATAGCCTAAATACTAACCAGACTTATAGAGAATATCTATGAAAAAGTAGTAACACGTGATGCTGGAACACATATTCAGACAGACAAACATTCTAATTCAATTTTCAGCATTAGAATAGTTCCCAGACCTCGTTGTAACAAAAAAAAATTTAAAAAAAATCGGTATAACACAATGCATGTATCTTGAAAGATCTTGCCATGCATAATGTTTCTTTTCATGGGAAAATATTATTCCATACATCAAGTTTTTTGCCATTATGCAAAGCTTGGGTCGGGTTCGCAGTAAATAAATTTCACTTCTTACTGACTTTAATGTACTGTGTAAATATATTGAGATTTAAAATAATGGTAGTGACGTTATAAGTTTGTTCGATTTACCGATGCTCGATTCCTATATAATTACTAACCGTTCATCTTCTGGCGTGTTGTTGGCAAATATTATGTAAAATGTCCTGTTTGGCCACTGATTAAATAGATGTTTCACTCCGCAAAATCATTTAATTAAAAAGCTTCTCTTGCTACGACACAATAAAGTGCCATTCAGGTCGCACAGTGATTTTATTTACCTACAGTTATATTCACCTAGAAGTTGCCTCTCTTTTTATCGCGTAACTCTTATATCTTCTGACTACGTTACGCTCACTCAATTGGCCCGACAAGATGAGCCCGCCGCGTACTTGTAGCTTCATACCTAAAATGCTGAGTGTACCTTCTGTAATATGCTGTAGCTCTGCCCTGAACACAGTAAAGCTAACACCATTCATTAACGCAGACATAAGGCCCTTACGTGTACAGGTGACAAGATGCGGCGCAAGATGAAAGTTGGGCCACTGCAGGCAGGAAGTCGCCGCTTAAAAAAAAACTGCGATAAATCCCACCTATGGAGATTGTCTTTCCTGCGGCCGAACTGAGCGCGGAGTCTGTTTAAAGTTTTCCAAGTCGGCCACTGCAACGTGTGTCCAGGTGAAAGACTCTCTGATGGCTAACCATGTATTTTGAACTGACCTCGTATCTGCGCAATTAAAGTGTAGATTCGTTCCCAAGCATTTACAGGTGTTATTCAGAATTTTTCTGTTTTAGTTTTGTTTGTTTGTCCTTGTAGATAAAACAGTTTGTTTACCAAAACAGTTTGGTGGCAATCGTGTGTACGCCAACATTGTTTAAGAGCTGCTGTGGAGTTTGTTGCACCAATTATTATTTTCTAACCACAACATTTGGAAGTAGTGAAGGGCGTTTGTAAAGTATTATATTATTTTAATTGTTGCGAATGTGAGGACTATCCACTTAAATATGTTTATTTTACTCAAAACCAAGGCACTGTAGTACACGTAAAATAAACAGTTTTACAAAATAAGTACTATATTTACAAACGTGTGAGTGAGCATTGCTCTCCTAGCTAGGTTATGAAAACCTGTGTTATGGAGAGATGTGGACTATGTGGATAATTTTTTCTTTTTCTGTTAGTTTTAATGATGGTCTGGCAGTTAGAGTAGTTTATGCGGCCTACCCAAATTTCTTTTCTTTGGTATTGTTCGTTGAGTTGAGCTCCTTAAGTTCCGAGTTGAGCTCCTCGATTACTGATAAATGCTTGAACTGACTGGACAGGTACACTCAAATTTGTGTAGTTATTTCCTCAAAAGGTCATTTCAGATACTAATCTACATGGTCCTCATAATGGCCTGACCAAGATTAAGTCTGCACTTTAAAAGAGACTGCGACCTCTGAGTTTATTTCGGTCTTTTTTCTCAGAGTAGTCAGATAAGAAACGCCGAGCTCATCTAGCTTATTTTTATTTATTTTTTATATGACGTGTAAAAGTGATTCCGATATCCTATTTACAGAATAAACAATTTCATTTTATTTCGAGGGATGCCCTTTTTAACGTTTGTCAGTGCTGAGTCTCAGATTTTTGGCAGGCTGACTACGGATTGCTTTGACACAGGCATCTATGATTTATGACTAGCTAAAGCTTGTTGTGGTGGCTGTAACCATTTCTGTTAGCCCTCGTACGGATGATTTTGCTGCATGCACTGGATCTTTATGCAGTGCGGGCTTAGCCTAAGCGAGAGTTGAAAATCCAACAGTGTATTTTTTTGACGCGCTGGGGTGCTCTCTGTTGGATTCGTTGAAAATACAGTGCGCGAACAAACATGTTGGGTTACAAAATATTGCCCAGACTTATTGGACATCGAAAACATTGTTCAAAACTACTATTCAAAACAACCTTTGCTAGAATGGCAGGCACTCTTAAGACGCAAATATATATGCCAGTGACGTTGAGTGGTTAGCTTGCGTGTTCTGTACTGAGCTTACACAACGGGTCGTATATCCAGCTAGTAATAGGGCTCGCCCATCAAGGAGCGCTGTCCCAAATTAGACGCATTATTAATTTATTATACATAAAACAATGTATTTTAATAAAACTCGTATTAAAGATCAATAATTAAATTATTTTTTAAATGGTAAAATTTCAGAAAAATACGCCTGATAGATTTTGCGTGATTCTCAGTTTTTTATCCGCGTTAGATATAACTTTACAAACTAATTTCACTATGAAATATAAACGTAAACTATAATATTCATATATTAGGTTATTAAGATAATGCTTTAATTTAACATATATTTTTTCCAAATCATTAACACTACTCGTTTAGACGTGATCTTTAGTATAAAGTCATTAAAAGTCGGTCGGACGGCCGTCGCCTTAATAAATCAAACATGTTATTAATCTTGTAGGTTTGCATACAAAGCTTAGAAACAACTTCCATTAAGAATACATTAGCTCGCATGTAAGTTATTATGTTAAATTGTATTAGATTACATTCTGCATTCGAATTTAATTAATTTTCTTTCTTAATGATTTTTTCCCTTCCCTCATAATCTATACATACATACAAATAGATAAAATTTAAGTGTCAAAATTCAAAATTCTAATTCAAAAGTCATTTATTCAAACTAGGCTGAGAATCAGCACTTTTCGAACGTCAAAATTACATAAGACAGTCCCCCAAAACGCCCACCCTTCACCACTTCCTAGTGCGTTAGCCGGGAAGAAGAAGTGGCGCAACAAACTCCCCAGCAGCACAGCTGTCTGTTCAGTTAGAAAAACAAAAAGTCTGTTTGTAATGTCAAAATAACAGCTTTTTACTGAAATAATAATGAAACTTAAATTTTGTATAAATATGTATAGTACCGTATATAAACTTATGCAACAAGTAAAAAAACCCTGTCCGATCCGTGACGATGTTGTTGAATGGATTTGGGTAATTTTGGTACCAAAAATGTGAATATTAAATTGCAACCGTTTTTAAGGTTCCGTGGCCAAATGGCAAAAAACGGAACCCTTATAGATTCGTCATGTCTGTCTGTCTGTCCGTCCGTCCGTATGTCACAGCCACTTTTTTCCGAAACTATAAGAACTATACTGTTGAAACATGGTAAGTAGATGTATTCTGTGAACCGCATTAAGATTTTCACACAAAAATAGAAAAAAAACAATACATTTTGGGGGTTCCCCATACTTAGAACTGAAACTCAAAAAAAAAAAAAACATCAAACCCATACGTGTGGGATATCTATGGATAGGTCTTCAAAAATGATATTGAGGTTTCTAATATCATTTTTGTCTAAATTGAATAGTTTGCGCGAGAGACACTTCTAAAGTGGTAAAATGTGACACTTCTTCACAGTCTTTATTTTGTTCCTGTCCTTTGCTCTCTCTAATTAATGAAGTGAGATAGCAATATGATTTCAGTATATAAAACTTTTCAACTTATTTGAACAGATAAAAACGAACACTTTAACATTCCGTTACTTAATATTAAGGTTTTAAACTCACGCTCGTTTCTGTGGGGGTGACGGATTCGCTACAAGTACACGGCGGGCCCGTCTTGTCGGGCCAATTCAGTGAGTGTAATGTAATTAGAAGATATCAGAGTTACGCGATAGAAGGAGAGGCAACTTCTCGGTGAATATAATTGTAGCTAATCAGCCCTGTGCGACCTGAATTGCAATTTAATGTGTTTTAGCTAGAGTCGCTTTTTATTTAAATGATTTTGCGGAGTGAACCATCTGTATTTATCTGTAGTTTTAATATAATATAATAATACCATTTATTTCAGGCGACGACGCAGGCCCTTAGAAAGTTTGTATGTTTTTTTAGTCATACATATTTTTATTAGCTATACTATATGAATAAACAAAAAAAATTAAGTAACTAATATCGATAGCTACCGAATAAATGCATAATATATGCCATTGTATATCTGCCTATATTGCTACATTTTCACTGCAAAACCTTGCTTAAACACAAAGGAACCACATTAAAAAAAAATCTCTAAAGGGGTAAATCAAATAAAAGTTTGCATAGAAAGATCCACTGTACATGTCGACAAATTCGCGGCTAAAAACACCACTTTCTTAACAAAAGACCCCGCACGTTTTTCATGCGATGCAGCGGAATTACACGCGCGAACTGTTGCTCGCCTATACTACACGCTCCGACATCAAAGCGTCTTTTATGAGCTGTCACTTTATTTACATAAGCTTGCTTAACATGAAACCTCAGCGAACACAATCATAATGTATCTATATCTACTCAACCACGTGCATCTGACACCCTTAAATGAGCGTGTCTGGTTTCCGTTTTATCTGGGTACCTGTACAGGAGTATACAACCTAAGGTCGTATGCAGAACTTGAGCTACAGTTGAGTACTATCCTATTCATGATTTTATAGCTTTTGCCTGCGGCTTCGCCTGGCATCGGATATTATCTTACGGGAACGTATTACCGGGATGAAAAGTATCCTATGTCCAAATCAACCATCGAAATCTTTTCAGCCAAGGTGTCATAAGGTCAGACAGACATACAGACAGAGTAAGTGCTCAGGTTGACAACGCCGTCACCGTGCCACCACCGCGCCACCACCACGCCGCCGCCGCCGCGGCTCTAAGCTGTGTTTATGGAACGTTGCCAGCCCGCTGCCGCTCCGCCGCCGCGGATTGTAGTGTATGGCAAAATCAAGTGGAGACGGCGCGGCGAAGATGTTGTGGCAGTGCGGTGGCGGCGCGGTGCCGGCGCGGCTGCGATGCCGTCTACACGAGCCCTTACATTCGCATTTATTAGTATCGATATATTCACGGGTTTTGATTACTAACCCATACGCAGCAACACTGCTTGTTGACCAAAGGTATGGTGGTAGTGCTTCCGCAGAAGACCTCCTTCGTGAAGAGCTCTTACTATAATAAATAAATAAATAAATATAAATACTTACTAGATAATGAGATATATACTATCATATAAGATCCAGTCTTGCCATGGGGTATCGTATTACAGCAACTGGGTTTTGGAGCTCAGATAGACAGTCGCTCTACGTAATACTGGTATTCGGTTTGGTCCGTGGATGGGTGACCATCTTTACATACGAATGACAGCCGTTGGTCTCGGCTATCATGCGTTGATGTTTGACAGTCGTTACGGGTCGTCAGAAGCCCGAAACTCTGACAACCAGTCTTGCCATTGGGTATCGTATTATACAGCAACTGGGTTTTGGAGCTCAGATAGACAGTCGCTCTATGTAATACTGGTTTTCAGCTGCCTCCGGATTGGAAGACGACCCCAACATAGTTGGGAAAAGACTAAGCACACTAGGTACTGGGTGAAGTCCAATTCAGATATTCAAACTTAATTTAATCAGCTTATCAAAGAGATTGAATTATTTTTTGTTAGGGCAGAAGTGGTCTTTGTTTTGGGGTCGAGGGTATTTCGTGGAGCTCGGGGCATCCAATTAGTTACCACAGGGAAAATGTAAAAAAAGTAATTATTTTTTATTACTTGAGGACCACTCGACTGGGCAGAGAGTAACTAAACCAGCTTCCTTAAAATAGCCAGTAATCAACAAACAAAGGCCAAGCCAATAAAGATCTTCTTTATTTTTTTTCATCTGTTCTAAGTTATTACTATCGAAGTCGGGCTTATACCTCCTGCATATTCTTCCATAACTGAGGAGTTCGTAGCTAAGTAATAACAGCCGCACGGTTTGATCCGACAGGTTAAGCTGTGCTTGCCGGGGTTGGTCCGTGGATGGGTGACCATCTTTACATACCGAGACTCCTCCGTGCCTCGGAAAGGACGTTAAGGCGTTGGTCCCGGCTGTCATTTGTGGATCTTTGACAGTCATTACGGGTCGTCAGAAGCCCGAAAGTCTGACAACCAGTCTTACCAAGGGGTATCGTATTACCCAATAACTGGGTTGTGGAGGTCAGATAGGCAGTCGCTCCGTGTAAAATATTGGTATTCAGCTGCATCCGGTTAGACTGGAAGCTGACCCCAACATAGTTGGGAAAAGGCTACGCAGATTGATGGTCTTCGGTAACTTCATATTACTGCCTCCACACCATAATGTGTCCCATCTTAATTTCACGAATCAAAACAATCTCAGCTTATTATCTAGCCGAAGATTGTTGCACGTATGCTATTATCTAATAATGATTAAGTAAACTGCTTTAAAAATAAACACTCCCACTGCTGATATGCAATATCTTCCAGCTCACTTAAAGCAAACTGATTAATTCAATCAAGTTCAGTAGTAACTTCCGTGTTGCTATATTAACCTCGGTAATCTAATTAATTAAAGGCTTCTGCAGCAGTGCATTTACGTAATTGCCATTACCAGGTTTAGCGGCGATATTGCGCGATGGAGGTACGAGGTGACGTGTAGAGTACTCTTTATTTTCGAAGTGTTACACATTGTCAATTTTGCAAAAAAAAAAGAGTTTTATTCATATTAGTCAGGGATTTAATTGTTTGCTTTTAAAGCGGTTCGAAGCTTGGCAAAATCAATTGTAACTTTTTCAAATTCTTGTTACTTACGCAAAGGGTAATCAATGAAAAGAAACCTGCAGCCTTAACACGAACCCGCCACGGAAACGTAACGAAAATTAGATCGATTTGCTGTCGAAAATACAACCATTCTATAGAATTCTAGTAATGTTTTTTGTGAAAATGACAATGAGTATCATCCACCTATGAATTTAGTTGTAATACTAAGTAAATATTATGTGTAAACCGACTATTTTCAATTTAAAAATTTGTCAAATTTACGTTACGTACCCCGCGCGTTTGGGCTACGCCCACTGGCATTGTTAGTCGGCGATCGCAAACACTGTGAGTAACCGTTGTTGTCAACGCTCATTCAATATTTTTTTTTTTTTTTAACTTTGCCCCACACTATGAATTTCTTCCTGTATCGTGGGTGCGTTTACAAACATAGAAACTCACATACACTAACACCCAGACCCGGAACAACTACTTGCAGATCTTACAAATATTTGTTCCGTGCGGGGATCGAACACTCGACACGTTGCGCAGCAGTCGATCGCTCAGCCACTGCGCCAACCGTGTCGTCAACTTTGGGATAGGATTAGGTAAAAGTTTCGAATACCTAAAACATTTCGTATTTTTAAGGATTCCGTAACCGAAGGGTGCCAACCAAAGAGGACAAAAGAGGAGCAGAAATAGTTTTAGGCCGTTACTTACGCAAACGGTAATCAATGACAAGAAACCTGATGCCCTAGCACGAATCCGAGACGTAAACGTAACGTAAATTCGATACTACTCCGCTATCCGTCTGTCTGTCAGCGGGCTGTATCTCATGTACTATTATAGGTGTTTTTGTCTCTTGTGTGCACCAAATAAACGGTATATCTATCTACTCAGAAATTTTCACAGATTGTGTATTTTATCTGTTGCCGCTATAACAAAAAAAAAAGGTTATTAAAAAGAAAAAATGTGTTAAATATTATACGGTGGTACGAAGCCCTTCGTATGCGAGTTCGACTCGCACTTAACCGGTTTTTATTTTCGGCCAAAGTTTTCTACCTAAGTATATAAATAACAATCTTTAAATCTGCCCAAAAGTTTTTAGAGCCCAAGAATACCTGAAAAAAATCCAAACACATTTTTCAAGATACAATACTGAAAAACTTTCGGAATTCCTTTGTTGAGTTCCTAAGAAAAACTTTTTTGAGGCAAAAAGTTCGTTTGACATTGAGAAACGGATTTGATTAAGTAAAAGTAAAAAAGTAAAAATCGTTTATTTAAACATTATAAAATTACTTTATTGTGAAAGCTTTGATCCCAAACTAGACAGCCTGTATCTCGGGCTCCATTATAAATATAAAACTTATTATTTAATTATAAAAATATATTTTAATTTATATCTTTCCTGGCTGCTGAATTCTTGTTGAACGAAATAACTTCATTTACCAGGAGTTCAGTGTTATTTGTGATCCAGAAGATGATTCAGCCATTGCGTAACTAAGTATCAAACAAATGCCAATACTTCTACATTAAGGCGAGGTTTTCCGGGCCAGTAGGCTTTTGTAATGCTGCCTCCGCCTCTCTCAAATGCAGAGCGACGTATTATATATTTACGATGCGCCGCCGACCATTTCGCGGAAAAGCCATGCCACAGCATAAGTTTTTTGTTTATTAAAAAAAAACGGTTAAACTCAAGAATCGAACTTCACGACATTTTCCTCATTCCTCCGCATCACATACCCATACCATGACAACCAATTTCTACACAAATTATCCGTCACCGGCGCCACTTTTAAACTTCTTCTCATATAACAGAAAGAGATGTATGATGATGATGGGAGATGTATTTTCTTTTCTTCTTCTTCTTCTTCTTCTCTTCGGTTCTTATTCTATTAATTCGTGTAACACCACGCATCCCTCTTAGCATTCTCATCTCAGCTGCATGTAGTTGCCTTTCGCTCATTCCTTTTGTGGCCCAGCCTTCTGATCCTGGATACAGAAGTAAAGGCCTTACCATTGTTTTTTAAATCTTCCCCTCAAGTTTAAGGGGGAAAATGTATAACAGCTACAGTGTGCATATTAATACGAAGGCCAATTTCCCTAACTAAAAACACTCATCTCAGCGACAATCAATGTCAAAAATTTGTCATTAACGTATGAAAATTAGAGGTATTTTTGACAGATTGTTCGTAAAAATACGGGAATTGCCCTCTGACGAATATATTTTTAACATATAGTATTAAATTGGCAAAATTTAAAACCATTTATAAATTTCAGTAAGTTTAACTTTCTTCACATTGCTTGAAAACACTTTATGATCTTATATATAAATAGTCTTACTTTCAAAGTTTATATATTTTTCCGAGATACCAGATAAAGCCTCTTTATTAAAAGCTTTTTAAGTAAAATTATGTAGTACTCTCTGGTTTTGAAAGACGTCTGAAGTCTATTTTACAAGCGCTAAGTGGATAAGTTAATTTTAGTTTTTAACTTGATTCGGACAACGTGTATTGTTTAAAAAGTGTAAAGTTTAATAGTGTTGTTTTTCTTGCTGGTTAGCAAAATTGTATGATGAACTTGTTTAATTATGTCAAATTTAGTTTACCTGATTTATGTTCGTGTTTGTGTGTAATATTTAATTTTTTTTAATTTATTTAAGTATCCCTTTACTATTTTCCTGTTTCAGATCAGATAATTATTATCACAGGCGATCTGTATAGCAATTTAAGTTATTTTGAATGTTTATAAGCATTTTCATATTTCTAGTTATTTTGTTTAATGTTGATTTTTTATTAATTTATTTAGGATTTCATTTTTTCATTGTGTTTTTCAACATTCGAAGCTCCTAATAAGAAACGTTACCATTACCTACTCTTAAATATTAATGTTATTATATTTGTACCAAAGGCAGTACAGAAGTACCTTTGTCGCATTATGTCACGCAATTATTAAAATTAATAAAATAAAACTGGTGGTGTTTTCTTTTATGTCCATTAAACGCTAACACAGTAGGTGGCTAGTAGGAAATGTATTACAATGGAAGTAAATCACAAAATATATCACTTAGTACTTAATAGTTTTATGGCATGCTAAATTGGCTTAAGGCTTGTGCAGACCAGCGCGACTTGTCGCGCGACGCGACACCGGTTATTGTTATATTGTGGAGTTTTCTTAGAAATTGTATTGTTCGTGTCGCGTCGCGCGACAAGTCGCGCTGGTCTGCACAAGCCTTAACTCGTCTTTGAGTGGCCATATCTAGTGAACCGGCTGATGAATATCGTCAGTTTTTACACTGTTCACACAAGTACTGCTCGTATCATAATGCCGTACTAGTATTAGCCTTCCTAGTTATTGTTATTTTTGGTGACAATAACTCGTCTTTGAGCGGCGATAGATAGTCACTTGGCCGGTCGTATGCGGGCAGACCGTCACCATTCTCACCAGAAGAGGGCCCTACATCTACCAAATACTGAATCAGCCTTCCTAGCGATAGTTACTAAAAGTAAGGCTATCTCTTATACATAGTAAAAATTAACATTAAAATGTTAAACATACCACCTCAACAACTGGGTGGTGAAGTGGTATGTTTAAAATGAAAATAGAATGGAAAATAGTGTAAGAATTGGCCTAAACATCAGCATTAGCATAGATCGTGGCAATACTACCAGTCTTTTCGGGCACTTTTCCTGTTGACAGCGACGCGGACGAATTATTTGATGTCCTATGATTCTTTTCCCTCCCTTTTTTACACGACACGACGAATAAGAGCATCGAAACTTCCATATTTCAACACCAATTTCAACCCGTCTTTGGGCGTAAAAAAATAACTTATTTAGTATAAAAATGGCAAAATAGAAACCGTACAGGCATAGATAATTTATTCAAATAATTTTATTTTGAGTGACTACATTTCCCATAATATCTATACGTCCAAAGGTCTGTTCATGATCGTTATAAATCATAGTCTATTTCACTAAATAAATTAATAAATATACAAATAAAAACTAGATAAACCAAAACTAAATAACTAAATAATTAGACTAACTAACATGCATATTAGTAGTTCAAGCCGTTGACTAGTGCACCCTTAATATTATAAATGCGAAAAAGAGTTTATTTGTTTATCTCTGAGGTAGGCAATGTGTAAATCTTCCAGTGTTGAAGGTCTTAGCATATTTAGGTACCTACCTATCTATGAGGTAATTATCCTAACTATATATGAGGTAATTATCCTAACTATATATGAGGTAATTATCCTAACTATATATGAGGTAATTATCCTAACTATATATGAGGTAATTATCCTAACTATACAATTATATTATAAATGCGAGTGATTTTGTTTGTTTGTTTATTATGCTTTCACGTTAAAACGGCTAAACGGATTTGGATGAAATTAGACACATGAGTAGACCATAACCTAGGTTAGGACATTGGATACTTTTTATCTCTATATTCCCTGTAGGATATCGAGACTTATACGGGTGAAACCACGGGGCGCAGCTAGTAATTAAATAATTCCGTGACGTGACAAATCCGATAAATAGAAAGGTCATAGACAATGGCTTCAAAATTGGACAATACATATCTGTATCTATTGTCCAATTTATAAATTACATATATGCTATGGAGACTGCTGTACCCATGTCTGCGTGGGTACAGCAGTCTACCCTATCAATGTGGTCAGACATCACACGTAGTCGTCTCGGTTATATTAATATTGTTGTTGTTGTTATTATTGTTGTTTGTTGTTGGTTGTTGTTGTTTGCTGTTATAGTTACATAATTTAGAGGTACAATTTGTTACTTACCCGGAGGCCGGTAGCCTGTATCGTAAATAATCAGTCCTTGTGATAACACTGCCTGATTCTGAAGTCTAGGCAGATAAACTAAGGCTAATTGCCTATCTTATATAAGTTATTGTTGTTATTGTTTATCCTATATAAGTGGGGTTGTCGGGCGATGTGGCTCACACTACTGTCGACGCTTGACATGGCAACACGTCGTGTCCGGGTTCACAATAAGTCAATCGTCATCCTGAGGATGCCTCGTTGATAGGTGAAACACGTGTCGATTTCTAAAAAGATTCTTTATGAGAGGCATAAGCGGATTAGGTTACTAATATACGGCGTCTATTGTATTTTTTTTTATTTCCTAGAAAAAAAAATTGCCCGCTTTTGGATTCAAACACGACTTAGAATATTCTGACAATAAATATGATTAATATAATAATAATTCATTACTAAAGGGACATACTATTTTTAGCGAGCAAATAAACTTTTTATTTATTCAGTCAACATTTTGTGTGGAAAATCCCGGTGGATGCATAAAAAATACTGTTAAGGCTGTCGCAGACAAGCGCAATGCGACGGCGGGACGCGAATCTAGTAGAACAATTTCTATTGAAACTTCATGGATTTTTCTTCTACCAGAATCGCGTCGCACCGTCGCGTTGCCTTTACACGTGTCACACAGTCACAAAGCACACTACACAGTTCTTTCAAAGTAATTTTACCTCTGACTTTGCATCACTGTCAAAATTGCAGTGATTTTTAGGTACATATATCCGTCATAATATGGATGCTGTTGAATTGCTGCCACTAACAAGTCTGTCAAAACCACAGTAATAATTATTGTTATTAGTATAAGGTTGCTTTTGGGTTGCTGATAGCATAAGTAAAATATTATTGTAAAAGGACTGTAAGCCCACAACGCAGGGGCGCTTTTTTATCTCGATGTTTTTGAAAGTGTTCTGAATTTTTTACTCTCGGCGGCGGCGTCGAACCAATCGTTGAGAATCCAACAGAGTGCATCCCTGGTGTGTTGAAAAAGTGCACAGTTGGATTTACAATTCGCGCCGCTAAGCCAAGCATTGAAAATCCAGTGCGCGGCAAGAAATTTCGCGTTGAAAAGAGCGCCCGTGCTACGTAGGCTAACACTGTGTGCCGTTTTGAAAAGCTTTTTGGGTTCACCATAAACAGGGTAGTTAGTAAAGTTTTAATTAATCACATTTATTAATTTTGGGTCGATCTTAACAATGGAAAAAAACCCTCTTCAATAAATTAAATCTTCTTTTTTCTACAAATAAATTAGTTGTCGTTCAAAAAAACAACGAGGACATCCCAATGTCACACGTCAGAACCTATCTGCTCAACACAAAGGAATTAATTTAATAAAAGCAGAAGCAAATAACGGTTCTAATTGGAATAGAAATTAACGAACACAAGTAAATTACAAACATTGCGACGAATAATGTACGGTAGGCCGCGAGTCAGTAGTAACAAAACCAATATAAACAAGCGAAGTATTCTATTGAAGCTCAAAATCAAAGTGTCACCATACCATTGACTTGCGGCCTACACAAATGTTGATCTCATTTAAGTCATTGACTTAGTTTTTTTTAAATTGCCACTGCTTTCATTTTGAGCATGAAAGACAAGTGGTACTTAGTCATATATATATTTCGGAGACAGAAAAAAATTAAAATACGTTTATTTTGAAAGCCTTGCTAGGAAGTCTCGTATTTTTATGAACGTTCGCATACTAATCCCTCAGAAAAATACCTCTAATTTTATACCTACATTTTGTCGCAGAGGTGACATTGCGACAGGGATTGGGATAGATTTTCAAAGTTGTTACTACAAGATTGCCTTGAGGCCTTCTGATTGTTATGTCGATCTCCTACCGATTGAAACCCCACAGGGTGTTCTATCAATTCTTTCATTTTCTAAGATTTTGTTCTAATGATAACCTACTGGTATCTCTTCCGAAATTAATTTTCGTTCAGGCGCATTTTACTCATACAAAAACAACACATCGTTGCAAATTCACAATGAACCAAATGATGAAATGAAACGGAAGCGATATGTTCGCAATTCTGACAAACATGTTCTGACATGTCACTCTCACAAAGGCACGTGAATTATCTGAATTAGGCCGAATCCCACATTCGTCAGAGATACCTACTACCTTCATGCGGCCCATCACTAACTACATTTGCGTCGCTCGTTCTGCCAACGCTTGATGCATGCTCCACTAAGTCAAGTCTCACTGAATTGTAAGGTTATTTTGACACATACACATCTACCACAAAGAGTAGAAAGTAGTAGATAAATACGTACAATTATTCGCTAAAGTCGAAAAAGGCGCCATTTTATAGTGAAAAAACCACCATGGTCCGCTACTGTCTTCAATTAATTGTTTCACATCATAAAAAAAACCGCATCGTAAAAAATTGTTAAACGAGAAAAAGCAAAAAATTACCTTCGACTTTAGCGAGAAATTGTATTTACGAGTATCCTACTTTCTACGCTATAATATAACTTTTTTGGAGAAATTTATTCAGTGGTCGTCAGATTTAATAGAGGGATCTCAGTTGAAACGTGAATCTGCCTAGCCTTTTCCCAACTTTATTGGGGTCGGCATGCAGTCTAACCGGATGCAGCTGAATACCAGTATTTTACATGGAGCGACTGCCTATCTGACCTCCACAACCCAGTAACTGGGTAATACGATACCCCTTGGTAAGACATGATTATCAGACTTTTGGGCTTCTGACTGTAGGCATATGTAAATTAATATGAATGATTGTTCAATATTATAATAATGGATGTGAAGGTAGGCAGTAGAAAATATATGCGAACGAAGTACATTAAACTAGTCTTTGCTCGACCACTGAGTTTGAATACTGTCTCATAAATATGGTGCAACATAACAATGGTCCGGTTCGACAGTCAAAGATCCACGAATGACAGCCGGGACCAACGAGTTAACGTGCTTTCCGTGGCACGGAAAAGTCTTGGTACCTATGTAAAAATGGTCACCCATAGCCATGAGCTTCTTCGAGCGACTAACTTCCTAATTCCTGTGCCTTGCCTTAGAAATTCTGACACATCATCACCACATCAGCTACCAGAAGTCTACTGCTGGATTTAGGACTCCCCTAGAATCGCCACAATGACCGAAAACTCGCAAGACAAACAACAGACAAAAAAAAATAAAAAAATTGTGCTTTTAAAATTACCTTTTTTAATGTTTTTTTCGGGATCCTGCCGTTTTACCGAAAAGATTTTGCCAAAATTTCACTACCCAAACAAATTTTAGCAACCTTTTTTATACCAATGCTGGGAATGATTTGGAATGATTTTAGTACTTACGCACATTTTGATTTGGTCAAATTTTTACTTGGCAGAATATTATCAAGGATAATGTCATATAGCCATTTGGTCTTTAATCAAATGATTTATTACAGCAAACAATCTTTAGACAGTAAACGTTTGGTCAGTTAGATATGGAACTATACTCTAAAGGTTTAGGTAGTTAAAAAAGGGTAAACAAAAAAAACCACGTGACTCATAGATGCTAAACCTTTTATTTCAAATGTTAAAATCATATTAATTATAGTCACATATATATTTATAGTCTCTATTCTGAATCTGATTCTGATGAACTCTCTGTCACATTAATAATAAAGCGTTCAGTGGTATCATCAATTATTTTGTCTAATTTAAACATTTTCTGTTCTTCTTTTATTACATGACCCTCACAATTTTTCCAATTCTCAGCAGTCACATTAGCTAAAGCCTCTGGCAAAAGAATTTTTAGTTCAGCCATTTTAAAAGTTTTATTTTTCTCGGCTACAAACCCCTTAACTTGAGCCCATATTAACTCAATTGGATTGAGCTCACAGTGATATGGTGGCAGGCGCAATACTGTGACACCATATTCCTTGGCCAATTCATCCACAACATAGGATTGGTATTTGTGTTTTTCATATTTAACTTTTATTAATAATTGTGCTTTTAATTCTGCTTCTTCATAAGCAATATTTTTTTCTTTTAACCACTTTTGAATATCAGCCTTTCTTGATGCGGTTGTTGGCACTTTTTCTTTTTTTCGACTGTGATAGGGTGCATTATCCATCACCAAAATCGAGTCTTTTTCCAGTTTCTTGAAAATTGTAGTGATCCATTTCTCAAAATTATGTGCATCCATTTCTGAGTGGTAATCGCCATCACCCTTACTTGCTTGAAATATTAATTCACCTCCTTCAACAAAACCACTTGATGAACCTGAAACAAAGTTTTAAATAATATTCAACAACTGACTAATAATCATTATTTTCTTATAAGTTAAAGTACATGTGAGATGCTCATAGCATCTCACATGTACTTTGACTTAAAATGTTAATTTATTATAAATTGACTGCCTCGTTCGTCTAGTGGTCGCAAGCGCTACTGCTGAGCATGAAATTCACAGTTCGATTCACAGGTCGGCCAGTGTTATTGGGTTTTTCTATCTAAATTTTCAGTAGCAGCCTAGTCTCTGGAGTTGTGCCCGGTTAATGGCAAGGCAATAGGCTCGTGCCCTATTTATTACATGGTACTTAAACATATCTGGCGAAATGTGGGTGTTCTATAGGTACACCTCTGCCCAACCCTTCGGGGAAACAAGGTGTGATTTATTATGTTTACTATACATGATGTTTATCACAAGCTTATAAAATAAAATTGTTATCTTGGCATTTCTATTAAAGGCTATAAAGTAATATTCTTACCAATGTGGCCTAAGATAAGGCGTTTTCCTTTCCCGCTGGGATTCTTTAATCCGGTAGACAAACCCTGCCTGTGAGCCTCTTTGCAGGATGTTATTGTCGTATCTTGCCATGTTGAAGATTTGGTGTGTCCTGCAAAAAAACAATATTAATGAGTAATAAGATATTTACAAAGGTAACAGAGTACAATATTAATTTTTATAACATATTAATGTTGTTATCATACCTTCATTGACCCATGTTTCATCCAAATAATATATTTTCTTCCCGTCTCTTCTATATTTTGCAATCTCATTCAAATATTTTACACGCCATACTGCAATGTCTGGTTTGTCAATAAGCATACTCTTGCGACTGCGTTTGGAGTATTTAAAGCCTAATTTCTTCATCAACTTACACATTACATCTCTTTTAATATTAGGTAGACTGTCATCATTATTGACACTTTCCATTACTTTTTCAATAGTTGGCATTTCATTTGCAAAAAAAAACGTATGTACTTTTCTCCTCACTGCGGCTAAATCCATATCATCGAAACTGTCGATTAAGCTTGGTTTCGTTGCCGGTGGAGGAGGAGACTGCACTCTATGCGATATTTTGTATTCCTTAATAACCCTGTACACAGTTGGTACAGACATACCCATTATTTCACCAGTTTTTTGCACTATGTCTGTTTTTGACGGAAAACAGTCTTTGGGCCATGTTTCTTCCACATATTTGAACACATTTATCAATGTCTGTTTCTCAGATGACGAAAGAGGTCCGGTTTTGAAGCGTTTCTTCTTCGGTGATGGAAATGTTTGTGCGAAGTTGGTCTGGCTAGTACCAGCCTCGGGTTCACTCATTTTTCCACGATACGAATTTAAAACCCAATAACGATAAATAACAAAAACGAACAATAACTAAATAACAAAAACAAAACAAGGAAACAAGCTATTATTATCACAATTCAACAAAACCAAAACGCACGGATACAATCGCAATGTCGATAACGCTGTCAACAAAGGCGTCTGGTTAACCGACTAAACATAATACCTGCCAATTCAGTTGCCAGACTACGTCACAGTTGTACTCTTCAATTTAGCAATGTTATCTAATTAGTTGTATTTTCTAAAAGGTTTGGGGAACCTGTCTTTTTGGGTTCTTTATAATGGACAGATTACAAAATGTTATATTATTATTATAAATCTAACAAAAAAATTGTACTAAAGCAGTTACATCTACGAAAAGTTGTTTAAGAATAAATGATAAAGTTTAACATACTATAATAAAAGGGGAAACTATCATGTGATCGAAAATAAATTTAATTTTGTTCTAATGTATTTTTTAACAAGAAAGTGTCAACTATAAAAAACCCTTTTTACGATTTGTTTACCCTTTTTTAACTACCTAAACCTTTAGAGTATAGTTAGAGTACGTTAGTTATTTTAAAAAAAAATGGTTAGGTTAGGTTAGGTTAAAACTATGACCTCGCCAGAAACGACTAGATTATATAGAAAAAAAAAAAAAAGAAAAAAAAACAGGCTACCCGAAACAGAACTAGTTAGACGAGATTAATTATTTAAAATAATGCTACCAACAAAAAAAAAAAAAAAAATACAACCAGAAATAATATTATTATTACCTGTTTAGAATTTTTCCCAAGTGGAAAGAAACACTCTTGTAATAAAAACGACTTTATTTTGCGTAAAATGAGTTATTCCAACTGAAATATTTGACTACATAAAAATTTGTAAAAGTACTTTTACAAATTTTTATGTCTAGTTGGTAAACAAGTTATTGTTTAAACGTTCATTTGCAAATCATTCGGTTTACGTTACGATTATTTGTGAAGAGATTTTTTGCTAAGTAATAATTTGGCAAATGAAATTATGCGGAAAATTGTTTGGGAAGTGATAATTTGGCAATTTATTTTCGATGAAACAAGGGAGACCCGTTTTTTTCTTATTTCTTAGAAGACTGTTTCTGAACCATAATTATATTTAAAAGAAGATTATAATTTTGTGGAAGGAAGTCTAGTAATTAATTGGTTTAATTGAATTATGTCCGTAATTAGTACGACTAGAGCGATGAAATGTTTGCTTATAAATGGAAAAGATCAAAAGCGAAAGCTGACTTTATGAAAACTCCGATATTATAATATTAGGTGTTTTAAAAGGCCTTAGAAGTAGGTAAGGTTAACGCGAACCGTCCACCGCGAACTAAACTAAATAAGTTTGTAGTTAGTTTAGTTTAGCTTGCCAAAACGCAAACAAAAAGTGCCTGTCCACTGGAGTGGAGGAGAGAGGTGAGGAGCGGAGCTGTGCTATACATACCAATAAAATCTAAACTCCGTTCCAGAGTTTAGATTCTATTGGTTAATATTGGCTCATCTCCTTGCTTCTCCGCTCCAGTAGACAGGCAGTCTTAGAGTAAGTACAAGACAGGTTTATAAATTTTCAGAATTGTATTTGTCTCATAAATATGTATATTACATGATATTATTTTTGTCTGACTGCCACGTTGGTCTGATTAGTGCTAGCCTAAAGTGTTGGGTTCCCGTGTTAGGGAAAGTGTTATTGGGTTTCTTCATCAGCAATTGCTTAGTAGCAGTCTGGATGCAGTACGTCCGGAGTAAAAAGAATTAAAAATCATTTAAAAATATAAAAGAATAGTGGTCCGGTGTCGGGAACAGGGTCCCAGCTGCCGGTGGTTAGGGCTGCAGAGACAGGAACCTCCTCACAATGCGAGCCGTATCGAGGAGTACTGCCTTCTGGATCAGGCCCTTGATCCAACCGCCTAACGAGAGCTTCGAGAGATGTTGGTCGAGGCTTTCGGCCATCAGGCCATTGGCCGTTACGACAATGGACACAATGATAGCCGAGCTTAAATATTATTATACAAAATCCACATAACTGTGTATGTTTACTAAAAAAATTGATCTAAAAGTATTTGTATAGTCGACCTCGTTTACATAGATGTTAAACAAATAAATAAATGACTTATATGACTGACTCATAACTGCTACACCACTTTATGACAACAACTTCGAGAACTTAATTTGAAACTTCACTTAGAGTCCGTTCATTATAACTTATCCCTGGGTCTCGATTGGTAGCACTGAATTTTGCAGTCATGTGATCAGTAGTACTGTTCTGTGAGTCACCATTTTGAACTCTATTAGTATTGAAACTAAGACTGCAAAATTCAGTGACATCAATTTCGTCACGGGTCGGGATATAATAAACGCACTGTACGTTGAAAATATCTAACTTTCACATATACAAAATAGGCCTTGGCATTGTATGACGTGCCAGCTATACTCAACCGTAGGGTGGAGTAAAACGAGATCAACTATTAAAGGCACTTACTGTAGAGATGTTAGCCTCCACGGGTATTTTATAAGTTCATGGCATGTCTACTGAAAATAAACACTATTTCATAATTAGAAGATTGAAAACATTTTGATCAGCTGGGAAAGCTGACAGCTCGCGTCATAGACTCATGATATAAAATGAGTTCTTAGTATCGTTTTAGGAATAATTGAGATTAATATAAAATACGCCTTTTATTTATTCGACCTGGTAATATATGGGTCCGGAGCCCTTATCTATATAAATAAATAAAAATTAATTACTGTTCGTTGGTAAGCGCATCCTTTAAACCGGTTGGACTGATTTGGCTATTTTTCATTTCAAAATGTTCGTAATACCTAGTCCGAATTATGTTTTTATGTAAAAAAAAATTTGAAAAAAAAACCTTTTTTTTCAAATTTGGAAAATTTTCATATCCGGGAAAAACTGAACGTCCGTTTTTGGAACGTAGTGAATTATTGAAAATTGGTCAGGACAACGTCTGTCGGGTCAGCGAGCACCTTATATACTTTTTTTTTTTTTTTGGATGGGAAATCATCAAATGACTTCTCCCGCTCTGGGCAGAGCGAGAGGGTGTGTCAGACTTTTACTGACTAAAACCCACCCGTGTTCCTTCCGTTGCCTGTGTGCCGGGGCACCTTATATACCTAAGTAGTTGTTCTTAGTTTACCCACAAAAACAAATGAGCGTGCATCGTTCGGTACTAGGCGCACATGAACACAAAAGGTCAAACGATGCTGACTGCCGGATGCCTCACAAAGATTTGTATTAGAGGCATCCTTTGTTAACTCATTGTGGAGCTAACAAAAGACTAACAGTCGTACAATCGAGAACAGAGTGGCTTGTTAACAAAATGAACTCATGTCTGACTGGAGACGTTTCGAATGGTTTTAGCCGGTTTGTGTGCGTTTATACTTATGCAGCTTTTTCTTTTAGAAATTGGTCTTTTATTCAGAGCTTTTAGTTACGGAATCTGAGTTGAGAGAAATGAGACTATAATGCTTTACAATAACATCTCACATCAGAGGGTCCAGTCTCAAACATAATTTGTGATAATAGTTCAAATAATGGTTACTGCAGTGTAATTGCTGTAAATTTTTCATTAAAATTTCGTTGTTTGGTCAGCAATATACAATAACAAACTCCAAACATAATCTTTGAATTGCTTTAAGTCGGAAACTGGAGCTGTTAGTTTTAGACAGTGGATGACACGGGGACATAATTAGGTAACAAACAATTTTACATCATTTATTGATGTGAATCATTCGATATGATTCAAATAGAAACGATCTGCATGTCGATTCTGTAAAAATATCACCGTGAAAACTTGCGTGGAGTGAGCTGTCAGTGAAAACTCACTGATGCTAGGGATTGACCAAGCATTACATTTACAATCGTAATCGAGATTTAAATTATATTTTTTATGCTAATTCTATTGGACATTTTTTATTAAGTATTCTAAAGCTAGTATCTAAATGTCTAAACATTACATTATATACCCCCTATATAGTAATGTTTAGTAAAATAACAAAGCAGATATCCAATCAGAAACTCAATTTTGTTTTATTCTATTTTGTTCCTAGACTAGTCCCTTAATATATATTATAGCCTGAGGCGCAACGCGTTACGCACGTAGGTGCCAACGCGTGCACCAACAATAAATAAAATAGAACGTACCTACATAGGTATTTACACGTTGCTGCTACTTAAGTACTAAAGAAAATGCTCATCGACATAGTTTGTTATTATGAACCCATTGTTAACTTATATTATAAACGCAATCGAGTGTTAATAGTGTGTAATTTAACCCCACACAAACTATGTGGGAACCTACCTAAACGATGTAAGTAGTCATATAGATAAAAAGATGTGTATATTATTTGTACTTACCTACCGAATATTTTATTGGAGATAACCTACCTACGCGTTGAATAAAATCATATTCATCAAATCATTACAAAATTCTTAAGTTCAACAGCTGACACTCTTGCAGCGCGCGCAAACCGAATCACTTCACCACGTTGAAGCGGTAAGAATCGCGCTTGCGCGCTAGGTAGACACTATCACATTGAGATTTTTTTTACTTACTACGTATCTACATACTTATTTAACTTGTAACGCGTCACGTACTTGCGTACTAAATACCAACGTCCAATAAGTACCTACAATGTTTTATTCATCATCATCATATATAACCCAAGTAAAACTGACACTTGTAGCGCGCGCACATCACATCACCGAAGTGTTGTCGCCGAGGAAATAACACGCGTTACCATGGTGACCACCCGCGTGATCACTTCACCCGATTCTCAAAGAATCGGATGAAGTGATCACTTCGCGCAGGCGCGCCGCTGAGGAAATAACACGCGTTACCATGGTGACCACCCGCGTGATCACTTCACCCGATTCTTAAAGAATCGGATGAAGTGATCACTTCGCGCAGGCGCGCCGCTGAGGAAATAACACGCGTTACCATGGTGACCACCCGCGTGATCACTTCACCCGATTCTTAAAGAATCGGATGAAGTGATCACTTCGCGCAGGCGCGCCGCTGAGGTAATAACACGCGTTACCATGGTGACCACACGCGTGATCACTTCACCCGATTCTTAAAGAATCGGATGAAGTGATCACGCCGCGCAGGCGCGCTGTTACGCACTTTGTTTTTTTGCTGCTTATTGCTGTACTTATTGGTACCTACTTATTAAATTTTATTTTATATATGTTCTGACTGCACATGCGTGACGCGTTACATACCTACAGGTTAAATAAGTAGTATGTAACTAGTTCATTTAAAAAAAAACTAGTTTAATTATTGAAAACAAAATGTATCTAGGCAATAAACTGAGTTTTTAAATGTACAAAACGGTATGATTTAGACATTGAATTATCTAAAAGTATTGAAATAAATAGGTACTCATTATTGACTCTGAATACGTATAGGCTTATGGAAATGGCCGTCAAAGAGGGGAAAAAAAAAATAAAGTGCGTAACAGCGCGCCTGCGCGGCGTGATCACTTCATCCGATTCTTTAAGAATCGGGTGAAGTGATCACGCGGGTGGTCACCGTGGTAAGGCGTGTTATTTCCTCGGCGACAACACTTCGGTGATGTGATGTGCGCGCGCTACAAGTGTCAGTTTTACTTGGGTTATCTATAATGATGATGAATAAAACATTGTATCTAGGTACTTATTGGACGTTGGTATTTAGTAAGCAAGTACGTGACGCGTTACAAGTTGAATAAGTATGTAGGTACGTAGTAAGTAAAAAAAAACCTCAATGTGATAGTGTGTACCTAGCGCGCAAGCGCAATTCTTACCGCTTCAACGTGGTGAAGTGATTCGGTGTGCGCGCGCTGCAAGAGTGTCAGCTGTTGAACTTAAGAAGGATTTGATGAATATGATTTTATTCAACGCGTAGGTAGGTTATCTCCAATAAAATATTCGGTAGGTAGGTACAAATAATATACACATCTTTTTATCTATATGACTACTTACATCGTTTAGGTAGGTTCCCACATAGTTTGTGTGGGGTTAAATTACACACTATTAACACTCGATTGCGTTTATAATATAAGTTAACAATGGGTTCATAATAACAAACTATGTCGATGAGCATTTTCTTTAGTACGTAAGTAGCAGCAACGTTTAGATACCTATGTAGGTACGTTCTATTTTATTTATTGTTGTTGGTAGGTACCTACGTACGTAACGCGTCGCGCCTCAGGCTATTTATATTAAGGGACTAGTCTAGGAACAAAATAGAATAAAACAAAATTGAGTTTCTG